>JAPDNY010000001.1:275616639-276330389 GCA_029375565.1 Gekko gecko
TCGTAGAAAAACAGCTGCAGGAGCTCATTAGCATATGCCACGCCCCCTGACATCACCGGAAGTGATGTCAGAAGGGGAAGCAAAAGGGGGGGAGGCATCTTCAAAAGGCTCCCCTTCCCTTCCCCAGCTGGTCTGGGTGGGGGAGCTAAGAGAGAAGGGGTTTAAAGTTTAAACTCCTTCTCATGAGAGTTGGGCCACAGAAGGAGGAAAGAGGGAAGGATAGAGAGAGAGTAGAGAGAAGGAAAGAAGGAAAGAAAGAGGGAAAGAAAGAGAAGGAAAGGGGAGGGAAAGAAAGAGAGGGAAGAAGGAGGGAAACAGGAAAAGAGAGGAAAGAAGAGAAGAGAAGAGAAGAGAAGAGAAGAGAAGAGAAGAGAGAGAAGAGAAGAGAGAGAGAGAGAGAGAAGAGAGAGAGAGAGAGAGAGAGAGAGAGAGAGAGAGAGAAAGAAAGAAAGAAAGAAAGAAAGAAAGAAAGAAAGAAAGAAAGAAAGAAAGAAAGAAAGAAAGAAAGAAAGAAAGAAAGAAAGAAAGAAAGAAAGAAAGAAGGAGGGAAAGAAAGAAAGAAGGAGGGAAAGAAGGAGGGAAAGAGAAAAAAAGAGAAGGAAAGGAGGGAATGAAAGAAATTTGGTGGCAATTCAGCCCCATTATATCCTTTGGGCCATTGAAGTCAATGGTGAAACCATAGGGTATATTTTGGGGGCTGGAGGGAAGGGGTTTGAGGGATAGGCTCCAAACTCACAGGATAGCTGGTGGAGCCTCTCCCCAAGATACCCACCAAGTTTCAAGAACATTGTACCAGGGGTTCAATTCTATGGGCCCCCAAGCAGGTTGCCCCTATTCCCTCCATTGTTCTCTATAATGGGAAACAAAATTACTTTTTTCCCACCATAGAGAACAATGGAAGGAATAGGGGCAACCTGTTTAGGGGCCCATAGAATTGGACCCCCTGATCCAGTGTTCTTGAAACTTGGTGGGTATCTTGGGAAGAGGCTCCAACAGCTATCCTGTGAGTTTGGAGCCTCTCCCTCAAACCCCCTGCCCTCCAGCCCCCAGAATATACCCTATGTTTTCACCATTGACTTCAATGGCCCATAGGGTATAATGGAGCTGAAATTGACATTCGGCTGCCTGGAAGACTCCTCGGGACGCCGGCTGGGGGCGGGGCTTGGCTCCTGAGCTCCCGGAGCTGGGCTCCGGTGCGCTCCCCCCAAAAAAGACCCCTGGACAGTTTTATACACCCTTGATTGTCCACAAAGATTGTTATTGGTTCAGGTCTCTCCACTCCTAAGTCTAAAAATAACTGGCGAATCCAGATAGCCTCTTGTGCAGCTGCAACATATTCCACATGACACTATCCTCATGTCCTTGGTTAAGCCTCAGTTTTCAAGCTCTTTTATGGATTGTGGGTGTTTGTGTCCTAGAAGTTTGTGCCACATAAGGATGCAGTTTCTGCGACAAACTTGTGTAGTGATTGTAGCCTCATTTGACTTCAGTTTTGGAACATACAGGACATTTTTTTCACAAGGAGTTTATGAGTTCCTTTAAATGGCCCACAGTACTTTAAGAATCCATACCCAATTCCTTCTGCAGTGATGCTTTTTCCATCTGCAAGGAAGATCTTCTCCTTTGTACTGAGATCAAGATTTGTGAAGAATTCCTGATTGCTTGTCATGTGGCTTGGGGCACCTGCATCAATGTACCATTCATTTGATGTGTTGCTCTGCATAGCTTTTAGACATCCATTCAATTCTCCATCTACAGATTCACTTGCAGCTTTCTTAGCCTTTTCTTTTGATGATTCTGTGATTTGTTTTCTCTGTTTAGCTCTCCAGATTGAACAATTCTTTTTCAAGTATTTGGCCCTTTTGCAGCAGTAACATGCCCAGGTTTCTGTCACGTGCTTTATCGCATCATTTACCTTGAGAACTGTTTCTTGTTTTACAGTGCCTTCACCTGCTTGTAGTTCTTTTCTACAATTATACTCATCAATTAATTTGCCATTTACATAGTCAAGTGTTAGATCTGCTTCTGGTCTAGTCTCAAGAGCATTGATGAATGGACCATAGGACTCTGGAAGACTGCACAGTAATAATGCCACTATCTGATTGCCTTTCATTTCTTCTCCAAGCCCACGCAGCTGTTCCACAATTTCTAGCAATGGCATTTACATGTTCATGCATATCTTGCTCTCTGCCAAGTTTCAGTTTATACAGTTTATGCAGCAGATATAGCTTGCTGTTAAGTTTGAACGCTCATGCACTTTCTGCAGTGCATGCTACATACTTTTAGCTGTTTCTTCTTTCCTTATGTGGATCAGCTGATCATCTTCCATTAACAGGCTTACAATTGCCTTTGCTTGCCTGTTTTTCTAGTCCCATTCTGCAGGCTCATTGACTGGTCTGGCAGTGCTTAAAACATCCCAGTTGTCATCTTTGCACAGCAGCATTTACAGTTGGAACTTTCACAACTGATAATTGCTAATATTCAGTTTGGCCACTATAAACTTAATATCTGCACTGCTTGCCATCTTCCTCTGGATTGGGTGTGCCCCTCCTTTCTCTTACTACCTCATGGTTATTTATCCTGGAGTCTGGGTCCATGACCTGTTGGCAGAGTTCAAGAATAATCCAATCCACACTTTGGAGTTTGCGTTCAATAAATTTACTGCAACAGGATTTTTGCAAAGAAGACAATAAATGACTACAGGCCACTAATACAATAGAGAGACCTTCAGAGCACAAGCACTAACACACAGCAGAACAAGAGAAACAACAAAAGGTAGATTGAACTGCAAGAGAAAACATTCATTAAATTCTAAACACTAGAGAATGTTCCACAGCTCCCCCTAGGGTACAA
This sequence comes from Gekko gecko, assembly GCA_029375565.1. Classification (NCBI taxonomy): domain Eukaryota; kingdom Metazoa; phylum Chordata; class Lepidosauria; order Squamata; family Gekkonidae; genus Gekko; species Gekko gecko. Next base: position 275,619,493 of record JAPDNY010000001.1, read on the forward strand.
GTGGACTAAACTACTCTTTCAGCATTATGTAAAGTGACGAGACTCTTAGCAGGCTATCACTTCTCCAACATCCTCTAGGCTCAAATCTTTCAGTTTCTATTTACCTCTCCTACATGATATATTTATGAAGGAGGTTTTTTTTTTGGGGGGGGGGGTGTTTTTGCCATGGCTTAAGAATCCTTGGAATTACAGTTCAGTGAAGATTCTGAGAATCCAGCTTCCTTACTGGAACTTGTGGTATAGGTATTAGAATACCAGACTAGGAAACTGGGTTCACATCCCAGCTCAGCCTTGAATAGGAAGGGCCAGTAACTCTTTCACCCTAACCTATCTCGTGGGGTTATGTAAGGACAAAATGAGGAGGGAGAACGAATACACCATCCTTTTCAGGTCCTTGGAGGAATGGTGGGATGGATAAATCACTTCTCATTTAGAGAAATACAATATCCAAATATGTTGGCAAAGGCCCAACAGAAGTTCAAGTTTCAGGGAAGTATATTCTGCACACCACTATGTTATCCTGATTATAAGTGAACTAGTAAGGAATCACATGGAACACAAAAGATAAGAGGAATCAAGCAGGAATTCATTAGGTGTATATCTACCAAATAGTTTAATTTCTGCCTGGACACATTTCCCTTAGCATAACGTAAGATGAAAGGTCATGACAAAATGTGAGTGCATGGAGCCTAACTTGTAAGGGAGCATAGTAAGGGAGATTGTATAGCATGCTGTCTGCTTTCAGATGGCAGAATACACGGTTAATACAAGATTTACGTACTATTTCTATGCTTTCTGGATTAAAGGTGATTTTTTAAATGGCTTGGGTCTTCTCTTCAACAGAAGGTTTTTTTGATCCTAACATATCTCTGATAAACGGAGAGAAGGCCAAAAGTGTTTCATAGGCATTGTAGTCAGGGCACACACCTCAGTCTCTACATATTTCCCTTATATTCCCCAAACATTTCAGGCTACCGGAAATGGCTATGGTGCAGAGATTTGAAGAAAGGAGACAGAGACAGTAGCACATGACAGATAGGACCCTCCAGATCTCACCTACATGTTCCTGTGTCTCCTGCTCTCCCCCTTTTAACTCCCATAGCGCTAGGTAATTGTAGGGCATACTGGAGAGAAAGATAAGGAATAAGGAAACTTCAGGAATGCATATTTTGCACAGAGTTGTACTATGTTGATTACCTGGCAGTTTGTAAGGAATCAGCAGCAGGCTGCTTCACCTTTATCTTCCAGATCATGTTTAACAGCAATTCAAAGAATAGCATTGTTCAAAAGGCTTCCTTACTCTTTTCATTCCATTCACATGGAGAATCTAGTCAGCTCAAACCATTTTATATGTTATAGCCTTAAAGAAAATATATATGCTAGTGCTGCCACCATATCCTGCCTTCAGTCTGTAGTGGTGGACATCCTTTTAACAGAATGCATGTATACATTTATTCTATCTATTTATTAATTCATTTTTACTGTGTAACTAGTTAATTTAATTAAGCAGAGGCTTTTTTCCCACAGACGAGAAAGAGGGATTATAAAAGCCTAATTTTCAACACTGTCTCTAAACAAAGAATTCCATGGATAGTATGTTAGATGAGGCTAGAAATATATATATTCAGATTTTCTTACTTGAGACAAAACTCTTCATCCTCACACAGTAATGATCAAACAACTTACTAGCTTTCTACTTGAGGATAATCATGATCTATAATTGGGGTTCAATCTAACCTTTAGTGGGTCATATCAACATATGAAGTCAGATTACCACAATGTGCTCTACATGGGGCTGTCCTTGAAGAACGTCCAAAAACTACAGCTGGTACAGAACACTGCAGTCTTGTTCCACCTATACTGGTTTCTAATTTACTTCCAGGCTCAATTTAAGTTATTGATATTTAAAGCCCTGTACAGCCTGGGACCGACATACCTCAAGGATTGCCTTCTCCAGTACAAACCCATCCATTCATTCTGGTCATCCTCAGAGGCCCAGCTTCAGTTGCCCCCTGCCATCTGAGGCTAGAAGGGTGGCAACCCAAGAAAGGGCCTTTTCCACTGTGGCACAAAAATTTGGAACCACCTCCCCAGGGAGATTCATCTGCCTCCCTCTATTGGTATTTTTCACCAGTAGGTGAAGACTTTTTTTGTCTGGCATACCCTAATAACGGTTATTAGTCCTCCTTCTAATGTTGTTTATATGTTTTAAATTAAATTTTATATATATTTTAAAGTTTTTTTTATGTTCTCCACCTTGTGGACCTTGATTGGGTGGAAAGGAAGAATATTTAAAGGGGAAAAAAGTCAACCAGTTTTGTTGTCTAACCAACAATGGTTCTTCAGGTCCTCAGGCAGACCAAGGTTTTCCCCATGATCTGCTGCATGGTAACTTTTAAGGGAGATGCAAGGAATTGAACATAAAACCATTAGCAAACAAAGCATGTATTCTGCCATAGCAATATGGGGTCATCATCATCAGTTTGAGAGAAGAAAGGACATATGGGGGATATACAGTGCAATCTTAAGCACTTCAACTCAGAATCCTGATGAAGCTTACTCAGTGGGGCTTACCTTAAGGAAAGTGTTTTTAGGGTTACTTTTTTTTGGATGCTAGCAAGCTAGACCTGTTTTGTTTATTAGTGTTATTAGAATTAATCTTTATATTAAAGAATGGTCCTATAGATCTTACCCCTAGCATCACACCTTGATTATTTTCTATGCCTCACTTATATTTATGTTTCTTCCCATTCAAGAAAATAATGCATTATAGTAAACTTTATTTTCTGAGTATATAATCATGCATTTGGTTCTCACAGGGCTAAAAAAAGCCCATATTTGAAAGGAAAAAGTCAATACAAATTGTATTTATACACATACAAACACACACTTGTACTTTTCCTATACAGCAAAGCTGCAGGGGTTGGCCATTCTGATATTCTGTCGCTTTTAAACAGTGACAGGTGGAAGCTGAATTTGAAATTGGTTTGCCAATTTATTTTTAATGATTATTAATACAGGCAAATCCTATTTTCCTTTGTGTCCATCTCCAGCAGCAGGATAAGAGCTGCAGTTTTGACACATGATCCACAAGGCCATCACAGAACCCAGATGCCAAGCTGGAGAGAATATTCTTCCAGCAGCAGCATCTGGCTCCTTGGTGAGCTCCACAGGCAGAGAAGCTGACAGCTCTGAAGTTGCCTGTGGGTCTGTCATGTAGTTTGGCTGCAAGCTGAGCTGACTTATTCTGCTCAGTGCCACTTTTCTTTTACTTACCTTTGATCCTAAGATATTTGCATATCTTTATACACTGTAGAAAGTATCTGCGCAAATCTAGCATAAGAGCACATATTTTCTCCATGTGTGCATTTATATCCTGTAATCATACAGGTACAGTCCAAATCATATATATACCATGCACAATAATAATCAAAAGACATAGTTAATTCAAGCTTTGTAGAAGATCTTCCATCATTAGCCTGGGTACATTCCAATGCATTTTATACATTTTATATGGTGATTCCTATTTCATGAGAAACAGATATTCTCTTTTGTTTTGCCTGTTTTTTATTTCTACACTTGAACAACACAGATCTGTATCCTAATAACTGAGCTATAGAAACAAACACACAAGATAGATTGGTATAAATTACCAAGTAACGAAAGCAAGACAAACATTACTGGTAGGGATCCCAACACTACCTCAGGAAATGCCAGGAGATTTTTAGGAGGGTGGAGTTTATCACTTCTGGGTGATGTTCTAGACTGCCTTCCCTAGTTCTATGGTCTTCACCATAGAGACATGGTCTCTCACTCTCAATTCCTTCTCAAGGACAGGAAATTGGGGCTGGAAGCTGGTACTTCCCCGACCCTGGGTAAACAGGCAGCCTAATTACTGGCAACCCTAGTCAGCATGATGTTATACAAAATAACAGCATCCAATTTAAAACTAAAATATATGTCTTCTTGCTTTATAGTTTCTTACTATTTCAATGTAATAAAGACATGAGGACATGATTCTTAACAAGTTAAGTGTATTTCATTTCCATTTAAGCAGACCTGAATTAATCTAAATCAGTAGGAAATTAAAAATGCTTTGCTGTAGCAGGATGGCTGTTTAATAGCTTGGATCCATCAGAGTGTTTCTGTGGATGGAAACCATTCTACCTGCAAAGGACAACTTACTTGCCTCCTTCCTTCCACTACACCAAAACATCCCCCAATACGCTGCTCCTTGGGGGCACTTTATTATTGTCTTGATTGGCCCATTTTTCAAAAATGTGAAAAAAGTGAAACATTTTTGAAGAGAAGAAATGGAAGGGTTGCTATAGTAATAGCTGGACAATTATTTTGTAAAAGCTGGTCACAGAACTACAAAAGTCATACAAAAAGTAATAATAAACCAACACCACATACATAGACAATACACTGACAATTGTAAAGCAATAAAATTGAAATAAAGAAATTAAAGTTAGCCATCCCAGACCTAAAGCCCCGTCACTTGAAACCTTCCATCGCCCCCCTGATTTTCCCCTCCTACCTAAAAGCTTATTTACCCTAGCTTCTGGGCTCTGAATTTCTTAAAAAGCCTTTTTGTGATAAGCATAACCTTTTAACATAGCTAATTGTCAGCCATGCAGTCAGAAAAGGCCCAGCAACCATAGCAACGAAGCTGTGGTCAGGTTTCGAAGATGCTCAAAGACGTCCAGGTGTGGGACGGTTTGGCTTTTAGAGCTAGCTTGTAATGCGAGAATAAGAAATGGTAAACCTTCCTGTTAAAGGAAAAAAGAGTTGTAAAGAAAGTTTCCATTGTTCTGCTTGGCTTTGCTATGCTTATGTGACATATATTTTAATGTGTAACCAGGAAATGCTGCATGTATAAAAATGGTATGACTACTAGAAGAAGGGGTTGTGGTAAGAAATTTTAGAAATATAGAAGGTTTGGGTTTTAAAATGAACCAAATAGTTTATAAAATCCATGTATCTGTCTCTGTTTTGCTAGCAGGACAGCAAACAGCCCTGGCCTGCTTTCACTGAATCAAATCCCATGAGTCTTTGCAAAACCCTTGTTCCAGGCAAAGCACCCCTCTCTGTCACGTACAAAGTTCACACATTCCTTTCCCAGGATCTGAATCAATGTAAATTCCCTTAGGTGTGAGACCCACTATATCCATTTAAACCATAAAATCCCATCTGGCAGGAAAAGCCATTTGGGCAGTGACAGACTTCAATCCATCTGATACAGGGATTCACACCCCTACTCCCATCCCAGAGATAACATGAAAGAATGGTTTTATCTTCAATGCTGGGAACACCAGGAAAAACAATAACACCATTTCTGGTCCTGTAAACAAAAGGCAACTTTTGTTCTGTGAGATGCAAGAAAGCAATTTCCTTGCAAATATTCTCAACTTCAAGATTTCAATTTACAACTGTAATTTGATTTATTGGGGACCTCTTTTGATCTTTCTGGTATAAAGGCTGGGCAGTCCCAACAGACCTTCACTGACTCTTGAAGGAATCAAGAGAGCTCTTACTGTCTGGTGACTTTTAGGAGTCAGGCCGAAGGGCCTTTCGTTTTCTGCATGCTTTGGGGGGGGGGGGTAAAACTTTGCTTGCATGTTTATTTTCTGTGGTTTTCACTATCAATGTTTAGGAGCGTTTTGCTGGCCACCTTGACCAGTAAACCTTTGTATGTTTTCTTAATAAAGATAAGTTTTATTTTAAGAAGAGACCTTTTGCTAAGAGTGTCTCTGCCAGCGTTTAGGGGTTTCCAAGCTTGCACCTTTTTGCCTTTGGTAAGGAGGCAACACTCAGGGAACACACAAACCAAGAGAGAGAGGTGTGGGTGGCACGGGTGAACACATTCACAAGACACGTGCAGCCCCATTATTCTCACAACAGGGGTCAGCCTTTTTAGCTTTCCTAGCTTGCTGACCTTGACATCAAATAAAACTCTTCTCCTCTTGCTGATCTGGTGTGGTCTCACTGACTGGACAAAAGCTCCTTTTCCGCGCTTCAATTGCTGCACCAATAAGGCATGGCTACATTGAGATAGCCACAGCAGCTATGGCAAAGCAATGTAGGCAAAATGGTACTCTTTGACGCTTTCAAAACTAATCTACAAATAGGAGATTCTTGAACACTGTTTTAAAAAGTTCTCTGCTGTAGTTAAAATATGAATTGCAAAGCTGAGTTTGGCCTTTATCCATGGAGTGCCTCTTGTTATCAGTAGTTATGCGGGGGAAATACATTCCCTTTCTTCTCTGTTGTTATTCTTGTTTTTCTCTTCTCTTCAGGAGGATTTTCTTCCCTTTTCATTGCACTTTCTCCTTCAGTGCTCCTGTAAGTATTTCTCTGTCTTTTTCCCTTTCAATCATATATATGCATCTCAGGCCCTCTTTTGGCCCTCAAGATTCTTCTGCCATTTTCTGAACCCCATGTTTATTCTGTGTCACATTTGGACCAATGCTACTCATACAATTATGCCAGAATAACTGCCCCATGCTAGCTACTTCTTCCTTTGTGTTTCTTCTTTGCCACTTTGCCTAGACAATGATAGTTTGATACCAGTCCGTTAGTACTGCCCTTGTGTGCTCTGTAATTGCTGAAGTCATCATATAAATGCTGTTCCTCATAATGAACACCAATCTTAAAATATCTTGTTTCCATAGGGATATTTCACGCCCACTCTATTTTACTCAGCCCAACATTTGCCATAATCTATGCTTCCTTTATCTGTGATTAAAATACATGATCTTCCAAGTGCAGAATCAAGCACAAGGTGCAGTGAATAATTTTTCCACATTTATTTTGCTGCGTACAAACAGGAAGAAAAATCAAGTTCTTCAGAGGCAGTGTAATCATGCCATTTGTGCTGCAACTACTTTGCGAAAAAAATGGATATATAGTACATCACAATATTTTGGAAAGTCTCTAAATGTGTGTTGGTTATTACAAAACCCATTAGCAGGAATGCAAAAATCCAGCGTCTCAGTAGCCACTGCCACCTAAAAGATTAGACCAGGCCAGAAGGCAAATTTCTCCTCCTTCAATATGTCCTGCTTTCTGCAGGATCTCCATTCTGGCTCATCTCACATTCCTTTGGACATGGAGATCTTTCTCTACACTTATTTCTTCCTTTACATGGTGTCTAACCATTTTTTTCTTTTTGACAAAATAAAAACAGCAGGGATTTCAATTGTAGTATGGGCATTTCAGAGAGAGAGAGAGACGAGAGAGAGAGAGAGAGAGAGAGACCCTAAATTCTTCAGTGTTTATGCTTCTCTCTGTTTCTTTTCTCTTTCTCCATTCCTTCCATGCATTACCTTTATTACACTTTATTCACTATCTCTTCCTTTCCTATTCACTTCCCTACTCTGTATTACATCTCCTTCTAATCCTTGTGTATTTATCTGCCTCAATACTTCCATCCCTTGGTCTTCTCTCTTTCACCTTATCCCTCATTTTCTCTGCTGATTTTTTTTTCTGTTTGCCTTTGTTTTACATATATTTCTTAGATTAAAACCCCTCTCAGACTCAATTTTATTCTTTTCCTTCAATCTATGCTATCTGTACCCAAAATTATCTCAAAAGCTGATTCACAGGATAAACCTTGTCTGTTGGAAAGACCTTTTACTAGGGCTTTGTCAATATGCTAAATCGAGCAGCAGGGCAGTAATGTGAGATCACTCAGAGGTGGAGGGGATTCTTACATGGCTGTGGCCTTTGGTGTGTTCCTTACTGCAATATACATCCTGGTACCCATCATAAGAACATAAGAGAAGCCAATGTTGGATCAGGCCAATGGCCCATCCAATCCAACCCAATGTCACACAGCGGCCAAAAATACCACATGGCATCAGAAGGTCCACCAGTGGGGCCAGAACACTAGAACCCCCCACTGTTGCCCCCCCCCAGCACCAAGAATACAGTGCATCACTTGCTCCAGACTGAGAGTTCCTATCTATACCTTCTAGTGTCCTGGCCCCACTGCTGGGACTCCTGATGGCACCTGGATGGCACCTGGTATTTTTGGCCACTGTATGACAGAGTGTTGGACTAGATGGGCCATTGGCCTGATTCAACATTGGCTTCTCTTATGTTCTTATGTTACCTTGTGGCTAATAGCCACTGATGGGCCTCTGCTCCAAATGTTTATCTAATTTCCTCTTGAAGCCGTCCATGCTTGTAGCCGCCACCACCTCCTGTGGCAGTGAATTCCATGTGTTGATCATGCTTTAGGTGAAGAAGTACTTCCTTCTATCTGTTCTAACTCAACTGCTCAGCAATTTCATGGAGTGCCCATGAGTTCTTGTATTGTGAGGAAGGGAGAAAAGTACTTCTTTCTCTACCTACTCTATCCCATGTATAATCTTGTAAACCTCGATCAATTCACTCCTCAGCTGTCGTTTCGCCAAGCTAAAGAGCCCTAAGCGTTTTAACCTTTCTTCAAAAAGATTCCAACCCTTTTATCATTCTAGTTGCCTTTTACTGCACTTTTTCCAATGCTATAATATCCTTTTTGAGGTGTGGTGACCAGAATTATACACAGTACTCCAAATGAGGTCGCACCATCGATTTATACAGGGGCATTATGAAAAATGGCTGATTTGTTTTTAATTCCCTTACTAATAATACCCAGCACAGCATTGGCCTTTTTTACTGCAGTTTCAACATTTTCATTTAGTTATCCACTACAACTCCAAGATCTTTCTTGTGGTCAGTCTCTGCCAGTCCAGATCCCATGAACCTGTACTTATAGTTAGGATTTGTGGCCCCAATGCACTTTGCACTTTGCCACATTGAACCCCATTTGCCACGTTGACACCCACTCCCCCATCTCGACAGATCCCTTTGGAGTGTTTCACAATCCTCCTTCTCACCACCCTGAACAACTTCGTGTCATCTGGAAATTTAGCCACGTCACTGCTTACTCCCAACTCCAAATCATTAATAAACAAGTTAAAAAGCATCAGACTGAGTACTGATCCCTGTGGTACCCCACTGCTTACCACCCTCCACTGAGAAAATTGCCCATTTAGTCTCTGTTTCCTATTAATTAGCCAGTTTTTGATCCACAAAAGAACTTTATCCCATGACTATTGAGCTTACTTAGGACCCTTTGATGAGGAACTTAATCTAAAGCTTTCTTAAAGTCAAGGTAAACAACATCTATTGGGTCCCCTTTGTCCACATGTTTGTTCACTCCCTCAAAGAACACTAACAGGTTAGTGAGACAAGATCTTCCCTTACAGAACCCATGCTGAGTCTGCCTCAATAGTTTTTGTTCATCAATGTGCCTATTAATTCTTTCCTTAATAACCGTTTCCACCAACTTATCCGGTATTGACGTCAGACTGACTGGCCTGTAATTTCCCGGATCTCCTCTGGAACCCTTTTTAACAATGGGAGTGACATTAGCTACCTTCCAGTCCTCAGGAATGGAGGCAGATTTTAATGAAAGATTACATATTCTTGTCAGGAGATCCACAAGTTCACATTTGAGTTCTTTCAGAACTCTCAAATGTATGCCATCCGGGCCTGGTGATTTATCAGTTTTTAAGTTGTCTATCAGTCGGAGGACCTCCTCTCTTGTCACCTCAATCTGACTCAGGTCTTTCAACCCCCCTCCTGAAATCAGTGGTTCTGGAGTGGGCAAGTAATTCTCCTCTTCCACAGTGAAGACAGAGGCAAAAAATGCATTCAGCTTCTCAGCCATTTCCCTGTCATCCTTCAGTACTCCTTTTACCCCTTGGTCATCCAAGGGACCCACTGCCTCCCTGGCTGTTTTCCTGCTTCTAATGTATTTGAAGAAAGTTTTGCTGTTGGTCTTACACATACATACAACTTACATACATTACATACAACATACAAACATACAACTTACATACATGTTTTTCACTATATGCTCCTCATATTCCCTTTTTGTCTGCCTGATCACAGACTTGCATTTTATTTGCCACAGCCTGTGTTCTCTTTTATCAGCCTCACTGAGACTAGCTTTCCACCGCTTAAAGGAATCCTTCTTACCTTTTAAAGCTTCCATTACTTTATTTGTTAACCATGCAGACTTTTTTCTATACCGACCCCTCCCCACTCCCCCCAGCATCCCCTGGACCCATCCCTCCCTTCCTCCCCTTGTGGCCCCACCCCCATATTTAGCTGGAGACACCAGTCCTCGGGAGAGGCCATGGCCCCAACTGCCTCTCCCAGGTCGAGACAGGGCTTTGGAGGATAGCCACACTTGGACCAACTAGCTTGGGAGTGTGTGCAGGCCCTCACACCAAGCCACAGGCCTGGCCTGGCTGTTTCTCCCTGGGCTGGAGTGGCTTCATCCTTCCTGCCGCTGGTGGCTCTGGGAAAGCACGGGAGGGGCTGCCGCGGTATCACTTTGGCAGGGCCGTCTCCTCTTGGCCTCTCTTCTCTGGCCCTTCCAGGACCCCAGGTAAGTGGCGAAGGGCACAGGGAGGGGTCTTTGGGCACTGACAGGAGGCCTGCTGGTGGTTGGTGGGTCGAGGGTGGCCCATCAGTGGGACAATTATGTAAATAAATAATCATAATAAATTATCAGAAGTGATCTTGAGCATCTGTCAAAAGCTTAGCATGCTGGGTAATTTGAATGCTGGATCCACTGGAAATGTTTTTGTGGAAAGGAAAAAACAAAAATATTTCATATTTTTCATCTGGCGTTAAAATTCATATGGATGCTGAACAGCTGGGGGCTACTCAGTATTAATACAGGTGGCTTCTCTGCAATGTGCTTTTCTTACGTTTTGGATTGATTTTAAAGGAGACACAGTTTATATATTGGCAGAATAGTATAGATTATTTATATGAAAACATATTTTTAATCAAGACAAACCCATGTATGCCAAAATGAGGGGGGGGGGAATTATACATGGGGCTAGCAATTTCTCCAAAGAAACTATATATGGCAGAAAATTAAAATCCACCTACAGTGATTAACAGAAAGCTCAGTTGGACCCTTGAACCAAGTGTAAGTTAGGACCCAAGAAGAAGACCAGTAAAAATATAAAGAAAAACAGGTTGCTTACCTGTAACTGATGATCTTCGAGTGGTCATCTGTGCATTCACACCCATGGGATTCAGTGCGCCTGCGCTGACCTGGTCGGTGTCTGTACAAAGCTCACAATGGGATTTTCGCGCCCTTCGCCCCCGGGCATGCGCAGGAACCCCACCGCGCATGCCCAAGGGGCGGGGGCACAGACATCCCGCCAGTTCCTTCTGACCGCTATCAAGCCTAGCCATGTATGAGAACAGCTGAGGATGACAGCAGTGGGGAAGGACGGGCGGGCGGTGTGAATGCACAGATGACCACTCGAAGATCATCAGTTACAGGTAAGCAACCTGTTTATCTTCTTCGTGGTCTCTGTGCATCACACCCATGGGAGATTAAAAAGCAGTGGCTCACCTGGAGGTGGGTGCTGGCAGACTCAGGGAGCCGTAGAAGAGAGGACCAGACGACCCAAATCACCCTTCTGCTGGGCACGGACGTCCAGAGCGTAGTGTTTGATGAACGTGGTTGGTGTGGACCACGTAGCCGCTCTACAGATGGACGAGAGAGATGCGCCCTTCAGAAAGGCCGTTGAGGTCGCCATGGACCTGGTAGAGTGCGCTCTCAGACGAGAGGGAGGCAACTGTTTTGCCAGAGAGTAGCACAGTCGAATCGTCTCGACAATCCATTTAGAGAGTCGTTGAGACGTGATGCGGAGCCCTAGGGAGGGCGAGTTGTACGACAGGAACAGTGAGTTGTCATGTCTGGTTGACTGAGTCCGATTTAGGTAAAAGAGGAGTGCCCTCTTGACATCCAGGGTATGGAGCAAGCGTTGCCCGTCATCTTCCGGATGTGGGAAAAAATCTGGTAAGAATATTTCAGTATTGAGATGGAACTCTGAAACAATCTTTGGAATGAAAGTAAAGTCCGGTACGAGGCGCACGCCGTTTGGAAGGAAGACCAGGTAGGGTGGATCATGTCGGAGTGCCATGAGTTCGCTAACCCTTCTGGCCGAGGTGATAGCCACTAGGAAAGCCGTTTTCCACGTCGCATACTTGAGGTCGCAAGTAGCCATCGGTTCAAACGGTCGTCTGGTAAGTTGTCGTAGTACCAGTGGTAAGTCCCACAGTTCTGTAGGTGCAGCTACAGGAGGGTATAGTCGAACGAGGCTCTTCATGAATCGCTTTGAGGTCGGATGGGAGAAAATTGTGTGTCCATCCAAGCCCTGGTGGTAAGCGGAGATGGCCGCCAAGTAAACTTTTACTGATGAGTGGGATAGACCCTGGTCTCTAAGGAACAGGAGAAAGTCCAGAACTTTGTCCAGGCTCACGGAATTTGGAGCGTCCGTAGACGTGTCTAGGTACGAGAGGAACTTTTGCCACTTCCTGTGGTAGGATGAGCGGGTAGATTCCTTCCTCGCATTACACAGCACCTCTAAGACCCGGGCGGAGAAGCTCACGGTTGGAGCCTCCAGGCAGTCAGTTTTAGGTTGTTCACCTGTGGGTGGAGCACCATGCCCCCTTCGGAGGTGAGGAGGTCTTGCACATTGGGGAAGTGGTGGAACCTGTCCTCTGCCAAACGGAGTAGGATGGGGAACCAGGGTTGCCTGGGCCACCACGGAGTCACGAGGATGCAGTCCGGTCGAAATTTGGCCACCTTGTGCACCACTCTCAAGAGTAGGGGCAGTGGGGGAAACATGTACAGGAATGAGCCAGTCCAGGGTAGTAGAAGGCCGTCCCCTAAGGAGAGAGGATCCCTGCCTCCTTGGGAGCAGAACTGTTTGCATTTCGTGTTCTCCCGTGAGGCGAACACGTCGACTGATGGGGTCCCCCAGCGGTCGAAGAGCGGTTGGAGGTAGACCTGGTTCAGTTCCCACTCGTGGTGGTGAGTGTGGCCTCTGCTGATCAGATCTGCTTCCACGTTTTGGACTCCGAGGATGTGGGTGGCCATGGGGACGATTTTGTTGGAGACGTACCAGTCCCAGAGGTCGAGAGCGAGCCCACAGAGGCTCCTGGAGACAGTTCCTCCCTGACAGTTCAGGTAGCTGAGTGCCGTGGTTTTTTCGGTGAGGATGGCAACACAGTGGCCTCGTAAAAGGCGCTGAAACGCTCTTAGAGCTAGCGAGATAGCCAGTAGTTCCAGGTAGTTGATGTGCCTGTTTGCAGTGGCAGCATCCCACCGGTATCCCACATTGATGCCATTGAGGTGGGCCCCCCAGCCCCATAAGGATGCGTCTGTCGTCAAGGTATAATGAGGAGAGGGAGGGGTAAACGGAGCACCCTGGGTAATATTTGGAACAGCAGTCCACCAGTTGAGGGAGTCCCTTACGGTTTGTGGCGGTGTTAGGACCTTCGACTGAGGCATTTGGTTTGGACGGAAAGTCTTCACAAACCAAAGTTGAAGTGGCCTCATGTGGAGTTTCGCCAGGGGGAGGACCGAGGTTGTGGCAGACATGTGCCTGAGGAGGCGCTGAACATCGTACGCCATTGAGGATGGAGAGTCGCGAACCGAGGTTGCTAGGTTGGACAAGGTTTGGGCTCTGTCCAACGGTAGGAAGGCTCTGTTGGCCACGGCGTCGAGTAAGGCCCCGATGAACTGAACCCTCTGAGATGGTTGAAGACAGGACTTTTGTAGGTTCACCTGAAGACCGAGTGATGAAAGAAGGTGTAGTGTGAACGCAATGTCCTTGCACAGAGAGGTCGGGGAATCGGCCACCAGAAGCCAGTCGTCGATATAGGGGAAGATGGTGATCCCCTGGAGGCGGAGGTGGGCTGCAACAACTACCATGGTCTTGGTGAGGACCCTCAGTGCCGTAGAGATTCTGAAGGGGAGACATCGATACTGATAATGACATTCTCCTATCGCGAATCGGAGGTACCTCCTGTGAGACGGGTGTATGTTTAGGTGGAAGTAGGCATCCTGGAGGTCGATGGTAGCCATCCAGGTGCCTCGTGGAATCAATGGGAGGATAGCCTGTAGGGTCGTCATCTTGAATTTTCGATATCGTATGTAGATATTGAGATCTCGAAGATCCAAGATGGGGCGCAACCCTCCGTCACATTTTGGTACGGTGAAGTACCGAGAATAGAATCCCATCCGTTCGGAAGTTTTCGGGACAGGTTCTATCGCCCCCTTCTTCAGTAAGGAGTCTGCTTCCTGAAGGAGGACGGAGGAGGGAGGGGTGGAACAGAAAGTCGGTAAAGGTGGGAGGTCAAGGAACTCGATGATATAACCATCGGTCACGATGGATAAAACCCAGGCATCCATGGTGATGGCTTTCCACATGGGCAGGAAGGGACGGAGGCGGGTTCTTTCTGTCAATACCGGGAGGATGGAGTCAAAGACCCTGCTTTGGTCCACGGTTGGACTTGGGTGTTGCGTGCCCGACCTCGGCTTCGACTGGTACGATGGCTTGCCATGGTTTGGAGATTGACGGGGTCTCCAGGCCATGTCTGGGGACAGTTTCGTAGGGTACGGGCGACGGGGGGTGTACCTGGACCAGGATCTCTGCCGGTAAGACCTTTGTGGTGCCGAAACTCCGAGCGATTTCGAAGCCTTTATATTTTTATCCAGCTCCTGCAAGGCGGCGTCGGTGGAGGAGTGGAATAAGCCATCCCCATCGAAGGGGAGATCTTCGATATAGGACCTAGTGTCCTGGGGGAGAGAGGTGGTGCGTAGCCACGCATGACGGCGAATCGACACTGCAGATGCCATCGATGTTGAAAAGGCATCCAACGAGTGTTTTGTTGTGTTCAGAAGTTGTTTGGCCACTAGCAGGCCTTCCTTCTGGATTGCTCTAGCCTCGGCCAACTTGTCATCCAGCATGGATGGGAGGAGCGCCGACATTCTTTGCCATAAGGCATATTGATACCTCCCGAAACAGGCCAAATAATTGGAGGATTTTATCCCCAGGGCTGCGGAAGAGTACACCCTACGACCGTAGGCGTCGATTTTTTTGCTCTCCTTGTCGGACGGAGTAGAGTTAGAGCTTTTATTCTTTGAAGACGTAGAAACGACCAACGAATTCGGGTGGGGATGGAGGTAGAGGAAGGAAGCTCCTTCTTCTTGAACTCGGTACATGTGGTCTAACCGTTTGGTAGAGATCGGTGCCGACGATGGTTTGGCCCAAGGGGACTGGACCGCTTTCAAGAGGTGCTTGGACATCGGTAAGGCTATCGGCGTAGAGGCGTCGATCTCGATGATGTCGTACACCTCGTCGGCTGCAGATGGTTGGGGTTGGATGATAGGTAGGGCAAGAGAGTGTGCCATACGTCTTACTAAGTCCCCGTATGAGAACATGTCCTCTGAGGGAGAGATCGGGCTGCTCCCGGAGATCGGTTGTTTGGGGGGTTCGACGTTGGAAAGTGCGTCCTCCGGATCATCGACATCGGAGTCACCCTTAGAAGAGGCGGAGTCGGAACTTAACTCTTGAGGCCTCGGTAGTGGTGGCTCAGCCATCAGCATTGGTGGAGCAGTGGCATGGTCAGAATGGGCGGAAGGACGAGGAGACGGTGGAAGTTTCGACACTGTTGCCGAAGGCTGGCGGTGAGGTGAGCGGGAGCGGTATCGACAAGGTTCCCAAGGATCCGGATATCCAGGGACGTTCCACGGGAGCGAAGAGAACCAGTATGGCATCTCATGCTTGTGCTCGATGGAAAATTTCGGAGGTCGATACAGATATGGTGCGTGGTATCTGTTGTAGCGTGGACCATAGGACTCCTGCTCACGATGGTCAGAACGGTATGGAGACCTAGAGTGGTCTCGAGGTCGATGCCAGGAGCGATCGTAATGACCACTAGCCCAGGAAACTAGAGAAGGGGATCGAGATCCCAGTACTTGGACGTTGGAGGCCAGGTCGAGGCAGGAGGAGGCGACATCGACTGGGGAGGATTACGACGGTGGGGAACTTCCGACATGGGGGGTTCAGACTGACGTGGTGGAGAGTCCAGGATCTGTATCGGAGGCTCCACCAGGATTTTCGTCAGCTCCGGTGTCGGATGGGATGGTCGTGGGGGTTGCTGAGGTGAGTCCGCACGGAAAGCAGAGCCCCTAGGAGATTTAACGCCGCTCACACCGTGAGACTTATGCGTGTCTCCCGTCTTGCTTGAGCCCAGGGTCTTCGTCTTATCCTTCTTGGGCTTTTTTACCGGTGTCGACACAGATGAAGTCGTCTTCGATTTAGACTTCTTCGTAGGGGCCCCTCCGGTATCCGAGGAAGATTTCCCTACCTTGGGAGGTTTCGGTGTTGGGGGATCCCTCTGTGTCGACACGGATGACTTCGATGTCGAGACGGCTGGTCTCGACGTAGACTGATCGGATTCCATCTCGGGCGCTGGAGGAGCGAGTGCCGACTCCCACAACGCGACCTTCAGCCTAGCGGCCCTGTTTTTTCTCGTTTGGTTGGTGAGTCTCTCCCAAACAAAAAACACAGAGTGAGTGCTCATCCCTCAAGGCTAGTTTGCTCCCGCAGGAAGAGCACCTTTTGAAGCACCCCCACTTTCGACTTTCCATAAACAATGGAAATGGGCCCTTCCATCTGGTAGGATGAAGGGTGGTGAGGTGGGGGGGGAGAGTGGTCCAGAGACCGAAGGAAATCCACAAAAAAGTTGCGGATTGAAGAAAAAAATGGTTGACGGAAACAGTCCAGAGATCGAAGAAAACAACTAAAGAAAAATTTTTTTGAAGAAAAGTTGTGGTTCTTGCTGAGGTAAAGTGTTCTCGGAGACACCAACGCAGGCTGCTAACAGCGAGGCGGTCAGAAGAGAACTGACGGGATGTCCGTGCCCCCGCCCCTTGGGCATGCGCGGTGGGGTTCCTGCGCATGCCCGGGGGCGAAGGGCGTGAAAATCCCGTTGTGAGCTTTGTACAGACACCGACCAGGTCAGTGCAGGCGCACTGAATCCCATGGGTGTGATGCACAGAGACCACGAAGAAGATTTTAGGGAAACATAGCTAGTTAGATGACTGTAAAATAAAACAGGAGTCTTATGGCATCTTAAAGACAAAAAAAAAAATCACCATATGTTTTTCACTCCAATATGAAACTGATAGCCTACAGACCAATATATGTAACTCGTCATTAAAAATTGCTGCTGTGCCAAAGACTGGAAAGTGGTGAATGTCACACTGATTGTTAAAAATGGGTCCAGAAGGAATCTAGGGAATTAAAGGCCAGTTAGCCTAACATCTGTTGCAGGTAAATTAGAAAAAAACTTGTTATTAAAGATAAAATTAGTAAGCACATTGATGAACAAAGCCTGCTGAATGCAAAGAATCCTGAGTAAGCTTACGAGTTACGGGATACGAGAATGGATCCTCTTATGAATTAAAAACTGGTTAAAACACAGGAAGCAGAGAATGGGAATAAGAGGACAATTCTCCCAGTGGAGGGAAATGAGCAGCAGGGTCCCACAAAGATTAGTATTGGGACTAATGCTATTTAATTTGTTTATAAATTATTTGGAATTCAGATCAAGTAGTGCAATGACTGAGTATGAAGGTGATGCCAAATTACTCAGAACTGTGCAAATCAAGACAGATTGTGAAGGAGGATCTGTCTAAATCAGGTGAGTGAGCAACAATATGCAAATGAAGTTCAGTGTTGTGGAGTGTAAGGAGATACACATTAACAAGAAATCCTAACTTTAAATATATGATGATAAGTCTGAACTGGCTGAGACTGAGACTGAAAGACCTTGGGGTCAGAGCAGGCAACTTGAAGAAAATGTTAATTCAGTTTGCATCAGCAGTAAAAAAGACATGCTGGGGATGATTAGGGTTTCAAAAGGGGGTTAGACAGATTCATGGAGGATAGGTCCATCAGTGTCTACTGGCAATGATAAATAAAAGGAGCCTCCATATAGAGAGGCAGCCAAACCTTTGAACACCAGTACCAAGCACTCCAGGGCAGCTAAATGGCCACTATGTGAAACAGTATGATGGAGTAGATGGACCACTGGTCTGATCAAATAGGGCTCATCTTACATTTTGGGAGTTTAAACTCCCTTCATCACATGCATGGAAGTGTACATCTATTACATCAACTCTTTACAAAGAGCTGAATTTAAAACAAGATCCAATAAAGAGAGTTATTAGTTCAGTAAGACTGAAAGGGTCACTACCAGTCATTGTTAGATACAGAAGTAAGATTAACATAGAATTTAATGTAAGATAAACAGATACAACAGGCAGTTACAGAGGTATAGCTGAAAAATTTCATATCTGTAAGGGGTGGATATGCAAGAGACTAGCACCTATAGTTAGTGAAGTCACCCAGATGCCCCTGGTTTGTGGAACTTCCACCGCTTCATTCCCACCATTTTCAACCCTGCCCCCTCCCTGCCCCCTCCAAATCATCACACCATGCAAAACCAGGGATGGAGGATGGGGAACCTGACAACAATTAAATCACATTACGAACTACTCTCTGTGTTAAAGTAGGCCTGACTACCAAATCAATTCACATGCCATAGCTTTTTCTTCCTGGCTTTATTGTTGAATTAATTACTGCTTTTTCCATTTGCAGGGAACTATTGCCTTGCCTCACCATATAAGGTGACCCATGTTAAGGTCCAGTCTCATGCAGCTTCGAAAATATATATTCAATTATTTTCCATGTCCCAGACCACCTGTTCTGAACCCATGCCACAATGGGCACCAACTCCAAGTTTCTTTTGGTAGATAAATTTTGATGTCACCATTGGCCAGTTACTTATTAATTAATTTTATTAAATATTTTACCTGCCTTTCCTCTTCGTTCTAATTAAAACAAGTTAAACGCAGAATAAAGTAACAAAATTCCAATTACTTCCCCTAATAAGATCAATAATTTCAAGTCTAGTACTTGTGACCAGAAGACTGGTAAAGGAAATCTACACAGTAGATCTCCATGTTGCAATGTAGTCTATCTGATGGATGTCATATCTCATACTGGTAGGTTGATAATATCAGGGAAAACTAATGTAGACAATTTGAGGCCATTGTTGGTACTAATTTATTATAAGCACTGTCAGCAATGGCTTGTGGTTTGCCAGGGTACCGAATATATGTCCATACAAATAATGATGGGACTTTGTAATCCAAAACTAGTAGAAAATTATTTTTCTCAGTTGGTGTGATGAAGCTGGATACAAATTGTCATTTCTGAGTCATTCATGATATCTGTGGGATAAGACTACTGCCATCCCATCTCACACAAGCACCACTGAAAGTTTGTATTAAAAATATGTACTGAAGCTCAACCACACTACCTTCCATGATACATTATTTGAGAACATCTAACTGCATCAATACACACAATCTGGTGAATACTTATAATAATTTTTAAAAACCTGTTGCTTCAAGCTCAGACACTAAGCTTTTACACAGAACAGGCCTTTAAATATAAGTCAGATGCATTCAGCATCAGTAATGCATCCCAGACATCATAGTCTATAGAGAAGAATTCATAAGGAACATTTATTCCTATGAAGCTTTAACTTCAACTTTTGGAGCTTTCCTCATTTTACCTTTGGGGATGTCTTTGGCCTCTGTGATTTTTCAAAGAGTAACATAAATGTAATGATCTGTTTAGATATTATGCTAACGTTCAAGGCAAATCAGTAACTTCATGAGCCACCTCCAAAATCAGAGCAATATCTAAATATATAATAGAACTTGTGTTGTTTGAAAAGTCACAAGGCCAAAACATCCCCAAACCACTTCCATAATGCATTAACAGTTATCAAATCATCAAGCTTCTCACTCATAAATGGCTAGTCTTAACATAATTTGGAAATTACTCTAATCCCAGTGAAGGATATGAATATGGATCCAACTTTGTGATCTTGACAACTATCATTTTTAAATGATATAAATCTTAACTGACCCTTCCTGACTGCTTGTAGAAGGCCCTGGCTCCAGCCTGGTGGAACACTCTTCCTGGAGAAATCAGGGCCCTGCAGGATCTGGTACAATTCCACAAGGCCTGCAAAACAGTTGTTCCATTGGGCTTGTGGTGGGGTTGAGGGCAGTACTGGTCCCCTAGCCAACAGGCGATAGCTAGAGTCTGGCCTCCCCCTCCTTCCCTTCTGTCCTGCTCCCCCCTTCTTCCCTTCTCAATTGCCTGTATATTACCCTCATAAGAATTTTACACCATCTTGATTTTTACGAAAATTATCCTGTTGGGTTTTACTGTTTTTATGGATTGAGTAATTATATATTGTATTTAGAAGGTTTTTAATTGTATATTTATAAGATGTTGTTACCTGCTCTGAGCTGGTTTTGGGGAGAGCGAGCTATAAATGGAATGAATGAATGGATGGATGGATGAATGAATGAATGAATGAATAAGGCTGTTCCATAAGAGAACAACTGTCACAAAAAAAGCTAAAAATTGGGCAGTGGCAGTTTTGGCAAACTGATTTTAACAAAACATTTGCTGGGATGAGACAAGCTGCAGCACATACAGGAAGAGAGACTTGTTAGGTATCTGGGTCCTAGATAATGAAGGGCTTTAAAGTGTTAAAAAAGCACCTTGAACTGAACCAAGGTGGTAACAATGTAAAGGTGACAAAATCAGTATGATATACACAAAAGGGCAAGTCCAAGTAAGTAACCAGGTTGCTACATTTTATATCACTTGAAATTTCTGTTCAAAGGCAGCCCATATAAAGTGTGTCACAATTAGGGATGGGCACAAACTGGGAAAATGGAAGTTCATCCCGGTTCATGGAACATCATGAAACATGAACCTTCACATTTACTGAACCAGTTTGCTTAGTAAGATTTCTGATGCAGTAGAATGGTCCACCTGTGGGCTAGAGATGCCAGGCTCACAGCAAGTCTCCAACTGACTCTCCTCTTCTAACAAATGGAGATTGCCCCCCTTTCCTTCCAACCCTGTGATCCTCAGCTTCCAGGCCTCCTGGGGTCCCCCTTTTTGGCCTAGACTCATCTGCTGGCCTCCCTCTGACCGCCCCATGGGCCAGTTTCTCAGAACTCCTGCTGCTTCTATCAAAAAGAGATCACACCTTTTTCCTTCTGACCCTGTGATCCTTGACTTCTGGGCTTCCTGGGGTCCCCTTTTTTGTCCAGCCCTCATCTGTCAGCCTCCCTCTGACTGCCCCATGAGCCAGTTTCCCAAAGTTCCCACTGATTCTGCAAAAAGGAGCTCGACTACCCTTTTCTCCCCCAAGCCTTGAATCTCTATCTCCTCTCTCTCCTGTGCTGCTGCCGCCACCAGTGTGCACCCCTCCTCCACTTCTCCCTCATCTCCTTCCACCCCCAACCTGGGCTCTTTCATACTTTCCTCTGCACCCCCAGGTCCCACAAGGGCCACTTTTGTTTCGTGTTTGGAGAGCCACTGTTGGTGTTTCCAGGACTGCAGAAGGGCTGCAGAAGTCCAGTCCCCCCATTGCTTTAACTATTGATCCAATGGTGCCAGTGTGTCTGGCTCATGAACCAGCATCATGAACCTCACAAACCTCTGTGAAAAACATGGCAGTTTGTGGCAAACAAATCACATAAACCAAGGTTCACAAACCATGAAGCAGGTGATGTTCATGACAAAATTATGTTTGTGATGAGGTTCATGCCCATCCCTATCCACATTAGTTCAATCTTGAGGTTACTGCAGCATGGGTCGACATAAATAGATTATCTAAGAGGGGACACAATTTACACCCTAAATTCAATAACAACTCATTTTTAGATTTCATACTTGTTCCATAAGAAGGGCTAGGTCCAACTAGTTTCCCAAGTTCTTCACTTAGTCAAAGAAACTTTTCACTCCTTACAAAATAGTTAGCACAATTCCCTCTAAAACATCAGTCTTGTCTACCAGCATCACTTCTGCATTATCTGGATTCAGACTCAGTTTGTTCTCCTTCAGCAGTACTTCTCGAGGCATAGTTAGAGAAATGTAAAATTGGGTGTTGAGTTCCAGAGCTTCATATACTGAAGCCTTATACTGAATCAGACCATTGGTCCATCAAAGTCAATATTGTCTTTGCAGACTGGCAACAGTTTGCCAGGACCTTAGGTGGAGTCTTTCACATCACCTGTGACCCAATCCTAAATGGGAGCTGTCCTGAGCCCATTCGCGGGGAGAGTGGGATAGAAATGCAATCAAATAAATAAATAAATAAATAATAACTGGAGATGTCTGGAAACAAACCTTCTGCATGCCAAGGAAATGCTCTACCACTGAGCCACAGCCTCCCCCTTTTTTCCCCCCTCTTCCACCTTTAAAGCATCCAGCATGAAGGCAGCCTGTGATAGGTTTCAAAAGTTAATGTCGGTGGGTCCCAATACAAGGTATTTTGTGGCTTTTGTTTCTTAACTGTTAAAAATGTTCCTCTCAATACTGAGATGAGATTTGTTCTTAATACGATGGTGGCCATCTTGATTATGCTATTTCAGATATGAGCCATACACATGAGGGTGATTCCATGGATGTTTTTCAACTGCAGAGATTTACAGGTTTTACAATAACTGTATACTCATTACAAAATTTCTCACAGAATATGTTTCTCATAATACTGCTTCTAGAATCTTAGAATTGCTGCAGAGAAGTATAACCAAATTTTCTGTTACCCACAACAAGCATTCTACCTAACTTGGATACAACAGGCAATTTTGCTGGCAGGAATGTTAGTACTCATACATCAAGTCTCTGGATAAAAATGCGGATCTCTTATTTTGTGAGAGCAGCATGGCAATAGCCCTGAAGTACTCTGAGGATTCACTCACGTATGTTTATGACTCCAGGAGTGACTGACTGAGCAGTAATTTCATTTATGAGTGCAGACTGAATTCCATAAGTAGAACTTAGATATTACTTCAGAAAATTGATGCTTTTTAGTAAATCGTGAATGATAACATGTTTGATAAATAATCAAATGCTAATCAAATAATGTAAATACAGGTTGCTTACTTGTAACTGGTTATCTTTGAGTGGTCATCTGTGCATTCACACCATTGGTATATAGCGTGCCTGTGACAATTCCAATCACTAACATAGAAAGCTGAAAGGGATATTTTGTGCCCTTATCCTGTGTCATGTACAGGGGGCTCCATTGTGCATGCCTAAAGCAAAGGGCATGAGGATCCTTCTGACCACTGCAAGAAGCCTCAAAGAAAGGAAGAGGATCACCAACAGAGGAGAAGGAGGGTGGGTGGTGTGAATGCACAGATAACCACTCGAAGATCACCAGTTACAGGTAAGAAACCTGTCTATCTTCTTCGTGCATCACACCATTGGGAGAATGTTGCCAGGCCGCCACTTCAGATGGCATTATTAAAGACTCTTAAATATGACTGCTGTGCTGAACTGTGAAAAGAGTGTGTCATGGCAATGGACAGAGCTGTGTTCCCAAAAGCAATGCCCTTATACTGGACTATGGGATGTACTATGGCCAAGGGGAGCCTTGCGCCTAAGAAGCATGCCAGGCCAGATGTGGACCTCGGGACTACAGAAGTCTCTTGCCCCTGAACCCCTGCAGCAGTGCCACCGCCAGGATGCAGACCAGCAGCCCTGACCTTCATGCATACAGAAACAGCAGCAGATCACAGAAGGAAGTCATGCTCTGTAAAAAGGACAAGATGTTCCTGCACAGAACCCATAAGAAACTCCGCCCACTTCATGTATTAACATCATCAGGAGAAATACACATTCCTCTCCAGCCTGACAAAAGAATATGCCCTGCTACAGATACTAGCCAGCAATCCAGTCTTCCTGCCACCCTTCAAGATAATGACACTGTCAAACATCTGGTTTTTAATCCAAAGCACCAGCCCTGTAATGTGATTGGTTCTTCTACTTCTCTCCTTTGTCTCACCCCCCTTCCCCCAGAGGTGTCGCTCCTTGACAGACATTAAGTTTGCAATTGCCCAACCATTAATCCCTTTTCCACCGCATTCTTAGTTTAATGTAACTTTAGTTAAGTTTTGATAATATCTCCTGGGGACCAGGTGACCTAATGAGCCCCCGCTTCAGGTCACATTTTCAGGTATATAAGAAGAGCCTTGTGCCTTTGCTCACTTTCCTGCTCTTGCCTCTCCTAATACCATCTTATCTTGCTGTTTCCATTCCTTGCATAGTTTGGGACCTTTTCACATGGGTTGCTGGTCAACTCACAGCCCCTTCCCTTATTTTATTCCTTTTTCACTGCAGAATCAACTCATCTCGCCAGACAGGTAAAGTATCACACCATGAACAATACTTCCTGCTAATGCAAACGTCTCTGTACGTTTCCATTCTGAATTCTTAGTTCTGTATTGTATGTGTGTATGCTTGATTTTATGCTTGTATGTTTGAAAACCCTTCAGTAAAGAAATCACTGCTTTAGTAATCTAGCCTCAGCGTCTATTCCTGGGTCCCAGGAACCCTAACTACCATAAACACAGGTTACAATCCTATGATCCTTTTTGCCATTCAAAACTCATAATTCCCCACATTTATTAATATAAGGCAATTGGCTAACAAGAATAACAAGCTCAGACCTACCTGGAGGATGGTACTAGAAGGGACTCAAACACACACTGACTGAAAAATAATGTCCTCCTGAGGTTTGTTGATGGAGGTGAATGTCCAGGGTATAACGTTTCACAAAGATGTGAGGCATAGCCCATGTGGCTGCATTGCAGTTATCGTGCAGAGGTGTGCCCTTGAGGAAAGCAGTCGAAGTGGCTAGAGCTCATGTGGAGTGAGCACACATAAGTCCAGGAAGTGGCATCTTGGCTAGCATGTAACAGAGCTTGATAGTTTCTACTATCCATCTGGATAATCTTTGTGAGGAGATTATATGCCCTTTCTTAGATGGGACATAAGACACAAAAAGGGTCAGGGTCTTATGAAAGTCCCAAGTTCTACACAGGTAGAAAAGTAGTGCCTTCACTCGAGAGAGTGAAGATGGCATTCCAAATCATCCCAAGGAAACGGGAAGAAAACAGGGAGGGCAATGTCCACCTGGAGATGGAACTCTGAGACCACCTTGGGGAGGAAAGTGATGTCTGAAGCTCAAGAGATGCCATCTTGATGGAATGTCAGGTAAGAAAGATTGCAAAATAGTGCCATGAGTTCATCCGCTCTTCTAGCGAAGGTTAGAGTGACTAGAAAGGTGGTCTTCCAAGAGAGAAGCTGCAGATTGCTGGTGGCCATAGGTTCAAATGGCCTGCCAGAGAGTCTGGTCAGGACCAGTGGGAGATTCCAAGTCAGGGTGGGATGACGCACTGGTGGAAAAAGACAGAGTCCCTTAAGGAATTTCTTTGTATTGGGGTGCATAAACGTCAAATGCCCGTCTATAGGAGTGTGATGGGTGGAAATGGCTGCCAAGTACACATGAAGTGAAGAATGGCTGAGACCTAAGTCTACCAGCAGATATCCAAAAATGGCTGAGAGACTTGAGGAGGGTGGAGGCAACTTGGCAGAGACAAGATAGTGCAAAAACTTCTTCCATCAATATTCATGGGATTTGTGGGTAGAGGGTCTCCTACATTTCAGCATGACATGATCTATTGTTCTATTCTTTGCTGTAAAGCTATCAAAGGATCCTCCATGCTGTCAGCTTTAGGTATGGGATGTTGTGGTACAACACCAAGCCTCCTTGAGATAGTAGAAGATCTGACTTCTGGTTTTTGGTGGCATGATGGCAGACATGATCCTGGTGAGCTCCCAGGGTCACGATCTGAATGCCAGCAGATAGGAGGGGTTGTGATTGTCCACTACCTCCCCGGAGCCCATGGGTTCAGGCTCCTAGCCATGGGGCTTTTGAGGGATTGTCTCTTTGCCGACTTGCTGCCAGGGAATTGAGGCTTCCCTCCACCCTGAAGGTCCTACCGCTGTGCAACCGCTGTGCATGGTTTTAGAGTCGCTGACCGGAACAAGCGGATGAAGATCAGGCATATTACACATACCTTTGGCAGGTCCCAGAACCAAGGATGAACTGTGAGTTGTGTTGAAAGAAGAATGCCAGAGTTTGGCAAGAAAGCCCGTCTGATATAAGAGAGCGGGGGAAGGGACTCCCAGGCGTGAAAGTTACATGGAGCATTTTAAAAGGAGGGCGCTGGATGTAGAAGCCTTATGAACTGATTTAGGGAGTGCATAAGAAAGTAGCCAAGTGGTCTGATGAACAACAGAGACTTTGGCAAACCTTATAAAATGTAAACAATCCTCAAAAATGGTGGGGTGGAAAGCTGAGAAAGCATTGCAGCTCAAGCCCCCTTCTGGAAGTAGAAGTCCAAGACCAGAAGCTACCAATGAGTTTTCTCAGTTACTAGCTGATTCCTTGCGCCCTCTGCTGGATCAGATGACAAACATCAGCCAGCAATTGACTACCTTGAACCAGAACTTTGCTGCTCAACAACGAGAACTGAGCGAGACTAAGAAATTGACAGAGCAAACAGCAGAGTCACTGAAGGAGGTTAATGCCAGGGCTACGAAGGTGAAAAAACGGGTGCAGGTGTTGGAAAAGAAGAGAATAACTGATGAATCACAGCTTTTACAGCTTCAGATGGAAAAAGCAAGCTTTATTTTGAGGTTCCAAGGGGTCCCTGAGACAAAAGGAGAGAATCTAAAACAGTTGCTGGGAGACCTACTGGCGCCAGTTGCAGATTTGAAAACGGAATATCTTCAAAGTGAAATGGATGTGGTCTATAGATCATATTCCGAATTTATTAAAAAAAATAATCTGCCTGGAGAAATAGTGGTTAGATTCTCAAAAAGACATTTGAGAGATTCAATTTTGAAAGCAACATCAGGAATACCTCTGAAAATCAATGGAAATACCATCCAGATATTAAAAGATATTCCATTTGAAATTAGAAAGAAGAGGAAGAAATTCAAGGACTTGGCAATGTTTTTACAGACAAATAACATCCAGTACAAATGGTTGGTCCCTAAAGGCACTCTCTTCAGAATAAATGACAAAAAGGAAAGAATTGACTCTGTGAAGAAAGCAAAGGTGTTTTTGAGACAGCAACTGGGAAGGTCTGGAGAAGAGGACAAGGAAGAATATCAGGTCAAAGAAAGCAGTGAAGACACTTCTTCAACTACTGAGGAGAACTCTGATTTGGATTTGGGAGCTGTGGCTTCCAAAAGAGACTATGATTTAAGAACATAAGACCATAAGAGAAGCCAATGTTGAATCAGGCCAATGGCCCATCTAGTCCAACACTCTGTCACACAGCAGCCAAAATATACCAGGTGCCATCAGGAGGTCCAGCAGTGGGACCAGGACACTAGAAGCCCTCCCACTGCTGCCCCCTCCAGCACCAATATATTTGAGGGGGGGAAATGCAAAGAAATAAGGAACTCTGTTTCTCACCTTTAAGAAACGGTTTTGTTGACTCTTGTGGGACTGCACTAAACAATAATTTTTATTGGCATTTGGAGGGTAGCAGTTAGAGTTAAACATTCAAGCTCATTGTTTTATTATTATAATAGACTAACACTTGTTAAGCTTATGTAATGATCTTCATTTCTTGGGTTTTTAGTGGTTAACTTTTCTTTCTCCAGTGGATATTAGATTCCCCATCCTAATTTTCTTTGTAGTTTATAGAAAATGCAATTAAAAAATCCCCTTGGGGGGGGCAAAAAAAAGAGATAGTAGAAGATCCGTTGCTACTGGGAAGTGGTGGAAGGATCTCTTGGAGAGGTGTAAGAGTGT
The DNA here is from genome assembly GCA_029375565.1 of Gekko gecko. NCBI lineage: Eukaryota > Metazoa > Chordata > Lepidosauria > Squamata > Gekkonidae > Gekko > Gekko gecko. Next base: position 275,647,156 of record JAPDNY010000001.1, read on the forward strand.
CAAGAACCAGTGTTGGTGAGGCCACCATGGTGTTATTAGAATGCACCTCAGAGTTTTTCTCATGATTTTGTAGTGGAGCTGAATAATCCTTCCCCTTCAACGGGCAGATCTTCCACATATGATCTGGTGTCTTGTTGAAGGGCAGTAGAATGCAGCCAACATTGGTGGCATAGGCTTATGGCTGAACTGAGGGCTTTGGCTGAAATGTCCAATGTGTGCTTGACTGAATTTAATTGCTGCTTCGCCAGTAGCATTCCCTCTTTTTGTATACATCTAGACTCATGGGTCATATCCTCAGGTAAGGATGTAATAAATTCAGAAAGTTGTTCCCAGAGGGCATATTGATATCTGCCCATACAGGCATTGAAATTGGAGGTTTTGATGCCTAAAGCAACTGCAGAGTAAAATTTGCAACCTAGAGAGTGTAGTTCTTTTCCCTTTGTTAGGAGGTGTAGAGTGGGTACATTTTCTTTTAGAGGAGGTGGTGGCCACTATTGAGTTAGGCTTGGGGTGTGTGAACAGGAATTCCACCCCCACTTCTTAGATTTTATACATATGGTCAGTTCTCCAAATAGAGGCTGGGTGAGACCAGGGGGTCTTGGCAGCCTGGAGGAGAACTGGTCATTGGTAAAGCAACAGCTTTTGACATGTTCATTTGTACTATATCAAAACTTGTACCTATAAAATATCAGTCTTGAGGCAGCTCTTAACAAGTGATTCAGCTTTATTAACCATAACAATCAACAACAACAGCCACAGTAAGTAGCTCAACTTATACTCTTTTGAAAAAGACACATCTTTTTCTGTTCCAGTATGGGTTTGGTAAAACAGCAGAGCAAATACTAGATGCAGATTGGGCCTGAAACAGAAAAAGATGCAGCTCAAAACCATATTCAAATACCCTGGGGCAACACTGTACTGACTGCTGAGTCTCCCCTGAATGGCCATGAAACAATCATAAATCTATACAGACAGTACCATAAAATCAAGAGTTCAAATAAAGTGAAAGTGGCATGCAGCCTGAACACTGCCGTAAGATCCGACAATCAATCAAAGTGAAAGTGGCATGCAATATTGAGAGGAATTTCTATTCCAGTGTGGGTTTAGTAAAACAGTGGAGCAAATGCTAGATGCAGATTGGGCCAAAGTCTTCCATTCCCTTGTGAAATGAAAAAATGCATGTTGTATTCATGCTGCATTGAAGGTGGAAAGAAAAATCAAGCCTTCATGATGTAATCTAATGCCTAGACAATATCCATCTACACTCCTGAAAGACTAGAAAGATCCACACAACCAAAACATTTCTGTCCTGTTTTCCAGACCAGTTAGCAGAAGAAAAGGTCATTTTCAAACTAATCACACTGAACAGGACTCCTTCTCCCTAAGAGACAGAAGTGTCGCATATGTGACATTATGTGGAAAAGGCAAAATAGAATTTTAAGAGCCAGAATAACAGTTCTAGAAAGATACATATTTTGGTGCTGCTACCTGGTACAGAGTTGTACAGGTCTTCACACAAAGGAGAGCAGGAATTCAACAACTATTCAGCACTGGATTTTCACAACTTATTATGATGTAAAATTTCACCCATTTCTTTGGAGAATTGCTGGAGAGAGGGGGTGCTAATGGGCCTGTCTTCATCCAGTTATTGATTTATTCACACACAGGGTAGGTCACTAATGACAAAATATTAGCATCGTATGGCAGCAAAATGCAAGGGATACAATCTGATAGCTTTGATGAACTCCTAGCAAAGCTCTGCCCTTTGCATCACTCAAACTTTCTACTACAGTCAGTATTAACTGGTACTTTTGTTAAATAGGCTGAGGCACCAATGATGATGTTTCCATATTTTGAACTAAAAGTCTGCTTTGTCTATATTGATGAGAAACACAGCTGGCAGATCCAAACAAACTTTCCTCTGATATAAGCAGCCGTAATTCTTGTTTACTTCAGTAGATATTGTGCCTATTATATTAAGATTGAAATGTGTCCAGTAAATCCAAGTTACATATTGCAAATAGACATGAATTCCTCTACCAGCTAGACTGATCAATAATTTGAATGTGTAATTATAGCTATAGGCAAATCAGGGTTTATGGGCTTTAAAAATATGAAGATCGCATTGAGGTTAGACCATATTTTATGATTTTATGCCCTTTCAGAAGGAAGTCACTGTCTACCTCAGCCTAGGAAGAACTCTAGGTGGGAGACCATCTCTATAATACATAATTTCCAGGAGTCCTTCCTTGAATCAGAAAATGAATGGACCTTGTCAGTCTTAGGGAGTATCACTTCCTATGAGACTTACAAGAGCCTTTGGTGCTTTTGCTTAGGGTTGCTGGATGTCTCTTTTTTTGAAGATTTAACTTACATATTTACTCAAGAACGTCATACAGCAATATACATATTAGGGGTATGTGTTTTAAGTTTGAAAAGGGGAACAGGGGGTGGGTGGACACAAAATGTTCTCCAAAAGTCTCTTTAATAGTGTCACACAATCCAGCTCCTCTGCCCACAGAACCAAATGGTGGCTGCGAGCGGGGGCTGCCTTTGCCTCCCCAGAAGGGAGAGAGACAGTGATGGGGGGTACAAGCATCCTGGTGTCACATTGTGGGTTGGAGGCAGATGCTATTTAAATATGGCCCCGCTCCATCTCTTCCTCTTGGCTCCATGTGCTCAGCCAACCCTCTTGCCTTGTATGCAGTGCAGGCTTAAGCTGGTCACCTTTTTTAAGGGGCTGGATAGGAATTTTTCACCTCTCCTGTGACTGGCTGGGCTGGGGGTTGTTTTTCCTACCTTGCACTGTTGGCAGTGGACTTGGGGAAAATTGGAGGCAATGGTGCCATTAAATAGTTTGGTCACTTGGCAAGGTAATGCAGGAAGAAGGAAAGCAGATCCAGTGAGCATCATTGGACACGTACCCTGTTTGGGGTCAAAGGGTCAGTTCACTCAGCATACGGGTTTTGCAGCCCAAGGCAGGAGAACCAGGAATGCCTTTGGGACAGCCCTGGCTAGGCTCATTACCCCAGGTTGTGCAGCTTGCAGGGGATGGGGTACTATTGGGAGGCTCCCTGCTTGTTAGGCCGTCCAGTGGCAAGCCAGAGGTATGGGTCACATCTGGGGCAAGGTGTCTCACCCAATATATGGCAAGGAGAGGGTCTATTTCCACACTGGGGTGCAACCTTACCACATAAAAGTGTAAATAATTAATAAAGTGGCCGTTAGTTAAACCCAGACTAGTGTCTGTCTCTTTCTTTTGATGGGGGGGGGGCAAATGTGAGATACAACAGAGTGTTCCCACTGTGCAACCACTTTTTCCTTATTTTATGTGCCCCAGAGTTGCTAATACTGTACAAGGGAGAGAATGCACATGAATTATCCACCTCATGTTTCTGCTCAGACCATTTTTTTTCAGACCTGTACCACAACACAAGTGGTTTCTTGATTCTGAATTTCCTATGTACTTTAAAGTGACTTGTACTGTTGACCACATCTGATAAAGGAGAGATATTGATAAGTTAATTGAAACATTCACAATTTTCATATGATATCATATTATTTGAGAGAAGGTGGTATGGTATATAGCACATAGTGGTTGCTGCTAATCACTTCTGATGTTTTCCATTGAAACGAAGTTGAACCTAGACTCTTTGTAAAAAAACAGGTTGCTTACCTGTAACTGATGATCTTCTAGTGGTCATCTGTGCAGTCACACCCATGGGATTATGCACCTGTGCTGATCCAAATTGGTGGTATACAAAGCTCACAACGAGATTTTTGCGCCTCCATCCCAGGCATGCGCAGGAACCCCACTGCACATGCCCAAGGGGGTGGGGCGCGGACATCCTGCCCATTCCTTCTGACTGCTGTCATGTCAATAACAGGAGAAAAGTACTGAAGCAACAGCAGTGGGGAAGGATGGGCGGGTGGTGTGACTGCACAGATGACCACTCAAAGATCATCAGTTACAGGTAAGCAACCTGTTTATCTTCTTCATGGTCTCTATGCATCACACCCATGGGAGACTGAAAAGCAGTGGCTCACCTGGAGGTGGGTGCTGTCGTAAATTCAGTGCTCTGCCGATGAAAGGACTAAATGACCAAGGTTCACTCTGTGGCGTTCACAAACATCAATGGCATAGTGCTTGATGAAAGTGTCCAGAGTAGACCATGTCACAGTCTCGCAGATTGCCGACAGAGAAGCACCCTTCAAGAAGCCTGTAAACGTAGCCATGATCTTGTGGAATGCGCTTGCACAGGCAAAGGCAATGGGTGTTTAGCCAACAGGTAGCACAGCTTAATAGTCTCAACAATCCATTGAGAGAGACGTTGTGCTGAGATCTTGCGTCCTTGACCGGAGTAGGAGACAAATAAGTGATTGTCCCTCCTACTCGAACATGCCCTGTCCAGGTAAAAAAGCAGCGCTTTCCTAACGTCTAGTGCATGGAGGAGACGTTGTTGTCCATCTTTCAGGTTAGGAAAGAAGTTTGGCAAGAAGATCTCAAAGCTGAGGTGGAACTTGGGGACCACTTTAGGAAGGAAAGAGAAGTCAGGCACCATTCTCACACCATCCGGTAGGAAGACAAGGAAAGGTGGGTCATGATGAAGGGCTACGAGTTCACCCACCCTCATGGCCAAGGTAATGGCAATAAGAAAGGCAGTTTTCCATGCTGCATGTTTCAGCTCACAAGTCGCCATAGGCTCAAAAGTTCTCCCCGCCAGACTGCACAGCACCAGTGGCAAGTCCCACAAGGGTACCGGTGAACAGAGTGGCAGATATAAGTGGAGGAGACTCTTCAGAAATTTCTTTGAGACCGGGTGAGAGAACACAGAGAAGCCCTCGAAACTAGAATGGTAGGCAGAAATGGCCGACAAGTAGACTCTGATTGAGGAGTGCGAGAAGCCCTTCTCGGCCAGCAAAAGTAAAAAGTCTAATATCCAGTCAAGCGTGACAGAAGCCGGAGACATGTTTGAGGGCTGTAAGAAGGCCAAGAAATGAGACCACTTCCCACTGTAGGAACGTCTCATAGAGTCCTTCCTGGCATTGAGTAACACCATAGTGACTCTATCTGAAAAGGTCAGTTGTCCACAAGATAGGCTGTAAACTCGAGCTTGTGGACCTCGTGGAATAGAAGAGCTCCGCCCTCCACTAGCAGCAGATCTGGCACCAGTGAGAGCGGATGGTAAACCTTGGTCAGCGAAAGAAGGTTGGCAAACCAAGGTTGTCTCGGCCACCAGGGGGTAATCAGAATGCACCTCGTGTGAACCCTCATGAGCTTTTGGACTGTCTTTAGCAAAAGCGGTAGAGAAGGGAACATGTAAAGGAAGCTGTTGTTCCAAGGGTAAACAAGCCCCTCTCCCAAGGCCTCGGGATTTCGTGCCCCCTGCAGCAGAACAGGCTGCACTTTGCATTGTATCGGGAGGTGAACACGTCTATGTGAGGCATATCCCACTTTTTGAATGTGGGATGTAGGTAGGTCCAGTTCAGCTCACAGTCATGGCACTGAGAGAGACCCCTGCTGAACAAACCTGCATGCACATTGGCACTGCCAGCGATGTGTGAGGCAATGGGGAAAATGTGCCACGGTATGCACCAGGCCCAAAGGACCAGAGCCAGATAACAGAGACTGCGGGAGACCGTCCCTCCCTGTCTGTTGATATAACTGAGGGCTGTCATATTGTCGGTCAATACAGCCATGCAGTTCCCCATGAGAAGAGGCTGGAAACATTGGAGGGTCAGTTTGTTTGCCAGAAATTCCAAAATATTTATGTGATTTTTTGAGGTCAAGGCATCCTAACTGTGACCTACGGAGAGGCCGTTGAGGTGGGCACCCCATTCCCACAGGGAGGCGTCGGTCGTGAGGGTGAGACCAGGAGTGAGGGGATGGAAGGGGACACCCTGTATCAGGTTGTCTGCCAGTGTCCACCAGAGAAGGAAGTCACGTGCTTCCTGTGATGGAGAGAGATGAACCGACTGCGTCATTTGTAGGGGCTTGAAGTGCCATAGGAACCAGAGCTGAAGTGGATGCATTCGCATTCTGGCGAAGCGAAGGACTTCAGTCGTACTTGCCATCAGGCCCAGAAGGCATTGAATTTGAAAAGCAGATGACATGTCTTGGAGCCAAATCTGTTGTGCAAGAGCGGCTAGAGTGAGGGCTCTGTCCTGGGGCAGGAAAGCTTTGCCTTCTGTGGAGATAAGTATTGCCCCTATGAACTGCACTCTCTGAGAAGGAATCAGCTGGGACTTCTTGTGGTTGAACTGGAAACCAAGGCAATGAAGGATACTGAGGGCTTGGGATACCTGACATATGAGAACTTCACTGGAAGGCGCGACCAGAAGCCAGTCATCCAGATACGGGAATACCATCAGTCCACAGAGGTGGAGATGTGCCACAACGACCACCATCATTTTGGTGAAGACACATGGTGCCATGCTGAGGCCAAACGGTAGACTCCTGTATTGGTAGTGGCCGCCTCCTATCACAAAGCGGAAATATTGCTGAAGGGAGGAGTGGATGGTTAAATGGAAATAGGCATCTTCGAGGTCGAGAGTGGCCATCCAGCAACCCCTGGACAGGAGAGGTAGAATGACCTGTAGACCTGTCATCTTGAATTTCCAGTATTGTAAATAGGTGTTGAGGCCACGAAGATCTAAGATCGGCCTCTGCCCACCACCCCTTTTGAAGTACCAGGAATAAAAACTGAGGCCCTGGTGGTCTAGAGGGACAGGTTCTATGGCACTTTTCAATAGAAGTGTGGCTACTTCTTTGAGGAGGAATGATGATGGGGATGATGGTAACGACTACAGGAAGAGGTAGGAGCTCCAGAAATTTGATGGAATAGCCACTGGTCAAGATGGAAAGGACCCATTGGTTCAACATAATGGTGGTCCAGGCATATAGATAGGCATAGAGGTGGGTAGGGTCGGAAGAGGCAGATGGTGGGAAGTCAAAGGCCCTGTTCATTGGGTTTGGGTTGTTTCGGTCTGACTTGTTGTTGTCCAGAGCTGTACCTTTGCCTGGCTTGATATTGCTGTTTGTTCCCAGACAGGGACTGACATGGCCTATAGCCTCCTTATGGCAACGGTTTAGTATACTGGTGCCTGGAGCTGTAACATGACCAAGAGCAAGGTCTAAAAGGCTTAGAAGGGGCAGAACCCCCCCCCCCCAATGATCTAGACGCTTTGATGCTTTTATCTATGTCTTGCAAGGCCGAATCTGTGGAAGCATGAAAGAGACCCTGGCCATCAAAAGGCAAGTCCTCTATGTATGCCCTAGTATCGGCAGGGAGTGAGATAGTCCTAAGCCAGGAATGCCAACGGCGGGCAACTGCGGAAGACATCATTTTGGAGAATATGTCCAAAGCATGTTTGGAAGAATTGATGATCTGCTTAGAAAGTAACAACCCTTCCTTTTGCAGCTTTCTGGCTTCTTGACGTTTGTCCTCAGGCACCGAGGTCAAAAGATCAGTAAAGCGAATACTGATAATGGCCCATGCAAGCTATATAATTTGACATTTTAATTCCCAGAGCTCCAGCTGAATAAAAACATCGGCCGAATTAATCCAGCTTCATTCTCTCCTTATCAGAAGGTGTAGCAAGGGTACGTTTACTCTTCAAGGAAGATGACACAACTATGGAATTAGGTTTAGGATGGATATGGAGGAATTCAGCCTCCGTCTCTTGGACTTTATACATATGATCCAGGTGCCTGGAAGACACTGGGGCAGAGGATGGTTTATCCCATGGTGCCCTTGCTGTCTGGAGGAGGACGGTCAACATTGGTAGGGTAACTGACATGGAGGTATCAAGTTGTACAACATCGAAGACAGCATCTGATACCGAGGGTTGGGGTTGGATGACCGACAGTCCCAGGGAGTGTGCCATCCTCTTGACTAAATCTCCGTATGAAGAAAGGTCTTCCAAAGGAGAAATTGAAAGGTTGTCAGACACCATATGCTTGGGGGAAGGATCTTCAGGTGAACTGGGTCTTTCCGAATCATCCGTACCAGAATCGGAGTCAGAAGATCTTGAAGGTGACCCCGGTGCCTGTAACAAGGGTACATCAGCACTTCAGGCAGGATTATCCAATACCAGAGCGGTTTGTGATGGTAAATCACAGGTGGGATGGAGAGGTGAGGGTGGGTGACGTTCTTCTGGAGGTTTGGAGACAGACGTGGAAGGTTTGGATTTACGTTGGGGAGAACGTGAATGACATGACCCATGGCCCCAATCCAACTGTGGCCTAGGCATCAGCTATGGCATCAATGTTGACATTGGATAGGAGCTGAACCAATAAGGCATGTGCTGCCGATGGTCCCATGAAAGCGGCACAGGTGGATCAAAGTAGGTTGGGGAGTGCGGTCTCAACTCCCCTCTGGGCGAATAGGCGAGCCTGGGTCTGGAATGATGGTAGTCAGGGCACTCCTCTGATCGATATCAACACTCCCCATGCTTAGGAGATATAGGATACCGAGAGTCCAGTCTAGATCGATCGCTTGCCCAAGAAGAAGCCGGATGACCTCCTTGACCTCTGACAGTTAGATCGAGATGGGTCCAGCATCCAAGAAGACCTCTGATACCTGGGGGTTCAACTGCCAAATGGGCGAGTCCAATAACTCAAGTCAAGGTAATTGTTGCATCACAGGAATCACAGGCAGCTCCAGTACAGGAGGGTCATCAATACTGGGTTGCGCCTGCTGAGGAGGAGGCAATGCAGAGCCCTTTTGCACACCAACGCCGCTTTGAGTGTGAAACTTATGCATGGGTTTTTTAAGAGAAGATTTCTCTTTCTTGTGCTTATCCCTCTTCTTCTTCTTAGCAGGTGTAGAGGCGGAGGAAGCCTCGTTCGGTGCTGAACGTTTAGAAGAAGATGTTTCCACGTCTGATGCTGACTTAGGATGGAGAGGTGGGATCGGTGTCAGGGTGTCTTCCGATGTCGATGGAAGTACCGTCAGTTGAGAGTCTGAAGGGGTCTGAGCAGCCATCTTCCCCTGAGGCAAAGGAGCCAATGCAGATTCCCAAAATGCCACTTGAAGTCTCGTGGCCCTGTTTTTGCAGGTCTGGTTGGAAACCTTCGAGCAATGGCGGCAAGTCTCTGGACGATGAGTTTCTCCAAGGCAGAGAATACAGAGTGTGTGGCCGTTGCTAAGGGTGAGTTTGCTGCCACAGCCAACACACCTTTTAAAACACCTCCACTTTCTGGCCATAAAAAACCACAACGGCACAAAAAGAAAAAATCCCTCGGGTGAGACAAATAAAAAATTGTCTCGGGGGGGGGGGTGCGGGAAGCCGCCAGAGGCAGTGGTGACCCTCAAAAAGGAAATAATCCCTTTTTAAAAAAAATCTTTTTAGTAGAAAGAAGGAAAAAATAAGAAAGAAAACTAATACACAAAATCCTTCACGAGAGAAACAATATTTCTTCACCAACTGGCAGAAACAAGCTGTTAACAGTGCAGTGTTCAGAAGAGAACTGGTGGGATGTCCGTGCCCCACCCCCTTGGGCATGCACAGTGGGGTTCCTACACCTGCCTGGGATGGAGGCACAAAAATCCCATTGTGAGCTTTGTATACCACCTATTCGGATCAGCACAGGTGCATAATCCCATGGGTGTGATGCACAGAGACCACGAAGAAGATCTGTTGATACAGTTGGGCAGTAAATTGTTGGAAAACTATTGACACTGTTGGACTGTAAACTGTTGGTCTGTAACATTGGATGTTCTATAAATGTATTTCTATTTGCACACTTGATGTGTTTACTATTCTAATATATACTTTTTGCATATAATAGTGACTTCCCCAGTTTGTGTGTTTTTTGATTCATATACAGCCTGATCTTGTCAGATCTCCAAAGCTAAGCAAGGCTGGTACTTGGAGGGGAGACCACCAAGGAAGACTCTGCAGAGGAAGGCAATGGCAAACTACCTCTGCTTCTCACTTGCCTTGAAAGTCCCTTGCTTGAGTCACAATAGTTCAGCTGTGGCTTGATGCCACTTTACACACACATTGCATTATTCAGACTGTAGCACTTCCTACTGCAGGTGGGAGAACGTGAGCCTTAACATTCTCCCAATATATAGAAGAGGCTAGGCTAGAAACTATTACTTTTTCATGTGCAGCTCTTTTTCAAACATGAGAGCACTTAAATTACAATAACTTACCTGTATTCTGAATGGGGGAGGGATGGTGGCATAATATAGCCCAATCTCATCAAATCTTGGAAGCTAAGCAGCTCTGGCTAGCTCCATGGATGGGGTTCCCATAAGTCAGGTTAGTCCTTGGATGGGAGTCCACCAGGGAAAACTGCAGAGGAAAGCAATGACAAACCACCTCAGCTTCTCACTTGCCTTGAAAGCCCCTTTCACGAGGTTGCCATAAGTCAGCTCTAACTCGATTGCACTTTACACACGGACACTGAAATGGTACAGTCTCAATCTGAATGTATTTTATTTGCATTCTGGAGGTTTATATTGACAGTCACTGAAACAGAGCTAAAAAGGGAAGAATATTTTCTCACTTTTTCCCTCAAGTAATTTATACATGTCCATATCATAACCATAGTGACATTTTCTTTTTCAGAACTAAACAGAGACTTATTTGTATTATATTAAGACAATTCATCAATTTATTTGGAATCTATCCACCTGCATCTATAGATTAGGTTTTTAGAATACATTTGGAATACCGTATACAGTTCTGGTTGCCACACCTCAAAAAGGATATTATAGCATTAGAAAAAGTGCAGAGAAGGGCAACTAGAATGATAAAAGGGTTGGAACACTTTCCCTATGAAGAAAGGTTAAAACACTTGGGGCTCTTTAGCTTGGAGAAATGACGGCTGAGGGGTGACATGATCGAGGTTTATAAGATTATGCATGGGATAGAGCAGGTTGAGAAAGAAGTACTTTTTCCCCTTTCTCACAATACAAGAACTCATGGGCACTCCATGAAATTGCTGAGCAGTCAGGTTAGAACAGATAAAAGGAAGTACTTCTTCACCCAAAGAGTGATTAACACATGGAATTCACTGCCACAGGAGGTGGTGGCAGCTACAAGCATGGACAGTTTCAAGAGGGGATTAGATAAACATATGGAGCAGAAGCCCATCAGTGGCTATTAGCCACAAGGTATAGATAGGAACTCTCAGTCTGGGGCAGGTGATGCATTCTATTTTTGGTGCTAGGGGGGGCAGCAGTGGGAGGGCTTCTAGTGTCCTGGCCCCACTGCTGGACCTCCTGATGGCACCTGGTATTTTTGGCCACTGTGTGACAGAGTGTTGGACTAGATGGGCCATTGGCCTGATTCAACATTGGCTTCTCTTATGTTCTTAGAATGCTCACAGAATGTTTGCCCTCACTGTACATATTATGTTGATAAACAGCAGATTATGCAAGCACAAAATGTAAATTTAAAAGGTAAAAACAAAATGTAAATATCAAACAACAGTGGGCAGAAACTGCTAATTTTCAAGACATTTCTGGTTTTGCATTGTGAGGAATTGTGTGGTAGTTCACTTGCTCCTTTTAAATTGATGGGCTGCAGTTGCTTTTTGGAAGACAGGGGTCTTTTTGTAGAAAAACAGCTGCAGGAGCTCATTAGCATATGGTATGCTAATGAGCTATTAGGCTATTAGCATATGCCACGCCCCCTGACATCACCGGAAGTGATGTCAGAAGGGGAAGCAAAAGAGGAGGAGGCATCTTCAAAAGCCTCCCCTTCCATTCGCCCGGCTGGTCTGGGTGGGGGAGCTAAGAGAGAAGGGTTTGAAGTTTAAGCTCCTTCTCATGAGAGTTGGGCCACAGAAAGAGGAAAGAGGGAAGGAAAGAGAGAGAGTAGAGAGAAGGAACGAAGGAAGGAAAGAGGGAAAGAAAGAGAAGGAAAGGGGAGGGAAAGAAAAAGAGGGAAGAAGGAGGGAAACAGGGAAAGAAGGAAAAAAGAGAAGAGAAGAAGGTGGGAAAGAAAGAAAGAAAGAAGAGAAGAAGGAGGGAAAAAGGAAAAAGAGAGAAGGAAAGGAGGGAATGAAAGAAATTCTGTGGCAATTCGGACCCATTATATCCTATGGGCCATTGAATTCAATGGTGAAAACATAGGGTATATTCTAGGGGCTGGAGGGGAGGGAGTTTGAGGGAGAGGCTCCAAACTCACAGGGTAGCTGATGGAGCCTCTCCCCAAGATACCCACCAAGTTTCAAGAACATTGGACCAGGGGGTCCAATTCTATGGGCCCCCAAACAGATTGCCCCTATTCCCTCCATTGTTCTCTATGGTGGGAAAAATATAACTTTTTTCCCCACCATAGAGAACAATGGAGGGAATAGGGGCAACCTGTTTGGGGGCCCATAGAATTGGACCCCTAGTTCAATATTCTTGAAACTTGGTGGGTATCTTGGGGAGAGGCTCCATCAGCTACCCTGTGAGTTTGGAGCCTCTCCTCAAACCCCTCCCTTCCAGCCCCCAGAATATACCCTATGTTTTCACCATTGACTTCAATGGCCCATAGGATATAATGGAGCTGAAATTGACATTCGGCTGCCTGAAAGACTCCCGGGACGCTGGCTGGGGGCGGGGCTTGGCTCCTGAGCTCCCGGAGCTGCGCTCCGGTGGGCTCCCCCCGAAAAGACCCCTGTTGGAAGATATATATTATTCCACGGTATTAACTATGTGCAAATACCCTCTTTATCTTCAATGTATTACTGACTGTATATGTACAAGAGTGGCATAAAAAGAATCCAGGACTTAAAAATAAACTACTGATTTAAAGTTATTTATAATTCAGAAGAATATTAATGTGGGAAGTGAGATTGTGAAGGGAGATTTTCTTTACATGCATTGTTCTATAACAGTTGTTTTGAAAGACCACTAAATATATTTTAGGCATACTAGTGCTTGTTTTAAGCATGTTTTGTGTGCATGTGTGTTATTTGCAAAGGAATGTAAATGAGCATGAGACTTGGTTTAACACCAATACAAGACCCTCCTAAAATCAAACCCCAAGTCATTAAAATGCATCTAGCTTTTTTTTTTTAAGGCACTTCTTTTGGAACATAGGGAACAAAGGATATACTATAACAATGACAAAATCAAGTGTGGCAAATGACTTCTGTGTTAATGATGGTTTAGTATATTAGATGTAGAATGAAAGAACAATATACAGGGAGGATTTTTACAGTACTGAATATATTTGTATATTTAGTTGGGAAATGCAATGGAATGCATGGTTGTTATAGAATGTGAATAATATATTCATGTTGATTAGAATTAATTATGTTTTATAAATTATGCATACAATGTTATTAAAACATTCTTGAAACTACTACTTTCAACATTGCATCAAATATACCTTTGGCAAAATTAGAAAATACGGGAATGCATAGTTATGTAACAGGTTCCAAACTGGGGTTCATTCTCACTGTCTAAAACAAATTAATGTAACATTCAAAATCTATAGGGCAGAATTTGGTGGCTCAAATCAAACAGCTGGGGTCAAGATATGAATGTCAAGATTCAATTGTTGACACTTGGATGCCTGATTGCCAAAGTCATTATTACTTGAATATCTGGCAAAAAAAAAAAAGGAATTACTAGATGTTTCAAAAATATTAATTGGAATTTTCCTTTTCTTGGTTTCATTTTCTGTACATTTTAGAGAACTCAGAGGACTACAAAACAGCTGAGACAGTGTAGGGGAAAAATAGGATAGTCTCCTTTGAAATCTGCAAAACCTTGAACAGGACTACTGCACTAGCACACTAGCTATTCTACTGCTCCCAATAATCTCAATTGATCTTGTAAGTACCTGAAACTTAACTTCATGTTAAGCACTTGGTAGGCTTAACATTTTTCTTCAGAAGTGGTTTTTCTGTCTTCAGCTTTTCTCTAAATTGACTCAAAGGTGAAACACACAGTCAAGTCACCAGTTTGTCTATGGGCAACAATGGTCCAACACAATCTGTTTCATGATTTGCTGAACAAGCCCCTACATCAGAAGTCCATACAACATAGAGTTGTTACAGGATAAAGAGAGCCCACATGTGGGATAGGGTGGGGTATAAAGTAAATAAATAATAATAAAAAAATAATACTCATGCACAGAATCTCTCTAAAATTGACAGTAATCTCATATTTCATCAACTTTAATTCTGATAATTTGGTGTAAAGCCCTCACTGCCAGAATGCGAAGGACAATATCATAATATATTAGAATCACTATGGAAAGCAAGCTATATATTGCAAAATTTGTTTAACAGTTGCAGAAGGCAGACTGCTTTTCTGTTCAATACTGAAAAGATACTTCAGAAGCATTTATTGTCCTCAGTTACTAATACCATCTAGTTTTATCTTTTAAAGAACAAAATAACATGCTTAGATTTTTAAAAAGGACAAAAACCACAGCAAGCGGCAAGTTTATTTTGGTTAATCATGCAAACACAACTATTGATTTTTATTTGCTTGCAACTGCTCTCCAGAGTCCTGTTCAAGGCATTGTACAAGTACAAACAATACTATGAAATCACAAAAACATCATCAATCAACAATATAAAAAACAAAACAATCCATTAAAAACAACCACTGTGCACCCCAAAATATATTCATAATACAGACATCAGACCAAAAGAAGACAGCTTAAAACACTTTTTTTTTAAGGAGCATGAAACAGCTAAAATATACTGATAATGGCTCCAGCAATATATGGGGTTCTGTCCCAAAACCTACAAAAATGATGTTCATGGAACAGACCTTTCCTGAACTTCCTTTCCTGTCACTGCATTTTGCACCCTCTGAAAGGCTATTCCTAATGAATAGGAGACCCTTGAGAGTGTTATAGGAAGCTTCAGTTAGAGGGGAAAATCCATGGAAATCATGGAACAACATCCCCCCCTCCCGCCACTACATAAGCACTTTTTTATCATACAGTGGAGTGGTTTGACCCAACCCACGAAATTTTTGTATTCCAGTATTTTATGCATCAGTATGAGAAAGCAGGCTGCAGCCATTTCAGCTCAGATCTAGAGTCACTAAATTGCTTTTCATTAAACTTCCAGACCCTGTGTTTGTCATACAGCTATCATTCTCTTGATTCAAAAAGGGCTCTCTCCTCAACATTTCTGCTACATCAAACAAGAACATGCTAATGATGTAGGACCATGAAAAGATAAATTCATGACTAGGACATACTTGAACATGAGAACCAAAAAATGCCTGCTAAGTGTTTTAAAGTAATATTTAAGTATTTACCATATTCTTATTTAAAAATCACTGTATGATGAGACATTTTAGAAGCAAGGCTTTTTTTCTGGAGGAACATGCCAAAGTTCCGGAACCTCTTCAACAAAATGCTTTTAAAAATGTTTTAAAGCTCATGAGTTTTCAGTATACAGATCAAAAACTTCACTTCCTTCTTGAGAGTTCCAGCACCTCTTTTTCAAAAAAAGAAGAAGCCCTGTTTAGAAGTATCCATCTAGTACACCTGGAATGATATATTCACAGTGAAACAACTGGGGGGGGGAACTAAAATGAAAAAAAAAATGGAAGGCAAGTGTTCCATAAATTAGAAAAAAACTTCCAGAGTTCTAGCCAAATGTTACTGAAATCTGATGCTAGTATCTGCTATAAATATCAGTTTAAGCAGTTTCTTATACTCCCAAAGATGACCAGAGACAGCCCTGCAAGGCTGTGTTTTTGAAACTGTCTTCAAATGATTTTTATGCTAATGAAATTGTAAGAACATCATTCAAGCATGATCCACACACGACAAACATGATTCATCATTATGGGAACAAACAATGAAGTTACTTAGGCTTGAATGGGATTCAGAAGTAAACCACTTCTGTTTTCAGGGAAGTCCATATTGTGCCATTTAACCCAAATCATATCAGTCAACTGACCAGTGAAGTTTTGTTAATCAACTATTTTTTGGTTAACTGTATTCAAATATTGTCAAAGATTCCATGTCTGTAGGTGACAGGCCACCCTTTTATTTAATTATGGTATTATTTGTTAGAAATGACAGGACTGAGGACTATTTAACCACGCAAAATCATCAGAAACAAACTAGGCAGCATGGCAAATCTTTTCTACTGGATTTTTGCTATCACCAAGTATCTCCAAATAGGTACAGAAATACAAGCATTTACATGTGGCAAAGGATACTGCCTTGGACTACCCATGTACATTCATTACATGTTTTAAGCTAATTACATTGCTCAACAACAGCAATCAAATAATCTTTTTTATAATCACAGGAGGTATCAAACCTGTTGATAAATTAGAGTATCTTGTTTGTTTTTCTGATAAACCTAATGCATTAAAATGCTTGACCATTATTTCATATTTTGCCAATATCTTACCAATATATTGACCAAAGGCTTTTTTACCAACCAAATGTTCAGCATTTGTGTGAATTGCATACACACATTTGAATCACATTACATTGCAGGTGCAGTAAGAAATGCAAATACTCCTCTATTAGCATTCCTGGGCCCCAGATTCCAGTGGGGGTTCCCTGCTTTGGGGAGCTCCAATCTACCACCAGCCAGCTGGCCCCCACCCCCAAACCCAGAAGTGATGTCATTGTGTTGCTGACATCGAGGGGTAACGTTCTAGTTTTTGGGCAGACTCTATGGTTTTGAAGGCAAAAAACAGAGTGTTGCCCAAAAACTAGAGTGTCACCCCTTGACATCGGCAACACAATGACATCACTTCTGGGTGACATCATTGCACGCACAGCCGAAGATCCAAGGAAGGACCTGGGAGTCCCCCATCACCTGCCAGATAAAACCTGACAACCCTATCCTCTATCATTCAAGTAGAGCACCCAGTCAGGTTAACTGTTAAACTGTGCAAACTCGGTTTCCCAGCCGTCGGCACTCGGGCCGTTCGGCTGGGGGACCGCCTTTGCCGCCCAGGAAGGAGAGGAGGCAGTTGGATGCATCGTCATGCATCCGGGGCTAAAGGGGCGGAGCCTGAGCTTATTAGGCAGCTCGTGGCTGCAGCCCTTCATTCTTTGCCCCGCGCTCGGCCCACCCTCCCGCCCTTTAGGCAGTGCAGGCTGTTGCTGGTCGCCCTGTTGGGGGCCGGGTAGGAATTTTTCGCCTCTTCTCTGATTGGCTTTGGGAAGGGGTGTTTTTGCCTACCTTGTACTGTTGTTGAGGTGGAAATTGGCCTGGTGTGGCCGAGTTAATTAGGTCGTCACTTTAAGTTGGCAGGAATTCATTCCATACAGATTGCGGCATGGTGAGCACCGGGTATAACCCCTTTGGGGGACATAGGGATCTTGCCAGTACAGTCCTTGGGCCATGCGACCCGGGATGGGGAAAGCAGATCGCCTACGGCATTGCAGGGATTTGCCTCCCTTTGAGCCTTGCGGTTTGGGGGCGGTTTCCCGGCAATTGGCTGATTACCAGGCTGACCGGACGCGAGCCATACGTACTTGGCTGTCGTCTGGGGCCGGGTGGCTCGCCCTAGTATAATGGCGAGGGAGGGGTCCTTAGACCCCTGGCCTCGGCCATGCTGCAATCTGTCTGCCCTTGCCGTTGGTTATTGTTCAGTTTAATAAAAGTGGCCCATTAATACCCAATTGTTGTCTGTCTCCTTATTCCGGCTTGGGGGGCAACAGGTCCTTTAGTAGCCAACATCAATCATTATAAGTCAGTGGAGCTGCTGTCTGTGGTAAAGAGATACAAAAGAGGATACAGATAAGAAAGAGTTAATGGTTGGAGGAGAGGCTGTCTTCCTCCTAGTGGTGTCTGGGAAGAAAAGATGTGGTGTGGTTCTTAAAATAGAGTTGTTGCAGTTAGGTTATCTAAGCCCAAATTGTATTATATATAAATAAACCTGTTGTGTTCCTTCACAAGTGGCTGGGATCAGGAACCTTGAGGGTGTACTTAGGTTTCCATTATAACAAGTGGTATTAAGGTAAGTGACATTGTTTTCTAGAGTGATTTTGGTTATATTCTAAATTCAATGTTTGGATAAATGTAGTTCTGAATATGCTGTTTTCAGATTATACCACAAGTGCAGCAGATGAACAGAATCAAACCTCAACTCCACTTGAGTAAAGACAACATGGAGCATTGCATACCATAATGTCTTAGCACCTCCCATATGAGAATAACTCACAGAAATCTCACAGGTAACAAACTTTTTCTCTTGATGTTCTGAGACAACATGGGTCACAAATATAAAGCATTAGTCTCCTGAAGAATGATTTTAAGAGAAAAGCTGAAGTACACAGCATGGGCTTGCCAGGCTGCAGTGATGCAAATAAAACTGAGATGATAAAAACTGGAAAGACACACTTAAATGGCTGCTCTAAGTGCTTCAATTTTTTTCTTATTTTCAGCTTGCGGTATTTATACATTATCATAAATATTCAAGATGTTTACCGTACAATAGCACTCTTTAAGTCTCATACCTTTACAGCACTTTACAGCACCTAGCCTTAACCCAAAAAACAAGAGGCAGTAAATAGCTCTCAGTGGACCGAACTGGGCTCTGGGTTAACCTCTCGAGTGGTTAACCAGAAGCTAGGCACTTCAGACCACAGTATATGGAGAAGTGGTTGGCTTGTTCAGTCCTCAGCCTTAAGATGGCTCCTCACAATTCAGCTGCCAAACAAGGCTCTCATCCCAACACACCATAATCATAACCTTAAACACAGAAACAAGTATTGCAAAATTCCTTGTCAGATACATACTAGTCATATAAAAACATACCTTGCTCACACAATATTGCAATATTCACAAATATAGGAATGTGAAACTGCAAAATCCACTTGCAAACAATTGCTAAAGTGCATTAAGAGTGGACTGCAAGTGCAGTATTCAGCATGTGTGAAAGTTCTTGAAGTATAGACTACTAATTTCTGTCCCAGAAGTTTAAGGCACCCTGAAAAACATGATTCTCAAACTATAAAGTTAGGATTGCTGACAAAATATTTAAACCTCTTTAGAATGTGAATCATATCAGGCAACAGCTAGCCAATACCTCAACAATTTAGGGCTACCAACCTCCAAGCAGAGCCTGACTGCGGCCCCAGCACCAAGAGGAAGGGCAAGGGGAGCGCCAAAGGCAAGGGGTTCTTCTATCTAATCACTAACCCCATTTACAGCTTCAGTTGAAAGTTCTACACAAACACACAATTTTCCAGTCCAGAGAGATCAGTTCTCCTGGGCAAAACCACAGCTTCAGAGGGCAAACTTACCTTATATTCTAGTTGAAAACCCTCCCCATATTCTCCCTTCCAAATCTCTAGGAATTTCTCCAAATGAAGTTGGCAACCCTACTGTCACTGTCTAAATGAAATACAAAAGAGAGACATATAGCCTCCTGCTTGACCTAATGGGAATTGTGTCATCCCTCTCTTTCTTGGCTCCCTATTTCAGTTTTCTCTCCTCTAGCTGACACCTTCATCACATCTGGTAATATGTGAAATCAAACAGCAATCTAGTATTAAATACTTGAACTAGTATTTTGTATTTGATAGTTGATACGTTATAGTACTTACATACTTGATACTATAGAATAATATTTGATATTGTATAATTAGCACGCAATGAAATTTTAACACAATGAGATGTACTGTTAAACTATTATTTGTTGCCTGCCAATATCAAATCACTAATGAAGAGATGTCACTAAGTCTAGAACAACCACATTTTGAAAGGTGAATAAATAAAATTCAAAATCTAAGAAGTACAATGAGGTTTTGAAGAATGTATCAATTGGTAAATATTTTCAGTTGTAATAGATAGTTGATATCAATTGGATGAGGTATTGGAAGTTCACACTATTCACATGCTTTTCTGATTACCGAAGAAAATTAAGATAGGTACAAGTACGATCAAATCTTTACTAAATTAATTCTACGTTTGTTAGGCACTGTTCTGAGTTCTGTTATTACAAATCTACATTGGTAAAGCTAACACCATACTCCGGCAAATGCCATAATTTTACTATCTGGAATGCCTAAAAATCTCCCTACTCAATTGGGAACTTTGCCAGGATCCTTACTATTAATTCATAATGAGATGATGACACTTTCACTCCAACCACTCTACTTACTAAGCATAGAATCTTTCCTAGGTAAGAAGGTGAGACTGGCTGGGATACAGTACCAAACTGTTATCAGAAACCTACAATATAACTAAGTTGCACTTACCTGTAGCTATTCATAGAATCATAGAGTTGGAAAGGACCTCCAGAGTCATCTAGTCCAACATCCTGCACAATGCAGGAAATTTACAACTACCTCCCCCCACACCCCCAGTGACCCCTGTTCCATGCCCAGAAGATGGCAAAAAAACCTCCAGGATCCCTGGCCAAACTGGCCTGGAGAACAATTGCTTCCTGACCCCAAAATGGCAATTGGCATTTCCCATGGTGTCTAAGAAAGGGCCACAAGAACTAAGCACTGATGCAACCCTTCTTGCCCTCCCTCTCATTATCTCCCCAAGTTCACAGAATCAGCATTGCTGTCAGATGGCCATCTAGCCTCTACTTAAAAACCTTCAAAGAAAGAGATCCCACCACCTCCCCAGGAAGCCTGTTCCACTGAGGAACTGCTCTGTCAGGAAGTTCTTCCTAAAGTTTAGCCCAAAACTCTTGATTTAATTTCAACCTGTTGGTTCTGGTCTGACCTTCTGGGGCAACAGAAAACAACTCTGCAGCATCTTCTGTATGACAGCCCTTCAGGTACTTGAAGATGGTTATCATATTACCTCCCAGTCGTCTCCTCTCCAGGCTAAACATACCCAGCTTCTTCAACCGTTCCTCATAGGACGGTCTCCAGTCCCCTAACCATCTTCATTGCCCTCCTCTGGACACGTTCCATTTTATCTATATCCTTCTTACATAGTGGAGTATACCACATACCCTGCAGTTATGGACAGGTTTACATTGGGACCACACAACATAGCATCCAGACAAGAATAAAAGAACATGAAAGACACTGCAGACTTGGCCAACCTAAAAAATCAGCAGTGGCTGAACATAGCCTAACTTGAACAGGGCACAGTATCTTATTCCAAGACACTGAAATGCTGGACAACATGTCCAATTACCAATTAACCTCCTTAGAAAATATTAGGTCTCTGTCTGAAGCCTCCAAGCCATCAAGTGATGAAGCACCTGGTTGATGCTGATTAAATCTGGTTGATCTGGTAGGGAAGGAACTGGCTATGGAAGATTTCCATAAGGACTGGAAACCATATTTGACAAGGCCACAAGTGTGCTACCAGGATTATGTTCTATCTCTCTCTCCTGGCTTTCTCTATTACCCTGATAAGGAGCGGGAACAGAGAGAACATGTAAAACAGGGCTTGCTGCCAACACAGCTGAAACACAACCCCTAGGGAACTAATTCCTGCTCTTGCTCAGGAACAGAACCTTAGAGCCTTGTTGTTCCCTTGTGTCACAAAAAGATTGATGTCTGGAAACCCCAGAGAGTAAAAAGTGCTTCCAGGTAAGTGGCCTTTATGGACCGCTCATGGGAGAGTGTGCCAGCCCTGCTCAATCTGTTGGCTTCCATGTTTAGACTTCCAGGAATATAGATAGCTTGAATGGGAGCTCTGAGCTTCACTTTCATATCTCATGCAGACATAGAACTCTGGGCCCTGGGCCCCCTTGCTTGTTTAAATAAAACATTGTAACTGAATTATCCATCTGGATCAGTTCCAAAAGATATCTGAGAAACAACTAAGGTCATAATGAACTGTTTGCAATTCTAAAATGTTAATGTGTAACGGCTTTTCATCTTCTAACCAAATACCCCTAGCAGACAATCCTTCACAGCGAGCACCCCAACTCAAGAGTGAAGCATTTGTAGTAAGGACTACCTTATGTTCAGAAACTCTGAAGGAAATCCCCTGGGATAAATTGTCCATAGAAGATCACCACAATAAAGAATGTATGACATTTGTGGAATAGAGAATCTGTGCCACAAGGTTGGGCTTGGGGTGTGCACTGTAAGAGATTGTCTGCTAGGTGTATTTGGTTAGAAGATGAGAAGCTGCTGCACATTCTATAACATACTGTAACAAGATAGAAACCAGAGCTGAAGTGGTCACATAAGTAATCTAGCCATAGGTAGGACTATGGTGGTAGAAGCCATATATCCCAAAAGGCGCAGAATTTTCCAAACTAATTGGAACTGGTGCAATCTAAACTGTCTCACCAAGACAAATATAGCCTGTACCCTTTGGGGAGGTAGAAAACCCATCCCCACTAGGGAATCTAGCATAGCTCCAATAAATTCCACCCTCTGAGATGGAACTAATCATGATTTATCCCAATTTACCAGGAGTCCTAGTACTTGACAGGTCTCCAGGACAACAGTGCAGTGACTCAACAATCGATCCTTGGAATCCACCACCTGTAACCAATCATCTAAGTAAGGGAATATAAGGCAACCCTGCATACAGAGGTAAGCAATAACCAGGGTTAAACACTTAGAAAATACCCTGGATGCAGTGGCTAGACCAAAGGGTAGGACAGTGTACTGAAAAACTCATTCCCCACATGAAAAACATAAGAACTTGCAATGCTGAGGGTGGATTGAAACATGACAATAGGCATTCTTCAAATCAATAATGAACCAACAATTAATTTTAATAATTGTAACATTGAAGGAATGAACACCATACAGAACTTTGTAACATGAAGAAAAACGTCCCCCATCTTTCATATCTATTAGGAACACATGAGAGAAGAAACCCTCCAATGCCCATAACCTCCTGTCATATGCAGGGGATGAGGAAAGCTCTCTGCAGGCTGCCACCACTCTGGTATGGGCCTCCTCACAAGGGCCCAGAGCACCTACCCGACCCCTTTTGTCCACCCTTTCCCAGCAGGTTTTACTTTATATATGACCGAATGAGGCATGAGTACTCAGGCAGAATAATAAACAGTTTTATTTAGGAGGTCTAGTAGTAGCTGGTTTTCAAATAATATGTAGAGTAATAAGAACAGTAAAGGCAGGTGAACAAACAAAATGAAACACCTGAACACAGAGGTGTTGTCCCACCACCAGGCCTCCCACAGCCCCTCCCACCGCCAGCCCACACCTGACTGAGCCCCTGACTGGGCCCGTACCCACCTGGAAGCCAGAGGAGACCAGGGATGCCACCGCAGGGACCTGACCCTGGCATGAGCATGCCCTATCAGCCCTGCCAGCATCACTGTGGAGCCAACACCAGCAGAGCAGCAAAAGAACCACTGACGAGGATGAAGACGGCCGCATTGGGCTTGCGGCCTGGCGCAAGGGCGTACCCACACCACTGGGCGTTGTGGCCTGGGGATGGTGGAATGCTCACAGGGCACCCCACCCCGGAAGAGATGCCTGGAGCTGAAGTTCTGCCTGAGGCCCAGGCATCTTCACTTAAATATGGAGACAAGACAGCACAGGGAGGCCAGGGGTGGGTCTGGGGGAGGGCAGAGGGAGTCGGGAGAGGGATAAAAGAGAGGCAGCCAGAAGGGGCCAGGGAGGATTGCCTGAGGTGTGTGGAGCCACGGACAGAGAGAAGGATGGCAAGCCACTCAGGAAAAGTGCGGGGAAAGTTGTGGTGATGCAATCTCCCTTCCCCACTTGGACGTCTGAGGCTCTGGCTGCCTTAGGGTGCACCGTGCAAGGTGGCTGAGCTCCTCTAGAGCTCGGGTTCCAGTGACAGTGAGAAGGGGGGGGTCAAGTGACTCATGCAACAGATGTAATACTCATTTGTCACGAGGGCTAGATCTGACATAAATGTCACTTTGTTGGGCCAGGTCATGTGTGCCATAAAATGTAACACAAAGTACCAGAGATATAAACTTTATAAAGATGATTTCAGATGCTGAATGGCAATAGCAGGCATGATTGGATTAGGTGTGATGTGCAGATGGGTGGAGATATCAGCACTGATGTGATATACAGAGGTGTGAAGATATCAGCATTGGTATTGAGACAGGAAACCTAGGTCTACAGGTTATAGAATATCAGCCATCCTTGCCTTATTCATCCACATATCAAATACTTGGAAGCCACTCAACTACTCCAACAAAGAGCATTTCTAAGTCCAGTTTGACTCTATGACAAGGTTTTTCAGCTGTTTTGCAACCTAAACTATATAGTTCCACCAGATTTTCAACTTTAAGCTATAGCAATGGCTACTGGTGAATGATGCCATTGTCTTGACCATTTGTTCTCTTGCATGAAAAGTTAATTGTAGGAAGTAGATAGGTATAGATTCTGTCATGGAAAACATAAAGTTTGAATTCCATGACTAGTTGATAGCCAATAAGCATTTTTTAAAAATGTTGGAGGGCTTCTGGAGTCTGCTAGTTCGTCATGCCCACCAGACCAACAAGAGACACTTGAGAAACCCGGATTGAATCTCTTAGTTGAATATTCTTCCTTAGTATATGCTAGCAGCTATATCTATGTATCTGGTAAGAAATAACTTCCAAGGAATTCTGTGCTTAAGAATCTAAGTACTAGTCACAATTTTTATTATTCTTGTATGTTGATGAGTAGACATGATCTTTGAGTCCGTATCCCAGTCAGATGGTGGGAGGGGCATCGCAAAGAAGAGGATCCAAAAGAATAAACAGATATAAATTCAACATTAAAAACCAAAACTCTCATATACACAAAAAACACTGTCAGCAAAACCTGGAGAGGTACTGAGAGTGCCTACTCATTGGAAAGGCCGAACAGGCAAAACCTGGAGAGGTACTGAGAGTGCCTACTCATTGGAAAGGCCGAACAGGCAGATCTCAACTAGCCTTGTGAGGCCTCTTGTTTCTAGACTTCCCTTGGTGGTGAGGCCTCTTGTTTCTAAACTTCCCTTGGTATCTGCCCTGCTGTTGGCCCAGAAACTGGGGTGATATTGGAATTTATAAGGAGACTGATAATGTCCAGAAAACTGTGACTGATGATGCTGGTAATGCCTTGTGAAGTACCTCCATTTGTAAGAGGCAGGTTGCCATATGATGCCAAGGTTTTGGCTCTGAGCTTATCCTTTCTCATCCTATCCAAGGACTCATCAGTCTGTATACTAAACAACTCTTTCCCCTCAAAATGAAGCTCTTCCACTGTATAGGAAAAGCCTTTCCTGAATTCTCCCTGGTAACATGTCCATGTAACTTTTGTCACCTGCACAGATGGCCTGCACAGATGGCCAAGCTTCATATCCATATACAAGACACTGTGACACCTTTTACTAGAGCAAGGAGACATTCAGGCCCCTTCTCACACATGGGCATAGCTAGGCCCAGTATATTAACACATCAAAGCATTCTCTAACCTGCTGTGGCTCACATAGGCAATGGCTAGTAACTGGAGATTTAGACACGTCCCCTCAATCCCTCACGATTGGATAAATGGCCATATCCGGTGGTGACAGAGAAGAGGGTTTAATTGTGAGAACCCTATGGGAAAAGTGGTTCTTCTTGGGAAAAGTTCCTTCTTGGGAGAAGTGGCTCTTTGTGGGTTTTCTTGTTTCGTTCCACGCTGGAAACAAAGAGTCCCCTTTGGGATTGGTTACTTGCTTGCTTGCCATGGACTAACAGGCAGCTAAGCTGGACTTGGTTGCCAACAGCATCGTAGAATTCCTGTCCAAGATTCCCTAATGAGACTTTTGGGACTCTTTGCACATTGAATCATCTGGTATCTCTGAAAGCTGGTAATTATGGAATACCTTTATGTGTAGTTAGCGCTGTCTAAGCTATAGGCATTATTTGTTTTTATTTAGCTTTTGCTAGTCTCATTATATATGCATGTTTTTGCAGTGAATAAAATATATATACCCAATATTATCTGAACATGTTTCCTATGTTGCAACTTGACTCTAAGGCTTAATCTTGTGCCTAGGCTTTGGTGATGCAGCTACCACTGTGTTAATTAATTGTTTGCAGCCCTGATACAGAGCTGGTAAGGTGTTAATTCCCAGAAACCAGACAGGAGGTGGGACCTCTGCTCCTGAGCTGGTGGGAACCTGTTGTCCTGGTGGCAGAACTACTGGTAATCCCTGGAGGGTGTGCAGACATACTCCTGGGGGCTTGTTTAAGTGTTCCTGAAGTGTGTGGGATTTTGACTCTCATCACTGGACTGGGATGAGATGAGAAATCCTGTACATGCTGGCAGCTTGTGGGATTTTGGTATCTCTCATTCCTGGACTGGGATGAGGGAGAAGAAAAATCCTGTACATCCACTTTCACCCATGTGTCATTTGAGAGAACTGTGGTGCGCAACCAAAAGTTGATATCTAGACCTAATTGCCCTGTAGTTAAGAGACTCTGAAGGCTAGCATCCCTGTACAATTTCCTGTCTATACCATCAAGCTTCCTCCCCTCTTTATCTAATGGGTAAGAATGAGCTCTTGCCTTATGTTTTGTAGGCATGACCTCTCCTACAAGGGAGTTTGCAGGTGGATGCATGAAAAGGAGTTCACAATTCTCCTGCTGTACTCTGGAATAAACATCTGAAGTATTGGATCCAACAGTGTCAGATCCAAGCAGACAATTTCTAGCTGGAGAGCCTTGGCTATCCTGGTCAATTGCTCTTTGTAGAAGCACAAGTCCATTGTCTGCAGCACTTGAGTGGAATCTCCAACCTTCTCATCCAGCAATGGTTCAAAGGCTGCATCAAAGTGAAATGGAAAGTTATCCTTGGATTTGGAGCCATCTGGTGATAGGAGCAGCACAAGAAGGGCAGGAAGGGTACTTGGGACTAATGGGATCAGTTTAAATATTATTTATTTATTTGGGGCACCCCACTAGTAAATGTACATCAGAGTCAGAGGACACAGATACTGGGGTGGTTGCCATAGCATAAAGATGATAGTGGATTCGTCCTGGGAGGATTTCTTCTTATGTTTGGATCTTGACTTCACCCATATCAAGGCATGACTTCTTCCGCCTTGTCCTCACAGGTGAGAGGACTTTCCACACATTCTGTATGAGGCAATGGGGTATAGGGTGGGGAGTGGACAATGTCTGGTTCAGGAACTGTTTTCCTCAACAGTGGCAATGAGCCAGATGGGTTGGAGGAATGCTTTCATGTCAACTTCATCTTTTTCAGAATCAGCTCATAAGTGTTTCTCAGAACTGAGGCTAACCTATGAGCATGCTAAGAGGCCAAACCTGAGGAAGAATCTGACAGTACAAACACCACACGGTGTGAGAATCTTCTCCCTAACTCTGCTTTCAATTGGGAGGCCCTCTCATGCTGGGCCTTCGAGTAAACCGCTTGCAAGCCTCGCAAGCATTGACACTGTTGGATTCACACAGACATAACAGACACAGGGACTGTTCTTCTGATTGTGCCATATTGGTATAAAACTCAATATATTTTTGAAGAGGGCCATCACAAACACTGAGCGTAAAACAATGCACTTTTTTCTTTTCTTTTTTTATATAATCAATGTGAGAAACAACAAATACGAACTGCTACCAGATCAGAAAACTATTCTCACTCAAAATTTTTCTCCAGTTGAAGAGAAAAATTCTCCTCAGAGGCCAATCTTCCTCAGAGGAGAGGAAGGAAAACGCAGCACACCCTACCTCCACAGTGGCAAAGGAAAGACCCTCAGCCACATGTCAATTTAGGTAGGAAAAGTTAGCTCAAGCCAGGGGGATGGGGGAGTGCTGATAGCACTATGAAAAGTGCTAAAAGGAAGAGCATTTAAGCTTGATACCACCATGGCAGGCCTGACTGCATACACAGTCTTACATGGGACTGCACAGAACATACAGATGAACCAGTAGTTGGCAGAAACTTGTGTCATATAAACTAAAATATCATTGTTTATATACATGGTGATTATTAATATACTCTGGTTTCTGAACTCAGTTTTTTGTATTCCTGAACATTCTCTTTCATGGCACAGTATATTAAATTTAAATGCCTTCCCCAGGCCAAGCTGTGGCAACAGTGGCACAACTCACAAGTGAACTCACAGCTGATCCACTGAGTTGTGTTGCCATCACAGCATGACTCAGCAAGTGAACTGGGAAGGCATTTAAATGCCTTCCCATTTGGAAGTAGTTTCAGCTATCCCCTTCACTCCCCCCCCCGACACCCTTACCTCAGGCTCAATGCTGCTGGGAAGTGAAATTTTTTCCTGTTTCTCCATAGTATTGTTGTGCTTTTGTACACCTCTCAATGTTTAACAAACCTGCTTCGCTCCAAGATTATGAGAAGTATTATAACAAAGCCTGGATGTTTGCCATGTGGATGGTGTAGATTGGATTCTTCTGGTCCTGGCATCCAGGTAGCCATTTTCCCCGCAGCAGGCATTTCCTCCTACCACCAGGCTGCTTTTCTTTTTCTAATCAGTAACTGAATGTCATTATATCACCATAACCTTATAACTATGTGTGTAACAGGTTCTCTAGATGACTGAGAATTTTTCATTTAACAAAACAAGTACCCAACTTTTTTGTTGTGGAAATATCCCAACTTTCTGTCCTCACTAGGGGTATGTGCTTGGTATTCGCCGAGCTGAATAAATACCAGAATAATGTCTCATCTGCATTATTCAGGTATTCATTCAGCCAAATACCAAAGCACACCATCTATTCAGGAAATGAATAGAGAATCCTGAATAAATGTTGAATATATTTGTCATTTATTCGTGTATAGTAGCCAATGCCGAATAGTGGTGGGGGGTTAAAGTTTAAAGGGAAGCAGTTCCCTTCCCTTTCTGGCTCCTTCCCATCATTAACTCTGCTCCAGGGCAACAGAGGGGAGGGGGAAGGGGTCTTCAGGGGAGCTTTCAGCCAATTGCTGCAATGCATTTGCAGGCTGCATTGTATTGGCTTTACAAGGCTGTTGTTGATGCTGGCTTAGTCCAGCTAGCACTGCCTACCATGCTTAGGGAGGGGGGAGGAAGTAAGCAATACAGTTTGGTGAGGGAAACATACACTGCTCTTTAACCAATTACAGGAGAGTGTTATTTTTTGAAACTCTTCTGTGCATAGGCAGAGAGCATAAAAGCAAGGGTCTCTTTGGCTGACTCCATTGCTGCTGAGGTTTGCCTGAAGACTGTGTGGCACCTGGCTTTTTCTTCAGCTGCTGCTGCTCTGAGCCCTGCCTGACCCTGACTCATCTCTCCTGCTGCTTGGACACTGTGGACTTATCCTCCTGTCTCACTAACCACTTAGACAAGAAGACTGTAGAAAGCTACTGGGTTTGAATAATAGTGTTTAAGAAGTTTTATTGGGGAGGGACGGTTCCCCAAGGCACTCAAGGAAGCGATGGTCCGCCCTCTCTTGAAAAAAACAACCATGGACCCGGCGGAATTGGCCAGCTATCGGCCGGTGTCCAATTTGCCCTATCTGGGCAAACTGATCGAGAGAGCGGTGGCGACTCAGCTACAGGGCTTTCTGGATGACGCTTCCGTCCTTGATCCATTCCAGTCCGGCTTCCGCCCAGGGTATGGGACGGAGGCAGTACTGGTTGCCCTAACTGACAACCTCCGGAGGCACCTGGATCGAGGTGGTGTGGCGGCACTGTTGTTGTTAGATCTGTTGGCTGCATTTGATACAGTCGACCACCAGTTGCTGATCCACCGCCTCGCCGACATGGGGATTCAGGGGCTTGCCCTTCAGTGGCTTGCCTCTTTCCTCCAAGGTCGGGGACAGAGGATGGTGCTAGGGGGGCAGCAGTCCTGGAGGCACTCGCTGGAATGCGGGGTGCCCCAGGGGGCGGTGCTCTCCCCAATGCTGTTTAACATCTACATGCGCCCCCTCACCCAGATTGCCCGGAGGTATGGGCTGGGGTGTCACCAATATGCGGATGACACCCAGCTCTATCTGATGTTGGGCGGCCGGTCTGACTCTGACCCCGAAGATCTCCACCGGGCTTTGCAGGCTGTGGCCGGGTGGCTCAGGCTGAGCCGGTTGAAGCTAAACCCTGCGAAGACGGAAGTCCTGTGCCTGGGTCGGACCGGTCGGGGGCTGGGGCTCCCACTTCCGACCTTCGATGGGGCACCGTTGGTGCCAGCGCCGGAGGTTAGGAGTTTGGGAGTGCTCCTGGACCCTGCGTTAACTATGGGGGCCCAGGTGGCAGCCACTGCCAAATCGGCTTTTTACCATCTCCGCCTGATTCGGCAGTTGGTCCCATTCCTTGACCGCGAGGACCTGGCCACGGTGATCCACGCAATGGTCACCTCGAGGCTAGACCACTGTAACGCCCTGTACATGGGGCTGCCTTTGGGGCAAATCCGGAGGCTGCAGCTAGTGCAGAATGCTGCAGCCAGGCTGTTGGTGGGCATCCCCAGGCGGGAGCACATTTGGCCCGTGCTGAAAGCGCTGCACTGGCTGCCTATAGCATACCAGATTCACTTCAAAGTGCTGGTGCTTACCTTTAAAGCCCTATATGGCCTGGGTCCGGCATACCTGAGGGACCGCCTTTCCCCGCATATGCCCCAAAGAGCACTTCGGTCCGAGTCCCAACATCGCCTGGCGGTTTCTGGCCCTAAGGAGGCCAGGTTGGTGGCCACTAGGGCTAGGTCCTTTTCAGTGACGGCTCCTACCTGGTGGAATGAGCTCCCGGAGGAGATCAGGGCCCTGCGGGACCTCTCACAGTTCCGCAGGGCCTGCAAGACAGAGCTCTTCTGCCAGGCCTTTGAGTAGGAGCCGCCACTCCCCTCTGCCACCAATTCTGCCGCCAATGTTACTATTTTATGTGGTGGAGGAAGGGGACAGCCGAGAGAGATCTAGCTGTCCCCGCTGTGATCAACATCGCTGCAACCAACATTGTTGTGACTAACACCGTCTGATGCCATTGGTCTGAGTTTGTGAATAACTGTGTTGTTTTTTTTAAACACTGTTTTTATTAATTTTCAAGAAACAAAACAAAACAAAACAAAACAAAAACAAAACAAAAAAATCCTCCCAACAAGGAAATATAGCATGTACAATTACAGAGATCTTCATCTTACATCAAAACAATCCGATTATTACCACCGCTTAAATATGCCAGACAAGTAATTCTTAGTTTAATACATAGTGCCAAAATTTGATTCTTTCAACCATTTATAAAAGCCAGACCAATACTTTTCATAGATCTCCAGGTTTTTTCCTTCAACAATAAAAGTTAATTTTTCCATTTGTGCAACATCACATAACTTAAATATAAACTCCTCTTTAGTCGGGATTAATCTATCCTTCCACTTTCTAGCGAATACAATTCTGGCTGCTGTTAACGAATGCATTATAAAATATATCTCCTCTTTCTTAAATCCTTCCGGGATTACATTCAACAAAAAACATTCCGGTTTAAATCGAAGTTTCTTGATCAAAATTTTATCTAAAAATCTTTTTATCATGGTCCAATATTTTTTTGCCTTATTGCAAGACCACCATAAATGGAAAAACTGCCATTACTGAAATTACATTTCCAGCAATTCTTATCCAAGTTTTTATTGTATTTACTTAATCTTACAGGTGAAATATGCCACCTATAGAACATCTTCAAGATGTTTTCCTTAAAGGCACTAGTCCTTACAAATTTGATATTTGTCATCCAGATTTTATCCCATTGCTCTAAATTTAGACTATGCCCAATATCTTGTGCCCATGCTATCATGCACGGTTTAACCCACTCATCTTGCATCTTCCATTCTAACAAAAAATTATAAACTTTTCTAATGAGTTTTTCATTGGAATCTAACCAGATCTTATCTAATTCAGTGGTGACATCATAGAAACCTACTTTTCTATCAAGTGTCCATCTCGAAATAAGTTGGTTATTCTCCCACCAGGTTAGCTTCATTCCTTGTTCTTTGAGCAATTTACCATCAATTAAATTCCCCTTTTTGTCTAGAAGATCGTCATATCTCCATTTACTGTATTTTACAAATAATGTGGGTTTTACGAAAGCCTCTAATGGGGAGAGCCATTTGGGGATTTTTTTGTAGTATTGGAATTTTATCTCATCCCATACTTTATATAAAGCAGCCCTAATCGTATGTTGTTTAAAATGGGATGAATTTTTATTGTACCAAATATAATAATGCCATCCCATTTGTAAGTCGTGTCCTTCGAGATTTAGTAATCTTCTATCTTCTTGTACAATCCACTCTCTTAACCAGCTCAAAACTGCCGCTTTATAATAGAGTCTCCAATCTGGCAAAGCAAATCCTCCTCTCTCTTTTTTTTCCTGTAAATATTTTATCTTGATCCTTGGTCTTTTATTCTGCCATATGAAAGTTTTAATCAGTTTTTCTAGATCTTTGAAGAAGTTTTGGTTTCTCAGAACTGGAATGTTTTGAAACAAAAACAAAACCCGAGGCAAAATATTCATTTTAATGGCCGAAATTCTACCTATTATCGATATTTGTAAATTTTTCCATACTTCCAAATCCCTTTTAATCTCTAATAGTACTCTTTTGTAGTTGTCTTCGACCAAAGAGCAGCATCTATTTGTCAAAATAATTCCTAAATAGCGGACTTTCTTCTCAATAGCGAAACCTGAAGTCTCTTGCAAAACTTTTTCTAATGCATCTCTGGAGTTCTTCAATAATATCTTAGTTTTCTTTTTGTTAACTTTCAGTCCTGCTACCTTCCCATATTCCTCTAGAGTGCTCAATAGATGCAGTAAAGATTCTTGTGGGTCTTCCAGGATAAACACCATATCATCCGCAAAAGCTTGGACTTTTATATTTTCACCTTTTATATGTAACCCTTTGATTCCTTTATCATTCCTAATACGTGTCAATAACGTCTCCAACACAAAAATAAAAAGCAAAGGGGACAAAGGGCAACCTTGTCTCGTTCCTTTCTTAATTTCTACTTTTTGCGTTGTATCTCCATTAATTATTATATTTGCTGATTGCCTATCATAAATTGCCTTAATCATTTTCAAAAAGGGTTCTCCACATTTCCAACTTCCTAATTTACTCAACAAGAATTCCCAATTTAAGTTGTCGAATGCCTTTTCTGCATCAACGAATATCAACGCAAGTATCCTTTCTGGGTGTTGCTCATAAAATTCTAATATATCTAAGACAGTTCTGATGTTATTTTTGATCTGCCTTTTAGGCAGGAAACCTGCCTGGTCTTTGTGGATCACTTGTGTTAACACTCTCTTGAACCTTCCAGCCAGAATACAAGCAAAAATTTTGTAATCGCTATTCAGGAGAGAAATCGGACGGTAGTTTTTGATATCATTCCTCTCTGTCCCTTGTTTGTGTATAAGGGTAATCTGAGCTTCTTTCCAAGACGGTGGTATTTGTTCTTTATCTAAAATATTTTTTATTACTTCTTTGAAGGGTAATGATATGATTTCTTCAAATATCTTATAGAATTCGGCAGGTATCCCATCTGGTCCAGGTGTTTTATTGTTTTTTTGGCTCTTTATAGCTTCTATAATTTCGCACATAGAAATTGGATCATTTAAAATCTTCCTTTGTTCATCAGAAAAGTATCCTTCTGGGCACTTATCAAAATAATTTTTTATTAGCTCTAAATCAACCTCGTTTTCCTGATATAGTTTCCCATAGAACTGTTCGACTAGTTCCTTAAGCTCTTTTAGGGAAAATCTCTCCTTTCCCTCTTGGTCTTTCAGACTTCTTATAATCTTTTTTTCCCTTTCCATCCTTAGTTTATAAGCCAGCCACCTTGAAGGTTTGTTGGCGTGTTCAAAATAGTGCTGTCTTTGATAATTTATCTTCCTGGCAATTTCTTGTGTCAATATAGAATTTAAGAGATGTTGTAAATACTTAATTTTATTCTTTATTGCTTGCAGATTTCCATTTTGTTGTTTCATTTTACTTTCTTCAAGCCTTATCTTTTCTTTGATTGTATTCAACTCTCTATTTTCTTGTTTTCTCTTCCATATATTTTGTCTAATAAACCAACCTCTTGCATACGCCTTGAAGGTGTCCCAAACGATTTCTAATGATACATCAGGTTGGGTATTTTCCTTAAAAAACAGTTTAAACTCAGTTTTGGATTCATCTACAAACTTTTTATCCTTTAGGAGCATAGTGCTCAAAGACCATCTTTTTCTTCTTTGCGTATCTGATATTACACACATAATTGGATTATGATCCGTGAAAGTTGCTGGTAGAATTTCTACCTCTTTCATATCATTAATTAAATCTACTGATACCCAACACATGTCCAGTCTTGACCAAGACAAGTGTCTACTGGAGAAAAAGGTGAATTTTTTTGTCTGAATATTTCTTGTCCTCCAAGCATCAATGAGTTTAAATTCTTCTGCTAATTCCATAAATGATTTTGGTAGCTGGTTTCCTTGTTTCAGTTTCACGTTCGGAGTCTTCCTATCCATTTGGTTATCAAATACTGCATTGAAACTGTTGAGCACCCTACGGTGGTTACCTTCTTGGAATGTTATCTGTTTAACTGTTTTATATGGTTTTAAGCTGTTTTGTCTTTGGCACTTGGTTGCCTCAATGTAAGCCGCCCTGAGCCCGTTCGCGGGGAGGGCGGGGTAAAAATGTAATAAATAAATAAATAAATAAATAATTATTGTTTTATTGTTGGGTCTTATTTTGGCTTGGTGGGTGGGTTTCAGGGGGGTGCTGGCCTGACTTAGCTAGGCCTTGTCCTTGTTCTGGGGTTAGCATTACTTTTGCAGTTGCAGTTTTTAAAAATGTTTAAAAGTTTAAAAGTTAAGAGTCTTTCTTATTTAACAGTATTTAACTGTTTGTTCTTTGGCCTTGGGATTGGTGGGGGTTAGGCCTTCCTGCCTGACCTAAGCGTTTTCTTTGTTCCTTGTTCTTTGCATCACTTTTGCAATTGCAGTTTTTTTGTTAACTTTTTTGGTTAACTTGGGCTCCTTCTTGTGGTTTTACTCCTTGTGGTGTTTTGGGGTTTGTAGTTCTCAGTGGAGTTTTATGGTTTCTTGGTTCTGTCCTAGGGGCTGGGTGATGGTGATGCCTTCCTGGGTAGCTGATTAGGTCCTATTTTCCACCTTTCCCCCCAGCAGCCCCCCATTTCCCTTTTATTTCCAGAAGCTTGGGGGGGGGGGTTGTGGGAGGGTGGGTCGTTGTTCACTGTTGAGGTTAGTGTTCTGTGTGTGCTTTTGACTTTAGTGTATATCCCCTAACTAGGCCAGAGGCAGGAAATTAAAAGGGGTGAGGCTTGTTGTCTTCAATCAAGAGTGGTATAATATTAATTAGCCTAGATTTACTTCAGAACAAGCAGTTTGCTGTGTGCAGTGCACCTGAGCTTCACTGAAGGCAGATGCTTATGGGAAAATTAATTCCATTCATTTAGGCTGACCTGTAGTGTTCAATTTTTCAGAAGGGAACACCTGCATTTCCAATTCCATACAGGAAATCAGGCTTGTTCCATTAGAATCTAATCAAGAGAAGTTTAATAAAGAGCCTTAAACTTTTTTAAAGGTGTGCCACATTCCATCACAAGGAAAGCTTCTTAAAACAGCCAGGGAAAGCATAGAAATTCACTAGTTCCAGGGCTCTTTTTGTAGCAGGAACTCCTTTGCATATGAGGCCACACACCCTGATGTAGCCAATCCTCCAAGAGCTTACAGTAGCTCCTGTAAGAAGAGCTCTCTAAGCTCTTGGAGGATTGACTACATTAGGGGTGTGTGGCCTCATATGCAAAGGAGTTCCTGCTACAAAAAGAGCCCTGACTAGTTCTAAAATACTGCAAAACAAAAGAAAGAAAACAAGAATTGAAGCAAGGATGGGTTAGGATCTTCTTTAAAAAAAACAGTTTTGGGTGGGAGGGTTCATAACAAGGTGTTAGGCTCTGTTAGGTTCAGGTTGAGGCACAGGTAGTTAGGTGCATAATATCTGCCCCAAAAGTTAGAAAGAATTTGGCCCAAGGTTAGTACAGTAAGTGGTAGGAAGGGAATGCAGTATGGCCCTGGGGGCAAGGCCAAGGAGAAGACTAGAGGAGTGGGGGGAAGGGGAGGGCTGCAGTTTTCCCACCACCTGTGCAAAGGACTGCTCTACAGCCATCTTCCATCACTCTGACCTCTAGGCAGAGTCGTGCAATGAAGAGGCCCCACTTGGGGTTCTTCACTGATACTGTTGCTGGGACCTCCACAAAGGTGCCCCCAGGTGCTGGCACTGGGCAGGGGTCTGCTGCTCAGGCAGTCCCTCCTCCAGCTGTTGTTGCTGAGCCTCATCAGCAGGAGGAACAGCCTGAGCTGTATGTTGGGGACAACTTTGGGGACAGTTTTTTGGTCAGGAGATCACCCCACAGACTCAGAGGGTTATAGAGGAGCTGGAAGAGCAGCTAGACAATGTTTCCTCCAAGAACCACAGTGCTGTGAGCAGAAATTCTACCTCATGAGCAAAAATGGCTAGTAGCATTAAAATTTGTTAGCAAGTCTACATTTGACTATTGCGTAAATTAGTTTTTTAGACGATTACTTCCATAACCTTGTAAAAATTATATTATATTTAAACTATATTTTAATAATAATTTAAACATTATAAGAGAAGACAGAATCAAGTCAAATTTCACCCACCCCCATTGGTAGACCTGTTCTCCGAAGAAGAGGTCTACCCACCCCTTTCCACTATATTGGTAGACTTGGCCTCCAGAGAACAGATCTACCCACCCCTTTCCACTATATTGGTAAACCTAGACTCCAGAGAACAGATCTACCCACCCCTTTCCACTATATTGGTAGACCTGGCCTCGAGAGAACAGAAATCCCTGTGCTGCCTGTGTGCCAGCACCCATTCTAGATTCCAGCAGGTCTTCTGAGAAGGGACAGGAGGGGAGGCGGGAGGTGCACAAAAGGAAGAGATAGAAGTGCACTCCACGGTCCTGCCATCTCAACACCTTTCACCTGCTCAGCCATCTCTTCCTGCCCCCCCCCCCAAGACACAGCGTGTCTGACCCGAGCTCCTCACAGGGGGAGGCTCCAGGGGTGCCTGTAGCTGCTGGTCAGCATGGGTGCCCTTCACCTCCGATGTCTGGAAGCACTTCCAGCTGACAGAGGATGCCTGCCTTGCACAGTGCCAGCTCTGTTGCATCCAGATCAGTCATGGAGAGATGTGAGTCATCTCACAACTACCAGCATGAGGAACCACCTGAAGAAGTAGTACTAGGTGATGCTTCTTCAGGGAGAGACAGAGGCTGCCAGAAGATGTGTCATCCTGTGACCACCTCCAGTGCTCTCCATGAGCATCCCGCAGCTTGGTGAGATTGGCACTAGGGTGCCTAAGAGAGGTAAACAGCATGCTAGTAAGGTGGTCACTTGTCTCCTTGCCAAGATGATAGCTGTAGATGACCTTCCCTTCTCCATGGTTGATGGTGCTAGTTTCTGCAAGGTGCTCCAGTATGCCTTGCCCTGGTACACACACCTTGATCGCCCCACGCTGAGGGCTGCTAGGGAATATGTGAAGGCACAGATGTCCCATGCTTGTGGGATAACTGTGCACTTAACATCTGACATCTGGACCTCCCAGCAGGCACACAATGTGTATCTGTCGCTGACTGTGCAGTGGTGGCAACCCAGCAACATTCTGGATGGCAGGGTTAGGATTGCCAAGCTGGCTATCACCAGGCTCTGCTGCACATCAAGCCACTCAATGGGCCAGACACAGTGGACATCTCAGCCTCCATCAAATGACAGTTAGCGGTATGGGTAGGCACAGAGCTCTCCATGGGCTTCATGGTGACCGATGGTGGCTTGAACATAAAGGTAGTGGCCAAGCAATTGGGCCTCAGGTGCATTTATTGTGTGGCCCACCTTCTCCACCTCATGGCTAAGGATGCCTTGGGGCTGGGTTCTGCAGAGAATTCCAGTTCAGATGCTGTGACCTGTGAATTCAGCCATATCCTCCAGAAATGCCAGTACATCATGAATCACTTCTCTTGCAGTACAAAGGACACTCACCTGCTGCATGAGAAGCAGACACTGACAGGCATGCCAGTGTACTTCCTGATCAATGATGTTGGCACTACCTGGAATTCCACCAGTGTCATGCTTCAGCACTTGGTGGAGCAAGAGAGAGCCCTGAGTGCCCTAATTTCTGAGACCAAGGTCATTTGTGTAGAGAACTGGCTCAACCAGGAGGAGTGGTTGACCATTTCTCAGACTGTGGAAGAGCTACACATAGATGCTCTCATCTGACATGGCAAGTCTGGCTCTGGTCATCCCCTTGATCCACACCACTCATGAGGACTTGACCTCATTTCTGGAACCAGCTGTGGGACATGCAGACATGCTTCCAGCAGTGCATGAACTGGTAAGAAGGCTGCAAGACAGACTCGAGGACTGCTTTCAGCCTCTCACACAGCAGAAGGTCTACATGTTGGCAAGCATGTGTGACCTGCACATCAAGGGCAGGATCGCTGAGCGGGCTGAATAGTTCAATCACTGGAGAAACAAACTCTCCTGGTAAACTGAGTGCCTATGAGTCAAGAGGAGCACATCGGCACGACCTGAGGAAGAGGGGGGTGACAGCAGCTTCACTGCTGTTCATCTCCCACCTCCCCCACTAGGTGACATCCCCCCAAGGCTCCTGCCATGAGGACTCCAACAAGCATGCAGAGTGGGCAACATCAGCTGACATCACTCATGCCTGCTCCCCTGGACAGTTGAGTAGTTGGTCTTCCTGAAGGTCAATTTGCCAGTGTTTGGCTTCCCAGTCCTGGACTTTGAGGGTGACTGAAGTGAGCACATACTTGTGCCTGCATCCCTTCTAAGTCTGTGCTGGGAAGTTGTGGCAAAATGCTCTTCCCAAAATTAAAACAAAACTTGAAAGAAGTAAAAGGGACATTAAGCATTTTGATTGGCAAAGTAATACTCCACCAGTCTCTCCACTGCCATTCTGAAACCCCCTGCACCAAAATGCCTCTACAGATCCCTAGTAGCAGGCAGTGCAGCACAGGGCGAAGCTGAAGGTGGTGTGTACACAATTTCATCTAACAAGAAGCCACCCAAACCAAAATTGCATGCCGCAATTAAAACAGTAGCACAAAACCTGTTCTTCATCTTGATGGAGATGAAAAGGGTCAAGTAGGATAGCAAGATGCCAAACAGAAAGAAACCAACAGAACCCACAGGAGCACCATAAATAATGATTCTAACTGAAACAGTCTTCTTTGCAGGAGTGAAAGGTGGAAACAGGAAAGCCTGTGATGAAAGGCAGCTGCAGCTCCTAGGCTAAGCCTCCTCCACAGAAGCAATGATAGCTGGTGTATACTGCTGCTGAGAGAGAAGGATCAGCATGGACAGACACACAACCCCCTCCCTCTCACTTTCTGAGGCCTTTCCAGGGAAAATGGTACATCGCCTTTGGCTTTGGAAGAAAACAAAGCATCACTGGGCTTCTGCATATTGGGCTGGCCTTGGTTCAGGTGTGGTAGCAAAAGTGCCTGTCCACCCTGCACTTTTGAGTGTTCTGCAGGGCTTCTTCTACTGTGCCCTTGCTTCTGCCATTTTTTTT
This sequence comes from Gekko gecko, assembly GCA_029375565.1. Classification (NCBI taxonomy): domain Eukaryota; kingdom Metazoa; phylum Chordata; class Lepidosauria; order Squamata; family Gekkonidae; genus Gekko; species Gekko gecko. The sequence goes on from JAPDNY010000001.1 coordinate 275,686,538, forward strand.
TAAAAAAAAACCTGCTGGGATTCTCTGGCGTGACATTGGTGATACTGTGTGTTGTGTTGGGTTTGCTTTGACTACTACCACATTGGCTCTGGGTTGTGCTGCTGAGCTTCATTACTCTGGTCCTGCTTACTTTGCAACCCCCTTCCCCCTTGCTCAGATTGTGATTCTGTACTTGACATCAGTTCTGTTGTGCTGGCATTTGCCACAATGGCACTGGGTTCTGCTGCTGGGCACTATTATACTGGTTCTGCTGTCCTCAGACCCCCCCTCCCCCTTGCTTGGATTGTGATTCTGTGCTTGACCACAATGGCCCTGGTTTCAACTGCTGGGCACTAATAGGTTGACTGGGTTCTGCTGCTAGGCACTATTATACTGGTTCTGCTGTCCTCGGACCCCCCCTCCCCCTTGCTTGGATTGTGATTCTGTGCTTGACCACAATGGCCCTGGGTTCAAGTGCTGGGCACTAATAGGTTGACTGGGTTCTGCTACTAGGCACTAGTACATTCAATATACTGGTTCTGCTGGGCACATTGCACTGGTTCTGCTGCTGGCCTTGAAAACATGATCCCTCCCTGCACTTCAAGTGCCACTGCAGAGATTCTCTGGGAGAATCTGACTGCTGGGCTTTGCCTGCCTTGCTAATTTTTCCCCACCATTGGAAACAATGGAGGATGGGGCACCCACTTTGGGTGCCCACAGAATTGGACCCCCTGGTCCATCTTTTTGGAACTTAGGGTATTCTTTTAGGGAGAGGCTCCAGCAAGTACACTCCAAATTTGGTGCCTCTCCTTGAAACCCCCTCCCCCAGCTCACTGAATATATCCTATGAGATTTGCCATTGACTATAATGACCCCCATAGGGTATAATGGAGCCAAATATATTCAGGAATCCCGAGTATTCCTGAATACCAATGCAATACCGATATTGGTATTTGGGAACATTTAAGAATACTGAATATATTTGGGTTTAAAAGGCCCAAATCCAAATAATACCAAATATTTTTTAATTGCACACCCCTAGTCCTCACAAGGACCCACAAAGCCGGCTAACAAATTAAAGCATACATAATAAAATCACATTTTGAAACCATTAAAATCAACAAAAACACATACTTAAAACAGTTAAAATCAGAGCTAAAATATATATAAAAACATTAAAAACAATTAACATATTGGACAGAAAGGATGAATCATTGAGGGAATGCCAAAGGAAAAACAAAAAAGCCTTCACCCCCTAACAGAAGATGGCAACTGAAGGAGACAGATAGGGATAGAGTTCCAGAATTTTGCTGCCATGACCAAAAAGGCCCTCTCCCAAGTTGCCACCCATCTAATCTCAGAAGGTTGTGACATTTTAAAGCAGGCCATCCAAAGATGACCACAGTGGTCAGGGAGCTTCATAAGGGTGTAGGTGGTCTGTCAGGTATGTCGGTCCAAAATCAAATAGGGCTTTGAAGGTCAAGCCCAGCAACTTGAATTGTGCCTGGAAACAAATGTAATGAAGGTGGGCCAAGACTGGAGTGATATGGTCCCTACAACCCATGCCACTCAACATCCTGGATGTGGCATTCTACACCAACAGAAGTTTCTGAACACTTCTCAAGGTAAGCCCCACACAGAGTGCATTGCACTAAACTAATCTAGATATCACCAGGGTATGCGCCACAGTAGTCATTTCTTTTCTGCCCACAAAAGTCCACAGCTTGCTAACCAGTCAAAACTAGTAAAAGGCACTCCTGGTCACAGCTGCCACATGCTAATACAGCACTAAGCCTGGATCCAAAAGCACCCCCTGACTATTGACCTGTTCCTTCAAATGGACTGCAACCCCATCCAGAATGGGTAATGGGGCCTTTGATTCTATAAACCATCCTAGATTGTGGAATAAACTACTATGGACAAAAGGCTCCTAGGACTTATTCAGTGACTATATTCAGGCTCAACTACCCAAGTACGCTGTGTGGATGAAGAGAACAACAAATTTATTTAACTTGGAAAGGGGGTATTTAGCATCAGACTTTGACAACTGCTGCCACCCACCAAAGCTGGCTGAGACGTGTGTCCCTGTCCTGCTTATGCAGATGATGCTGTTATTTTATCTCACGCCAGAGTTGGTCTGCAAAGGGCCTAGCAATCTTTGTCCAGTTACTACTCCCAACAAAACTTGGTGATTAATTACCTGAAACCCAGGGGTCTTTTTGTTGAAAAAGAGGTGCAGGAGCTCATTAGCATAACTCATTAGCATATGCCACACCCCCTGGCATCACCAGAAGTGTGTCAGAAGGCTACACTGTTGTGTATTGGAATGTGAATCCATGCTATACATTCCCATGTTAAGCTTGATTCTAAATGTGGCTCTTCATCTGTCGCATTACCATTGGTCGGTTTCTGAGAAACCTCTGTAAATATCCAATCACTGTGTGAGAATGTATCGAAGAGGGAACAGTCCTGATTGGCCTTTATCCCTGCATTGTTATTGGTTCTTATCTTGTTATGGGTGTGGCTTTGAAAGCCCATGACAGTTTAAAAAGGGAGCTGTGCTCCACTTGTTTGTTAGTGTGTTCTGAGTTAGTGTTTGCTGTTACGAATAAAGCTGAAATCACTTGCTGAAATCAAAACGTTGTTGAGTTCCATACTTAACACACACACCCTGACATCACCGGAAGTGTGTCAGAAGGCCACACCCCCTGACATCACCGGAAGTGTGTCAGAAGGCAGCAACCACCTCTCTAGCTCCACTGGACTTTTTTGGATTGCTAGATATGGGGGGGAGGGGGAATCTGCCTTCACAGAGAAGCCAGAGCTGGTTCCTGAATAAAACTTGGTCTTAAAGGTGCCACTGGACTGTTTTGGTTTACTGGCTATGGGGGAGATGAGCAGATCTGCCCTCTCAGAGAAGCCAGAGCTGGTTCCTGAATAAAACTTGGTCTTAAAGGTGCCACTGGACTGTTTTGGTTTACTGGCTATGGGGGGAGATGAGCAGATCTGCCCTCTCAGAGAAGCCAGAGCTGGTTCCTGAATAAAACTTGGTCTTAAAGGTGCCACTGGACTGTTTTGGTTTACTGGCTATGGGGGGAGATGAGCAGATCTGCCCTCTCAGAGAAGCCAGAACTGGTTCCTGAATAAAACTTGGCCTTAAAGGTGCCACTGGACTCTTTTGCTTTACTGGCTATGGAGGAAGGGGGGAAATGGGCAGATCTGCCCTCTCAGAGAAGCCAGAGCTGGTTCCTGAATAAAACTTGGTCTTAAAGGTGCCACTGGACTGTTTTGGTTTACTGGCTATGGGGGAGATGAGCAGATCTGCCCTCTCAGAGAAGCCAGAGCTGATTCCTGAATAAAACTTGGTCTTAAAGGTGCCACTGGACTGTTTTGGTTTACTGGCTATGGGGGGAGATGAGCAGATCTGCCCTCTCAGAGAAGCCAGAGCTGGTTCCTGAATAAAACTTGGTCTTAAAGGTGCCACTGGACTGTTTTGGTTTACTGGCTATGGGGGGAGATGAGCAGATCTGCCCTCTCAGAGAAGCCAGAGCTGGTTCCTGAATAAAACTTGGTCTTAAAGGTGCCACTGGACTGTTTTGGTTTACTGGCTATGGGGGAGATGAGCAGATCTGCCCTCTCAGAGAAGCCAGAGCTGGTTCCTGAATAAAACTTGGTCTTAAAGGTGCCACTGGACTGTTTTGGTTTACTGGCTATGGGGGGAGATGAGCAGATCTGCCCTCTCAGAGAAGCCAGAGCTGGTTCCTGAATAAAACTTGGTCTTAAAGGTGCCACTGGACTGTTTTGGTTTACTGGCTATGGGGGGAGATGAGCAGATCTGCCCTCTCAGAGAAGCCAGAGCTGGTTCCTGAATAAAACTTGGTCTTAAAGGTGCCACCGGACTGTTTTGCTTTGCTGGCTGGGGAGGGGGTGAAATGAGCAGACCTGCCCTCTCAGAGAAGCCAGAGCTGATTCTTGAATAAAACTTGGTCTTAAAGGTGCCACTGGACTGTTTTGGTTTACTGGCTATGGGGGGAGATGAGCAGATCTGCCCTCTCAGAGAAGCCAGAGCTGGTTCCTGAATAAAACTTGGTCTTAAAGGTGCCACTGGACTGTTTTGGTTTACTGGCTATGGGGGAGATGAGCAGATCTGCCCTCTCAGAGAAGCCAGAGCTGGTTCCTGAATAAAACTTGGTCTTAAAGGTGCCACTGGACTGTTTTGGTTTACTGGCTATGGGGGGAAATGAGCAGATCTGCCCTCTCAGAGAAGCCAGAGCTGGTTCCTGAATAAAACTTGGTCTTAAAGGTGCCACCGGACTGTTTTGCTTTACTGGCTATGGGGGGAGATGAGCAGACCTGCCCTCTCAGAGAAGCCAGAGCTGGTTCCTGAATAAAACTTGGTCTTAAAGGTGCCACTGGACTGTTTTGGTTTACTGGCTATGGGGGGAGATGAGCAGATCTGCCCTCTCAGAGAAGCCAGAGCTGGTTCCTGAATAAAACTTGGTCTTAAAGGTGCCACTGGACTGTTTTGGTTTACTGGCTATGGGGGGGAGATGAGCAGATCTGCCCTCTCAGAGAAGCCAGAGCTGGTTCCTGAATAAAACTTGGTCTTAAAGGTGCCACTGGACTGTTTTGCTTTACTGGCTATGGAGGAAGGGGGGAAATGAGCAGATTTGCCCTCTCAGAGAAGCCAGAGCTGGTTCCTGAATAAAACTTGGTCTTAAAGGTGCCACTGGACTGTTTTGCTTTACTGGCTATGGGGGGAGATGAGCAGATCTGCCCTCTCAGAGAAGCCAGAGCTGGTTCCTGAATAAAACTTGGTCTTAAAGGTGCCACTGGACTGTTTTGGTTTACTGGCTATGGGGGGGAGATGAGCAGATCTGCCCTCACAGAGAAGCCAAAGACTTCAACAACTGAAAAGACTGGTCATCCTTCTCTTTTATGAAAGGAAATAGATGAAATCCAAGTAACCTTCCCTTAGAAAGTGGTACCTTTGTGAAGAGTGGCCTATTTAACATGTATGTTGAGTGGCACATGGAGGGGATAGTAGCCAAATGAGTTAGCTCTCTTGGCTAGCTAGCTCTCTTAACTTAGATAGTCTGCTACATTCACATTTGACTACCTTTGAACAAGGACAAATTTCAACTGTAGAATGCAGCCCCTGAATTAGAGGAGTCACAGTTCATCACATGAGATACCAACAACATCATTTCTTTAAGTATCACAGAACCTGGCACCTGCTTCATGGTCCCAATAGGTGAGAAGGAATTTGTAGAAAGGAATTTGTATGAAAGTTCTCCTCCAAATGAGAATCCAATGATTGAACAAATTGCTTTACAACTTCTGCCTGGAGCTCCTCTACAGACACCAACAGACACATATCTATTACTCTTTCCATTTCAAGTCAAAGAGGATTCAAAGATTTTTACATGCAGAAAGTTACCTTTCTTTGGTAGTATGTCTGGGAAACTACCTGGAAAACTGCTGCCAGATGGCACTAGGTCAGATGGGTCAAATATAAAGTATATGATTCTTCCATAACCTGAGTTGTACACTGTAGCATTCCATTAGCTACAAAGGTACCTTCCCCCCTACCCCCACAATCACTTTCATATTCACAGCAGAAAGCCGGTTGCACATTCTACTCAGTTCAAATTAGCCGGCCTTTCTACAGCCCTTAATGGCTATAATGTAGATCATCTTGTGTGTAGGTCAAATGCACCTAGAGCTCTGGACAAGGGAAAGCAAAAGCAGTGAAATGTCCGAGGGCACCCACCCCAGAGAAAGCCCCAGCCACCACCACCCTACCCCTGTGGCGGCGCCCGTAGCGCCCGCAGCTCATTCACCCCACCACAGAGAAAGCCCCAGCCACCCCCGCTATCCCAGCCGCGGCGCCTGGAGCACCCACGGCCCACCCACCCCGCCCCAGAGAAAGCCCCAGTCACCCCCGTCAGTGCCCAGAGTGCCCGCAGCCTACCCCTTGAAACCCCCACCAGCTAACTTACCTTCCTTCTTCTGCCTTCTCCCGGCCTGAATGAGGGCGGCTGGAAGCAGAGGGCGGCTGGGAGCAGGGGCGGGGCTTCATCATGTGCCCCCCCGGCGCCTCACTCCCGGAGCACTGCTCCAGGGAGCTCCAGCCCCATCTGAGGCCTGCTGAAACCTAAGATCTTAGTTTTTACCAAGACCAGGAAATGGAATCAGCTTCAGTGGTCTATCAATGGGCCCAATACTGAGCAGGTTAAGGCCTTCTCCTATTTGGAGATCCCATTCTCAGCAGATTTGTATTGGACCCTCAACTTTGAACAGTGTTCAACAAAGCAAAACCATGTGCAGCTATAAATAGGTTTTCCCATAATAAGGGGGGAGGTATATATTCCCAGAGCTGTGTAAGCCTTCATCTTGAAAGTGGTCCCCCTTATTCTTTATGGCTTAGCTATTTGGATCAAAGCTATCTCTGATAATATTGATCAACCTCTGTCTTTTAAGAAAAACCCTTGATGTCCCCCGTTGTGTATCAAATGTTGGACAAATATCCCTGGAAGCAAGAGCAAGACTCTATGCCTTCAAACTGACTAAAATTGTTCTGTGCTGAAGATGGCTTACTAGTAGCTCTGAAACAGGATACCCACAAATCGATTTGGATGAAAGCTTTGGACAAGAAATTGACATTAGTTGGAATGCTGGGTAATCATACTTCTGATATGGGCAAATCCAAAGTGTTTTCTTTGATCAAAAAACGTATCCTAGATACTGATTACAGTAGTTTGATCTTAAGAGCCTGGAGAGTTTGCTCACCACTCTATTTTGGTCTTCCCCCACAAAAAAAAAAATCTTTACCCCCTATATGTACTATCTTACTCTCCCATGATACTGCAGAGCTTTCTTATTTGCAAGGTTGAATGTTATACCCCCAATGGTTCTACAGGGGAGATTTCTGAATAGGCCTTATTCAACAGAATTTGCCCTTCTGGCCTTAATAGGATTGACACATCTTTTCATGTTTTGCTTGAATGCAGGTTTTTTGAGAATATAAGGGATCATTATATTAAGCCTCTAATTGATTAATCATCCCCTTACACCTGGGAAACTCTGTCTCCTTTGCTTAGATCAAGATGGATAGCCGTGTTTGTCTGTCACAGTAGAAAAGGGTAAGAGTCCAGCAGCACCTTAAAATTTTGTGGTAGGGTATGAGCTTCCATGTGTCACTGCTCACTTCTTCAAATACCCTGAAGATCTGAAGAAGTGAGCAGTGACTTGTGAAAGCCCATACCTTACCACAAATTTTGTTAGTCTTTAAGGTGCTACTGGATTCCTAGTCTTTCCTTTGCTTAGTGATAAGAATCCTAAGATCACCTTGGCAATAACAAAATTTGTTTCAGTACTTTTAGCTCATGTGTCCAAAAACGAGGAGTGAGAATCTTCTGCTACTCAAGCTTTGTTAATCAATGAGCTTCTAAGGCAATAAAAGGAAAGGATCCAGAATGGGTAACAAATTAAATCCCTTCAGCTCACCAGTAGGACTTCCATCTCTCTGGGGATTAAGCTTCAGTTTATTAGCCTGTGTCTACTCCAAACCTGCCTCTAAGCACTGTTTCAGCATTTCTACAGCCTCCCTGGGATCAGCCAGAAGTGTGCGATAGAAATGAGTTTCATCTGCATATCGGTGACAAACCAGCCCAGATCTCTAGATGACTTCACTTAGCAGTTTCATGTAGATATTAAAGGGACAAGATAGAACATTGTGGGACCCCATAGGCCAAAGGCCAAGCTGCTGGTCAGCAGTTCATCAGCACCATGTTCTGAAATCAACCCTCCAGGTAGGACTGGAACCACCATAAAATTATACCTCCTAATCCCAGTCTGGAAAGGTCAGGAAAATCAACAGAGTCACACTCCCTCTGTTCATGTCCTAGCACAAGCCATCTAACAGGGTGACCAAGGTAGTTTCAATCCCACAACCAGGCCTAAAACAAAATTGGAAATTTGTCTCATCCAGGAAGCTTGATTCCAGCTGCCACCCATTCAATCACCTTGCTCAAAAATTGAATGTTTCAGACTGGTTGGTAGTTATTGTGGTTCTCCTGGGTCCAAGATAAGCTTCTTTAGAAGTGAACATACCACAGCCTCTCTCTCAAGAAAGCATTAACTACCTCTTGTACCCTGTCAGTCAGCTCCCCTCTGGCAGATTTACGTGGCCTGAAAGGTCAAGGGTCATACAAGCAGATGGTTGGCCTCAAACTTCCAAGGATTATGTCCAAATCCTTAGGCTGAATAAACTAAAAAGTATCCCACATAACTAGTCAGGGCAGCACCCTGGCACCATATGACTGTGTAGAGTCCAAGTCAGAATAAATACAACAGATTTTATCTGCAAACTGGTGAGCAAAACAGTCACAGGGAGCCACTGAGCAATCCAGTTCCTCTTGAAAGCTGGATCCCAACAGGCCTCTGACCACCTGGAACAGCTCTGCTGGACTACACTGTGCAGACACTGTGGTGGTGGAAACCAGGGCTATTTTTGGGTAGGAACACACAGGAATGGAGTTCTGGCTGGCTCCCAAGTTGGCCAAGCCCAGCAGAAACTCATTAGCATAATAGGCCACACCCAACAGCAGAAACTCATTAGGATTGGCTACACTAGGTGTGTGTGGCCTAACATACAAAGGAGTTCCTGCTCCAAAAAAAGGCCTGGGTTTTGACAACAAACAAGGTAAACCGAATAAGAAGCAAAAGGCGGGTGTGGCTGGTAACATGGGGAGTGGCCTAATATGCTAATGAGTTCCTGCTGTTGGGTGTGGCCTATTATGCTAATGAGTTCCTATTGGGGGTTTTCTACAAAAAAAGCCCTGGCAGAAATGTATTATTTGCTGCCATCATAACCACAGAGTATACTTTCAAAAGAGCTTTTGCCAATGTCTTATCAGATTTGTCCAAAGTCATTCTGTCATCCTAGCCTACCTACCTTGCCTTTTCATCACACTCACACCCTCAGTAAACCAAGGGCTTGAAAACTTGTGAGAGGGTACCTGTGAGCAATTATGTCAACTACCCAAGTTATTTCCCCATTCCAGAGGTCAATCAGAGCATCAACAGGAGCATCAGCCATATCAAGAGAAAAATTTCCTAATCTACATATAGAAAAGAAATTCCACTCACTGTAAAGTCAATGCCCAGGCCAAACCCCTGGGCCTAGAAACACAAAATTCAGGGAGAGCACTCCTACCATGACCTAGATGCTCACTAAGAAGGTATTTTTAGTAAGGGGGTCAAAAGAAGTAAAATGTGCTCCCCCCATTGCTTCCTATATGGCTTCCAGGCTGCTGCCTCCTTGCACCCCCCACTCTCTGACTGGTCAGCTGCAGAGCTCAGTGTTCTGAGGTAAAAAAAATAACAGTTACAGGAAACCGTAGAGAGCTGCCCGAGCAGAAACACCTTAGCAATGCTGGGCCAGCCTACCCAATGGCTTTAGACACATTCCCACCCACCCTTCTTCCACCTGACACGCAGTTATCTGTCAGGTACAGGAGAAGAATGTTGAAAGCCTTCAGGGAGGCTGCCCAAGCAGTTTCGCCTTAGCAATCCTACTGGCCCAGCCTCCCCAATGCCTTCAGGCATGCTACCCCTCCTACACCTGGCAGACAACCACCTACCAAGTCCTTAAAGCCATCGGGGAGTCTTGCTCAGCAGGATTGCCTTAGGACTGCTGCTGGCCCAGCCTCCCCGATACCTTTAAACACAATCCCTTCAACTTACACCAGACAGGCGAGTTTTTGTCAGGTGTAGGAGCAGGGCCAGGGTACTTTAATCTATCAGGGAGGCCACCCCAGCAGGATCATCTTAGTGGTGATGCTGGCCCAGTCTCCCCAATAGCCACACTCCCACCCGCTGTGGAAATATACCCCAAATTTGTAAAAAAGTGGTTTCCTGTATTAGGTTATTTTATTTAACTTCTCACAATGTGGGTTCTAGAAAACTGGTTCATATGAACTTAATATCTGATTGCTTGGATGTTGTTTTGAATACATAGTTATGTCCCACTTCTTAAATGTAACATAAATGAGAAACATTTTTGTAAAAAAAAAAAAAAAAAAAGGAGGGTTATGCCCTGCACCCAAAAAAAGAAAAAAATCAATGCTCAGGCCAAACCCCTGCACCAAGAAACCCAAAATAAGGGGAGTGCATTCCTACCATGACGTCAACCCACATTACAAAGAGATTTCTGAGGAAACACGACCCCTAAGTGGATAAAATAGGGGCAAAATGTGTTCTCTCAACTGTTTTCCATGTCCCTGGCAGGCTGCTGCCTCCCCCCCCCGGCCAATTGGTCAACTATATAGTTCAGAGTTCTGAGGTAAAACCTGCCTGCTTACATCCACCTCTCTCTGATTGCTCAGCTGTGAATCTCAATGTTCTGAGGTAAAACACAGTTAAAAGATACTGCAGACAGTTGAGGACAGTTACAGAAATCACCTGTTCAAGGCTTCTGAATAGACATTTCTCATAACAGCAAGCCCAGCAATTGAGTTTGTGAATGTTATGAATGACCTTTCTAGGAGCCATTTCAATGCATGGCTTCCTCATCAACCCAATGAAATGTCCACCACATCACCACTCCCTCAGACCAACTCCCCCTCATACCTCTCACCTCTTACTGACTCCAAGAAAGCTCCTGGCAAAGGTCAAGCCAGATACACAATGCTACAAGGAGGAGGCAAAGACATGTACACATAGTACTCCTGCAGTGCACCGAGATGCTCAGGTCAAGTACCAGCAAGGTCACCCTGAGGTACCCAGAACAACACAGTCTATATATGAGCAAAACAATCCAGCAACACAAGTAGAAAGGCCATCACTTCCATGGAAGGTCAAGGCTTAGTCACTGTTACATATTGATGTCACATTGTCCCTGATAAAGCAATTTTTCTTGCACCCTTAGGACCTAAACTGGAAGGTACATATTGGTACTGATATTATTTCAAATATTTGCAACTAATTCTGACACAAGACCAGATATATTTGTGGCCCCAAATAAAAATCTTCTGGTGTGTCATTCACTTCCAGATTGGAACATTCCATTTTTGGAACATTCCAATATTAATTGTTTACTACCTTACATGTGTTATATGGACTCTGTTGCATGGTGTATTTTGTACTTTGTAGTATTTGACCTCTGAAGAATGCTCTTGTGAGCCAAAATGCATCAGGTCATACATGGTTCTTTTTTGTGCATTGGTCACTTTGAACATTTTATGAGGCCTTATTTGGGACCCTACGAGGTTTTTATATGTCTTTGAAATAAATACTCCTTTGTCTATACTTATTTATGATTTTAACTTTTGGACCTCAATAAGTTTTCTAAACTTCCTTTGGAGGTTTTTGGACACAAGTAGAGAGGCCATCACTTCCATGGAAGGCCAAGGCTCACTCAGCCATGGCACCTGAGGGCAAAACCACCAATGTTGTCTACAGAGAGGTCCCGCAGTAGAGAGAAACAAAACAGTACGTATGTCTCACATCATTTTTTACACTACAATCTTCTCCATTAGAATTCCCACAACAAATATTACATTTCAAACTTCACGTCATCAGTATTATAACAGGATTTACAGAACTTAAATACCATAGCAAAGCATGGATATCAGGCTAGTCAGCTATAAGAAAGACATAGTCTCACAACAAAAGATTGTTTTAATTAGGAGGCTATAAAATGAAAAAGGTTATGGCTGCTGCTGGAGGATCATTGCATGGAAAATATGGGGAAGTCTGCTATGTGGAAGCTCCATTGTGGCTGCCCTATACTGGCAGCTGCAGAAGCAATGGGAAAATTACACATGTCTGTCCCTGATTCCTGATCCAGTAAGTGATATGTGCTGGGATTTCCTTTATTTGAAGCACCTTGTTCTGTGGAGCTCCTTGATTATCAGTACAGCCCCTCTATTTGACTAGGGAACTATTCAGCTCTAGAAGGGATGCCACAGCAGTGGCTGTGTAGCCCATACACCAGTACTGATGGACAAAGGGGCACTTGCTCCCCTTCTCCTTTTATCTCCACACTGAAAGATTTTATAGAGAAGGGACTGAGATTGAAGGTGGCATACTTCTCAAGGCATGAATTCTACAAAGCTAAGTTTTCTGTACTCCAACAATATCTTGACTTGCATGGGAGTTTCCCTTATTACTTTAGAGCAGAGGTTACCAACCTTTTTGAGCATACAGGTACCATTGGAATTTTGAGGTAGGGGGTTTCGGTTTCGGCGTCGCGAATGGCGGCCGCTTCTCGGGACGCTCCCGGAGGTGGTTAGCCCATGCACAGTTAGGGGGGGTCTTCGCATGTGCGAAAGACCCTAGTGAGCCTTAGGCAAAGGCTCTGAACCGGGGGCGCTTGGGGAGTAGCCTCTTTGCCGGCAGACAGCCGGGAAATTGAGGCTTTCTCCCCGCCCCAATCGGCCCCGCTGCGGCGTGCCCGTAATGGGACTTAGCGGCGCCACCGATTTCCAGGAGTGAAGACAGCGCTATGGTTTAAAATAAAAAGAAGAAGTAGCATCGAATCGTGAGTTGAAGATCTATTTTGAAGCGTAAATCGGAGCCCCCTGCATGCGTATAAGCGTTGGGAGGAGAGAGGAGTTCCCACCCCCTTTGAGAAGCAAGATCTACAAAGGGAGCGCGAAGGGGGGCTGAGAGAAAAAAAGTGTTGGTGAAAGTACCGTTGGGGTTGCATGAAAGACTGTGATCATCTTAGCTTCCTGGGGGATGCGGCACGAACTTTTTAAAAGTAAACAAAAAAAACAAAATGTCGATACTGGAAAAAGTCCTGCAGACACCGGAAGAGAAGAGAGGAGGGACTTCCGGTCCAGACAGCCCCCCCCAAGAGCTTGCTGTCAATCAACAGGAAAAGGAGATGCTGTGCCCCCTGCTGGAACAATTGCAGAAAATCAACGAAACTCTGTCTAAAATGGATAGTGTTCTCATCAGTCGACAGAAACAGATATCGGAAACATCTAGAAAGATGATGGAGATCGAACAGAAATCGAATTGGATTCTAGGTTTCCAGGGCGTTAAGGAAGAAGAGAAAGAAGATCTCGGATTTACCTTGACAAATGTCTTGGCACCCCTAACTGGCAGTGAAGCGATAAAATTAAAAGAAGAGGTGGATGAGGCTCCCAAAGCCTATTCCGCTTTTATAAAAGAGAATACTCTGCCAGTAGAAGGGGATGTTGAGCATAGCAAGCGACAAACTGGAGATCTAATTTCATCCGAAGAGTTTATGGAGCCCAGGAAGCTTGAAGGCCAGAAGTTTAAGGAAAAAGAGAAAAGGAAGAAGAAGGATTTCATCTTTAAAATACAGAAACTTCTGAAGAGACACGCCAGCAGGGAGGAAGATACAGTATTCAAAACTGGGACAAGCGAAGAAGACAGCAGCCCAGGGGAAAGTGGTGATGGAACGGAAGACTTCAAAGTTAAAATGGACTCAATCCATAACTGGAAGAGATTTAAAAAGAAGATACTTTGAGGACTGTTCGTGTAACATCTGGAAGGAGCTGTTTAATTACTAACCCCAGTGGACTTTACTAACTGCATTAACAGAGTGACTTTGGACTTCGCAATAGTTAAAAAGAAGATCTTCTAACCATGATAGATGCCAAAATTGGTATTGGTTATTAACCTAAACTAACCCTCACTAACAGGAAAAATTTCACTCCATCTTTTTCTTTCTCCATCTGTCTACCCTTCCTGTTTCTTATAAAAAGAATAAAATTCTCTCTTTTTTAAGAGAGTTTTACAAAAAAAAAAAAAAAGGAATTTTGAGGTAGAGAGGCAGGAACCGCTACAAAACAGCTGGTACAGGACACATAGCCAAGTATACAAACACACACAAAAGAAAGGGGAATGGGAATATAAACACAGAGAGAGCGAGAGAGGGAGGAGGAAGAGAAGGGAGAGGAAGAAGAAGAAGAAGAAAAAGATTATGATGATGATGAAGAAGAAGCAGCAGCAGCAGCCCAAGAGGGGATAAGATGTGCACATAAAATAGATGACCAATAGCGGAAAAGGGGTGCTCTTCTGCTCCCTATCGATATCACCTCACAGATGGTATGTCCAGGGTTGCCAGTCCCCAGCTAGGGGTAGGGATCCCCTGATTTTACAGTGTCCCACCTGCCACTGGCCAGCTGGCTGGTGAGGGAAAGCCTCACCCCCAACAATAACCGCCAGTGGCCACCCCTCTCCCTCCCCTCCAGCGAGATTTAAAAGGCCCTCCAGCTGATTGGCAGGAGCATGTGGCCCACCGATCAGCTGGAGAGGGCCCTTTAAATTTTGCAGGAGGGGAAGGAGAGGGGTGGCTGCTGGCCGCACACCTGAACTCCAAGCTGCCTGCACCTGAATTCCAAGCAGCAAATTTGCTGTTTGAAGTTCAGGTGCACTGTATGCAGCTGTGTCTGCTTGTAAAACACCATTTAAAGGGAACCTTCCCTTTAAATGGTGTTTTGCAAGTGCGGGCTACCGTGCCTGAACTCCAAGTGGCGAATTCACTGCTTGGAGTTGAGGCAAGGCATGTGGTGCTTGGCCCCACTTGGAAAACACCATTTAAAGAGAACCTTCCCTTTAAATGGTGTTTTGCATATGGGCGCTGCTGGCACCTTCCAAGGGGCTGCATCCCTAAATTGATGAGGTCACTTTTGTGTGATGTCATCATATCAAGGATGTCCCTGCCCCCTCCAGGAATGCCTCCCAAACCCCTCCGCTGGTAGCCAGGTAGGACTCGGCAACCCTAGGTATATGGTTTCTGATTACAGAATCCTGGATCCTTCTCTAATGAACAGCGAGGAGCATCCAAGCAAAAAGCCTCTATATTTTTAAGTAGGCCACCATTCACTAGTTCTGCTTTCCCCATTGCCCTGCCTACTTTCCTGAAATACATGGCAGACACCTGGGGAAGTGACTGCAGGCACCATGGTACTCACGGGTACCACGTCAGGAGCCCTGTTTTAGAGGATCCTATGGAAAAAAATGTTAAAAATAAGATAAAAACCACCCATGCCAGATCTCTTCCCACTCTGCTACACATTTTTACTAATAAATGAGATAATAATGTTCATAACAAAATGTATTTCATTAAAAAAATATTGTGACAGTTATGGTTTTGAAGAGTTTAATACAACACTTTCCTCCATCTCAATCATTTCTCTTTGTTTTGTTATATGCCTTGCACTGCAGAGTTGGGAAATCCACAAGGCCTTACCCTCACTTGGGTCAGGTTGACAAAAGGTTAAGTGCTCACATCCTGGGACTGTGTGAGTAGGGGGAAAAGTTCAAAAGGTGAATATATCCTAATGAGAGTCTAGGGATTAATTAAGATGAACATCTGAGATTCACACAACTCCTGGTCATACCCTACTTTCCTTCCATTTTGGCAGGCTTTGAATTTGGGTTCTCTCTCAGCCCACTCTGTTGTACAGTCACATCCTTCCTACAGACCAAAATGTTAAAATTTTCTGGAACTATATAATTCTAATTTTTCGGTACTACTTCTAGGTTCTGGTGCTGAACCGTATACATACAGTATAATCTATTTCATGGGGGGGTGAAGATAAATACAGGATGCTTTGAACACAGCATTTGGGTTCCTCAAAATAAACTTTAAATGTGCTTGTGAGTGTACCTCTTAAGCAAACCATACTTCAGTGATTAGAATTGGCTACTTCAATATGAAGCCTTATATAGTTATGACACTCTTCCCAGGATGTTGTTGAAAAAAAGACTTTCCCTATATTTCTCCTCTTTTTTGATTGAAAGTATTCCAGTTGTAAGAAAAATCCATCACTATTTCTAGCAGGGAATAATATTATACATATTGATTGATATACTGCTGAATAACCAAATTCATTTCAGTCTGTTAATCTGACAAGGTTTTGTAGCTTAAAAAGGAGATGGCAACAGACAAGAAGAAAATGAAGGTTCTGAAATTTCACTGGAAGCTAAAGGTCCGGGTTTTTTTTTTCAAAGGCACCCCTTAAACTTTCCTCTTTCCAGTAGGAAATAGCCCCTGGAGAAACACATTGGCTAAGGGACTGACATCGATGTTTTGGGAGATCTGTCTTCCAACAGGAAGTATAAATGATGGGGAGCCATAGTCCAGAGAGACTCATTAAGTCCAAGACTAAAGAGAAGAGACATCTGCACCACAGGTAAACCCTGAAGATTTTAGAGCCCTAATTTAAAGGAGGTTTCTGATAACCCAAGGGCAGCATGCTGTACACTCTGGAGGAGTGTTCAAAACCCTATCAAACTTTTGATATAATTAGCTTGTTTTAATAAGGATAAGGCAATGTTATACTGCAGAAATGACGAACATGCAAAGACTTATTAAATGATATTATTATTGTGACCTTCACAGTATTCCTTATACTTAATTTGATTTGATTTATTTAATTTGTTATCCCACCCTCCTGGCCTAGGCTGGCTCAGGGCGGCTTACAGAACAGAATATAGTTAGGTTGCTGCTGAATGATATAGGGTGTTCTTTGTTTGAATGGGCATCTGACAAAGATAATTAATGACCAATGTGTACTACACAATTATCACTGTATCTATATTATAAGCACCAACCTGTCTTATCTAAGGCTGCTTTGTACCCCTGATATCAGAGTAGCTGCAATAATGCAACTCTTAGGGTAAAGATGATTTCTACCAAGGCCTATACCCATTTGTACAACAGAACAGATCAGCCACATTCATTACTGAACAACAAATACTAGCATCCCAGGGACTTGAACTGAGTGATAAAGTGAAGAAACATGTGATAAGTAAAATGCATGATCTCTGACCATCTTAACGAAGTCTAATGACTTAAGTCATACAGGGTGGAAAGTTTATTGCTAGTCAACTAATTATTCCCTTTCCCCAGACCATCCCCCCTTTAAGGTTTAACCTCTAAGATCCTGTTGAATTAACAAATACATTTACACATATGGAATCATATCAGAAAGACACTAGCCCCTTCCTCATTTCACACAAAGTTTATTTTCCCCAGTCCATTGTGATGGGGTATGGGGCCTATTTGGGATGGTGCAGTCCTTCAGCATTGCAACCAAAGCTACTGAATTAACCAACTAATTTACAGCTTTCTTATAGATAACTATCCTGTAACCCAGTTACACTGGCTGGAGAGCAGTAACACATATTCAAGATTCCTCAGAGCAAGGGACTTATGCCAGCCTAATAGCAGTGGTGTAAATCCTTCAACCTGCACCACTGGTGAAAGATCCTGAATTGAGTTATGTTGTATATCAGGTATAGCAGTTAGTGTCCTGAGATCATAGTTCTGCTTCTGATGATTGTGTAGCATTACAACAACAAAACAGATAGTGAGAGTTAAGAAACTCTCACTGAATTCAGCAAAGAGCCAAAAATGATTGATTCTACCACTTGGTCTCCACAGCAACAAGAGATCACAGGAGTCCAACTAAAAGCCTGCACATACAAATTAAAAGCCTGAACTTGTATGCATTCAAAAAACAGCACTCTCATTTGCATGGGTAGATATTATGTATATTCTGGTGTTTTATGAGAAATAATTTTTCTACTTTTAATTGAGGCTTGCCTCAAAGAAGTCCATCCCCTCCTGCAAATTGCCAAAATGCCCATCAACCAAGTAGTTTTTCCTGAAGTAACAATTGTATTGGGCTTGCTGCACAGATCAGTTGTGTTAGTACTGTATACGCCTCTCAACAACTGGGCCAACTTTTATTTCATTTTGCCGGGGGCAGGTCCTGAACTCTACTTCAAACATTACACAGGAGCCACAGATATACTTGTTCATCATCTTCTGCTGCTCTCCCTGTGCAATCTGTAATCTAGATATGTAGTCACACGGAGCTGAAAAGGAACATAAACAACCAGCATAACCCAGTCAACTGCTGCAAGACACAATTTTGCACCCTGTAGTTTCCCCACTGTTCAGTCTATACTCATGAATACAATCCAGACATCAGCAGCCCTACAGAGTAAGGCAATCAGAGAAAACAGCTCATTCTTCAGCCAGTTCATTGGTTTGCTCTAACAAAACGCACATGAAGATAGAGTGCATTCTGAAGTACCTAGTGCATCAGTAGGAAGCACCATTTCTCAGGGCTGTAGATACCGGGCTTTGGGAATTATGCCCTTAGCTCCCATTAAATCAGATCAATGCAACCAGGTGAAACTCTGAATGATGAAATTAAGAATTTATACTTTTAGTCTTTCTGCGATTCCAAAAGACTTAAGCATTCAAAGCTGTAAAGTCCACACACATGGGAATAAACAAGAAGGCAGGTTGAAAATGAGTACAGGTGTTTTCCTTTCTGCCCTCCCTCCACCATGTAGATTCTATGATCTATTTTCAGCATGACTGAGATGCCTTGGCAAATCAGCATAGGTGGTGTGCATCAGTGATTGAGTGAATGCTAGGACCTTTAACATCAACGAAAGGTCAATCACTGGAATTGAATTCAGCTAGCTATGAATGGTGTAAGAAGTCTGAAGGAATCTGGCTTTTCTTCATAAAATACAAAAGGAATTATCAGATGACAAAATATAACTAAGCCATAAAGCAGCATTTTTCAGCTTTAGCTAGCAACTTTTTTAACATGTTGGTGTTCAATTGCACAGTCGAGTCTGACTCTCAAACTGTGTATTACTTCTTCCTGATTCACAGATTTGCAGTATAATCTCCAGAACTAAGCCCATTGAAATCAATAGGTGTAAATAGGAATAACTCACCAAAGGATTGCACTGCCAGCCAGTGACTGCTAAAGCTAATGACAGTCTCTTTTAATTCATTAGAATTTGCTTCCATTTGTTAATGTGTATAGGTTTAGGGTAGTGATACTTAGTGACTGGGGAGGGACATGTGAGTCTTTGACATTCCATCTGTGACTCGTCAGAGTACCCTTCCCTATATTCCAGGAAAGTGAGCAAGGCCATCCCCTGCTGGTGCTTGTTGTGTGTTTCCCACACTGAAACAGCTGTTGCTGGAAAGTCCGGAGGATGGGTAAGCTGTTACCCAAATGCCCTACATGAGTGTGACCTCCAATGTTTGGAGCATCCCCTTTATGTGTTAAGAGCACAAACACATGAATCCAGGTAAAATTAAATTAGGGACAACTGCCTTTGTACACCAAGGTCCAGAATTTTGAGAAGTAGCACCACACAATGGGAATGGAGAGATACCCAGAAATAAAACTGGTGGAAAATAAAATCATAGTCTAAATCTTTATTTAGAAAAAAAATCAAGAAAAGCAGGAGGCACTCCAAGGGCTGCAATTCTTTCTCTCTTATGCGAGCATGCACACACATAGAGAGCAAACCCTAACCCTGGATAACCAAATACTTATAAAAGCACACAATTAAGCAGGAGCAAATAAAAACATACAAGCCTGTCTGATGTGGTGAGGGGGTACTGTGGGTCTGGAATGGATGCTGTTTTCCAGTGGTTCTCTGTTCAAACTATACAGGGGCAGTAGCAAGGAAGTTCTGGAGAATGGCTGCTGCTGCTGTTGCTGCTGCAAAATTCTGGTAACTGCACTCACACAAAACTCTTCATTGATGTTATAATCTGGTGAAAAGTTTCCACTATTTCTGGATGTGTGTGTCATCAACATGTAATTGAATTGAAATCAAAATTTAAATAACTCTAATCCTGTACCAAACTGTAGCACATCAAAGAAGTCACTGTACAGTTAAGAAACACTGTGCCATAGAACAAGGAAAAAATCCAGTGGCACCTTAAAGCCTAAAAACAACTCCCAAAAAATCCCACATAAGTTTAAGTCATTGCTCACTGTGAGGTACAACTGAACTCATCTAGATATATATAAAAGAAAGTCCCCTCACTGTAAAATCAATGCCCAGGCCAAACTGTTGGACCTACAGACACCAAATTTGGGGAAAGCACTCCTCCATGGCGTAGGTGCTTGCTAAGCAGGTATTTTTAAAAGGCGAAAGATTTTATGCAATCTGAAGAGAAACCAGACATTGTATTATAGAGCAGCAGCTTTAGCTTGGATAAGGGAATGGATTATGCTTGAAGATAGGAGAATATTAAGATTGGAGGGCCATGATTTAATGATGGGTTGGCATGCATTTCTTGTATGAAAGACTTCCTCACATAAGTATTTTAAACAACATTGGTTATAAGCGTCCTTAATAAAAGTGTGGGAAGTCATACAAAAAAGCTGGTTTATAAGGAAGTCAAAACTGATTGTCCCATTGGAAGCATTTACTTTGCCTAAACTATATGAAGATGAGTCACCAAAAAGATACTTGGATATAATAGACTCAAAGGGTGAACTTAAATTAGGTGAAGATTTGTCATGGTGGCAGAGAGCACAGATAGAATCGAGATATGCTAAAGATAAAAAAGGCGGATTTAATGAGAATCTCACTGAGATGGAAAAGATATTGATGGCACCAGAGGAAATATTTATAAAGAAAATATATTTATTACTATTAAAAGAAAAGATGGCTGATGAAATGGTCAAAAACAATATGATCCAATGGGCCCAGAATTTAGGATATAATATTAAGTTGGAGCAATGGGATCAGATATGGTACAAAAATGTTAAAATAACTAAAGTGGTATCTTATAAAGAAAATATGTATAAGATGTTTTATAGATGGTATGTCACGCCAGAGAAAATCGCAATGTGAAATGCTCTAATAAGTGTTGGAAATGTGAAACTAAGGAGGGTTCATTTTATCATATGTGGTGGAGTTGTGATATTAGTAAAAAATATTAATATGGGTACATGGGATAATTAAGAAAATTATAGGTAAAGCAATTCCTTTTAAGCCGGAGGTAATGCTATTAGGCATATTACCGAAGAAGTTAGACCGCGAAGATCAATATCTTATAATATATTTAACCACAGCAGCCAGGATTGTGTATGCACGGTATTGGAGGACTCCCCAAACACCAAAGAAAGAAGAATATATCGCTAAGATTTTGGAGGTGGCTGAGATGGATAAACTGACATTAATTTTGAGAGGACAAACAGATGACACCTTTCAGGATACATGGCTACGTTTTTATGACTGGTATAAGATAAATGGGTAAGAGGCTGTTCAAAACTGTAAAAAGAAATGAAATAATATTAGTGCGGTAAGGGAAACTGAAAGGAAACACATTAAAGAGAAGGGTAGATAATAGCTATTGGCTTATAGAAGAAGGTATAAATACTTAAGGGTATATACCCCCCCGTATATATGTTTCTTGTATGTTAGAAGGGTAGGATGTATGTAGTGTTTGTGTTTATATGTGTATTGTGTTTTTTGTTCTGGTGGTGTTCTATAAATAAATAAAAGTTTGCCCTTAGGGGCTCTTAAAAAAAGAAGAAGGTATTTTTAGAAATTCATCCCTTAAGGGGGTCAAAAGGGGTAAAATGTACTCCCCCAATTGATTCCTATGCGGCTGCCAGGCAGCTGCCTCCCTGCACCCCCTACTCTTTGATTGGTCAGCTGCAGAGCTCAGTGTTCTGAGGTAAAAAAAAAAAAAAACAATTACAGGGGACTGCAGAGAGCTAATGACAGCTCAGGAAATCAGGAGTAGCCAACAACCACCTGTGAGGTGAAGCAAAGCTGCTGGCCCAGCCTCTCTGATGGCTTCCAACACAATCCTGCCACCTCCTACTCCTAAATGTGGTTGTCTGTCAGGTGCAGCAGTGATTGCAGGGTGCTTAAGCCATGAGGGAGCCTGCCCCAGCAGTAACACCTTAGTGATCCTGCCAGCCCTGCCTCCACAATGGCTTCTAATACTCTTAGCCCCTCCCCATCCTACATTGGACAGGCAACTGCCTGTCAGGTGTAGGAGAGGAGGTGGGATGCTTACAACCGCCGGGGAGGTTCGCTCAGCAGGATTGCCTTAGCACTGCTGCTGGCCCAGCCTCCCCCATGCCTTTAAATACAATCCCCCCAACACCAGACAGGCCGCTGTCAGGTGTAAGAGCAGGGTCAGGGTATGAATGTTTATGGGGAGATACAACAGAACATTTCTAGGAGCCATTTCGATGCATGCCTCCCTCATGAACCTGAAGAAATATCCACCACATCACCACTCCCTCACACCAACTCCCCCTCACACCTCTTATCTCTTACTGCCCCCACAAAGCTCCTGGCAAACGTCAAGCCAGATACATCAACGCTACAAGGAGGAGGCAACTTAGGAATGTGGCAAAGACATTTGCACATAGTACTCCTGCAGTGCATTGAGCTGCACAGGCCATATACCAGCAAGATCACCCTGAGGTGCTCAGAACAACACAGTCTCCATATGAGCAAACCAATCCAGGAATACAAGTAGAGAGGTCATCACTTTTGTGGAAGGTAGCAGGAGTTGACTTAACAGATGACTGCTTCTTAAATGGACAGTTCTATGTGGCCTGCTCCAGAGTGAGCTCATGAAGCAGCCCAGTGATCCTAGCACCTGAGGGCAGAACCACCAATGTGGTCTAGAGAGAGGTCCTTCAGTAAAGAAAAAAAAGTACATATGTCTCACGTCATTTCTTACACTACAATCTTCTCCATTAGAATTCCTACAACAAATGTCGCATTTCACATAATCAGTATTATAACTGGCTTTACGGAACTTAAATACCGTAGCAAAGCATGGGTATCAGGCTAGTATTTTATATATAAGCATTGTCTGAGCCACACAAAATAATGACCATATGTATGTGAGGTATGTGTGTGTATTAAGTGCCAGCAAGTTGCTTCATGGCGACCCTATGAATGAATGACTTCCAAAACATTGTATCATTAACACCCTTGCTCAGGTCTTGCAAACTGAGGGCCATGGCTTCCTTTACTGAGTCAATCCATTTCATGCTGGGTCTTCCTCTTTTCCTGCTGCTTTAAGCTTTTCCCAGCATTATTGTCTTTTCCAGTGACTCTTGTATTCTCATAATGAGACTAAAGTATGATAGTCTCAGTTTAGTCATTTTAGCTTCTAGAAAGTGTTTGGGCTTGATTTGATCTAGAATTCACTTAGGGTGCGTTTAGACAGCGTGCTGGAGCGGTTTAAACTGCTCCGGCACGATGCGTTTTTTTTTTAAACTGGAGAATCGCGATCACACTCACCTCCTCCTTCCCTCCTTCGGAGCTCCCTGCCGTCCTCCTGCAGGTGTGTGTGGGGGGTTTCCCCTCTCCTTTGAGCATGCGCACAGGCAGCCCTCTCCCGAACAGGAAGTTTGGCGCGTGCGCAGAAGAGCGATCTTAACTGGTCCCTTTAAAGTTTAAATGAAGACTCCTTTTACATTGTCTCCCCGAAAATGGCCTCCCCGAGATCCCGGACTCGTCTAAATGCCTAAATTAAGCACCAGTGAAGCTTTTTTTCATTTAACTTAGGAGCGGAGCTCCGCTCAAGCGCACACCGCTAAGGGGGGGGGAAATGGCGGACTAAAACCGGAAGCTGGAGGCAGCTTCCCAGAGGGGAGGGGGTTGAAGCACCCGGAAGTGGCTGGATGGAGCGATCAGACAGGGAAAAGTGCGGCTTGAAACGGAGAATCATGGAAAACACCACTTGGGTAAGTGGTGTCAAAATACTCCGTTTCAAAGGGGGTTTGCTCCAGAAAGCGATGGCTGGGGACGGTAGGCAGAGGTTGGGCATGTGAACGCGCAGGTAAAAGCCGTTTCTGAGCCGTGCCGAAAACGGCTCAAACGGCACGTCTGAACACACCCTTATATGTCTTATTGGTAGTCCATGGTATCCGCAAAACTCCCCCCACCCCCCAAAAAAAACCTTTCCCCCAACACCACCCAATCTCGAAGGAATCAGCTTTCTTCCTGTCAACTTTCTTCATTGTCCAGCTTTCACACCCATACATAGTAAAGGCATAAATTCTTGCTGTTCCTTGCCAGTAACATGTCCTTACACTTAAGGATCTTTTCTAGCTCCTTCATGGCTGCCCTACCCA
Source organism: Gekko gecko (assembly GCA_029375565.1). NCBI lineage: Eukaryota > Metazoa > Chordata > Lepidosauria > Squamata > Gekkonidae > Gekko > Gekko gecko. The sequence goes on from JAPDNY010000001.1 coordinate 275,710,459, forward strand.
GGAGTGTGAGGTAGGAATGCCCCCCCCCTAAAATGTAATGCCCAAACAGGGATTTTGTTATCCAAGAAATATTAAAAATTCACATGATCTCTAAATGCCAGATGTTAGATTTTGACTTTTAGAGAGATCAAATCTCAAATAAGAGATAAGGTTATGATTGTGCCACCAAAGGATGCTTGTGTATTGTATATTCAAGACAATATGAAAAACAAGCACTTAGGAAATGCAACACATGTTCATTTGTTTTCCACACAGAGTCCTTTGAATGACAGATATAGAGCTGATAACACACAGTTTGGGAACACCACATCCTTTCTTGGCATGGCTCATTCAAAGGCATGTTAGACTGATGGGAAAGAACACCATTTTTTCCACATCTGGCTCTCATTCCAGTGTAAAAAAATGAATGCAACATGGGCAACATTCAAAAGTAGGCTTTCATTATGCACAATATAAACCGTTTGGTGTACTGGTTAGGAGCGTAGACTCTAATATGGGATAACCAGGTTTGATTTCCCACTCTTCCATATGCAGCTGCTGGCGTGACCTTGGGTCAGTCACAGTTCTCTCAGAGCTCTCAAGAGCAATTCTCGAAAGAGCTCTCTCAGCCCCACCTACCTCACAGGGTGTCTGTTGTGGGGAGGGGAAGGGAAAGGAAATTGTAAGCCTCTGAAACTCCTTCGGGTAGTGACAGGTGGGGTATAAATCTGATCTCTTCTTCTTTTAAACTATACTGTGGGTTAATAATATGACACCACAGATTAAGGCCCTTTCCACACTAGACCTTAAATCCTGGTTCAACCCTGTCCCCGGACTTACATTCTACACTGTACGGGAGTTCACCCCTGTAATTATCTCAGGTTATTTTTTGCTTCTACATTACACTGAGGTCAACCCGGTTTCACCTCACACTTGTCCCGGGATAAATGGATCCTGTTTTGTCGAGGACTTTTTTCTCCAACCGTGGCAAACCCAATGCAGAATGTCATCTAGAATTATTGTCTCAGTCTCGATCCTCCCACAAAACATGCAGTTTCACTGATCTGCCATCTGTTGATGCCTGTGAGCCCTTTCTGAAGTGGGAGGGTTCTCTCTGCAACATGATTCTCTACTTCTGGCTGTTCCCCGGGGTCTCCACCACCCAAAAGTTGCTCCGTTCTTTGCTCAATCTCCGTGTGCAACCACAGACAAATGTCCTGACCCACTTTTCCCTACTGGACCTTCACAGAGCTGTTGTGACAGTGAGTAACCATAGATGGGTGTTTGGGATATTGAATTTAATTAAATTTAATCAAAAATTATTCAATGGTGAGCATGTACTTTAGCTCCTGAACCAAAAGCTGTAACTGTAAGTTTCTTTCTGTAATTACACATTTAGGTTAGATCTATGCATTGCCATTTATCGCACAAAATAACTTTCCAACAAATGCTACCTTTTTCATTTTTTGTTTGTCTCACTTGCATGCAGGAATCCCCATGCACAGTTACCGCAAGGCATTTTTCCTGTCCACTTCACATGTTGATTTTCCCTCACCTAAATGGCCAGGAAATAAAACATGCTTTTGGAGAAGAGAAGGCAAGTACTGTGCTGTACTGAGCTTGCATGTAAAATCCGTGTCATGCAGCCCTCCCATTTCTGCTGCAAGGGATTTAAACTTGTATTTAAATGCTTCGGAGGATAGCTAGGGGAAGGGAGGCTGCTCTTGCCCCTTAGCTGCGAAGTTGCTCCTGGTACTTCAGACGCTTGACCCTCCATTCTATCTCATTTTTACATGCTTTCTAAGAGGAATGGTGGTGGTGGGGGGAGAGACCTGCATGTACTTCAAGTCAACTCTGGGTTGGGAAATATCTGTAGATTAGAGGGGTAGAGCCTGGGGAGGCCAGGGTTTGGGGTGTGGAGGGACTTCAGCAGGGCATAATGCCATAGAGTCTACTGCCCAAAGCAGTCATTATCTCCAGGAGAAATGATCTTGGTCATCTGGAGATCAGTTGTAATAGCTGGGAAATTTTCTGTAGAGGAAATGATGTGCTGTGGCTGGGGAACCGGTGATTTCTGGGAGTTCTCCAGGCCCCACAGAGAGATTGGCAACCCAAGTGTCCAATTAAGGGAAGATTGGGATATATATTTTACCTCAGGACACATTCAATGACACCCAACAGCAACAGCAAACTGTTTAGAATGTTAGAGGCAAAGGCAAAGGCCACTCAGGCTGCATATTCAAACAACTTCTGTGTTCCAACTGGCTATGGGGAGGAGAGGAACAGCAAACTGTTTAGAATGTTGGAGGCGAGACTCAGGCAAGTCAAAAGGGGGAAAGGAGTATGATGTAAGCTGTTGCCAGTCTCCAGGTGGGGGTTGGAGATCACTCAGACTTATAACTGCTCTCCAGGAGGAAAGAGGGAAGAGATGGAAAGCTGAAGTCAGAGGGGCAGATAATGGTAGGTCGACGGTTGGCTGGGAAGGAGATGGGATTGCCAACTCCAGGTTGGGAAATTCCTGGGGTTTTGTGGGATGGACCCTGGAGAGGATGGGGTTTGAGGAGGGGTTGGACCTCAGACAGGTACAATGCCATACACTCCACCATCCAAACCAGCTATTTCCTCCTGGGTAACAATTGTTGCCAATCTCCAGGTGAGGGCTGTAGATCACTCAAAATTACAACTCCTCTTCAGGTAGCAGAGATCAGTTCCTCTGGAAAAAATGGTGGACTCTGTGTCATTATTCCCTGCTGAGGTCGCCATGCCGAATTGACACTGAGTGCCCAAGGCAGGGGCACTTTCCCAGAGCCTCTTTCTAGAGCTCATTGTATTTATTTCCACAATGGGCCTTGTTCCTAGTAAAATCTATTCTGGGACTAGAATTACAACCAACAGAGTGGAATGATGGTTCCTTGGAGAAAAATCTATGCCCTGGGACTATAATGACATGACACAGAGTAGAATGACAGCCCCTGGAAGTAGCAGAAGCATTCTGGGAATGGAATGACATGCCCCCCCCCCATGGAATGATGATCCCTAGCAATAGAATCTGTACTTTGGGGCTGGAATGACAGATCACAGGGTGGAATGGCGGAGTAGAATAATAGTCACAGAATGCTTCTAAAGCCCTGTCTGCAGAGTCCCAGTGATCTGCCCTGTGCATTTCAGCTCAGTACCCAAGAAGTACTGTAAAAACAAGACTCCTTTAAATGAATGACCAGGAAAACTTTCTAAATGTTCCCCTACAGGCTGGAAAAGGGGTGTGAAAACCTTCCTCTCTGGACACTGAAAATCTGCAACCCCACATGCTCTGCCACTGCTACAAATGCAGAAGCGGGCACAGCCCATTATTCACATAATGAAGAGGTACACGTGCATGTGAAGCTATGTGTGGGGATAACTTATCAGACCTGCTAGTTGTGAAAACATATTTCCATCTCAGTTCCAGTCTGCTAATACAGGTCAGCCATAATGTGCCTGTTTCACCATTCTCACTTTCTTGTGTTTCCACAGTTTTACACATTGCAGTTATGAATGTCCACTTCAGTGAAGCTACTCTTTGGGGCACGTGGTGTTTCCTAGAAGGAAGGAGAGACGCTAGACCTGATTGCACTATGGGGTGAACAGAAGGTGAAGGAGGTGCTAGGGGCTTCCCATCGTAAAAGAAGGTGGCCAACAGACTTTTTTTTAACTGTGCTTCAGACAGTGTGGTAATTCGGCAGCATCACTACTGTCTTACGTGAATAATTAAATGAAACATGTCAACTGAAGTGTGGTGTAGGCACATTTAAATCTGAAACGTTTTACACAGTTTGGGTGGCTTCTTATCCTATTCTGAAACTGTTTTAGTAGTCCTCTGGAAAATGAGAATAGAGGCAATGAGTGGGCAGTCTGGTTACTGGTAACAGAAATTCTGGGTTGCACTCAAAGGACTACAGAAACACAGTTCAACATTTTCAACAATGACCTATCCACTCCATCCCCCCACCAAGTGTTGTGCATTCCAAGCAGCCCCCCCCCCACTGTTTCCTGGGTGATGGGTCTCTGGTCTGCAAAGACATGCACACTGTTGGTGGGAGGGGACACGCAGGTTGCCCAACGTCCAATGCACGCCCATTAAGTATGTGACTTGGCACAATGCATCTCCAGCCAGGCAGACAGTTACGGAAGAGAAATAATACACAGTCACTATGGCATCTCTTTATGGAGTTTCCAACTGCAGTGGTGCTTATGGTGCTATCATCGAGCAAATTAAAACAATTAAAGAGGGGGAGGATGAGAACCATCATTTGCCAAGTTACCATTACATCTCTTTATGGAGTTTCAAATTGCAGTGTTTGTTATGCAGATACTCATCATGCATCTTCAAAGCCTGAACATGGGGGAGGGTGAGAACCAGCATTTGCTGAGGGGAAGGTTTACATGAAGATCCTCTTTCAGGAAACAAGAGTGTGAAGGTGGGAGGAAGGACTGGGGGATGGGTGTCACTGGTCACCATAAAACAATTCATATGGTCATGTCATGACAATGGGATGCAGATCCAACTATCTTGCTGGTCAATTAAGCCTCACTTGCTGTCAACTTTCAATACAAACAGTGATTTCAAATTCCAAACCGTAACAGTAACTTTGAATGAAATTTAAAATTGGATTATCTAGGCAAATTAATATAAATTATAAATTAAATCAGTTTAGTTAAAACATATATCTAAACAAAGAACCATAAGAGTGACTACACACAATGAACAATAAATGAAATTACTGTCAGTACAACACACGCTCAAAGAAGCCCCCAAAGATGGCATAGTTCAGATGTTACAAATTTAAATAAGCTTATTTTTAGAAAGACATGGAGCATTGTTGAATGTGAAAAGGAGGCTCTTAAGAGGCTCTGAACAAGCTTTAGATGAATGACACGCATTCATCTCAGCAAGCAGGACTATTAGTGTATTTCTTTTTCAGAATACTGTATTAGAATACTAAATGTATGCAAGGGAAATTAGGATGTCTGCTGATATAACAGCAGTTTTTGGGGTGGGATGTCGTGGTCATAAAAAAAACGCAGCTATATCACAAAACTTCCCAATATAATCTTAATTATGAGAAATGACGTATAATACAGAAGTGACACCAGAAATAGTCTTTCTATAATTACTGCATGATTGAGGGCAATTGAGAGATTTTTGTACCTCTATTATCACCTTTTAAAATACAAAACCCTACAAAAACCAGTTCTTCCCAAATGCCTTTGAGAGAGAACTGGATCCCATTTGAGCCACATTTAGAGCAGCCAAAAGATTTAAAATTTAAAACTTGCCTAATAAGGAAACTTTGGCACCCCAAAATGGAAAATGTAGAGGACAGAGCTGCAAACTTTAGCAGGAAATTACTTTGGCCGAAAAAAGCTTACTATAGATGTCCTTGCAAAGGCAAGTCTCCCTTCTCTTTGCAAAGGAATTTCTGTTCCTAGCCTGGCTTCCAGTACTTTTAGAAGCCAGGATTCTGCAAACTCCAAAAGAACTTAGTCATTTTTTGTAACCCAAGCAGCTTTGTCATAAGAACATAAGAACATAAGAGAAGCCAATGTTGAATCAGGCCAATGGCCCATCTAGTCCAACACTCTGTCACACAGCGGCCTAAAATACCACGTGCCATCAGGAGGTCCAGCAGTGGGGCCAGGACACTAGAAGCCCTCCCACTGCTGCCCCCTCCAGCACCAAGAATTGAGTGCATCATCTGCCCCAGACTGAGAATTCCCATCTATACCCTGTGGCTAACAGCCACTGATGGACTTCTGCTCCATATCTTATATTCTAATCCCAGACTTTTTTTTTTCTGTGCGGATACCTATTCCCTCCAACAGGGGCCTCACTGTCCCCCAACAGCTTTTCCTACATAGTCAGTAGACTTCCTGGGTTTGTAGAAAAATCCGAAAAGTAAGGAAATCCCTTCAGGGACGGTTGAATTCCCCCCAAAAGCCTTTTGAAATGGCCTCTGCAGGGACCTGACTCCAGGCAGCAACGGTGAGAGATTAGAACGTTGGAGGGGGGAGGGAGAGGCTTCTGACTGGCTCTGTCAGTCAAAGGGTGGGGAAGGGCCCTTTCTTTCCTGGCCTCTTTCGGCCTTGGAGGGAGGGGGGGAGGCAGGGCGCCTTGGGGCCAGGCTGGGGGATTCCTAGAGGTTTTGGGGTGGAGTGCAAGGAGGGCAGGATTTGGGGAAGGGAGAGGCCTCAGCTGGGCATCATGCCACAGAATCCACCCTCCAAAGCAGCCATTTTCTCCAGGGAGACAGATCTCTGTTGTTCACAGATCTCTGGAGTTCACTCTCCAGCAGGCCCCACTTGGAGGTTGCCAACCCTAGGCCTGGCAGGGTTGCCAGGTCCCCCCACGGGCACTGGCAGGGGATGGGGTAGTGGGGCTGCCAGCTCCAGGTCTGGAAACTCCTGGAGATTTGGGGATGGAGCCTGGGGAGGACAGGGACCTCAGTGGGGTACAATACCCTAGAGTCCACCCTCCAAAGCATCCATTTTCTCCAGGGGAAGTTATCTCAGTAGTCTGGAGCTGAGCAGTAATTCCAGGGGATCCCCAGATCCCACCTGGAGGCTGGCATCCCTAGGCAGCACCCTCTGGGTGACTTGATGCCACCTAATTTGCATGACTCAACTTGGCCTGGCTGCTTGCTGCTGTTCAGCAGCCACCCTATGAAAGCCAGCAGTGATGCAGCAGTTAGAGCCTCAGAGTAGGGTCTGTAAGACCCAAGTTCAGATCCCCATATTGCGGTGGAAGCTGACTGGGTGATTTTGGACCAGTCACATACTTTCAGCCTAACCAACCTCACAGGGTTGTTGTGCAGATAAAAAGGAGGTGAGAATAATGTAAGCTGCTTTGGTCCCCACTGTGGAGAAAGACTGTAATTTTCCTTGGTAGAAGCTGTGGGGGAGGGGGTAGAGACAAAAAGCTGAAGACAGACAAAGGCAGATAAAGGTTAAGTTGGCTGTTGGGTGGGAAGGAAATAGGGTTGCCAACTCTGGATTGGGAAACTCCTGGACATTTAAGGGGTGGATCCTGGGGATGGTGGGGTTTGAGAAGGGGAGGAACTTCAGACCAGTATAATGCCACAGATTCCACCCTCCAAACCAGCCATTTCCTCCATGAGAACTACCATTGCCAGCCTCTGGGTGAGGGCTGGAGATCACCAAGCATTACAACTGTTGTCCAGGTGACAGAGATCAGTTCCCCTGGATAAAATGGGTGCTTTGGAGGGTTGAGTCCATGGCTCCACCCCCAGAAGGGAGAAGGAGTGTGAGATAGGTAAGGGTAGAGGGGAGGAAGCAAAGGTGTGAGGAATGGGATGACCATCCCGCAAGTTTCTTGCGGGTCTCCACTTGTGTTGATCTAATTCCCTCTTGAAACTGTCCATGCTTGTAGCTGCCACCACCTCCTGTCTATGTATGGAAAGATCGGTATGCTCTGAAGGTGGAGGTACACTGCAATGACAATCATCATTTTTGTAAAGAGAGTTCAAATGAATCAACTTTCTTCCTATCAGCTTTCTTCATTGTCCAGCTTTCATACCTATACATAGCAAAAGGGAATACTATGGCATGAGTCAACATGGTCACCAGCAACACACCTGTACACTTAAAAATCTTTTTAAGCTCCTTCATGGCTGCCCTTCCCAGTCTCAATATCCTTCCAATTTCTTGGTTTCAAACTCAGACCAGAAACCACATTGCAAATCCCTCGAGAGCCCCACACAACCACTATCACCTTTTCCAAAACAGCAAATTAAGACCATTCTTACTTACAGTGCCTTTCAGAACATCTGCAACAAATTTCTAGTATTGATCCAGCTTCACATGTTGAACTTTTCAGATTGGTTATGAAAAATAGCTTTTGATGACTGTTATATTTTTACATCATCAGTGTTTCTGTGATGGTTCTCACCTCAAAACTACAGTTAGATAACCAATAGCAAGAAAGTGAGAACAGGTAAAAGAAAAGTACCATAATCATTAACTCAAAACTACAATAATCTATGATGTATTAGTTCCGATATATGTATCTAAATGAAGGCACAAGTATGAAATACCGCTATCAAAGTTAATCGGTATGATGCAGATCAGAATGGTGTTTGTGGTTCTCCCTACTCCATTTTATTCTTACAATAATCCTGTGAGGTAAGTGAAGCTGAGATTATAACTACCCAAAGCATAATAGCAGAATGGGGATTTGAGTCTTGTTTTCCCAGATCCAAAGACATTCTAATTAGTATACCACTGGCTAAATTTAAACTGTCTACAATGCTAAACAGCCAAGACTTTGCAGCAGCTGCAGCTCCATTTGGAGTGTAACCAGGTAATAGGCTAGCAGTGCTGTCTTCAGAAGCTCAAGATTGCTATAGGTTTGCATAAACAGTGGAGAATCGATATGAGCTATGTCTACTCTGTGGTGAAAGATCTAATTGACACTGTCTTTGGAAGTTAACTACCTTTTGGTTTAAAAAAGAGAGAGAGCTGACTCATCTTCTGCAGGGTATGGCCTTGGTGGTATACAAGCCATCCCTCACTTTGGCAGTCCATAAAGACATAGCAAGCTCTGAACGGGAGTGGGGAGAAAAGCTGTTAATTAATCTTGGGCATGCAATACAGCAGTGTATGGTTTGCTGATGTTTTTATGCTATGGCTTCCCACAAAGGCTTTACAGTTCATTAAAACACAGGAAATAGCACAATGAACATCAATACTACAGAGACAAGAGATACACACAAGATAGCCTTCTAGCCTAAACTATCTGGAAAAAAAATTCCATTCATGCAGCCAAATTTAATAAATAAATTCATGTTGTGAAGTGTTAATCTTATGGATTATCTATTAATAAGAACAAAGGTCGGTCCAGCACTTATTCACCACACAAATGTATTGATATGAATACATGAGGTTCAATAGCCAAGGAAAGATCTGTGGTGCCACAGTAATAATTATTATTATTATCATTATTATGATATTTCTACCCCACCCTCCACATGAATGGGTTCAGGGCGGCTTACAATAGGGCACCATGTGCCAAGGCATACAACAACATAAATACAGGATAAAACGATCAACATTAAAGTGCTCAAAATTACAGTCCAAAATTTAACAAGATGGGATCAAATTTACAAATAGTCTCCCCAGTATCTTACATAGCAAGAAGGGTGGTAGTGGTGATGGTAATTGTAGTAGCGGCTCTACATGTTTTACATTAGCTATAAATTTTGGGGAGGGAAGGTTAGAGATTCTTGTTTTAAAATTCCTTTGGGCAACAACCCATGATGCAGAAATTGATGGAGAAACTGTGTTATATTTAATTGTGAAAGGTGAAGAGATTCAGGCATTACAGCAAACATAAATCCTAAAGTTCACCCACAGGCAAGATTCCATGTGGGTGAATGCAGTACAAAGAGTGTGAAAAAACTCCCTGTCTGGATGACCTTCTTACAGACTCCTTCCCAAACCAACAGCAGCCATTTTTTGCCCCCTCTAAAGATAATACATTTGTCCTTGGCCAAATCTTCTCACATTGCATCAAGTCATTGAAGTATCTCATTACTTTACAAAGAACCTTTATCCACTCAGGGTATTAGTTCAAGTCTATTGTTTCCAGTTCGAGACCCGGGTGCCGCATGACGGGGTGAGCTCCTGTCTCTAGTTCCATCTCCTGCCAACCTAGCAGTTCGAAAGCAAGAAATTGCAAGTAGATAAATAGGTACCACTTTGGTGGGAAGGTAACAGCATTCCGTGCGCCTTGGTGTTTAGTCATGCCAGCCACATGACCACGGAAACGTCTTCAGACAGCGCTGGCTCTTCAGCTTTGAAACGGAGATGAGCACTGCAACCCTAGACTGGCTTTCAAGCAAAGGAACCTTTACCTTTTTATTGTTTCCACATGGAGATTTTTCTCCACCTTGGCTTCCAAAGTGGAGTGCCTTTTTTTGGAGTTTCCACATGATATTGGAATGTATCCAACCACCCTCCAAGTAGTCTTCCTCCTAAGTAGACCAAGAAAGCTTCCTTCAAATTAAGAGGCTCTTCTGTCAATTCAAGAGGTGCTTAGTTTTGAAGGAGCTAAAAGGAAAGATGGGTATAAATATTTTAATATTCTACTATTTTAATAAACAAATAAACTTTGCTCGGTGGAGTGGCAGTATAGGAGTATGATCCACCCCATTATGCTGTAATTGTTCAGTTTCCAGGTCTTCCCTTCAGTACAGTCTTTCCTAAACCTGCTTAATTCCAGTCTTTTAAAGAAAGAATTCAGTTCATGCATGTTAGCATGGCATCTAGCAAAAAATACTGTGCAAAGATCCTTTCCAAACCAGTGCTGTCTTCTTACCATCAGTCACTCATAGATGTCATTTCCCCAGCAAAGATTTGTGCTGTGCCACCAGAGGACTTTTTTCAAAAAATTAGTATTTGCTAATTGCCGCTTATTTAGTTCAAATCTTAATGGAGCCATTATAGTTCCATAGCACCTATATGAAGTACAAAAAAGGGGCTGGAGCCATTATAGTTCTATTGCACTATACAAAGTACAAAAAAGGGGCTAGCAAGTTGCCATGATAACTATGCTTCAAAGAAAAAGGTGGAATTGCTATAAAGCAACAGTGGAAGGGGAAAATGGGGGGGAGCGGAAGCAGTTGTACAAAAAACTTTCACTTGTGGAAGGTCCATTACCAACAGATGTGCCTGCATTCAAGGTGATGATAAAAGCAATGAAGCCTTGCCATGTGGACGCAAGCAGCCTAAATCTACTTGACAGAGTCAAGTCTGCAATGCTAGTACACTAACTCTGCCTACACTATCAAGCCATGGGTGGGAATGATTTGTTCCAGGAGCATCATCATCTTCATTAGAACAGTATTTCTGAAGTACAAACAAGGTTGTTGTTTTTTTAAAAAAAAGTTTACACCTGTGCTTTCAAACAGGTAAAAGCAAGAACTTATTCACATAAATGTCCTGCAATATTATTGGCTAACGTTACAAGCATGTACTCATCTCTAGCCAAAGGCAGACATTTATTTGCTTTTCATGTAGTTATTTTTACAGTCCAATTATCTTTTACATCCTGTTATTTATATGGTATAGTTCATTTCATCTGTACCATAGATTAGCTATACTTTATAGCATCTGAAAGGGACTGTTTTTAAACCAGTATGTTCATTTTTCAAGAATATTCATTAAATGCTATGTTATTAGAATAAACAGGTTACCTGCTTATCCACAATTTATAAATCGCAAAGATGCTAGATGCCCAATTGCAGCAAATTAAATTTAGTTCTGACAAAAAGAGTCATTGCTTTCAGGACTGTAATCATATAATGGGATCGTGAATGGCAGTGAAGTGTTTTATCCTTTTGGACCTAAATATATTTTAGGCTAATAATGCTAGGATATATAACCTAACTCATAAATTACTGTTCTAGTTAGGCTAGATTCCTTCACAATGCATTTCAAGACCAGAAAAAAACTATAGTACCTTTTTCCTGTACAGCATTATTGCTCCTTCTATTGCTCCAAACAAGATTTTACCTATTTTCTTAATCCAACATAAAAGATTTTCTGATGTATACCACTGGGATCTTATACTCACCTACCTGTGATTTTAGTTGAACTCAGCAGTCCCCACACCTAGGTAAGTATATATTGCTGGCAGTTTGAACTGACACATTGTGTCATGAGCCATTCAGCTGCCTCCTCCTCCAAGGATGAGGAAATGGAAAAATCAGGACCTACACCGGTGAAGTGCCTCCCTGAACAGCTGGCAGAGCCAGCCCAAGAAGCATCAGGAGATGAAGGTTGCTCATTCTGGCAGAAGATGAAAGAAAGGGGATAGAGATCAGATTCTCAGTCACCACCAGTGTCTCCCAAACCAGCTGAGCTCAGAAGACATTGGGAGCATTTGACAGCCCATGAAAGATGAATTGCACAATGGTGTTCAGCTTTAGTTGTTTCAGGAGCAAGAATAACAAGCTGCTGAGAAGTAACACCTGTGCTCCAACCATGAGTCAGCTAATTAGGGCAATAAAAGGAAGATGAGTGGAGCTCATTGAGAAAAGAATCTTGCTACCACTCCTCTGTGAGTTGACCCACTCAGTGAACAGAGTATAGCCTTGTGTGCTGCCTTGCATCTTGATCTGTTAACCTGTGTTTGTTTTGCAGCTAGGAATCTGGACCCTGTCTCCTGCCCAGATTTCCAAGCCTTGGACCCCAGACTTCCCTGTTCCCTGACTCTCTGACTGAACCTCCAGCACTCAGACTCTGTGCTGGTCTGTTTGCTCTTGTCTCTTGCTTTAGACTTAATTGATCGTGGTTACATCTATGCATTCTGGCCTTCCAGGTGGAGTAAAAAGCAACAGGCTCTGCCCTGAACGTGACATTTGTTTTGCTTGTTATCAACTGTGTTTGTACATTCTGGAGGCTCATATTCAGTAGACATCAAGCATGGCCTTTAATATTGGGGTGTACACAATATTAATGATAAAAAGGCATATATTATGGTAATTGAATGGCATCCTAGGTCCAGGGCCAAAGATGAAATAATAGTTTAAAGCCATTTATTTAAAAATGTGAGCTACATGCACCAATATTTCCTTGTGATGCCATCTCACTTCTACCCTAACCTCACCCTACACTGCTATTAAGCATCCAGTTCTAGGTAGAAACTTGGACAAGGCTGGAGGCTGCCTGCCATTGTCACCTATGAAAACAGGGGTTGCACTCACCTGTAACTTTTGTTATAGGTGGTCTTCTGTGCAGGCACACATGGGGACTGTGATACTGCAGGCCAGCCACCAGGAGTAGCTAGCAAGCTCAAAGAAAAAACTTCATTAGAGAACCAAGAGTGCTAGGCATCTCCCTGGTACAGGGAACTTCCTGCCCAAAAGTCATGTGACCTGGGAGGAGCCAGCACTCTCCCCTCAGTTCTCCATAGCTGCCACCTAAGAATAGGAGACTCCCACAGTGGGGAAAGAAGGAGGGATGTGTGCCTGCAAAGAAGATCGCTCGATGAACAAAGGTTACAGGTAAGTGCAACTCATTTTCATCATCATGGCTTCTGTGCAGTCCCACATGGGAGAATAGCATGTTCATTTAAGTTGAAGGAGGGTCTGGGATGTCTCAACAAAAAATTGATTGCAGCATTGCTTTTCCCACAGCTTCTGAGAATCCACATCCATGGCATAATGTTGGAGAAATATGGAAGGGGTCAACCAGGTCACTGCTTGGCAGATGTCCAGGAGTGAAAGACTGGAAGTGAAAGCTGCAGAAGAAGCCTGAGCACATGTGGAGTTAGCAGAAACAACCAAGGGACACTGTGCACCGGTGGCTGCATAGGCCAGTTTAATAGCAGCTCAGATTCATCTGGAAAAGGTCTGCGCAGAAGCCAAACAACCCTTTCTGGATCCCTTGAAACAGACAAATAAAGATGTGACTTTATGTAACTCCCATGTCCTGTCTGTGTACATCTAAGGTGTGAAGCGTCCATTCACTAGCAGCCCTAGGGATTGTAGTGTGTGCAGGGCCAGGTGCAGGCTGTCTAATAGCTGCAAAAAGTCAATCATCAAGGTATGGATAAACTACACAACCCTATAAGCGGAGGTGAGAAACCATCACAGACATGCACTTGGAGAAAACTCTGGCAGATGAAGCTAGGCCAAAGGACAGCACCAGGGTTCTTTTGTAGCAGGAACTCCTTTGCATTTTAGGCGACACAACCCTAACATAGCCAATCCTCCAAAAGCTTACAGTAGGCCCTTTAAGAAGAGTTCTATAAGCTCTTAGAGGATTGGCTACATTAGGGGTGTGTCGCCTAGTATGCAAAGGAGTTCCTGCTACAAAAAGAGCCCTGCCCCGCAGCACCAAATATTGGAATACCAAATAACTTCAGACATGAAGGAGTTTGGTTTAGGATGCTGGAAGAGAAAAGGAAAGCCAGAGTCATTAACTTTATACATCCCATCCAGACGTCTAGCCAATGGAGCTGTGGAAGCCAGGTGCATCCACGCTGTCAAGATGACTTGCAGGCCTTGTAGGAGTGGGAGAGCCACAGGGCCTGAATCTGGCATGAACAACACTTGCATCAAGGGATCCTTTGTCTTCGGCTCTGAGGCAGTATGCTTCAGGTCAAGAGCCTTAGCCATTCTGATCAGCTGGTCAGAGACAGCCGAGAGATCTTCCAAAGGCAAAGTGGAAGCCTTTCCACCAATAGAATCCTCAGGCAATGGAACTGAAGCAGAGTCGGAACCAAGGTCAGATGCAACCTCCATGTCAGAAAGAGATCCTGCCCCACAATATCTGGAGTTATCTAATGGGTCTCCCCAAGTAAAAGCCCGATGATGAGCAGAGGACCGGGGCAACCTGGAATGCACACGTCGGGAGGAATGCCTGCAGGAACAAGGATACCATGGAGGAGGCAAATCATAGTCATCATGGAGCTGTCCAGGGCTCAGTAGGTTGACCAAGACAACATTAGAAGAAGGGGACCCCTCTCACTGTGAAGATCATGCTGAGTGCAGGGACTCATGGCCAAAGATAGACGGTACCAACAGTTATCGGCACAGACAGATACCAACGACAAATGACACTGAGGTGGTGAGCAACCTCTCAATACCGAGTGACTCTCGGAAACAGCTGTGGTACAGCGCCAAGATGATGTTGATCCTGATGAGTGATTTTGATCCCAAAGAGTGATTAACATATGGAATTCACTGCCACAGGAGGTGGTGGCAGCTACAAGCATGGACAGTTTCAAGAGGGAATTAGAGAAACATATGGAGCAGAAGTCCATCAGTGGCTATTAGCCACAGGGTATAGATGGGAATTCTCAGTCTGGGGCAGGTGATACACTCTATTCTTGGTGCTGGAGGGGGCAGCAGTGGGAGGGCTTCTAGTGTCCTGGCCCCACTGCTGGACCTCCTGATGGCACGTGGTATATTTTGGCTGCTATGTGACAGAGTGTTGAACTAGATGGGCCATTGGCCTGATTCAACATTGGCTTCTCTTATGTTCTTATGAGTTTGCTGTTTTGAGGCGTGCTAGAGACGGTGGACAACGCCATTTGTAAGCACGTTTTTTGTCCTTCCTTTTGGTCTTTTTTGCAGAGGGCTCAGATTCTGCCCTGGAGGCCTAGACTGGAGCAGGCATCGGGGCAAAACTCACTGAACTGGTCCATGGATGCTTTTCTACTGAAGACAGAGTAGCTTCAGGGTGAGGCTGAGTTAGAGCCTCTGGCACTGTGAGGGCTTTCTCCCACAGAGTGGCTTTAAGGTGGGCAGCCCTACCTTCTCTGGCGCAAGAAGTCAAGGTTTGTAAGCATTACAGGTTGAAGTATTATGGGTTTCTCCGAGGCACAGCAGACAAGAAGAGTGGTCATCGGATTTTGTCATTTTAGGCCCACAATCACAACACTTTTTAAACAATGCTACTTTTTGCCAGTCTGAGGCCATATTTTTACCTCAGACAAGCACCTGAAGCTCGCTGAAGGAACAGTCCTCTCACAGTGGCAGTAAAAAGAGAATTGAGGGGACAGTGCTGGCTCCTCCCAGGTCACGTGACTTTTGGGTGGGAAGTTCCCTCTACCAGGAAGAAGCCTAGCACTCTTGGGCCTCAAATTAAGTTTTTTCTTTGAGCTCACTAGCTCCTCTGGTGGCTGGCCTGTGGTATTGCAGTCCCCATGTGGGACTGCACAAAAGCCACGATGAACTATCAAGTTCTCCTTCTTAAATTCAATTTTACTCACTCAGTAATCACACACTGGAGAAATAGTCTAGGTCTTTATGGTATTATAGCTTAGGCCCAGTAAAAAAAATTAACTGCTACTGCAGCAATAGTTGTTCCAATACCCAGAGGTTGCAAATAGGATGAGAAATAGTGTTGACTGCAAAACAGTAACACCAGGATCACCCACACATCAGAAACTTTGTTTCTACTCCAAATAGATTTTGCTACAAATCAGAGCACTTATAAATACTGGGAATATAATGGGAAAAGAATAGAAGATTGCTATACCATCTGGAACCACTGTTAAAACTGCATGTACAATTGATGACAATTGTGCCACAACTGACTAGTATGGCACACTCTTAATGACTTGCACTTCTTTACAACTGAACTAAGTTTGCAAAGAAGAGTTTACACACAGTGGGCTTTTTTGTGTATAAGTAAGAATTTCAAGCAACTACCTCCTCTTATTTGTATCCTGCCTATTGCCTAAGGCAGGGATGTCAAACATACAGCCCGGGGGGGGGGCAGAACCAGCCCATCCAGGGTTCTTGCCTGGCCTGTGAGCAGCTGGTGTGAGGGAAGGAAAATAGGAGGTTGCTTGGGAGGTCAAATGGAAAGGAAATGTCTAGGATATCCCTTGGGGGGAAAACCTAGTTTTCCATATGATTAAATACATTTATTGAACCATTTGTAGGTTCCCCAGTAAATCAATTGTCTTCACTACACCTGTTTGGTGTAGTAGTTAACAGCATGGACTCTAATCTGGGAGATCTGGGTTTGATTCCCCATGCCTCCACATGCAGCTGCTGGTGTGACCTTGAGTCAGTCACAAGTTATCTCGGAGCTGTTCTCTCAAGAGCAGTCCTCAAAAGAGCTCTCTCAGCCCTACCTACCTCACAGGGTGTCAGTTGTAAGGAGGGGAAGGGAAAGGAGATTATAAACCCCTTTAAGACTCTGAGTGAAGGGTGGGGTATAAATCCAATCTCTTCTTCTCTCTTCTTTTGCTTGTATTTTGAGTAAAAAATAATATCATTAATTGTGTTTGCCTCTGCCCTTTATCAAATGTATATCTCTGGTACCTGGCATTACATTTTATGGCACATATGGCCCAGCCTGACAAAATGACATTTATGCCAGATCTGGCCCTCGTAACATACGAGTTTGACACCCCTGATCTAAGGAGTCTTCTCTGGATGGCAAGTATGAAGGCACCATACATCTTACCCTGACCTGGATAGCCCAGGCGAGCCCAATCTCATCAGATCTCAAAAGTTAAGCAGGGTTGGCCCTGGTTAGTATCTGGATGGGATACCATCAAGTAAGTCCAGAGTCGCTATGCAGATGCAGGCAATGGCAAACCACCTCTGAATGTCTCTTGCCTTGAAAACCCTACAGGATCATAAGTTGGCTGCAACTCAATGGCACCTTCTGCCACCACCACATCTCACAAGATCATTCAAGGCAGATTAACCTGAGAAACAGTTGATGAATTTACAAAAACCATGTGCTGACCCTTGTAGTGGAATAGGAATTTGAATCCAGACCTCTGTGGTCTAAGCCACAAACTCTGTTCAATGCATGAAAGTGGCAGCTTTTCTCTGCTCTGGTTTTACAAAGGTGGGATGGGGAAAAAGTCCCCTTTTTGCCACTGTTGAAACCAAAAAAAAAAGCCATTTTGTTCTGAATCCTGTAACGCTTCCTATAATGAGAAGCTATTGATGGTATATTGCTATTGCCACTTGGACTGTTAATTTATTGGATTATTATGATAATTTTATGCTGGTTGTGTTTTAACTGTTTTAAGATTGTAAATCGCCCAGAGCTTGCTTGCAGGGTGGGTGATTCATAAATTTAATAAGATAAATATTTTTACTCCTGTCGAAAATTCATATCTGATGAAGTGAAAGCTTATACCCAGAATTAAACTTTGTTGGTTTTAAAGGTGTCCTGGAACTCATACTTTGTTCTACTGCTTCACACCAAAAAGGCAACGCACCCGAAAATTCATGCTGCGAGACATTTTGTATTTCAAACATAAGATTGAATGCAAACTTAGACTCTCTTCACCTGAATATAAGCCAATACTATTCAAGCATCATCCCTGAATAAAAATTCTGATTTCCAGCTCTTTAATATTAAAATCCAAACATATCTGAGGTGTTCTGTCAAATACAAAGATGGCAGAAGGGCCACATGGATGTTTCCAGGTGCTCTCTGTTGCCAAGGTCCCTCCCATCGCTCTTATCTCCTCTAACAGCCAAGCTCCAGAGCAAGCCAGCTTCCTCAAGCCTGCTGAAGACCTCACCACCCAGAGGATTACATACTAATTAGCACACTCATTTGCATATGGCAAAGCTCTTTTGTGGGAGGCTCATAGCACCTCAGTTTATTACAGCTTCTGTGAGCCAATGGAGTGAGTTTCAATCACAGTTCCTTTAATTAATATTTGTGCTGCAGTGAAAATGTACCTCATAATAAGTGTTTAAATATGGGTTAGGTATATTCCTTTGTTTTTCCAGATATTATAATCTTTTCCATCCCACACATCTACACAGAATGGGCAGTGGGGTAGGGGGAAATCCATACATACCTAAATTCAGAGCTTCTCCAGAGAAAAAGCAAGACGTCAGAGAAATGAAAAATGTAATCCCATCTAAATTCTGTTTCCTTATTTTTATATGAATCCCGGCATTACATGAACAAATTAGTAGCCATAACATCTATTTAAAGAAACTGAGTTTCAAATCATGTTCCCCATACCAAATCACTGTGAGGTGGCATTACAAGTTTTTAAAAAACAGGACAAGTCACTGACAATCAAAGTCATTGTGAGAGACTAGCGAAAGATGAGGGAGGAGGAAGAGGAAGGGGTAGTGGAACAGAAAAAGAGATAAGCGAAGAATATTTGCAGTTGGTCAAAGGGTAAAGTGCACAGGAGGGTCTGAAATCAAAATCCAAGGGGGAGGGGATTCTCAGTCTGCCCCAAATCCACAATTCACTTAAACAGCAGGACCTGGAATGGAACCAATTTTAGCTCCATCTAAATCAACAGGACTAAATCGGCACAAGTCCAAACAGAGCAGCTTAACAGAATTGCATAGCAGGTTGTTAGCAGCTGAAAGGAGGGGGGATATCAAAGAGCAAGCAAGTGAGTTATAGATAGATGGGGGTAGCATAAGTGAGCTACCCTAAATAGCAAAGACATGTAGGAAGAGCAGAGAGCGAAAAGAATGAAGAAGCTGAGCAAATTATCAAGGAAGGAAGTGGACAAAAGGTCAAAATGGTACAGATGAATAAGTGCCAAGAACCTGGGATGAGAAGAGAAATCAAATTGGAGTGGGAGATGGATAAAAAGTCATTGAAGGTGGTAGGGTATAGAATCATACGATCCTGCTTCCCAGAACTAAACAATAGTCTAGCGATACTAGTCTGGAAATCTAGACAGTGCTTAAATATGCAGCAATGGATCCTTTATCAAGAGTAGCCAAAAGGTCCAGGATGCTACCAGAGTTGACTGCAAAAATCAGTGAAGCTCCTAGCTACTTCAAACTTTTGATTCTCTTTTGTAGCTCAGAAAGTATTTGCTATTATGTCCCTAAAGATAATTCAAAGCAGCTAGCATCTAACATTTTTTACTGCCCATCAATTTTTCCATTTGTCATACAAGTTTTATTAGCTCTGTTTAGGCCTAGACATAGAGGCAGTTACACCTTCAGTGAAACTGAAGGATTTGAAAACATGTCCGTAAGGTAGGGTTGCCACCTTTGGAAAATATTACTTTTGTTCACATACATTCAGGAGTCGTAAAAAAATGTGATTTCTTCATCTGGTTAGTAATTCTACAAGAGCACTGTTTTGGCTCACTGAGAGACACAAATCAGTAAAGCCTAGTTAAAGAATGTATGTGTATATTGATGGTTTGTAAAACTTTTTACCTTTGAGTAATCCTTTCCACATCAACATTTTTGCAAAATAATCCCTACACATTTGCCAGGGAATGTCATGGACAAGCCAGGGCTCAGTGACAATCAGGACTCCTCAGAGAAGGAGGGGCCCTCTGTAGCCAGCCCAGAATCAACAGAAGCCGAACAGCAGGAAAATGAGGTGCAGGCATGCCCAGACTTGCAGCCAAGAACTGGTTAAAAATCACCTCCACCCTCCAGTTCTAATTCAGCAGGGGAAACTCAGTTGCCCGCCCCCAGCCCTCCAGGATCACCTGTACCCTTGGAATACCCCAGAAGAAGGCTGAGAATGAATTTACAGGCTATGCAGTGAAGTGCACACCTCCTGGAGACTAATCTTTGCAGGACAGTTCCTGAGAAGCTGGCTGAATGCATAATGTCTTGGCGTGTGGCTATAAAGTCTCCTGAGAGACACCTTTGGACATGGATACAATGCTACATCAGAGGCAGACACTGCCTTGACTGAATGACCTTGGCCTTAGAACAAAGTTTGAGTCCAGTGGCACCTTTAAGATCAACAAAGTTTTATTCAAGGTATGAGCTTTTGTGTGCATGCACACTTCCTCAGATACATTGAAATGGAAGTTAACAGTCCACACATATTGGAAGATGGTGAACAGATTACAGCATCTCTCTAATTTCCAAAGATAATAATGAAGAGTTTTATATTCCAAGACATCTTTTAAAGTCAGATGCAATAGGACTGGACATTTTACTAACTCAGTTTTTACATCTTATATGGCCTGCAAGCAACTGGTGCAAGGGAGGGAGGGCTGGGGGGGAGTTGGTGGAGGAGCTACTCCATTGTGGCTTCAGCAGGGCAGAACAACCTTGCCTGCAGCAATCAAGCATCATGGGGGTATGTGCCCAGCACTGCACTGCTGACTCTCTAGTCTGCCTATGTGGGTTTTCCTCTACACTCCCCCCCCCAGTCCATGGGGCCTTGCAGTGAGGATACACCAACTTGGATCTTACCAGCTGCTGTCGTTTAAACAGTTTCTATCTCCGGTACCTGGCATTATGTTTTATGGCACTCATGGCAGGGCCTGACAAAGTGACATGTATGTCAGATCCTGCCCTTGTAACAAAGGAGTTTGACACCTCTGGATTAACATGTTTAATCCTTTGGGATTGCTTTCGATCCTCCTGGTTAACTGCAATTCATCGTAAATTGATGACTCTAGGTTTTTCTCCATAGACCCTCCTAGTAATGGGACTGGATCAGGCAATTGCATCCATTAAACAGAATGCTAGATACTGAACGGCAATGTGAGATTAGCAGAGCACCAAATTTTTGGCTGCGGACAATACCAGATATATTGTAGCTCCAGCAGCCTATCTTTCATCTCTAGAGTCTCCTACCCATTGCAGAGCATTTTCTCTAGCCATTTTAATCTGTAATTTGTAGATATTTTAAATCATTTTATATAGTCCATCTATTTCTTTATTGGTTTATTATTAACTTACAATTCTGGTATACCGTGTATTGTGTACTGTGATTTGTGCTCATCATTGACTGTATTAATAAACTAACTCACTCCACTCTCCAAGATATAAGGACTGATGGACTCCCATTCTAACTGTGTCTGAAGAAGTGAGCAGTGACTCATGAAAGGTCATGTTGTTAGTGTTGTTAGTTGTTAAGGTGCTACCGGACTCTTGCTCCTTTCCACTAATAAAGATTGCAAGCTGTGCTCTTACGTTTTGTTCATTTTTTTTTAATCTGTTAGAACTGGAAAGGGGGATCTCCCCAAGTGAAATAATGCATTGATTTCAGACAAGACAAAATCCACTCAGTGCTAGTGAGGACAATGAAACAGCTAAAAAAGCAAAGGGGTGTTAATGTGAAAAAAGGCAGCTAGTGAGGTGGGAGGGGAGAGAGGGAGTTATGTTGGATCCATAAATGTATTTTTAAATACTTAGACATCTACTTCCAGTCATTAAACAATGGAATCAAATGCAAGCGTTCTAATTCCTAATCAGGGTCTTTTTGAAAGATAATAAAATCCCAGACAGGCACAGAGAAATTGAATCTAAAAAAACCCACAACATTTTCAGAATTAGCCACAATAATTTCCTTTCTGGGATAATTCCCCTTATCCTAGATGCATCTCTTTCCTGCTCCCCTTCCTTTTTTAACCTACCTGTGAGTGATTGGTTCTCAAAGTAAACAGCAGAACACGGTGACCTCAATGCAAATTCTGCTTGTCAGAAGAATCACCCGCCCTCCCTCTCTCTGAAGCAGTGTGTTTGCACACAAAAGCGTACATCTGGAATAAAACTTTATTGGCTTTAAAGGTGCCATGGGATTCCAACTGTGTTCTCTCTCACATGCGGATGCTCTCTCTCTCTTTCCCTCCCCTCCCTTCCTTCCCAAAGGAGGAGGGGGAAGGAAAACTCAGCCAATGGAGTGAAGGGAGGCTTGGCTTTGTCTGTCTCCCCATGCGATTGAGGGAGGCAGGCAAAAGATGCAGTGGCAGAAGCCCTGAGGAAGGAAGCAGGAGAGAGCCAGTTGCTTGTGGGCTGAATAGGAGCCCTGCATGGCCAGTTCCAGCCTGAAGAGTCATATGTTTGACACCCCTGCCCTATGGGATCCATTACAATCAATAATCCCTGTAGGGTACAGTGGGAAATTGATCTAGGAGTATCTGGGGCTGTGGAGGGCTATTTTTGAGGTACAGGCACTGACTTTCAGCATAGCTGCTGGTGCCTCACCTCACCCCCCCCCCAAGTTTCAAAAAGATTGGACAAGAGGGGTTCAATTCTATGGGCTCCAAAAGAAGGTGCCCCCATCCTCCCATTGGTTTCAATGGAGAAAAATGTTTAAAGGGACCGTGGTCCTTTTAAATGCCTTCTCCAAGCCGCAAGCGAACTCCAAAGGCATTTAAAGGGACTGCAATCCCTTTAAAGCCCTTTAACTTCAACTATCCACCAGTCCTGAAAAATCCTGAATATTTTCAGGAATTTGGGGGTTTGGCCATTTTGGATAGCCAAAAAAAATATCCACATCTATATCTGGCTGAAAGAATAGCCAGAACATACTGAAAATGTATTTTTAGGATATTTTTTCAGCTTAGATACAGCCGAATGCACACCCCTACTTATGTCTTGACCTCACCCCATGTGACAGGAACATGTGATCTATGAACACTCAAAATGGTGTACCTTCCTAGGAAGATACCACCTAGGAAGATTATTGATAGAGAACAAGCGATATTTCAGGGGAAACTTGTCTACTGTTATTGATCTTCTCATTTTGATAAGTTTCCAAAGAACCTCAAAGTTTTGAGAACAGTTTGAAAACCACTGGAGAGGGTTGCCAGACTCCAGGTGGGTCCTGAAGTTCTCCTAGAATTATGACTGATCTCCAGACTATGGAGATCGCTTGACCTGGAGACAACTTCAGAGGATGGACTCTATGTCATCATATCCCCACTGAGTTCCCTTCCTTCCCCAAGCTCTGCCTTTTTCAAGGACCACCTCGAACAGTGCAATTTTAAGCAGGTCTACTTGGAATCCTACTGAGGTCTACTCAGCAACATTTACTCCCAGGAAGGTATTCTTAGAATTGCACTGTAAATCATCAGGAACTTCTCAAACTGCAGTTAGCAGCCCTACCACTGGGCTAGAGAAGAGAGTCACTGGAGAGCTCAGATAGAGGAGTAAATTACTAAGTGCTTACAATATGCTAACTGTAAATATAGTCCTATTTAATAAATAGTCCTAATTAATCAAGTGTTGAATGACTTTAACTCAACATGTTAGTTATGAAACTCCGAAAGTACAGTTTGAATGTTCAGGGTTCTCTCTTGTATAGCTAATGTGGAAACACACTAACTAGGGTTTAACTGCTTTGTTTCTGATCATGATTTACAGACTGACCTTGAGCAAATGACTCAGTACTCTGCACTTTTTTTCTCACTAATCCTCTCCCCTTACACACTTATGAAATTGCCACTGTCTAGGGTTGTTAGAAGTGAGTACTAACTTTGTACAACTAAAACAACAAAGAGCCTGTGGCACTTTAAAGACAAATGAATGTGTCTGTGACACAAGCTTTCATGAACCAGAATACACTTCTACTTGATGCATGAAGACTACATTAACTTTTTTTATAGTCAGGATATCATCAAAACCTGTAACACATACATCTTACAAAGTAGGCTGTAGCTTATACCACAATATATTTGTTAGTCTTCAGGATGCTGTTGATGACAATGGGCATTCCTCACCCTAAAATCTAGGGGTGCCACACAGTAGGAAACCTCCCACCTCCCATGCTCCAAGCTCCTGCACGCAAAATGAAGAGGAAAGTGGTGTTACATGATGCTGCAACATCACTTTTGGACATGTAATTAAAATTGATGCTGTGGTATCACCATGCCACAAACTTCATGATTCCCCACCCCCAAAAGCTCCTGCGGATTGGCCACAGATGGCTGGCAACCCTACTAAAGACCCTTTCTTTAGTGTCCAGAATAGAACTGTTTGTGTCACAAGACACCATGGGTGCAATCAGATGAGCACTTTGATCCATTGTCGTTGCTCCTCCCAAACAGATTTGAAGTGCTCAATTAGACAGCAACATCTGTCTCCCATCCCGCAGTTGTCAACCTCCCATGCTCATGCCCAACTTTCCCAACACCACAGAAAGTTCGGTCTTTACAGATCCTACTGGTTTCACAGAGCTTCTGTGGATGTCTGATCACTCTCTTGTGGGGTGAAGCCTTTTGGGAAGACCGATCACTCACTTACTGTTTCACTGCCATTTCCTCCCAAGTTACCAATGTGCACATAAGCGGCTCTGTGCTGCAAAACACTACTTGTGTGTTTCGTCACCCCTCCCCCACCCATTCCATTCACCCTTCTTTCCCCCAGCTGAACCTGAGAGACCACCCTCTGTCCCCTCCGTAAACTAAGGTGGCTGTGTGTGTGAGGCAGTTAGCAAGGTACACATAAATGAATGTTTGCACCTCTCTTTCTGTCTCTCTCTCTCACACACACACACCCGGGAACTTCTCAAAAATCTATTCTCTCCCCCTGGCTTTGAAATGTTTGAAACACTGAGGCCCCGGTCATACAGGCCAGAAAACGCGGGGGGGAGGCGTGGCAGTTCGCCCCGGAGCAAAATAAGGTGCGGTAGCCCAATCATACGGGCCACTGGGTTGCTGCGCTCGAGCTCCAAGTGCTGATCATACCGTGCTGCTGCAGTGCGGCAAAAAAGCGGCGCAGCAGACCACACAAGCCGTGCTGTTGCGAAGTGTGCATGTGCCATTGGGGGAGGCGGGCTGCTGCTGGTGTCTTACATATGCACATGCCTCACTCAGCGTTGGTGCGCATCCAATGGAAACTTACAACATCCGGAAACCCCGGGACATGGGCCAGCCTCGGAAGCCGCGGGATACTGGCGCTCCTGCGATCAGATGCCGGCCTTTGCCCTGGCGTTTCCAGAAACTAGTACTTCAAACCTAGTAGTTTTTTACTCCGCATTTTTGGAGGGAAGCCACAGGTTGGCCACGGGAGCGCTACACCTCCCAGATGTGCTTGTATGATGGTGCACGGAAAGTCCGCGGGGCTCCCGTGCCTTCAGCGGGGCAAATGCTCTGTGTGAACAGGGCCTGAATTGATCAAAAACAGTTTCAAAAACACTTCCTCCACTCTGTACTACAAATCGCAGTAGCCTCTTCCAGCCAAAAATCCTAAATATAAATACACGTTGATGGGGTCTAAACTGGCAGAGACGGACCAAGAAAGAGATCTTGGAGTCGTAGTGGATAACTCAATGAAAATGTCTAGACAGTGTGTAGCTGCAATAAAGAAGGCCAACGCTATGCTGGGGATTATTAGGAAGGGAATTGAAAACAAATCAGCCAGTATCATCATGCCCCTGTATAAATCATTGGTGCGACCTCATTTGGAATACTGTGTACAATTCTGGTCACCACATCTCAAAAAGGATATTATAGCATTGGAAAAAGTGCAGAGAAGGGCAACTAGAATGATAAAAGGGTTGGAACACCTTCCCTATGAAAAAAGGTTAAAATGCTTGGGGCTCTTCAGCTTGGAGAAACGATGGCTGAGGGGTGACATGATCGAGGTTTATAAGATTATGAATGGGATTGAGCAGGTTGAGAAAGAAGTAGTTTTCTCCCTTTCTCACAATACAAGAACTCGTGGGCACTCCATGAAATTGCTGAGCAGTCGGGTTAGAACAGATAAAAGGAAATATTTCTTCACCCAAAGAGTGATTAACATATGGAATTCACTGCCACAGGAGGTGGTGGCAGCTACAAGCATGGACAGTTTCAAGAGGGAATTAGATAAACATATGGAGCAGAAGTCCATCTGTGGCTATTAGCCACAGGGTATAGATGGGAACTCTCAATCTGGGGCAGGTGATGCACTCTATTCTTGGTGCTGGAGGGGGCAGCAGTGGGAGGGCTTCTAGTGTCCTGGCCCCACTGCTGGACCTCCTGATAGCACGTGGTATTTTTGGCCGCTGTGTGACAGAGTGTTGGACTAGATGGGCCATTGGCCTGATTCAACATTGGCTTCTCTTATGTTCTTATGTTCTTATCACCCAGTTCTGCCATTCTGCCAGGAGTCTGAAGTACTGTTTCCCATAAATGCTTATGTGCATGCTCAAAAGACAAGTGATCAAAAAATGTCCACTGCCCCACTCTGTGGTTGCCATGTCCGATCAATCAACCACAGGGTGCAAGCGCATTGAAGTGGGTTAAGGGGGGTTGTTTGATCAAAACTTTCAGTTTTGATCCATTGTCGTTGCTCCACCCAAACGGATTTGAAAAAAACTGGATCAATTAGAGATGGGGTCACACCATATCAAACTGCACGTCTGAATGCAGCCCATGATGCCTCTGATGAGCCCACCCCCTCCCAAGTTTCCTGTTAGAACTAAACCTGTGGAATAACTGGCCTCCCAAATTCAAATAGTCTATCAAAAGGATATTTGAACCACTGTCCACCCTGCCCCTGCCCCTCCCCCTCCCTCCCTCCCTCTCTCCATCCCTCCCCTCTCCCCACTTTCTCTATACAGGTACTTCTATTTGTCTTTGTGTTTTACCTGTGGCCATTTCCACCTTGGTTATCCACTGGGTTGAATGCTTTCAGGAAGCAGGGTGGGTTTTTTCCTGCTTCACTAAAGCATTGTGGTGCATCTGTGCGCATCTTGGGGTTTCCTCAGCTTTTCTCTGACCTTTCTCAAAGCTGTTTTGCTCCAAAGTTTTGGGAAAGAACAGAGTAAAGAAAGCCTGGATGGTTGCTATGTGAGTAGGAAAATTCAAATTTTCCCAACTACAAGGCAGCCAATGCTCCCTCTAAGGTATGGAGTCTCATGAGCAAAACTTCTACTTTGTGAGCTAATGGCATTAAAACTGTGAGCAAGTGCTTTGGCTACTACATGAATTAGTTTACTCTGGAGCCATCCATCATGAGCTAAGACAAAAATGTGTGGCCCGGAGGCTAAAAAATTGAGCTAGCTCATGCTAACTCAGCTTAGAGGGAACATTGATGGCAGCCATTTTCCCTAACCTGTCCCTGAAGCAGCCATTTCCTCCCCCTGCCTCCCGTGAGCTTTTTATTTTTTAATTGATATTGATTTAACTTTATAGGAATATGTGTACCAGATTCACTGAATTCCCATCTCTCTCTTTTTAAAATAATAATAATAATAATAATAATAATAATAATAATAATAATAATAATAATAATAATAATAATAATAATAATAATAATAATAATAATAATAATAATAATCCTTCCTTCCATTGCAGAGGCATAATTGGAAAGGTATGGAAGGGGCTAGGCACACTTGTTTTTAATAAAAACTCAAAATTCGGAGAACCTTGTACACGTATTGGTATATCATTATAATGATATGATATTCTAGCTCTGATTTTTTTAAATTGAAAATGAGCTGATGGTCTGGAGGGCTGCTGCTATCAGTAGCTGCACCAGCAATGAAGAAACCATCCAAGCCTATCCCTGTGTAGAAAGCACCTGTGTCAACTGAATCTCAGTTTGAATTGAATTTAATTCAACTTCCACCCATGCCGTTTTCTTTTGCCTATCATTAAGTTACTTATCTTTTATGTGAAATAATTTGTACCCCTCAAATTGCTTAGTACTACTACTCAGGGAAGGATGAAAGCTTTCAGAGCATCCACTGCTGATGGCAGTTTCTTTTCCTATTTTGGGGGCTTCCCAGTGCTTTTCCCTACACCCTGAGGGCATTCCTGCTATATCATTACAGGAGCCAGAAGGTGACATCATCACACCAGGCACATCATGTGTGGGGCAATCTAGCATTTGGCTAAAACTCTATGGTAACCATAGAGATTTCAGTCAAATGCTAGAGCATTCCCTGTACAACATGCCCAACATGATGACATCATTTCCAGGACCTCAAGACCAAGCCATGAGCTCCCCACCAGCAGACAGGTAAGACCTGGCAACACTATTTCTTCAGTCTCAGAGGACAAGTCTGCAGGTGACTCTCATGAAAAAAGTTAGAGTTGGTTAAAATATGCAAATCCATCATTTATTTACCATGTGATCATTCCATTCACAGAATAAAATAGAACAACCTCTATGCACGCCAAGCTATACATCGATACAGTAGGCAGCAGCCATTTCAGTAATCCTAATAGCCTGGAAAATGTCACATTATCAGAAATGTATATCTCCTTTGGCACAACATTCATATGGACAGCATTCATATGCTAGGATAGTTATGGTCAGGGACAGATCCTATATTTTCATACCTTAAAATGTCAGGCTTCAGTCCTCTCCCCAAGGTCTCCAGATGATAATTCTCTGAGATGATCCTTTCTCTAGTGGCACATGAACACTAGAACACTATCACTCAGGAGATAGATACGGCTTTTAGAATGAATTTGGCGTATTCAAGAAGATTTCAAGTACCAAGGGAAGTACAAATTCGATTTCATAAGAGAGCGGTAAGAGATAAGATACTGAGAGAATTGAATGCCTCACCTTTGATACTAAATGAAGTGGAAATAAATATGTTAAAAGAAATTCCACAGAGAGTTCAAGAGAAGAGGAGGGAATACTTGGAACTGACGGCGTTGTTGAGGAACAATGCTATCAGTTACAGATGGATTTTACCCAAAGGCTTGTTTTTTTTACCTACAAAGATAAAAGATTCAGGATAATCTCAATTTTCAAGGTGATGGATTTTCTGAAGACTTATGGGGATGAGTTGTCAGAAGAACAGGAAGAGAGAGAAGAAGGAGAGAAAGATGAAGAAAATGGAGGAGGCGGAAAAGAGTCTGGGGTACTAAGAGATCCCCACTGGATATGAGGCAATGGGTAAGGGACAAACAGGAACAACAGAACCACAATTAAGATGGATAGGAGCAAAATAAAGTTTAACTCAGTGAATGTGAACAGCTTACATGGGCCACAGAAAAGGAGAAGAATATCTCATCAACTTAAAAATCCCGCCATTTAGGTGGTAAGCTATACTCAGCCTTTATTGACCTACGTAAAGCCTTCGATTCAGTTAATAGACCTCTGCTGTGGGACAAACTTTATAACTTGGGATTGGATCAACGCCTTCTGTTTTTGATCCATAAATTACATTCGGCTATTGCCAGATTCGATTTGATAAAAGAGGGTCCCTTACTCAGGAAATTCCTGTAAATAAGGGGGTTAAGCAAGTATGTGTACTTGCTCCTTCCCTTTTTAACCTCTTTATTGCTGACCTTCCACTGTGTCTAGCTAGAATTGACCGTCATTCTCCTAAACTGAACTCCTCTGTAGTCCCTATTTTACTTTATGCAGACGATGCAGTCCTTCTTTCTTTTACTAGGATTGGACTTATGCGCCTTTTACTAGAGTTTAACTCTTATTGTAGTTGGAACTCCCTCCCTATTAACTTTGATAAAACAAAAATATTGGTTTTCTCTAAAGTCTGGAAGTGCAAACAGTGGAGAATTGAGAGAAAAGAAATAGAACAGGTTAAACCATTCAGATACTTAGGAGTTTTGTTTTATTACAACCTAAGTTGGTGCCCTCATAGAGACCATTCCCTTAGCTTAGCTAGGAATAAGACTGCAGCTTTAATTCGTTTCTTTTATCTAAAAGGTAATCAGTTTGTCCCGGCAGCTCTTCAGAGTTTCCAGGCGACTGTTATCTCTTACCTATTGTTTGGGGTACCTATATGGATTCAAAATTTTAATAAAAGAGAATTGCAGGCTGGCGGCGTGGCGAGACATACACGCTTGAGTGCGGTGGCAATCTTTTGATCTTTAAAGGGGTCCTTTGATCATCAAAAGGACCCCCTGTTGTCCTGGGAAGGGACTGGCAGCTGCAAGGGGCTTTGATCTGAAACCCTGTGTGAGTTGCAACTCACGGGGTGGGCTGGATCGCCCCCGACGCGGGATCAAAGTTCGGGCTCAGTTTGTCTGAGCAAAGCCAATGCTCCTGCATTGGATGGGGGGGAAGAGAAACCTTACCGACAGAGCGCTTCTGTGAGCATCCATGACAGAAACTGTACAGTTTGAAAGGGCGATTTAAAATAATTAGCCCTAAGAAGTAGCACAGTGGGGAGGGCTCTCCCCCCTGAAGAACAAACGGCTAGAAAGTGAAAGGGAGCATGGCGAGGTTGGAGTGGAAAGGGCGAGAGGGAAAGAGAACGCCATCCGAAAGCTATGGAGCAGAGGAGGCTGAGAGGGAAGCGATTTGGCTTTAGAATGGTTTAACCTGGCTCTCAGTGGGTTTTGAGAAGGAACTTGGGTCTTCTTTTAAGCCTCTTTTAAAAACTGAAAATCGGGACGGGAAACAGCTTGTGGGCAGTGAGAACTGGAGGGGAATCTGTCCGGTGAGAGAGAGGCTTGGTGAAAATAAGAAGCTTTAAGGTGAAGACGGCTGGTGGGAGACCCCTTTGCAGCGTGCTCAAATCTTAACCCTAATAGGGGTAGGGTGGAAGAATCGGAGAAACAGAGAAGAGGAGGCCTGTTTCATCGCACGCTAATTTTTAACCCTTGAGGGCCAGGGTGGAAGATTAAGAGAGTGAGGGAAGAGAGAGTGTTTGCTACGTCCTCAATTTTTGCTGTGATTGTTATTGGTAAATGAGGTGTGAGAGAAGGATGGACTCTGTTTAAAGCCCGCTGGATGAAGGAACTTGGTTTGACAATAAGGAATTTGATTGTTGATTGACAGTGTGTCGGCTTGTCACTTCATTTGGTTTTAGTTGGCTATGGGGGAGAATAAAGGAGGGGGAAGGCGGGTAAGACAGTCTTCCTGGGAAAATTGCCAACAGGAGGTCTGTTTTGATAAATAGACGGGAGGATAGTGAAAATAACTTCTGAGGATTTTGCCAACAAATAAGATAGCCTAAACATCAGTATCCGTTTTAATTTTCTCTGAGATAGAAATTCTGGGAACGGGGCCAGAAGGCCTGCGCTGTTCCCAAACATTGGGTAAGGGTAAAGAGTAAATTTTAAAAATTGTGAATATTCTCTGTGCATGTTGAGAGTGCGATTTGGAAGTGGTGAAAAAATAGACAAATATGGCCAGTGGAGGACCAAGAAAACAGTCTCTGGTTTCTCCAGGGGCTACTAGCTCTGCAACAGGGAAGTTGGGGGGTGCAGGCCAGAAAGAGCCCCCAAAAGAAATGCAAGCAGTGGTGCAAGCCACTATCCTGAGCACAATTAATGATGTCATAGAACTGATCAAAGTCAGCATGGAAGAAATCCGGAATTCTGTTCCACAAGCTATTGTCCCCATCAATCAAGCTATCCAGGAAGTAAGAGATATGATCCCCCAAGCGGCGGTCCCGATACAGAATGCGATGAAGGACATTACAGAACAGTTTACCAAGAGCCTACAGCTGTTGCAGAACCAAATAGCTGATAATACTACAAAAACTGTGACATTAAGTAATACAGTAGAGGAAGTGGAGACAAAAACAAGACAAGTGGAAAGGAAGGTTCAAGAAAATGAAGAAAAACAGTCGTTACTGGAGCAAGATGTGATGAGACTGCAGGTGGAGAGGGCGGCGTTTGTTCTGAGGTTCCAAAACATTCCAGAGGAAAAAGAGGAAGATCTGAATTTGAAGATGTCGGAACTTCTGGCAAATCATTTACAGTTTGAGGATATAAATGAAGTAGCAAAAGAGATTGATGTGGCTTTTAGAATGAATTCGGCCTATGCAAGAAGATTTAAAGTGCCCAGGGAGGTACAGGTGCGGTTCCATAAACGGACGGTCAGAGACAAGATACTGAAAGAAGTAAACGCTGTACCATTGAGGATGGGACAAGAAGAAATTAAAGTTTTAAAAGAGATACCCTGGAGAGTGAGGGAGAAGAGAAGGGTGTACTCAGACTTAACGGCACTGTTGAGAGCCAAAAACACCACCTACAGGTGGATTTTGCCAGAGGGGGTCTTTTTTAACTTTGAGGGAAAGAGATTCAGAATCACTTCTGTTTTTAAGGCTAAAGATTTCTTAGAGACGTATGGCGTGGAGATGTCGGATGACCAAGAAGAAAAAGAGGAGAGAGAAGAGGGAGAGGTGGAAAGGGAAGGGGAATCCCAACCCCAGGGAGCAACAGCATCAGTTCCCTCTGCCAAACCTCAAAGACCAAGAAGATTTAGACTGAGATCTCCAATTGTGACAAGGCAAAAAACAAAAGGTGAAAAGGAACATAGACAGACACAGAACCTAGATGGATAAAAAGAAGTTGAAAATAATTTCGGTGAACGTCAATGGTTTAAACGGACCCCAGAAAAGAAGAAGGATATTTCATCAATTGAAGAAACATAAGGTGGATATAACATATATTCAAGAAACCCATATTAAGAGGAATGATGAAAAATATCTGAATTATAAAGGGCTAGGCAAAGTATTTGTGGCAACGGATAAAGAAAAGAAGAAACGTGGAGTGGCTACCTACATTAAGGAGCACCTACAACCAGAGTTAATATTCGCTTCAGAGGATGGGAGAATAGTGATGGTGGCAGTTCAAAGACAAAATAAAAAGGTTTTAATTGTGAATATTTATGCCCAGAATCAAAATCAGGAAAAATTCTACGGCAAGCTTCTGACTTTGATAGCTAAACAGGACTTTCAAGAGTTTTGTTTGATTGGTGATTTTAACACGTTTTTTGATAATAAATGGGATCGGAAGGCAAATAGCCAGAAGAAGAAGCTAAAAGGTAATGAATTTACTAATTCACTTTTGCAGATTATAGAGGAGTGGCATTCAGTGGATATCTGGAGAATAAGAAATCCTAAAAAGCAGCAATACACGTTTTATTCAACAAGGCATGATTCCTGGTCTAGACTGGATATGTGTTGGATGTCATCTTCAATGGCAAGGGATTTACAGGAGGCAGAAATTGAAGCAGGCATATTTGCTGATCATAATCCGATAATGGTGGAACTACAGGGAATAAATTGCAGAAGCAGATGGCCATTGAATCCCTTCTTACTTAAGGATGGTAAAGTGGTAAGAAGTTTGCAAACAGAATTCACGTTCTTCTTTAAGGAGAATATCACCCCAGGCATTGCGAGGCGGATGGTATGGGATGCGTTTAAGGACTTTGCCAGAGGACTTTTAATGAAGGAAGCGGCAAGGAAGAACAGGGAAAGAAATGAAGAATATTTTAACCTGAAGAGAGAAATACTGGAACAAGAGAAGCAGGAAATGGAGAGTGGAGGAGATTTGGATAGGAAAGTGAAAATTAAGCTTCTCACGCACAGGATGAATTGCTTATTGACAGCAGAACTGGCAAAGAAGGTAAGATATGCTAAACAAAACTATTTTGAGAATGCTAATAAACCTACTAGATGGCTGGGCTATCAAGTGAGAAAGCAGTCGGAAAGGACATTGATAAAATCATTGAGAGACAAAAATGGGGTGGAACAAAATGGAATCGAAGATTTAAAGAAGATTGTGGAGGATTTTTATAAGAAACTTTATGCAAGTGAGAAAATAACTAGAGAAAAAATATCCCTGTATTTGCAAGAGCGTATGATGCAAAGGTTTTCGTAGGGAGACCAGAAGATTTTAAATTAATCTATTACTGTGATGGAGATGGTGGAGGCCCTGAAAAGGCAAAATAAAGGGAAATCACCAGGGACGGATGGTCTACCGGTGGAGTTTTACATAACTTTTGAAGAAATACTGCTTCTACAGTTGCATGAAGTCTATAAGAAAACTTGGGAAGGAGAGGAAGTTCCAGACACGTGGAGGGAAGCCCTAATCTCTCTGATACACAAACAAGATACAGAAGGGAACGATGTCAAAAACTATAGACCGATCTCCCTGTTAAATATGGATTATAAAATATTTGCTTCTATCATGGCAGATAGATTGAAGCGTGTTTTGGCAAAAGTAATTCATAAAGATCAGTCTGGATTTCTGCCGAAAAGACAGATAAAACACAATGTAAGGCGGCTATGAACGTGTTGGAATATTATGAAGCCCATCCAGAAAAAGAGATGGCGGTGATTTTTGTAGATGCAGAGAAGGCCTTTGACAACTTGGATTGGACATTTATAATAGAGACACTCAAAAAGGCCAGAGTGGGAGAACGATTCACTCAAGCGATTCAAGCAATTTATTCAAAGCAAAAAGCAGCTGTTATGGTAAATGGGGAACGGACTGAACAATTTCATTTTTTTTTTTTTTTTTGGCAAAACTCTCCTAAAAAGGAGATAATTTTATTCTTTTTATAAGAAAAGGAAGGGGTAGATAGATGGAGAAAGAAAAAGAATGGAGTGAAGTTTTCTCTGTTAAAATGGGTTAGTTTTAGTTAGTGTTTAATATCGTTTTTCGGCATTGATCATGATTAGAAGATCTTCTTTTTAATTTTGCAAAGTCCAAAGACACTCTGTTAATACAGTTAGTAAAGTCCATTGGGGTTAGTAATTAAACAGCTCCTTACAGATGCAACACAAACAATCCTTAAGATGTCTTCTTTTAAGTCTCTTCCAATTATGGGCTAAGTCCTTTTTAACCTTGATGGCTTCCTTTCCTTCACCTCTTACCCCTGGGCTGCTGTCTTCTTCACTGCTTATCATAGTTTTAAGTGCTGCGTCTTCCCTCACGCCGGCGTGTCTCTTCAGAAGTTTTTGCATTTCAAGGATGTAGTCTTTCTTCTTTCTTTTGTAGCTTTCAGATTTCCAGGGCGCCATAACCACTTCGCAAAGAATTAGATCTCCGATGTCTTGCTTGCTATGCTCGACCCCCCTTCTACTGGCAGAGTAATTTCTTTTATAAAAGCGGAATTGGCTTTGGGAGCCATATCCACCTCTTCTTTTAATTCTTTCGCTTCACTGCCAGTTAGGGGAACCAATACATTCGCCAAAGTAAATCCGAGATCCTCTTTCTCTTCTTCTTTTACGCCCTGAGAACTTAGAATCCACGCTTTCTGTTCAATTTCCGTCATCTTCCTTGTTGTTTCCAATATCAGTTCTTGTCGACTGATGAGAACACTTTCCACTTTAAGCAGGGTTTCATTGATTTTCTGCATTTGCTCCAGCAGAGGGCGCAGAATCTCATTTTCCTGTTGATTGACAGCAAGCTCTGGGGGGGGCTACTCGGACCGGAAGTCCCTCCTCCCTTCTCTTCCGGTTTCTGCAGGACTTTCCCCGTTGTCGACATTTTGTTTTATTGTTTACTTTTAAGAAGTTCGTGCCGCCTCCCCCAGGAAGCTAATAAGGTCGTAGTCTTCTATGCAACCCCAACGGTACTTTCACCAACAGTTCTTTCTCTCTTCCCCCTCCGCGCTCCCTTTGCAAATCTTGCTTCTCAAAAGGGGTGGGGACTCCTCCCTCCTCCCATATGCTTAAACGCTTGTCGGGGGATTCAAATTCACGCTTCAAAATAGACCTTCCACTCACGATTCGATGCCACTTCTTCTTTTTATATTAAATCATATCGCTGTCTTCACTCCTGAAAGTCGGTGGCGCTGCTAAGTCCCATGACGGGGCACGACGCAGCGGGGCCGATTGGGGCAGGGAGAAAGCCTCAATTTCCCAGCTGTCTGCCGGCAAAGAGGTCACTCTCCGAGTGCCCCCGGTTCGGAGCCTTAACCTAAGGCTCACTAGGGTCTTTCGCACATGCGAAGACCCCCCCTATCTGCGCGTGGGCTAGCCGCCTCCGGGAGCGTCCCGAGACGCGGCCGCCATTCGCAACGCCAAAACCGAAACCTCCGGACTGAACAATTTCAGATACAAAAGGGCACGAGGCAGGGCTGCCCTCTCTCACCATTGTTTTACATATTTGCTTTGGAAGTAGTGACAGAGGAGATAAGACAAAATCCAGAAGTGAAGGGTCTAAAGGTGCACGGAGAACAATTTAAATTACTTTTCTGTGGGACGAGAAAGTGGCAGCACGCAAATACTTTAAACAGCACTGGATACGAGATGCACTTGGAAGAGTATGGGAGACCATCCAAAGGAGGTGGTTTACCAAAACTTCAAGGTTGGTGGCTCCAGTAGAAGCAGTGACTTTGCCTAGGCTATACTGTGAAGACCCCCCACAAAGGTATCTGGACATTATTAATGCGAAGGGGGAGTTGGAATTGGATGATGATATCAGTTGGTGGCACAGAGTGCAGAGTCAGTCAAGATATAAAAAAAGATTTTAAAAAGTAGGGTTTGAGAAATCTTTAACAGATATGGAGAAAATTTTGTATGAACCAGAAGAGAAATTTATTTAAAAAATGTATGCACTGTTGCTGGCTGATTATACGGCAGATGAAATGGTGAAAAATAACATGATTCAATGGGCAATGAACTTTGGTTATAATATTGAGCTGGAACAATGGGACCAAATATGGAAAATAAATGTAAAAATAACCAGGGTGGTCCCATATAGAGAAAACATGTATAAAATGCTGTATAGGTGGTATATCACGCCAGATAAGCTGGCGAAGTTTGATGGAAAATGTTCTAATAAGTGCTGGAAATGTAATGCTAAAGTTGAGTCCTTTTATCATATGTGGTGGACATGTGAAGTTACAAAAAAATATTGGATATGAGTGCATAGAATGATGCAGACAATTATAAAGGTACTCTTGGGTTTAAGCCAGAGGTGTTATTGCTGAGTATACTGCCAAAGGAGGTGCAGAGAGAGGAGAGATATTTGTTAATATATATTGCAACTGCGGCTAGGATTCTGTATGCGAAGTATTGGCGGTCTACGGTGGTTCCAACAAAACAAGAACTGATTGAGAAGATTATGGAAGCAGCAGAAATGGACAAACTGACTTTGATGTTGAAAGGGCATGATGAATCAGCCTTTATAAACACGTGGCAACGCTTTTATAATTGGTATGATCAGAGAGAGAAGGATGGAGAGAAACAATACTGGTTTGAATATTGAATATTATTAGCTTTGTGTTAAATTAGAAGTGAATAAGATAGAATGATAGAATTGGTGGATACAGAAGTAAAAGAAGGTAATACTTATGTCGGTAAGGGGGAGGAAATCTAACTGGGTGATTTGCTTTGGGAAGTTTACCCCCGTGAATGTTGAATTTTGTATTTTGTGGGTGTTGTGTAGTGTTAAGGTATTGTATTGTGTATTGTACTGTATTGTCTGTGATTGTATTTTGTGTTTTGTTTTGTTGTTATGTCATTGTCTTAAAAATAATAAAAATGCCTCTTTTAGGGGCGCTTTAAAAAAATAATAAAAGAGTAGAACTAATAAGCTCTACCTTTTTTCATAGTATTCTAGGTTTCCCCAACTCTGTTTCCTACTTTTCTCTTTGCGCAGAGCTGGGTGTCCATCTTATCGAATCCCGGGCATGGATCACCACTATTAAATACTGGTTGCACCTGCACTTTAGTGCTCCCCCTAATAGCCTTACTGCACAACTCCTTGCAGACCCATATAGTTCTATTTGGTCACAAACCATAGCGCATAAAATCATAACTATGGGAATTGATTTGGATTCATTGTACAATTGTGGTGAAACAGTTATTTTGCAGGTAGTGCGAAGGCGGATTTGGGATATGGAAGCCCAAATAATCAATGCTGGCAGCTGTGGAGTTTGCTCTCCACGATTTTTTTACCTCTCTCCTCCCCAAGCCTCTATGGCTTTGTATATTTCTAATTTAACAATTCCACTTTATTGGCGGGTTTTTATGCTAGCAAGATTTAATCTCTTTCCTTCAGCTGTTGTTTCAGGCAGATATAGGGGTATCCCCTATAGGAATAGAACCTGTAATTGCCTCCATAGTGAACCTGATTCAATTGCCCACATCCTTTTACGTTGCTCCCATTACTCTACCATGTGCAGCTACCTGATTAGTCCCCTCTTACCTTCCTCAAGGAATTCGATTGACAACGATCTTAAAATTTTATTGTCTGATAAGTCCTCGGCAATTACCTCATCTGTTGCCGAATTCTTAGCTTATGTTTGGAAGCTAAGGGTAAGGATGTATAAGTCATAACCTTTTCCTCGCATCCATCTGGTTTGATATACTTCCAATTGAGTTCACTATTTCTGAAAAGTTTTAAAAATGATCCTCTGTTGGTAAATTGGTGTAACTTGTCATGATTTATTAATTTGCTTCATCAACCTATTTGCTGTATTGCTTTCTCTTCTCTGTTGTGTCATGCCAATAAAGGTCTATGTATGATGATGAACTTAAAAAGCAGAATGCGGATATAATATGTCTACAAGAAATGCATATAAGAAAAGGAGATGAGAATTATTTAAATATTAAGGGAATAAGGAAATTATTTGTAGCTGCGGACAGGGGAAAAAAGAAAAGAGGAGTAGCAACATATGTTAAAGAATACCTACAACTGGAATTAGTATACACGTCTCAGGATGGAGGAGTCTTAATGGTGGCTGTACACAGACAAGCTAAAAGGACAATAATAGTAAACATATATGCACCGAACCAACACCAAGAAAAATTCTACAAAAACTTGCAGAAGCTTATTACACAGCAAGACTTTCAAGAGATCTGTATAATTGGAGATTACAATGCTGAGTTTGACAAGAAAGAAGACAGAAAGGCAAATATTCAAGGAAAGAAAATGGGTGGTAATGAATTCCCAGAATCACTATATAAGCTGATAGAAGAATTGCAATTGATGGA
Organism: Gekko gecko; assembly: GCA_029375565.1. Lineage (NCBI taxonomy): Eukaryota > Metazoa > Chordata > Lepidosauria > Squamata > Gekkonidae > Gekko > Gekko gecko. Next base: position 275,749,267 of record JAPDNY010000001.1, read on the forward strand.
TGCTTGGAGGGTGAGAAACCCAAAAAAACAGCAATATACCTTTTTCTCGGCCAGACACAATTCCTGGTTGAAGTTGGACATGTTCTGGATTTCAAGCTTGATGACTAAAGATTTATTGGAAGTGGAAATTGACGCTGGAATCTATGCAGATCATAGACCAATTACTCTGGAGTTGCAGGGGATAAGACCCAGAAGCAGGTGGACTTTAAATGTATTGATACTGAAGGATAAGAAACTAGTAAAATGACTGGAGGAGGACTTTCAATTCTTTTTTAAGGAAAATATTCAGCCGGATATGCCTATGAAAATAGTTTGGGATGCATTCAAGACATATGCAAGAGGCCGGTTAATAAAGGAAGCTGCCAGGATAAACAAGCGGAGAAATAAAGAATATTTAAACTTGCAAAAGGAAATTCAGGTACAGGAGGAGAAAATAATGGCGGACCCAAAGGAGACAAGATGACAGAGTAAGATTAAACTGTTATTGCACAAGATGAATTGCCTACTTACTCATGAGTTAGCGAAGAAATTGGTCTTTGCTAAACAGAACTTCTTTGAAAATGCTAATAAGCCTACAAGATGGCTGGCTTATCAAGTTAGGCAACAAAAAGAAAAATCATATATAAAAGCTCTAAGAAAACAGGATGGCGGGGAATTAAATATGATTCAAGAATTGAAAAATATAGTGGAAAACTTTTACAGGGACTTATATAGCAAAACAGAAACCAACATAGAACAAACAAAGCAATATTTAGAGAAATATCAAGTGAAAAAATTTACAGATGATCAAAGAAAAATACTTAATCAGTCAATTGCGATGATGGAAGTGGTTGAAGCAGTTAAAAGGCAAAAGAGGAGTAAAGCACCGGGCCCGGATGGGCTTCCTATGGAATTTTATATGGCGTTTGAAGAACAACTTCTTCCACAGCTGAAAGAGATACACAAGAAAACGATGGAAGGGGATGAGATCCCGGATACGTGGAGAGAGGCAGTAATATCTCTAATACATAAACTAAACATGGATGAAAAGGAAATTAAGAACTATAGACCAATCTCCTTATTAAATGCAGATTATAAGATTTTTGCCTCCATTATAGTGGAAAGGCTAAAAAGAATACTAACGAAAACAATTCATAGAGACCAAGCAGGATTTTTACCTAAAAGACAAATAAAAAGCAATCTAAGGTATATTGTGGATGTAATAGAATATTACAAAGTACATCCAGAAAAGGCACTAGCTTTGGTATTTTTAGATGCAGAAAAGGCATTTGATGATCAGAACTGGTCTTTTATAATGGAAGCTATGAGGAAGGCTGAGGCAGGAAGGAAGTTTATCCAGATGATTCAAGCTACATATACCAGACAAACTTCGACGGTTATGATAAACGGAGATCGAACGGGAAACTTTACGATACAAAAAGGAACAAGACAAGGTTGCCCTTTATCACCATTATTATATATTTTTGCTTTGGAGATATTAAATGAAGCAGTAAGAAATGACAAAAAGATTAGGGGGTTAAAGGTGAGTGGAGAAGAATATAAGCTATTAGCTTTTGCAGATGATCTTGTATTTATACTAGAGGATCCACTCTCCTCAATCTCTGAACTGAATAGGGCACTTTGGGAGTATGGCCAGGTGGCTGGGTTGAAAGTTAACATAAACAAAACAAAGATTATGACAAAGAATATGAGGACAGAGCAAAAAAACAAGCTACAAGTGGCCTCTGGTTACCAGGTATGTGAAAAAGTAAAATATTGGGGAATCAATTTGACAAATAAATGCAGCTCTTTGCAAAAGAATAATTATAAGGAGTTATTGAAAGCGAGGAAGCAAGGCTTAAGAAAGTGGAAGGATTTACAAATATTGTTGATAGGACGAATAGCCTTAATTAAAATGAATATCCTTCCAAGATGGATTTTTTATTCCAGACAATTCCGATCTTGCAAAACCTCAGGATCTTTAAAGAACTAGATCAGCTCATTTCAAAATTCATCTGGCAAGGAAAACATCCAAGAATAAGACTGAAGGCATTACAGGATTTAAAAGAAAGAGTTGATTTTGGACTACAGAATTGGACATTGTATTATAAAGCAGTGGTGCTAGCCTGGATTAGAGAATGGATTATGTTAGAGGATAAGTGGATGCTGAGATTAGAAGGGCATGATCTCATGATGGGGTGGCATGCTTTCTTATGGTATGGAAATACCTCTACGCACAAATATTTTAAGCAACACTGGCTAAGAGCATCATTAATGAAGGTGTGGAAAGCTATATATAAGAACTTTTTTTACAAAGATCTCGAAATTGATAGCACCGTTGGAGGCATTTACTTTACCTAATCTATATGAAGAGGAACCACCAAGAAGATATGGGGATATATTGGACTCTAGGAATGAACTTAGATTGGAAGAAGATCTATCTTGGTGGTGGAGAGTTCAGATAGAATCCAGATACACCAAGGATAAGAAGACTGGTTTTAATAAGAATCTTACAGAGATGGAAAAGATTTTAATTGCCCCAGAGGAGAAATTTATAAAGAAAGCCTACATTCTTATGCTGAAAGAATTGATGGCAGATGAGATAGTTAAAAGCAATATGATTCAGTGGGCCCAGAATTTAGGATATAATGTTGATCTTGAACAATGGGAACAAATATGGAGCAAAAACATTAAAATAACTAAAGCAGTAACTTATAGATAAAATATATATAAGATGTTTTATAGATGGTATGTTACACCAGAGAGAATTGTGAAATATGATGATAAATGTGCAAATAAGTGTTGGAAATGTGAAAATAAGCCGGGTACATTTTTTCATATATGATGGGGTTGTGAAATTAGTAAAAAATATTGGATATGGGTACATTGGCTGATGCAAAAAAAAATTAGGTACGGCAGTACCATTCAAACTGAAAGTACTGTTATTAGGCATACTACCTAAGGATATGAACAGAGACGATCGTTATTTGATAGTATATTTGACCACTGCATCTAGGATTCCATATGCTAAATATTGGAGGATCACTCAAACACCAACAAAACAAGAATATATAGCCAAGATCTTGGAGGCGGCAGAGATGGACAAATTAACTCTGATTATGAAAGGGCACATCGAATCCACCTTTCAGAACACTTGGTCATGATTTTATGATTTTATGATTGGTACAATATAAATGTTTAGAAGGTAGTAACGTAAATGCAACTAGATAATGGATAGAAAAAACTAAATGTAAATTGCTTGAAGGCTGAAAGAGATACTCGCATGTATGGATAAGAATTGTAGGCAACATGATATAAGGCGTATTCAATCTGAACGTTAAGCAACTGTTATTACCCCTGTATACGTTTTGTGTTGTATGTCTGTAGATATAGTTGTGTTATGTTTGGGAAAATAAAATAAAAGTCTGTCCTTAGGGACAGTTATATAAAAAAAAACACTATCTAGCACAGAACCTGCAGTTTTACAAGATGCAGCTGGAGTTATCTGAACGGTCAACAACATTTATGCTTTTTGTAGTATCTCTTTAACTAAGATAAACACTCTGTTTTCTTTTAGGCTGGATCAGAATAGACTATTGCAAAATAATTAATACAATACAGTTCCTATAGAAAAAAGGCCTTCATTATATGTGTACATAAGGGAGTTCTATCCCATGATCCTTGTGTAGAGCAGTTTCAAGCAAGTATCTGTCATCATCTGGAAGAGTCTGAATGTTATCAGTAATTGATTACATGGAGAATATGTAGACAATCTTTATATAATAGTTGGAAGCATCAGAAGAACTGCTACCAATTGTGCACTGTTTTCTCACAGATATAGACAATTGCTGGGCAGCATTTAGTGTAAAATTTTACTTGCACATGTTTGCTTTACATAATATTCATTTTTAAGCAAGGCAATGAATAGACACTACAGTTATTCAATAAGCACCCCCCCACACACACAAACAATTAACACTGGGGATTAATTCTGCAATATAAATGTTGCATTATGCATGTCCAGAAAATGAACTGACTACATAAGGCAGTAATGGGCCATTGAACAGACTGTGGATTTAGTGTAGGAATTAAACTTTTGGAAATTTTACGTTTAATGATCACTTGAATGTCAGACTTCACACCCAAATCATGTACCATTACACAAAAACACTGCAGAACTTAAAAGAAAAATGGTCTTTACCAAGGCTTCCCAAAGTGCTGTTTCTGATCCATCCAGGTAGGTGAAAAGATATGGGGTCAAGAACACTTTTGGATGAAGATTCAAAGAATCACGTTTCATCCACTTACCCTGGACAACATCCACACACCGCTGGATATTGTGCTATTATTGCACTACAGAAATTCTTAACTGTAGTTTTCCAACATGGACAAGACAATCAAGTTGTGAATGAATGTTGTACTGCACTGGCAGTACAATGTGGACACAGTCCTGACAGCATTCTTTGTAAAAGAAATATTCTGTTCTGGTTTTGTTTTATTAACAATACATTTTCCAGCTAGGAGCTTTTTTGTTTATTTGTTTTTACACTAATGTTTGCGCTATTCCTTATTTTGTTTGGTCTATTTTCCTCATCTTCAACTTAAAATTAATAGCTCCCTATCTAGTTGCCCCTACTTAAAATATCCTTTTAGATTTACCCTATGGGATACTATAGTTCTATAGCAATTGTTCACACATGCCGAGTCCGTAGAGAATATAGCATATAATCAGTTTGCATACTATATTACCGGTAAGCTGAATGTTTGTTCAATGCCTCCAACTTGTTTGTGGGCAATATTCTGACACGTAAAACAGCCCTCACTCATGCAACCTTAATATCTACATTGGCTTATAAGTGAATGGAGCATACTCACATTTAAAAGTCCACCACAATCAACTGTAGTTGGCCTAGAATTATATCGACTATCCTTGCAGATCTGCACTAATAACTTCACCATGCCAAAGGATGCACTTTCTCTTGTTCAGATTAGCAGGCTGTTATTTAGGTTGGATTTTGAGTTAATTGCAAATACTTTGCTTCATTTAAAAAAGTCTCAGTGTACACTGAAAAACCAAGCCCTAACTGGATAGGACACAGAATGAGATACACATTTTCTTTTCCTGGGAAAAATTCCATGCAGTTATACTTTAAAACAGAACAGCCCTTTGTTCTGTTCTGCTCTACAAAGGGCAAAGAATGCAATCCATTCTTGTTAAAATCAGCAGGAGATTTGGTATTAGCTTCAATCGGGCATGGGTTGCACCCATAGGGTTGGATCCATAAAATTATTAAAAGGAGGAAAATATCTGCTGTAACCTTCTTTTCTCCAAGTTTTTATGCAACAATCTACACAGCAGTTCACACCATGATATACTGTAGGTAGTAGGTAGGTTGCATTTATTGTGTAGAGCCAACGGCCATTACAATTAGGACATACAAAAAGGAACATAGATAAACTGCAGCAAAAACAATTCAATTATGTAGTTAAAACCACATAAAAACACATCAAAAACAGATGAGTACATCCCTTATGTACATTCTCTATGCCTCCAGACACAGCTCAAGCCTGTATTTTCTCGGCTGCCAAAGAAAACTATGCCACTCTATAACAGATACACAGGTCCAAATCAGAGAGAGATAAAACTAGTTTTTCCACCATGGAAGAATTTATACCTTTTAAGATCTCAGCAAGAAATTTATTTCTGGGCTCTGTATACAAGGGAAAGAACAGAATACAATGTGGGAAGATCGTCGGGGACCAAAGCTCCACAAAGACTCAGATGTGCAAGCAATCAGTGGCCCTTTCCGCACTCTCCTTTTAATCCATGTTCACTGCGGTGTCCTCCAAGCAATTCTGCACTAAAATTGCATTCAACCTTCTTTTTAATCCAGTTTTGTTAAGTAGGCAACTCAACAAGAGGCAGTGATTTCAGCAAAAGTGATTCAGCTTTATTACAACACTAAACTCAACTATCAGACAACATACACAACAAGTGGAGCACAGCTCCCTTTTTAAATGATCTGGGCTGTCAAAGCCACTCTCATAGATAAGTTAAGACCCAATAGGATAACAGAGATAAAGGCCAACGAGGTCTGTTCCCTCCACAAACGTATATACATTTTTGATTGGTCTATTTACAGAGTTGAAACCACCAATAGGAATGTATCAGCTTATGATCCTTGTCTAGAATCAAGCTTAACATAGGAAAGAATAGGCATGGTTTACAGTAAGACATAAGGTTTTTTTCCCATTCTGCACTAAAAGTGAGTTCAACCTTTTTATTCTGGGTTTTCCCCCCATTCTGCATTACATTACCTTCCTTCAGTGCTCAGCCCAGTTTCAGCCTGCTGTTGCCCTGGGTTATTTGGATCCTGTTTTGCCACAGACTTAAATTGCCTCGACTTGAACACTGAGAAAATCCAGAGTGGCAGGCAAATGCAGAAAGGACCAGTGTTTGGGTTTAGCAGCCATCTAGACTAGCAGAAGGCACGGTGTGAAACAGATGTTAAGAGACCATTGTAAGGTCTTTTCCACATTTGCCTGCTGCTCTGGATTTTCTCAGTATTCAAGTTGAGGCAATTTAAGTCCACACCAAATAACCTGGGGCAACAGCAGGCGGAAACTGGGCTGACCACTGATGGGAAGTAATGTAATGCAGAATAGGGAGAAAAAATGGATTAAAAAGAAGGTTGAATTCAATTTTTGTGCAGAATTGCTTGGAGGACATTATGGTGAATATAGATTAAAATGAGAGTGCAGAGAGGGCCTAAGGCTGCAATCACATACACTAAATAATCCACTTCCAATCCACTTTCACTGCACTTTCCAACTGGATTTTGCCAGTTCACACAGTAAAATCCAGTTGGAAAGTGGATTGAAAGTGGATTATTTAGTATGTGTGGTTGCAGCCTAAGATTGGGGAAAGTAATGCTAGACAGATAAAGAGGCTCTTCCATGGTCTTCTGAACAAGATATTTAAAGGTTCTGCATTGTTCAATGGAATTGCCATCTACTGACCACTTAAATCTTTGAGGTCTGTTACCAAATTTGGTCTTGGCAAAATTAATATTTAAAACCTCATCCTTTAAAAATTACCCAGTTTATGCATCCTTCTTAAACTGATGCAAGTACAGCCACTGATGTAATACAGCCACTTTCATGCTACTGTTTACACAGGAGGGCGCACATGTTCTTTTGGAGGGGAAAAAACGGTTTGGATTTAGTTTACTTTTCTCACACTACACTCTACCTTTATTGTATTGCTAAATGTTGTAATCTGCCTTGAGTTTCAGCAAGAAAGGTAAACTATAAAGTAAATAAACAAATGAGATTATCAGAAGATGCCTTCCTGCATTCTGAAGGCACTTTTAGATTAGCTCAAATTCTAAACAAATGAGAAACTGTCAAAAAGTGCAAATATTTCTGTTTTCTTCAAAGGAGTTTCAATAGATATATTTATTTTTAAGTGTGGGGGATTCAATTCATCCTTCAGAGAAAACTTGACTACTACTCTAGCCCCTGTACTACTTATGTCAGATCAATTTCTGACACAAGCTTTTATACCCTTATTGTGATCTTAGCAATTCAGTCTGTATTTATGTAAATATGAGCAGTTGTATCAAAGCAAGATATCCATGTACTATATGAAGTTAAATGTGCCTCACAACACAGGATCTCCACACCCAAAGCCCCTGGATACTACAAGTTTAAAACATATTGTATGAGTCATACATTTCCTTTAGGATAACACCTGTTATTTGCTGTAGACATGTTCAGTCTTGTGCCCTTTCCCATACTAGGGTACGTTAACAACAACAAAAAAGCCCTTGACTCCCCATTGCAGTACATTCCTCCCTCAATGGTCCTAAAAGACATCACCAGCCTCAAATCAGTCACCACTAGTGTGACATCAGTCTTTCCTATATATTGTCCATTGACATTGGGAAAACTATACACACACACTATTAATTCTAATGAATTCCTTTCAAATAAATTCACAAATTGGCAATAGGTTAGAAACATACCTTCTAGTTATTTATACTCTCAATGACATCTGCTATAATTATGAAAGAAAACACTATTATTAATTACTAACAAGAAGATATTTTAAAGTTTGAAAAACAGCAAAGGAAATAAGGATTCAGTTTTTAAACATTCTGTTTCATGCCACAGCTATTAAATTAAAGAATGTGTTACAACACTTGACTTTAATTTCATCATTAGCTCACAAAAGCAGTTTCAGATTCATATTATAGTAAACTTCCAGGCATAACTTTATGTTGTAATGCAACACCACCACACAAGCTCATATATACCAACTGTCCCGGTCCTGGCGGCCCCCCCGCCATGACACACCCTGAGCACTCACCGGAGAAGACGGGTCCAGCCCCCCTCCAGCGGCGAGCAACGTGGAGAGGACGCCAGGACGGGCAAGGCCCCGTGGGCGCGAGCCCCGGGAAGTGGCAGAGAAGAGCCCCTCCCCTGACGGTCGGCGGTGACGGCGACGGCGGTGCGGCCCTCGGGCTGGCAAGGCCGCCGCCGGCACAGGAGCACACGCCCCCTGGATGCGAGGAGGGCGTCCTACCTTATCAAGGGGGTGGGGCCTGGGGAGGTGGGACCAGGGAGGAGCACGGGCGGTACTGGGGCAACGGGAGGAGGATATAAGGGAGCAAGGATGGAGAGGCCAGGGAGGAGATGCGTGCTGAGGAGAAGGGAGCCGAGGACGTGCGAGAGAGAGGGAGAGAACACAGTGAGCTGGCAGTTTCCTAGGCACAGGGCAGAGGGGCAACAGGGGTGAAGCCAACCCCGCCCCCTGCCATTCTGAGGCCTCTCTGCTTCCTTATCCCGGGGATTCCGCCTACCTCCCAGTACTGCGACCTCCCCTGGACCCCGACGCCATGGCTACTGGAGGGAAGGGCCACGGGACCAAGGGGGTGCCCAACACAAACCCTAAAGAACAACAGGCTAGAAAGCAATAGTTTGTCCATTTGTACAAACAGAAAAAGTATTTCTTGGAGACAATTATACTTCAAATGCAATATACTTTGGGTTGAATGTGAATAGGCCAATGTTCCCTCTAAGCTCCAGTGTTGTGAGCAAAAATTATATCTCATGACTGAAAAAAGCTAGTAGCATTAAAGTTGCGAGCGAGTCTACATTAGACTATCACATAAATTAGTTTTTAGAAGATTATTTCCAAAACCTTGCAAAAATCTCAGAATGAATTCTTTTAAACGCCTCCATCTTAGAACCCTTCCAGTCCAGCTTTTGCCTGGGCCATGGGACAGAGACGGCACTGGTCACTCTCACAGATGACCTCTAGAGGCATCTGGATTGGGGTGGATCGGCAGTGCTGTTGTTGTTAGACCTGCCACCTCCCGACCTTCGATGGGGCACCACTCGTGCCAGCACCAAAGGTTAGGAGTTTGGGAGTGCACCTAGACACCTCCTTAACAATGGAGGCCCAGGTAGCAGCCTCTGCCAAGTCGGCCTTTTACCACCTTCAGCTGATTAGGCAGTTGGTTCCCTTCCTGGAACGCAATAACCTGGCAACAGTGATCCATGCAATGGTCACCTTGAGATTGGATTACTGTAATGCCCTCTACATGGGGCTGCCCTTTTCACAAATCCGGAAGCTGCAGCTGGTGCAAAACACGGTAGCCAGGTTGTTGATGGGATCCCAATTCGGGAGCACATCTGACCTGTGCTGCAGGCATTGCACTGGATGCCCATAGCATACTAGGTTCGCTTCAAGGTGCTGGTTCTTACCTTTAAAGCCCTTTATGGCCAGGAACCTGCATACCTGAGGGACCGCCTTTCCTCATATATGTCCCAGAGGACACTGAGATCTGGCACCCAGAATCGGCTGGCTCTCCCGAGGCCAGATTGGTTGCAACTAGGGCCAGGGTTTTTTCGGTGGCAGCTCCTCTCTGGTGGAACTAGCTCCCAGAACAGACAAAGGCCCTGCGGGACTTCTTACCGTTCTGCAGGGCCTGTAAAATGGAGCTCTTCCGCCAGGCCTTTGGAGCCACCACCACCTAATACTCCACCACCAACAATTAATAGCTATGTTGGCTGAACCCAGACCCACTGGTCCCTTAAATACCACCCATGCCAATCACCTAAGACAGCCAAAGAAGACCGAACAGCTGACCATAAACTGAGGATATTGCTAGCACTTTACTATGTTTTACTATGTTTGAGTTTTTAACACTGTATGTATATTAATTTATGCGATTTTATGTAGTGTATACTGTTTGAATTTTATTCTGTTGTAAGCCACACTGAGCTGGCCTAGGCCAGGAGGGTGGGGTAAAAATCTAATAAATAAATAAACTATATTTTAATAATTTAAACATTATAAGAGAAAATAGAATAAGTCAAATTTCATTACAGAAAATGTTGTCCTTCCATGGGGTAGAACAGGCCTCTGGAGAACAGATCCACTTGCCTGTTTCCATTATATTGATAGACCCAGCCTGTGGAGAACAGGTCTACTCTCCCTTTTCCACTATAGTGGTAGACCTGGCCTTTGGAGAACAGGTCTACCCACCCCATGCCACTATATTGGTAGACCTGGCCTCAGACCATCACCCTGCACTGAGCCTTAGAAAACATACCAGCACTTGGGGGACGGGAGAACTCTTGCCATTTTCTTTGTGTTTTTTTTTTAGCAAAATATGACAAATTACAGCTCAAGTATAACAGAGGTGGAACAATCACTGTCAGAACCCTACCTAACCTAACAAACAGGAAGTTGCTGAAATGTTATCAACCTGCCCAAACTATTCAAATATTTCTATCCCACTTTTCCCTGTGACTCAACGCAGCTTACAGATCATACTGAAAAGCATAATAGGTGTATTAAACAAAAAAAAACAATTTTTTCCAGCTCCATTATAGCCTGTGAGGACCATTATAGTCAATAGGCCCCATACACTATAATGGAAAATCAATCTGGGGGTATCTGAGGCTTTAAGGGAGCTGTTCTTTGAGGCAGAGGTGCCTCTCCTCAAAAAACACCCCAGGTTTCAACAAAATTGGAGCAGGGGGTCCAATTCTATGGTCCCCAGAAGGAGGTGCCCCTATGCTCCATTGTTTCCAATGGAGTGGAAAATGCCTTCTCAGTTTACTTGCGAGCTGAAGCTAAAATCCCTGTGCTGCCAGCTAAAATTGTGTGTGTCAGTGCCCCCTAATGCTGCTTAGAGGGAACTCTGGTGAGTGCTAACCCCAGCAGATATTTTTAAATACCAGCCTCAGCCCTATGAGATATGAGGATGTACAGATTGCCCTTTTCTCCCCTATCTACCACTAGCCCATATATATCTGGGATCAGAGAGAAGGGTGATCAGGACAGCAGACTTCTATCACAGACCTCTCTTTCTAGAAATCAAAGTCTGAGACACTCTGCTCAAAGGAAATACATTTGCACTCAAGCATGGAAGTCCACACAATTTTAATCATCACTCCTTTTGTTCAGTATTAAGTAGAGAATGGAAGAAAAGGGAGGGGGAATAGTAGCCTCAGCTCTTGCCACTTACCACAAATAGCTATCAGGTTCTTTTCTTCCAGATCTTCACAGCAAGCACATACAATATAAGTGTAACAGTATTAATACCACAGTATTTTGTCTGTAATTTTCAGTCTTTTATAAACCATTTACATCTACCATATCCAGGGGTCTTTTGGGGGGGGAGCGCACCGGAGCGCAGCTCCGGGAGCTCAGGAGCCAAGCCCCGCCCCCAGCAGGCGTCCCGGAGAGTCTTTCAGGCAGCCGAATGTCAATTTCAGCTCCATTATATCCTATGGGCCATTGAAGTCAATGGTGAAAACATAGGGTATATTCTGGGGGCTGGAGGGGAGGGTTGGAGGAGAGGCTCCAAACTCACAGGGTAGCTGATGGAACCTCTCCCCAAGATACCCACCAAGTTTCAAGAACATTGTATCAGGGGGTCCAATTCTATGGGCCCCTAAACAGGTTGCCCCTATTCCCTCCATTGTTCTCTATGGTGGGAAAAAATTAACTATTTTTCCCACCATAGAGAACAATGGAGGAATAGGGGCAACCTCTTTGGGGGCTCATAGAATTGAACCCCCTGGTCCAATGTACTTGAAACTTGGTGGGTATCTTGGGGAGAGGCTCCATAAGCTATCCTGTGAGTTTGGAGCCTCTCCCTAAACCCCTCCCTCCACCCCCAGAATATACCCTATGTTTTCACCATTGACTTCAATGGCCCATAGGATATAATGGGGCCGAATTGCCACCAAATTTCTTTCATTCCCTCCTTTCCTTCTCTCTTTTTTCCTCTTTCCCACCTTCTTCTCTTCTCTTTTTCCTCCTTTCCCTGTTTCCCTCCTTCTTCCCTCTCTTTCTTTCCCTCCCCTTTCCTTCTCTTTCTTTCCCTCTTTCTTTCCTTCCTTCTTTCCTTCTCTCTACTCTCTCTCTCTTTCCTTCCCTCTTTCCTCCTTCTGTGCCCCAACTCTGGTGAGAAGGAGTTTAAACTTTAAACCCCTTCTCTCTTAGCTCCCCCACTCAGACCAGCTGGGGAAGAGAAGGGGAGGCTTTTGAAGATGCCTCCCCCTTTTGCTTCCCCTTCTGACATCACTTCCGGTGATGTCAGGGGCGTGGCATATGCTAATAGCGTAATAGCTCATTAGCATACCATATGTTAATGAGCTCCTGCAGCTGTTTTTCTATGAAAAGACCCCTGACCATATCTATTTATACCCTATCTATTTATAAACAAAGCACAGTGGGGGAAGGCCTGGAATAGTTTTTAAAATAAAATTATCTTTCCAAATATGATTGTACCTTTACTGTCTATAAAGTTTCCTTCTGTTTCTATTTTCTTACTTTGGCAAACGTTATCTGCGCTCATTATTCCATTCAAGTTAATAGGTATTCTCTGCCGATTTCAGCAAGAATCTCCTCACCTACCAATAGATTTGCACAAACACTTTGAAGATAGACACAGACAGCATACATGTATTTGAAATATCTGTATGCTCCCTCTTCAAAGACTTGCTCGGGTCTGCTCACAAAATTGGATAAAATCATACAAGCTTGAAATCAAACCCTTAAAATCCAGAAAATAAAAACCCAGAGCATAAAATACACATAAAAACATTCGTATAAGTCCTACAATTAGGGTTGCCATTCCCCCAGTGGGGCCAGGAGATCCCTAATTTCAGGGGCCCCAATCTGCCACCAGCCACCAGGCTGGCAGGGGAAGCCCCACTCCCAAACTGCAGCATCCCGATGCAATGATGTCAGTGGCAGTGAAATCATCATGCTGGGTCCTTTGCACAGTGACACTCTAGCATTTGGGGAGAAACTCCAGGGTTACCACAGAGTTTTTGCCTCAAATACTAGAGCGTCACCATGTGACAGCCATAGCATGATAATATCACCACTGGTGATGTCATTGCACTGCCTGCTCTTCACACTTGCGGCAGAGTGAGGAGCCGGGAGTCACCTGCCACAGGTAAGAGACCTAGCAACCTTACCTACAATACACGTTAAGTTTGCAGTTCAAGCTAGATCATCAGCTCATTCAAAAAGACCTGGAGCAGACACATTCTGAGCAAGCATATTTTCCACACACACAGACAAAAATTCTACTTCTTTGGGGTCACTTAGCAATACTAAAGGCCTGGGAATGCAAAAGCTGTCTGAGGTGAAGTTTTTCCCATCCACCCACTCCATTTTGCTCTATTTAGCCATGCAAGGGAAGTTACTTCATGCTGTAACAAGTAATTATTCATGATCAGTTGACCTTAGTAGATTTCATTCACACTTGGGTCAAAACATAGTGCTCCTTATACGTGTTCTTTCTGAGCAAAATATCCTGTACTGATTGGTATGAAAATAATGTTTCAAATATGCTCAATGGTTGCATTGCTCCTTGCCTGCTCACAATAGGGAATTTCACATTACCGAGATTCTGCCAGATTGAAGCCGTTTCTGATTCGTCTTGAAGTAAACCGGTACAGGGCTGCCATTTCACACATGGCTTTCCCTGACGGGAAAAGAGCCGAATCAGAAGCGGTTTGGCAATTCAGACTGCACCGCTTTGTTTTCTCGCCGTTTCCCGTAGCGCCTTCTTTTTTAAAAAATGTTTGCTTTAGAGCGCTATAGCACTATAGTGCTATAAAACAACACTGCAGGCATTCCAATGGGGTTGCTATGATAGCCCGCACGGGTGAAAAAAGGCGGGGAAAAAGCGTATCGGATCTGGGAGAAGAAGCTGACGACTACTTGGAAGCGGTTAACAGGTAAAACGCTTCAGCCCCGTTTCCTGAATGGGACAGAAGCGATTCTGTGTGAAATTACAAATATATTCCGGTAGGGAACCGGTTCTAAAACGGTTCTGTCTGAAATGCCAGACCAGAAACCATTTGGGAACCATTCCTCTTCCGGATTATATCATCTGTCTGAAATTCCCCAATGTCTTCTACCTTTATAAGCCTTTCTTAAGTATGGAATGACAAATCTAAGTCACTTTTGTTGCTTTAAGTACTTTTTTGCCTCTATGGACGATATCTTTGCTTCAGACAGATTTTTATTTGCTTGAAATGTGTTTTTTTCCCTTCAGTCCTAGACTACTACATTGTCTTGTTTATTAGAGATCTATGCTGTTGAATTGAATTTGTTTTTCATATATTGTAATCTGCCTTGAGTCTCGGTCAAAAACAGCAGTAATAGTAAGACTTTTTATATCAAATTTAGAGTCCAGTGGCAGCTTTAAGACCAACAAATATTTATTCAAGGTATGAGCTTTCGTATGCAAAGCACACTTTTTCAAATACATTGGAATGGTGGATAAGGTTCAAACTTATAGACAGGGACTTAACAGAAAATTAACATGTAACATGATGATGTTTAAGATATGCATAGTCAGAACTAAATTAGAAGGTAAGGTTATAAGGTCAACAGCTGTAAAGCAATAAATATGTCAAAACAGCTGATAAATGTCTAAAGGTGTCTTTTCTAATTGTGGGAAGCAAACCAAGAATCTCCTTCTCTCCTTCCAGGCATGGAGATCACTTAACAGCACTTTTTGAGGTGAATGCAGTGGTCATGTCAGCAAAACATCCCAATATTCTTTGCATTACCATTCAGTATTTTAATATACTATGAAAAATGAATACACTAAAATACAGAGGATTTATAGTACTTCTTGTTGAGAATATATATGTGAGGAATGAATGAGTTAGCATATGTAATGAGATAAGAAACCAATATCCCTGTTGAGTCCTGGGGAGGTCTTTGTTCCAAGTGTTGTAATAACTTGTAATTCAGCATTTTCAAATCCAGGAACAGAATGAAAAAGGAAATTACTGAATTTCAAGTTCTATGGAAGCAAGCTGCAAGAAAAGATGTGCATGAAAAAATGTCCTTGTAACTTCCAAAGTAGCATTGATCATTATACAATTCTTATTAAAAAGAACTTGTATAATTATCAAGACCACTTTAGCTATTAAAAGGATATTCTGAATTTATCTGCCATTTGGTTATATATACACTACTGGGGGGAAGCCCGTTGCGGCCGAGGCAACGGGCTCTAGGGAGAGTCCTTGGGGGTGGGCAAGGCGGCTGGGCTGGCCCCCTCCCGCAAGGAGGAGGGGCGGTGTGCTCCGGGCAAGGGAAGCGTTGCGGCGGTGTTTCCCTCCCTCGGCGGCTCACCTGGCACCCAGTAGCATGCGGGGTGGAGGTCACCGGGGTTTTCAGAAGCATGGCGCATCTCCCCCCCCTCCAGTTCTTGAAGCCAGACTGGGGCAGAGGAGTGCGTTGGCGGGCTGGGGGGGGGTTGCGACAGCTGCCGCCTCGGAGGGACTTCACCCAAGGCTGGGTATGGAGGCTTTGTGGGGGAGGGTGCAGCAGGCCTACGGTGTGCGGTGGCAGGGTTGCCCATTTCGGAGGACCCTCTGAACGGCGGGGTGTGGAGGCTTGCGGGCAGAGTCAGTGGCGGGCCTCGGATGCACGGGTTGGCCCCCCCCGTGAAGGCAGGCATGGCAGTGGATTAGGGTGCTGTTGTAGGGGATGTGGTGACGGCGGCTCCCCCATCGGTGGGCGCCCGCCAACATGGGGTCTTCTGGTTGTATCTGGCTGGGCACGGTGGCGAGCTCCCCGCGAACGGGCCAATTGCGTCAGTAATCAGCAGCCAGAAAGGGAGGTGTTTTGGGGGCGGGCTCCAGAGGCAACGGCTGCAGCTCGAGCGGCGGTGGCGGGCTTGGGCGGCCAGGGTGGCGGGAAGAGGCCCGTGTTTCGAAGCGATCGGTGGCTGGAGCAGACTGGGGTTGTGAGGCTGCGCGATGGCTGAGTGGGAGGGTGCACAGCCACGCTGGAAGGCTAAGCAGCCAGTGGCGAGGGACTCCATATCTGACTGGCAAGTCCGTCGGCCAACTGATTCCGACGCGCATTTTGACCATATAAGGTATGACTAAAACTCAATTATATATAAGGAAGGATATGCACTTTCATTTTTATTTTTCACAGCATTTATAGTTTGCCTTTCTCAAAAAGGATCACAAGATATTTAAAAGCAATAGATAACAATAAAACTAAAATATTTAAAATGAATAAACATAAATGAAATGTTAATGCTAATAAACAACAACAGGCCATTTATGAAATAAGAATAAAAACAGCAAGCCAACTTACAAAAAAGTACTTCCAAAAGTTCTGGCTTACAAAGCGTGTAGGAGGACAGAAGAATGACAACTTTTCTAGCTTCTACTGGTAAGCTGTTCCACCTGGTAGGAGCTAAAAGTAAAATGGCCAGAGCATGGGTTCTAACAGATCATACTTCCCTGCAAGAGGGAATCTTCAAGAGACTCTGCTCATGAACAAAGCTGATGTAGCAAAGCAAAACAGGAAAGATGATCCTACAAATAAGTTGGTCCCAGACCAGGAAGGGCTTTATAGGTAGTAACTAGCACCTGGGTGGTACCTAGGGATCCCCTGGAATTACAGCTCATTTCCAGACTACAGAGATCAGTGCCCCTGAAGAAAATAGTTGTGGAGGGTGGCCTCTATGGTTTTGTACCCCACTGAGGTCCCTGTCCTCCCCAGGCTCCATCCCAAAATTGCCAGGAGTTCCCTAACATGGATCTGGCAACCATACCCCCCCATCCCTCTCTGTTGGTCAGGGGGGACCTATTAACCCTATCACTACAGCTTATTCCCAACAATAATTATGCTGCAGAATTTTGCACAAACTGATGTTTCTGAATTGTCTTCAAGGGCAGTTCCATGTAGAATGTATTACAATAGTTTAGTCTTGGGTTTATTGTGGTATGGCATGGATCCACACAACCAGGTTTAACAAGGTTCAGGTAAGGAGCCAACCTTTGTGTCACTTGAAGATACAGGAAGGCATTTCTTTTCTGCACTGAAATCACCTGTTTCTCCAACAACAGGGCTGGATTAAGTAAAGATCCCAGACTGCTGGTTCGGTATTAGCAAGGATCATTTGTACCCCAACAAATGAAGGGAGCACAATACTATCCAGGATCTCTGCCTTACTGATCAACATCAGCTCAGTCTTGTCAGTATTCAGTTTTAATTTGTTCAACTTTAGGCACTTGACCACAGCAACCAAGCACTGGCACAGGATGATGATGGCAGGGTTAGACATCTTTGACAGAGAAATATATAGCAGAGTGTCATCAGCATACTGATGACCCAACATCAAAACTATGGCTATTCTTTCCCAGAGGCCTTACATACAGATTAAAAGCATAAACAACAAAACTGAACCCTGTGGAACCCACAGGACAAATCTCACACTGCCAATGTCTGATCTCCAACAGCAACACTTTTCTTCTGATCAGTGAAAAATGATTAAAAACAAACCATTGCACTTCCTTTAATACCAATTTCTATCTCTAAGCACCTTAGTAGGATGACACAGTCCAATGTACTGAAGGCTGACAACTCCAGTAAAAAACAAGAGATGCACAGCCCTTACCAACACAAGAACAAAGATATTCCACTAATGATACCAGTACCATTTCCATCCTATAGGCAAACCAGAAGCCTCAGTGGAAAAGGTCAAGGGTAGATGTGTTGTCCAGGAAAGTATGAAACTGATCCAGGGCTCTTTTTGTAGCAGGAACTCCTTTGCACATTAGGCAACACACCCCTAATGTAGGCAATCCTCCAAGAGCTTACGGTAGCCCCCGTAAGAAGAGCTCAGTAAACTCTTTGAGGATTGGCTACATTAGGGGTGTGTTGCCTAACATGCAAAGGAGTTCCTGCTACAGTAAAGAGCCCTGTCTGTGACTATGACCTCAAAAAGGCAGATTATTAATTAATCTATATATTTATACCCCGCTTTTATGATCAATAGGTACCCAAAGTGGTTTACAACATTCTTCTCCCTTCTTCCATTTTATCCTGACAACTACCACCTTGTGAGGTAAGTTAGACTGACAAAGACTGTCACCCAGCAAGCTTCCATGACAAGAGTGGGGATTTGAACCAAAGTCTTCTGAACCTTAGCCTGACACTCTAACCACTACACCATGCTGATTAGAAAATGGACAATAATTGGCCACATTATTATACATCAATTGTTGACACAGAGAGTATTCTTGTGATCACTGAAGGATACAGTTATCTGCCAACTATTGGGGAGGAAACCCTCTTTGGCAAAAAAACAGACATTAGGAGTTTGTTAATCTGCTCCTTGGATTTCAATAACCAATATGGACAAGAATCAAGAGAACACATGGTGGCCTTCACAACACCCAAGTTGCTGTCAACATCCATCAAGGAGACCAACTTGAAATTATTCATAAATGGACCAGATGGTGCACCAGACACCTCTACAGCATGAACTATATTACAATCAGTATCCAAGTCAGAACATATCTGAGAGATTTTTTAATCAGTAAAAAAAATCACAGAACTGTCAAAGCTGATAACCAGTTCCTGAAAATTTAGAGACGCCAATTGAGGAGTCAACAAATACCAAAATATCCTAAACAACTGAATACACACTAGGTGACTCAATGGTGGCCAAAAAGATTTCTTTGCTGCTATCACTGCCCCAATAGGTCTTCAAATAAGCTCTATACCATGTTATGCAGGCTGTGATAACACACACTAAATAACCCACTTTCAATCCACTTTCAAAGCACTTCCCAATTGGATTTTACTGTATGAACTAACAAAATCCAGTTGGAAAGCACACTGAAAGTGGATTGAAAATGGATTGTTTAGTGTGTATGAGATCTCAGCTACAGTGTGTCACATCTGATTTTATTATTCCACCAATGATGCTCTAGATATCTCCCAATACTCTTCAGGTCACCCAAGTTAAAGTTAAAACCAGAGGCAGGTGCAGTTTTGAAAGAGGGAGAAGATGCAGGGGAACAGCCCTTTCTATAAGTTTCGTAAGTTTCATATTCCAAGCTCCCACTGTGGCTTCAACAGAACATTCTGGAAAACAACAGGTTTCTTCCATTGGTGGACCATTTAAATTTTTCTCCCAGCCTCCAAGGAGTTAGTGCACATTCACACATGCCTTAGCAAGATAATGGTCTGGACATGGCATAGGCTGAACTTCCAGTCCCCTAACCATAGGCTTGGCACACAAAAAAAGAAATCTGTTTATGTCTGTTTTTTCACGTGTTGGGCGAATTCCAGCCTCAGTCAGAACTGTGGTGGCCATGAAGTCCTGAGCTGGCCCAGACAGAATTTGGTATGAATGCTGAAATCCTCCAATAACATTAGTCTGAGGGTTTCTGACTTCAAACCAAAGACCACCTCTAACAACTCAGACAGAACATCCATAAGTCCTGAGCCATAGGTCCCTGAGACTACTGCCTGGCCCAATCTCTCCCCTTCCTTCTACAACTGAAGCAGACCAGTAAAATCTTAATATTGGAAATGCTAGCACTTTAATATTGTTGATTTTAATACTGTTTATATTATTGTATTATTTATTAATGTGATGAAATGCGTTTTATTTCATGTAAATTTTATTTTGTTGTGAGCTGCCCTGAGCCAGCCTAGGCCGGAATGGGCAGGATAGAAATCAATAAAAATAAAATAAATAAATAAAATAAGCAGTTGGTAAACCAGTGGAATATCCAATCTGTCCCTGAATCCCAACATGAGTGCTGGCAACAGTTTACATTGGAAATCTTGGAAAGGAGAAACAGAATAGTGGCCAGCTCTCTCCATGGCCTCCAGTGTGAGGTTACTAGAGGACTGCATAACCTGCTGGAGTAAATGGCCCATCACTCTCCCCCAGCCAGATGTCAATTATCTCCCCTGACTAAGGTGGTAGCTTGCTACACATTCCAGGATACTACAGTCTTCCAAACTTGCTCAGCAAGATAGATAGCTAGTAATCTCTAAAATGGAAACGCTCCCTTGTTTTAAAAATTTATTAGGGTGGATTTTCTTCAAGAGGAGTACAGTCCCAGGAAATCTCATCCCAACTGGATTAAAAAAGAGTTAGTCAGAATGTGTCTCAATGATACCAATGGACAGGAATAGTCAAGTCCAGTCAAGTCAAGTTAGCCTTTATTGGCATAAATTATCAATACTAGTTATACAATTTAAGAAACAGTTACAAAAATGATTAAAATACACCTATAAAAGTTCTGTGACTCAATATTGTGCAATTGGGAAATGGGTATTATATTTCTGGGTGCCTTTGGCACAGCTTTAAAGCCAAACAGAAAAACTGAGCCACCTTCTCAGTGATGCCAGGATCAAGATCATTTAGGAGTCTATGTATCTTGAGTGCATCAGAACAATCCACCATACTGGATAGGATGGGGTATAGATGAATGTTCCTTACATCCGCATACAGATTGCAATGCAGGAGAACATGGGAGATAGATTCCACACATTTCTTACTGCAGGGGCAGTGTCTGGCCCAATAAGAAACCTTGTTAACTCTGCCATATAGAATGGCAGAGGGCATAGCATTACATCTGGTCAGGGCAAATACTCTACGTTGTTGTGGAACCTGCAGAAAGGATAGATATGAGGCCATCTTCCCTATAGTTAGGGGGATATCGAAATTCAAGGGGGAGCAGGTTTTATTAGCTAGGCTGAGTAATTTCTGGTGTTCAATGTCTAGTGTCCTATTTTTAATCTGATGAAATGCCTCCGCACAGGGCAACATGGATAGAGAATCTAAAGAAAGGCCCAATACTTTAATTTTTTCCTCTATATGTGCTGACCAGTTCGATACCATGAGCTCCGAAAGCATGTGATATAGGAGGCTCCCATGTTCGAAATTGTAATGTAGGTGAAGCCAGTATTTAAATGTCATAAGCCATGCACAGGTCTCCATCAAGGATGAGCCAGTTTCCAAATATATAACTGCATTTGAGACACAGTTTGGCAAAGCCATGATTTTCCGCAGAAATTTGGATTGGACTCGCTCAATGGCACTGTCAAAGGACCTAATCCAGATCGGGATACCATACAATAGCTGAGAACTGACTTTGGACTTGAAGATTTTAATTGCTGCTGGCACGAGTTGGTTGTCCCTACAATAAAAGAATTGTCCTATAGCTGATGCGCTGACACTGGCAGCCTTCACCGCATATTTGCAATGGGTGGCCCAAGCTGCATTGTATTGGAAATGAATAGCTAGGTATTTGTAGTGTTTAACTTGTTGTTGCCATTAATGGACCATTTATATGGTCTTCACTTTTTAGAAAACACTAGGATTTTGGACTTGTCATAATTCAGCTGAAGCTTATTGTTAGTAAGAAAAGCAATGCTCTGGAGTAGGATATCAGCACTGTGTCATCAGCATAGAGTAGTAAGGGTACATGTATTTTGCCTAATTTGGGGCTGTGGCAGTCTGTATCAGAGAGCTGGACAGTGAGATCATTAAGAAAGATGTTAAATAAGAAAGGGGCCAGGATGCATCCCTGTTTAACACACTTATTAGCAGCAATCTTTGGTGTCAGGTTGCCTGCAGGCGAGCATTTGATCTGGCAGGTATTAAGAGTGTAGAGTTGTTTAATGAGCAGGAGGAGTCTCTTGTCCATGTTTAGCTGCTCTAGTTTTATCCAGAGGAGATCCCTATCGACTGAATCAAATGCGCCTTTCAAGTCCAAGAAGGCTGCAAAAAGTTTCTGGTTGTTCCTCACAGTGTGGATGTCTACAAGATGGGATAAAGTAATACAATGGTCTAAGGTGGACTTCCCTTTACAGAACCCCAGCTGTTCAGGGCCTAAAAATTTTTCTTGTAGCATCCAAAGATTAAGTTTACCCAGTAGGTGTTTGGAGTATAATTTGCCTATAATAGATAATAAGCTGATCGGCCTATAATTGGAAAGATTTGTTTGTTCACCTTTTTTATATAGTGGAACCACTATCACGTTCAGCCATGCCGATGGAATTATACCTGTTCTGTCTACTAATGTAAACAAGGATGCAAGAAGAGAGGCTCACCAGTCCAGGTCTAATTTTAACATTTCTGGAGGAATAGCATCTGGGCCAGGGGCTTTCCCTGATTTCAATTGATCAATGAGTTCTTGGACTTCGGCCGCTGACACAGGAGGCCAGTCAGGTAGATCAACAGGGAGGGGCGCCAGGGAATCAGCACAGGCTGGTTCTTGATAAAACAAATCTGAAAAATACTGAAACCAAACATGGGATGAAATAACAGACATAGAAGGATCATTACCACGAAATGCACCAGATACTATAGCCCAGAATTTTTTTGAGTTATTTAAGGTTGTGGCCTGATATAACATCCCACCGGGTTTGGAGTAGTCAGATCTCTTTTTTTTTATGAGTTGGTGAAGTTGATTCTTAAGATTAAAGTATTCTGATGGGAGAGTTGGGGCCCGTGAAGTACGGTAGAGGCTGTAAACATTGCATAATAATGCTTTTGTTTGTTTACATTCTCTATCGAACCATGGAGAGTTTGTGAAGTTGGTAACCCCCCTACCTAAATGCCCTGCACCTACGCGCAGTGATTCAGAAATGTGCGATATTAAGGAATCATAGGCCGACATAGCTGCAGCAGGGTCTGAAGCACTCAGTAAGGAGGATCTAAGTTCCTCGAACGGGCCAGATTTGAGGAGATGCAGAGTTTCCCATTCTGTACTGTCATTCCAGAGTATTTTAGGTAATAAGTTGGTCTCTGGGAAATAAGGAGTCATGTTACAAGAAGGGTTAGGGTGGAGACTGACTTGCAGGGTCAAAATTAAAGGGAGATGGTCACTAGTGGAAGGATCACCTATTGAAAAATCTTTAACATAGGGTTTCAAAGATGGAGAAATTAACACATAATCAATCACACTGCAGCCCCTCCTGGAGAGAAAAGTAAATTCTCTGGAATTTGGAAAATCAATTAGACCATTTAACCAAATTCTGTTATATTTCAGACAGAATTTGGCAAGACAAATACCTGCTGAATTAAAAAAAATATTCTTGGATTGTCTTGCATAAGAAAAAGAAGGAGGCAGAGTGATATCTTGATCAATTCCAATAGCTTTGGAAAGCAAACTGCAATCCTTGCCCACCCTTGCATTAAAATCTCCTGCTAAAATTATTTCAGAGGCTGGAAAGTTCCTCTCAAGTTCCTCCATAAGTGTGGCCAAACGCTCCCAGTGTTGCAAAAGGGATGCATGTCCCAAGGCAGAAGGTGCATATATATTTACAAGAATCAGTTGAAAATTATCAAAAATGAGCTTGATAGTCTGGTCCATATGGCTGGTTGCTTGTAGCAAGATGTCACCTGAATTTAGATGGGAGGAAACAAATATAGACAATCTGGCTTGAAAACAGCCCCTTGTATTAGTCCTGAAAGCAGGTAGGTTGTAAGATTTGTAACCTTCGAGGTAAATCTGGCTTGATGACCAGGTTTCTTGGAGGAATATAACATCAAATCCTCTGAGAAAACTTATGAACTCAGCATCTTTGGCTTTGTTCTGCCATCCTGCCACATTCCATGAGATGACTTTAATGTCCGAGGCAATTAAGAGCTTAGGTGAAGAGAGCGGGGGAGATGCTATGAGTCAATCGCCCTTGGTTAGATGATCCAGGGCCTCATTGGTGTCATAGAACACACACCCATTAGCCAAGCCTCCCGATATATCCTTGATTAGTTGGTTCACGTTAGGCCACACGATCTCACCCTTGCTGCACAGTGGGGGATTCTCAGCTGTTATTGGTGGCAGATGGATTTCTCCTTGAACTGGCAAGGCTGGATGTCCCTTGGGCTCAGACTTGGAATCTGCCATGGAAGTTATATTGACCAATGGAGGGGAAAAGTCATGACAGGACATGCCCAAGTTGTTTCCACAGAAGATTGGTTTTTTATCATCCATTCTATCTATAGCCACTGATTGTTCAGAACTGGAAGGATGGATGGTAGAGTTCAAAACCTCTGTGTTCGGGATTAAGCCTTCCTTGGATATTTCCTTATTAATCGTAATTGCCGACTGGGAAGGGCTCCTGTTCTTCCATGGATCTCTGTGACCAATGCCACTGGGAATCAAGGGTTCAAGAACTGAGTTGATGAAGACCCGAGATGGAAATATCCCTTTACCCTTAAGGAATGTTTTTTGACTCAGTAGAAATTTTGGAATTCTTGCACAGTTAAACGTAAGTAAGACTCTCTGAGTTTGCAAATGATTATCCAAACGTTCCGCTGACCTTAAATCCACCACACCAATATGGTGGCTAAATAGCTCTCTCAGATATCTTTTGGCCAGGTGGTTCTTGTCCCAAGGATGATAAGCCCCTCTGTATCTGCAAACAGTCATACATACTTTATGAGCTTGCCAAGTTAGTTGCCATGAGTCACTTAACTTGGTTTCCTCTTGATAGCCTGCTGCCTGCTAGGGCTGAGTGAAGTTGGAACTTGGTGAGTAATGGGGGCTACAGCAGATTCGTTGTTGGCAATTGGTTTAAGCAGAGCATTAGAATTCCCCTTGTTACTATATAGGTTGGTCAGCAGTTTAATATTGTCCTCTATTTTGAGATGTAGAGAATGAAGGCTTTTACAAATAAAATTCATTGAGTCTGCTACAAGAAGAAGTAAATTCGCTGTGGGATCAGCATTTGTAGTAATAGCCTTCCTTAGCTGGGTGGGGTGGGTAGCCTCTGCTTGGCTATTCAAGCCCTCACATAATAGGTCTTTCACTGTGTCCTCGGACAGAATTGCTGGCTCAGCCAAAATTTCTGCCAACAATTGATAACGATTTGATAAAGGAATTGGAGAGGCAGAATGTAGCTCTGGTTTAGTTAGTGAAAAAAAGTCACCAGTTTTAGATTGTTTAGACACAGGTGGTAAAGCTTCCTCTGCGTCTCTCCCACGTTTAGAAGGTCTCACATTGCTAGAAGTCAAATAGTTATTATCCCACTGTCACATTATTCTGCAAGCATTTTGTTTTCCCTATTTAGCCCATGAAGAAATAAACAGTGCTTGGCATCAATAAAAAGCTAAGACAAAAGGAAATGTATCCATAAAGCGGCTGGGAAAATGTGGCACAGGCTGGGGCCCCTGTCATTGGTGACGAAAAGTAATGTGGTGGTAGCAATAATTATACAGATGTTAATATTTATTTATTTACTTAAGTTATTTATAATATGTTTTTCTCACCAAGACTCAAGGAGGAGTACATAGTATAAGTTCAACCAACACAATGAGACATCTAACGAACAGTAGAATAAGTTCTAGACTACAGAAATCTGAAAACAGAAATCTAAAAACAGAGATGAAAGAAACCCCTGAAACAAAGCATAAGCATTTAAACATGATATGTTAAATGGTGTAGAAAGTACCTAGTCTGGAATGATAGGAAGCAATACAGTCATATAGTTAACAGTCTTTGTTCCCATAACCAAAGCAACTTTCTGAACTATTTCATTGCAGAACAGTCCTATTTTTGTTGTTGTTGTTCAGTTGCACAGTTGAGTCCGACTCTTCGCAATCCCATGAACCACATCACGCCAGGCTCTCCTGTCTTCTGTCATGCTCTAGAGTTTGCTTAATTTCATGTTTGTTGCATTGGTAACACTGTGTAACCATCTCAACGTTTGCCGTCCCCTTCTTCTTTTACCTTC
This sequence comes from Gekko gecko, assembly GCA_029375565.1. NCBI lineage: Eukaryota > Metazoa > Chordata > Lepidosauria > Squamata > Gekkonidae > Gekko > Gekko gecko. The sequence goes on from JAPDNY010000001.1 coordinate 275,775,311, forward strand.
AATCTTTCCCAGCATCAGGGTCTTCTCTAGTATGTGCTCCCTTCTCATTTGGTGGCCAAAGTATTTGAGGTTCAGCATCTGTCCTTCCAGGGAACAGTCAGGGTTGATTTCTTTTAGGATGGACTGATTCAATCTCCTTGCTGTCCAAGGGACTCTCAAGAGTCTTCTCCAGCACCATAATTCTATTCTTCGGCGCTCGGCCTTCCTTATAGGCCAACTCTCACAGCCATACATTACTATTGGGAATACCATTGCTTTGGCCATAGGGACTTTTTTTGGCCTTGACTTTTTATTATACTGTCTAGGTTTGCCATAGCTTTCCTCCCAAAGAGCAGGCATCTTTTAATTTCATGGCTGCAGTCACCGTCTGCAGTGATCTTGGATCCCAGGAACGTGAAGTCTGTCACTGCTTCCATGACTTCCCCTTCTATTTGCCAAGGATTTATAGGGCCGGATGCCATGATCTTAGTTTTTTTATGTTGAGTTTCAAGCCAACTTTTGCTCTCTCCTCTTTCATTATTAGCAAGATACTCTTGAGGTCTCTTCACTTTAGGGGGCTGGTATGCTAAAGTAGGAAGTCAAAAGGTAACCAGAATAACGGACAAATTTGGCCTTGGAGAACAAAATGATGCTGGGCAAAGGCTAAACATGCTGGTCATAGCGAACACCCTCTTACAACAACTTAAGAGGTGACTCTATACATGGACATCACCAGATGGGCAACACCGAAATCAGATTGATTATATCATTTGCAGTCAAAGATGGAGAAGCTCTATCCAGTCAATAAAAACAAGACCTGGAGCTGATTGTGGCCCAGATCATGAGCTACTCATTGCAAAATTCAGACTTAAACTGAAGAAAGTTGGGAAAACCACTAGGCCATTCAGGTTTGACCTAGATCACATCCCTGCTGAATATACAGTGGAGATGAAGAATAGGTTTAAGGGATTAGATTATATAGACAGAATGCCTGAAGAACTATGGATGGCAATTCATGACATTGCACAGGAGGCAGCAATCAGCACCATACCAAAGAAACAGAAATGCAAGAAAGCAAAGTGGCTGTCTGATGAGGCTTTACAGTCCTATTTACCTGTGCAAACAAACTTTTTTGAATAATTTCATTTTGGGTAGTTTGCAGGAAGCCAGGAGATTGAGAGGCTTCCTAACCTCATCTGGGAGACCATAATAGAGAACATGAACATGACAAAAGAGGTAAAGAATTGTGGAATGGGAAAAGGACAGCAAGAATATAAAGACAGGAAACATACTGGAAGGATAGAGTAGAATTAAGTGTATAGGGAAAAATGTTAAGATATCTCAGGAAGAACAATGAATGGTTTAAAACAATTCATAATTCCATGTAAGGCATAGGAATATTGCTTTGATTAAACACTAGCATCTACTGGGATGTACAAAAAAAGTAAATTTCAGTAGACCATTAAAAACTTGAGCTGGATTCTACAGCACTGGAATTAATGCTAATTGTATTGGAAATAAATCAGTTCAGATTTACATACAGGTTTGTTCTAATTGGCTAATTTATCAATATCCACTCCAACAGAATAATTTAATCTTGACTAGATCTCATTTTTATCTGTACCTTTGCAGTGGGAAACTGTCTAATGCTGAGGAAAGAGCAATTCCTGGTCTTTTTACCTATTTCCCCAACTCCACCCCAGCAGTCTGGCTGACTGGTCTTAATTACATATTGATGGGAGGGGAAATGTTATTGCTTCTGTGTGTCTAGCCCCCACTAATTTGCTCTGTCTCCCAAATTCTGTGCTATACCTTTGCTATCACCTTCTGCATAGCTGGTATGCTGATGCTGTAGACTTACTGCAGGGGGAAGGCATAATTCCTATTCTGCTTCTATCATCTCCCAACTTGTCCTGCCTTGCTTCCAGTAGATGCCTATGACCAGCATTTATACTACCAAAGTCACTTCATAACTGGCTTGGGAATATGACCAAGGCCCATTACTATAAATTCAAACTAAAATAGGTGTTCTATAGAAGTTTAATATTGTCTGCAAGGGTATCTTCACAGTTCAGTTTCTTGAGTGAATGTAAGATTTTTCACATTAGAATGATACCATGAAGATATTAAAATAGCTGGAAAATGGTCTTTTGTATTTGTTTACTTACTCTGTTGGTTTAACTCCTACATTAGGAAGCAATTTGTGATCAATTGGTTATGGCTACCCTGTTCTGAATCCTGAAAGGTCATGTTCATCATGAAACATGTGAAAGGTTCCAATGAATTAGCCAGTCAAGTGATTTTGTTTGTTTAAAACTGGTTTTTGTTTTCCAAATCCAATCATATATTTAGGTTTGGGTTTTCATTGAAGTGTTAACAGGAAAAATTATCTAAAACCTTTAGGTATCCTAATCAATGAGAGACTACAAACACAAATTTAACTCTGCAAATCAATTTACCTTTGCACATTACTAAGAAATTAGTTAACCTTTTACTTGTTGAATCTTAGCAGAAAAAATGTGAAAGAATCTATTCTTGTAGTGGAAACAGAGTGTAACTATAGTATATGGCTTGGAATAACAAATGTAGTGTGAAAATACTGTATGGCTTGGAGTAACAAATTTACACACAAATATTTGATTTACCAAGATATTACTTTTATCCTAGGAAAACATGTAAGGATCTATCCAAATGTCCTTTGGACTCCTAATGTATCTAAACAGTTATGCTCTGTGCCCATCCCATTCTCTGCACTGAGGTCCATTAAGTATTTCACAACAGGAAAGGGGAATTCATTCAAACAGAAACTAATCATAATCTGATTAGGTCATTTCATATGTATTTTCATAGTTTTAAAACCAATTGAAACAGCAAACTTAAGAACTATTCCATGGGGCAGAGTAGTGGACATGGGAGAGGTAATAGTAACTCAGCAGATATACACCTGACTGGAATACTCTCCAACCAAAACAGTTTGCCAGTAAGCCCCCTGAACAGGATTACCTCAATTAGTATTTTGCAGCATTTCCACTTTTTGCCAATCAATGTAGCAGTGACTTAGAGAGAGCTTTTTGATTTTATAGAAGCAATAGGTGCGCTTGTATGAGCTGGGCTGCAGTAGACAAAGTTTCTTATAACTGCTGGCGGCCCTTGAAATTACAGTGTAATTCACAGGGTTGCCACCTTGGGAAATACCTGGAGATTCTGGGGGTGGAGCCTGAGAATGGCAGTGTTTGGGAAGGGGAGGGACTTCAGTGGGGTACAATCCCAAAGACTCCATCTTCCAAAGTAGCCATTTTTTCCCAGCTGAATTGATCTCTGTTGCCTGGAGATTAACTGTAAAAGCAGGAGATCTCCAGCCACTACCTGGAGGCTGGCAGCCCTACTAATTCACCACCATGGGATGTAAGAGGTAAATGGTTTCTTTCCACTAGCTAACAGGAAGGGCTGCAAAGAGTGGGGAAGGGTAGCTGCAGAAGTAAAAACATGCAAGCGCAGAGAGATCAATTATAAGGAAAAATCAGATCATCTCCCTATATGAAGAAAGCCACTGGCTCATGATCTGAGCTCTAACATGTGAAATTTCGTTTAAAATCATTATCAGTGACCAGCTGTGCGTTCCCCTTGCCCAATACAAACCACTCCTTCTCCAGCTGCTGTTAGTTTCAATAAGGAGAAAAGAAAAGCAATCTCCCATTCAGGTGTTTAAAAAAGTATTTAGAGAGGGATCTATTTTTAAAACAAAACTTGAGAATGCAGATATGGGGAGTACTCCCCATTTTGGGAAAGGAGAAAAAATTCCCTGCTCCTCTACAGAGAGGAATTTTAATTGCCTCTAAAACAAGGATGCTTTCTGTCACACTTTTGACAGAGGAGCCCTCTTATGACAGCAATACAATCACTGATAATTTCATAATGTTCATTTGGCGGGGGGGAAAAGAATTAGAAGTAGAAATGGGTTTCCCACCAAAACAATAAAGAACAGAATAAAGTACCAGAACAAGTGTAATAACTGTAAAAATTGCAAACAAAATATTAAAGAATAAAACAGATTGAATGTGACTCAAATATAATTTCTGTGCATATCCCTAGAACCCAGTGGATGCTCCCTCAATCATAGGACAGGCTTCAATAGCCAAGTTTAAAGCTGAGCGGGAAATTTAGTATAACCTCTGCCTGTGTTAGTTCTGTGGGGCTAAATCAGGAACAGAACTTGAAGGACAATGCAAGTTAAATAAAATTCCTGTAAATCACAATCCTCCAACATACAGAACAATACAACAAGTGAGGCAGAGAACTGAAACTTGCAACAGATAATGTCCATTAATTCAGTTAAGCAACTAGTTCTTGCTTGCAATAACTGTGCAGCGGACCAAATCCAACTCCCCATGTCCATCAAATCCCAGATTTTTCCAGTGCATTCCTTGTGTTAAATGGAACAAATTAGGCATCACGGGAAACAGGATATACTCTTCAACTGCAGAAACAAAGCCCTGCAAAAACAATGATTCCAATAATACAAGTAACATTAAATTTAATCCTCCCTCTTTTAACAATTAACTTTTCACATACATAATTTCCCATTACCTTTTCATCTTGTATAAAATGATAAAAGACCAGGAAATTTTATTCAGCTCCACAGCAAACAGAGTCTCTCTGGGGCTAACCTCTCTTCCCTGAACTCTGCCCCTTCTAGGCTAAACCAACTAGCTTCTGGGTTACATCAGCACAGAGCTTGCTTGCTTGACAGGAGATGCAAGGAGCTTGACCCTCTAGACTAAATCCAAACATCCCTTGTAGGAGTGAAAGAATTCTCCTCTCACACAATGGGGTGTCCTTGGGTTGCCAACCTCCAGGTGGTAGCTGGAGAACTCTTGCTATTACAACTGATCTCCAGGTGACCAAGATCGGTTCCCCTGGAAAAAATGACTGCTTTGGAAGGTGGACTCTATGGCATTATTCCTCACTGAAGTCCCTCCCCTCCCCAAATGCCACCCTCCTTGGGCTCCACCTCTAAAATCTCCAGGTATTTCCTAACCTGGAACTGGCAACCCTAGGGTGTCCCCAAGTATTTTATATTTAGAAATATCCACTAACTTACTCTACCCTTTACTGTTCTCTTATTTTGAAACAATAAGGAAGCCCAACACTTCTCTCAATCACAATTAATTAACTTGTGCACTCTATCACATGACAGAACCACCACCTTTACTAATTCAGCTACTATTGGGCTAGGCCATTCCACAGGATGCTAGCAAGACTCAACAAGAACAGAAAAGTTTACTGCTAAACTAGATATAACCCAAATTCTATGAAATCTCTTTAAACCTACAACTAGCCTATTTTGCAGATTCACAACAAGTGAACAAGTAAAAATAAAGAATGTTAGCAGCAGACAATGAAACTTTATCAATATAAGTATCTATACAATATAGCTAGGCTAGGCCCATTTCATTCAGATTTGGACTACAGTTTAAAATGGAAGTATTGACTGACCATCTTCACCAGGTGATGGGGGAGCATATCCCTGTTGATTCTCCTAGACCTGTTGTTGACTTTCAGTATGATCAGCCACTGTATATTTCTGGAAAGCCTGGTCAGGCAAAGAGCCTCAGTGATTCTGGCCAGTTCCAGGTGTGGTGCTGGTGGGCTGCTATTTGGCCCCATGTCACTCATCCTGTGAGATACCACAAGGGTGCATATTTGTCTCTTTATGCTACTTAATATCTATTAGGAAACCAAATGAGACATTATTTGAGATCTTGAGTGAGGTGCAGTGAATATGTGGATGACACACAGTTCTATTTTTCCCTATAAGTGGATGTAGGATTACCAGCCCCCAGGTCCAGGTGGGGGTTCCCCCACTTTTGAGGGGTCCAATCTGCCCCCAGCCAGCTGGCAGGGGAAGCCCCCAAGCCCCACCCTGTAAAAGCAACTACCTACCTGGCTGCCCCTCTCCCTCCCTCCTGCCACATTTAAAGGGCTTCAGCTGAGCGGCAGGGACCATGTGGCCCACCAATCAGTTGGAGGGCCCTTTAAATCTAGCAGGAGGGAGGAAGAGGGGCAGTCGCGGGTCACATGCTGGGCTCGCAAAAAGACCCTTTAAGGGGAAAAAGGACTGCCTAAAATCCCAAATCAAAAAGAGTTCTGAGCATCCCCAAGATTTGTAGATAACCCACAGAAGACTGAAATCTATTAGCCAAATTTATTATCTACCACACAAGAATGGACATACAGTGAATGCAGTTATGCAAACAAATAAAAAGAATAATCTGTCACGATGTACAAATTACACTAGAGACTTCCATCTTCTTATACAGCTCTAATTACATCTATAAACAATACATACAACAAATGGTTTTGCCACCATGCATGAATGACATCTAAACCAGTTGAATAGTGACCTAATAGTCCTTGAAAGTACAAGGCTGTCTTTAGAATGAGGCAGTCACCGGCTCACGATGCAGAGAGGTGTTTCAGATAGAAAACACAAAGCAGATGACACAGGCTCAGGAATTGCTAAAGTGTGAACCGAAGGAGTGGCAACGGCATACCTAAGTTGCTTCTCCATTTCTTAAGGCTTCCTCAGGCTGCTTTCCTTAGTGATGGAGCCCACCAAGCTCCGGTAAGATTTAAAATGACATGTAGTCTTCAAATATATTCCAAACAGCTAGGTATCAGGCTCTGGTCACCAGCCCATATTGGCTAGCTAAAAAGTGTCCGAAAACTCCCAAAAGACACTTTAAGGGGAGAAAGGGCTACCTAAAATCCCAAACCAAAAAAAGTTCTGAGCATCCCCAAGATTTGAGACTGAAATCTATCAGCCAAATTTATTATCTAAGCAGAATAAACCAGAAGAGCAATACATAATGAACTTCTTAGATCTCAAGTATCATGAGTGATTCTGACACTATGCTTGCAAGAAGACACTAGCAGGAACATATTAATAAACTGGAATTTGGTATGACCAAAGCTGTACTTATATTAACCTATTTTACTATCCTAATGAATGACCACTTCAGTTACTACAAACTTTACATTTGGTAATTCATTCAGCTTTAGAATTTTTAATGTTCCAGTCTACCCACCAGAACAACGCATGAATGTACCACTACACTTCAGTACATATGACTGGTAACTAGGCCAGCTACCCTGTAGTCCTGTGCAACTTGGAATAAGTTCACACATAAGAGAAACACAACAAGAAACAGCAATCCTAATATGTATGGATGGGGTTTGCTAGAAAAGTACCCACACACCCCTGACTGATTCTGCACGATCTTTCTCCATCCTAAAGTTTTGACTGTTAAAATAAATTGCTTTACAATAAGAATGAAACAGCAATGAATATTTAAGTATGGCAATCCATTAAGGTTTATGAACACAATCCATAAAACACAAAGCTTTGAATTTTAATCTCCAAGGATATCTTGGCTTTTAAAATGCCCATTGGCAAATGAAAGATTGTTTCTGATAGAATTATTAGAGTTGATTCATTCCTCTTGCCAGTAGTAATCTTGGTAATCTTCAAGTGCAAACAAGAGTTATGTATGATATAAAAGAAAACCCAAGGAAGAAACAGGCCAGGTTAAAGCTCATGTTTATTATCTGTTTTTCAAATCTGAGACATTTATAATGCTTTCTAACCTCTGGAACATCCTACCACTTTGTATTAGAGTAAGTAACCAGACAGCTAACTGTGGCCTAGCAGTAACAAACCAAGCTATTAACCAGGAATTTCCCAGCATGAATCTCTATTGGACCTGAACATAGTAGCGGCCTTAAATTAGCTGCCTCTGACACTCAGCCTCAGCTCCCATTTACAAGAAGGGAGTAATTATTCTGATCTATGCTGCAATCTTATTGGAAGGACTGATAAAAAAAACAGGGAACCAAACTCAAATCCCAAAAATCAGTTCAGAGATTTTTTTCAGTGAACTGAACCTGAACCTAAATTTCTTAGTTGCTTTCAGCTTGAACTGGAATTGAACTTTTAAGCACAAAAGTAGCAATTGGTTCAAAATAAGGATTCAATAGTCAAGTACTCAAGAGATTTTTTTCAGCATGTCTGGTCAAGCAATTATTTGGAGAAACTATACTGACCAGTGAGTGACCTGACAAAGGAAGAGGAACAGCTAGTAGGCAGGACTTAGGACTGGTAAGAGTCTTGCTCACCCACAAGCTGTAGTACAGAACCAAAGCCTCAGTATGACACGTTCTTGAACTAAAACTAGAGATGCTTGTGTTTCATTGCAGTTTCTCCTGACTGCCTACTATCAAAAATAAACAGGGCAGATCTTTTTTTCTGTTATTTCAAGTTAGCAAAGCTTCTTGGATGAAAAGTTGGAGTCCTAAGGAACTGTGAGCAAGGGAGATTATATTTTTTAATTTTTATATGCTCCTTCCCTGGACATTTTCAAGCGGAGGCTGGACAATCATCTTTCGGGTATGTTTCGGCTATACTCCTGCAAAGTGCAGGGGGTTGGATTAGACGGCCTGCAACTCCAAATAGAATCACAGAATCATAGAATCATAGAATGTTAGATTCTATGATTCTGTGATTCTATTTAAAAAGAAGGAAACCTATGAGAACAGGAGGAAAGGGAGTTCACTATGGAAGGTAGAGTAAGGAAGGCTAATTAATAATCACTTTGCCCAAGGCACCCTGGGTACCTAGTTTTCACCTCTCCCACCACTAAGAAGACACTTTCCTTCTAGAATATGTCCCCTTTCAGGCACTATGTTCAAATAAAGGTAAAGGGAAGAGAAGCACTGCACATGATCCTCCTAATACATATTACTGATATTTTGTTGAAAGGGAAGGGAAATCAAGGTTTTGGTATGTGCATTACAAAGCTGAAGTATAAGTGCATTGCCCCATTCAGATGAAATGGCCACTGAGTATAATGGGAGTATCACATAAAGTGCATTCTCCCTGTATATGCAGTCAAATGTAATACCTGAAAAGGCCTTATAATAATTTCATATTGCTTGCTATACTGGGCAAAGAGGTTGTACATTCATGGTGCAAAAGCTTTTTTTAAGTATAATAATGTAAGCATAAGCCAATGCCTAGGGAAGAAAGGAGCTACGACTTTATCTTATCATTACACATAGTTCTATGACTAATGTATGCAAAATGAAACTGTAAAGTTTCCCCAAAACCCCCCCCCAATAAATATGAAATTATTCTATCATAGAAAGAAGGGCTCCTCTGATAATGGCCTACAGTTGCCAGCCAACAGCTGGCACCCAGCAGGAGACCGGGTGGATGGCGGCATCGGCAAATGTGATAGTTTGATGATATGACATCATTTTCTGGGCAAACCTGGAAGTGATATCATTGAGCTGGTATGACACTATAGGATTCCAGTGAATTCCAGAGCATCACATTGATGCAATGACATTACTTCCAGGTTCACCCTGGAAGTGACATCACATTGCTGAATTGATGAAATTTCACCTCATCCCCCCGTCCTACCAAGCATCAGTAAGGGTTGGGGGCTGCCACCGGAAGGTCTTCCACTATCTCAGCCCTATGTGGCCAGGGGGACATTTTTAAGCCTAGCTACCCAGATAGGCTCCAGACAAAATAAGAAACAGGTTAAAATGCTAAACACAATTTCTCCCCACCCCCCAAATTTAAAATTCATCTCTCTTTCATGACTATTTTACCCACTTACATTGCAAGCAAAGGTGCAATATTAAGCATGAAATAAACCAATCCAAAATCAGTTCAGAGTGTCTTACACTGTTAGCAAACTACTCTTTAAAACTGGTGTCTGAATGAAGACTGAACTGTTAAAAAAAATACTGCCGAAACTGAACAAGAACCAAACCTAAATGTTAGTGCAGGGGCCTTTGGCTGCCCCCGGGCTGGATCAGGCCTTTGGAGGGCTGCAATCTGGCCCACAAGGACCTGGCAGTTTCCTGTTTCCTTTTACAGTTCTGCTGCTCCTGCCACATCACAGCTTGTTTTACCAGACTCTCTCAGTCTCACAGGAGAGATAGATAGGCAAGCCTCTACAGTGCAATTGAGACAGTCTGGTAAAGCACTGGCTGAGGCTCCTTCCACTCCTCCTCCTCCCAGGGGAGGGAGGGAATGAGCCAGAGCTTGCTTCCTGGCCAGGCTGCCTCAATCCTACAGGAAACAAAGGGAAGCTGTTCTTCCCCTCCACTGGCTAAGGCTCCTCCCTGAAAGGAGGGATGGAATGAGGGAGAACTTGCTTTGCTGGGCTGCTCAGTTGCACAGGAGAAATACCAAGCACCTTTAAGACCAACAAAGTTTTGTTCATGGTATGAGCTTTTGTGTGCCTTGCTACAGTGTGTGTACATTTTGTTGGGCTCTTTATGCTGCGTGTGTGTGTGTTTTGTTGGGCTCCTTATGCCAGGGCTCTCCTGGGTGCAACTGGGTTCCCTCCCCCTTTGCACTGTATTCATGCCCTCATAATCCAGTCTTTTTCAGTAAGAAAGCAATGTGAACTATTTTAGAGGAGGAATAGCAACAAGCCAATGAGGTGGATTAGACTGAGAGTGTCTCTCCAGACCAAGTTCACCCAGCACATTTCCTTTATAGGAAGTTGTAGTTATTTCTCTGGGGAAGACTATAGTTTTGTAGACAAACACATGGCCCTCAGTTTGTGTTAGGATGCCTTCTCATGTTTTCGACCAGCATATGAAGCAACTTATGTATAAAAGCTTGCAATGCCCAGCCATTTCATGTTTTCTCCTGGGCCCTGACTCAGAACTGAGCATGAGATTTCTGTAATGAATGTCAATAAGTCAAAAGTAGGTTTGCAGCTTAGAGATACACACCTGAACAGCATACTCAAGATTGCCACAACACAGACATTTTAATGCAATAATTCAGAGCAAGAAGTGTCAGTTATCAGAAACTGTTAACTAGACAAAATATTACAAGAGTGCTAGTGTTTTAAGCATGTTTTTATTTAAAGTTTTAAAATCTTTAATTGTGTTTGTCTATGTCCTTTATAAAGTTATGTATCCACTACCTGGCATTACATTTTATGACACACATGGCCTGGCCCAACAATGTCTCATTTATATCAGATCCAGCCCTCATGGCAAATGAGTTCCGACACCCCTGTGTTAGTGGTTCAATTCTCTGCTAAAAAGTATATGAACTACACAAAACATTTTGAATGTTTTGAAACGTGTCATATTTTTATTCTGCCTTTCAAGGCAAAGTGGTTTACAATGTTCACATGATGCAATTTAAAATCTACCAGATCCTAACCTCAGTAAGAAAAGCAAGTAGGAGTTACAGAAACAAAAAAACAAACAAACCCATGCCTGGAAAGAGCAGATCTAGAGCTGTAGGAACAGGTACAGGGAAGAGTCAGTAACCTTCAGCTGCATGTTTCTATTGCTGTAAAAAATGGATCACCATCTCTATATAATTAGGGCACTTCCATGTTTAAACATACAGGGATGCTATTCACATCTAATCTGGTCCAGAGATGAAGAGAAATCTGAACACAAACAACATCAACCTGCATGATCTTGAGTACTAATGTACTCCAGCTCTTTTATGAATTATGGCTATATAGCCTGCTACACAATTTACCTCCCCCCCCACAATGTTGCAGATATTCTGCTCTTGTTGCAGAAATTCTTTGTGCTGATTCTTTGACAGAGCTGTTTCCATCACCATCTTGTTCTCCCCTTGCCATTAAACCTGGAAAGCTATTAACTTGCCTTCTCTAATTGTGCAAGGGCCTTGGCTTGGATTGTTGCCTATATGTACTACTTTATTGCAGTAAAAAGAAAGGTGTATAAAGCCATGATTAGCTGAAACACTTAAACACACCCACAGCTTTAAGCACATGAAAAAAATACAATAAAGACTAAGTTGGGGAAGAGGAAAAAGCTGATTGTCGTTATCACCATATATTTAGCCCACCAGTATATACCAGTATAAAGTAAATGCCCTTGTTGATTGTATAAATATTGTGGCTTCTATTTCTTCCCATTCTAACACTAACAATTCATGTTATCTGCTTTTTTCCCCAAGACAACCATCACATGAACCTCTGGAATTTAAAATAGGAATACAGTGCCATCAAGTCATAACTGATCTATGGCAACCCCTCAAGGTGTCTTTAAGGCAAAAGATGAGCAGAGCGGAAGTAGTTTGCATTGCCTTCCTCTACACAGCAACCCTGGTCTTCCTTGGTGGTCTCCCATCAAAATACTAACCATGCCCAATCTTGCTTGACTTCCAAGCTCTAATGAACCAAGAGGTTGGGTTATTCAGGATGCTATGAATTAATTCGAGTCTACCTTTGCTATATAGTGGGTAGAGAACTGGATTTGTATTTGATAAACCTGGATTCAAATTTTACCAAAACTATGTACTCAAGCAACTGGTCTTGCTAAGTATAATGTACATTTTGAATCTGAGATATATAAATTGTCCTAGCACAATAATACTTCATGTTTTTAAATCTGATTTTCATATTCAGGCTTTGAGTACACATTTATAACACAATACTTTTCCACAGACTGTGCAAATCCCAGCTGGTATTAATTGGAAATGCTTTGAATTCAAACTGGTTTTTTAAAAATAACTTGGCTTTTAATCTTTTCCGGTTGTGCCTGAATCTCCACCATGCACTGTATCTCCACAATACAACTTCTACCAGTGAGCAGCAAGTAAAACTATACTGCATCATTTTAATGTATTACCTTTTTACAGCTTTGTACAGCCATTCCTCATCATTCTGAAGAATTTTCAGAGTCAAGACTCATCATCACTATGGAAGACACAGAAACACAATATGCCCTTTGAATATTCAAGCATAAACCACTTTTTTCCATTATTTCTTCTATTCACATATCCATTTTTCCATTCTGATAGGTAAGATGATGCTTCTTATATGATAGCCAGTTTAAATAATATTGTAATTCTCCATTAACAGTTCAACTGGTACTTAGTCCAGCATAGAAAGCCATTATGCTCACGGCTACCAAGAATAAGCTTCCACTTACATATGGAGCTCCTCATGCATTAGGAGCAAGTAGTGTTTATCCACCTGTTGCATTTGCAAACATACCTGCTATGACCCAACTCTACTCTAGCCTATGTTTATCCTGCCATTTCTCCAAGGACCGCCAAACAGCATTGGTGTATATTTATTTTAGAAAATATTTAACCTACTTTCCCATAAAAATGAACAAAGTGGCTCACAATAAAAATGTCCCTAAATACAATAAATTACAATTAAACAAAGCACATAGAATCATAGAACCAAAGCCAGATTAAGAATAGCATCAATATCAACCACTGACAACGGCTGTCTGGAATAAATTCCTGCAAGGAAAGAGACAAGCTTGGAGGAGGGAGTTCTAAATCTAAAGGCAGCAGTTGAGAAAACCTTTCCACAGCTGCTTGGTAACCTAACTTCTGGGAAAACAACTTTGCACAGCAACACCCTCCTGATGACTTCAGGACCTAGGCTGATATGATCCTTCAGCACCCCCTCCCCCATTCCTTAAAAAAAAACCCTTTTTAAAAAGCAGACAACTGGTCCAAGGCCAGCTTCAGGCCTGGAAAGATATGTCAATCTTCTCCCCACTTCTCATCAAAACTAACCAGTAGGTAGGGTTGCAAATGGGGGGGGGGCCTCCAGCCCACTGTCCTGGAGTCTACGGTTACCATAGAGTTTTTTCCTCAGAGGCTAGAGTGTCCCCCCACAACATGCCCTGTGCAACGATGTCGCCTCTGGGTGATATTATCGTGCCAGGCATGGCAGCACCGACACAGCTGCTTGGGGATGGGGCTCCCCCCACCAGCCAGTTGAGCGGCTGCAGATTGAGATCCCGGAAAATGGGTAAAACCCTGTCTCCATTGGGGGATGTGGCAACCCTACCAGTATGCCACACCAGTTCTCCATGCACAGAAGTCTTATTTTCTGCACAGAAGTCTTAGTTTCATATGTAGATAATAACCTTTCTGAATCAGGCCAACCTAAATGATCTTAAATTTTATTTTGTCTACAGTACTACAACATCTGGAAGATTCAAAATGCCTAATAATGGTGGACAAATACCATTATGTTTCATGGAAGACAATTACCAATGCAACTTCATACAGATTTCATTCTTGCACAAAAATACCACATATGGCTACCTGCTGTTGGTTTTTATATGTAAGTATATTTCTAGGAAAGACTTCAGTTAAACTTTTGCTCTTCTCCATGTGGCTGTGGTCAGATGGCAAGCTTAGCACAGTCTGGCTCTGTACCTAATTTAATTGGGTGTATTTTGTCATGGAAAATTTCAATCAGACGTCCCACCCTTAACCACCACACTGCTTGCTCACACCATGGTTGATTGATCAGACTGCAGCCACGGAGTGAGCAGGCAAGCAGGTGAGTGGGCTGTTGTCTCATCTGCAGGTCCTTTCCCCTGACAGGACAAATTGTTTGACAGAACAAATTGTTTAAAAAGTAGGCAAGCCAAAAACATAGCAGCAGCCTGTCTCTCCCCTGAGCTTCACAGCCTGGGCATGGTGGTGCAATTATGTGCACATTGCTAACTAGATTTTTTTTTAAAGATGGTGGCCAGGAAAACAAGAGATCAGTCAGACATGCCTGACAGCTTGGGTTCATAACAGAGCGATCAGACAACAGGACATCCAGTGTGAAACCAGCTCAGCCCAAAAGGACTGGACTTTCACAGGTGTCAAATAAATACACAGTAAAGGGGGAGGGCAGGATGCAGAAAACTGAGGAACAAGAGACAGATGTTGCCACTGTGTTTTCAACTCACCTCCTCTTTAAACAATTTGTCTGCCAACAATTTGTCCTGTCAAGGGAAAGGGCCTGCAGATGAGACAACAGCCCACCCACCTGCTCGCTTGGTGGTTGCAGTCTGATCTATCAACCATGGCGTGAACGCTCAGTGTGGCAGTTAAAGGTGGGAAGTCTAATCAAAACTCTCCATGACAAAATACACCCGATTAGACATGTGGCCAAACCATGTTAAGCTTGCCATCTGACTGCAGCCATAATGGCAACATTTCACAAAGGAGAAGAAATTTCAGCATCCTCTGGTCACTGTCCTTTTCATTGTTGTCCTCCTGAGGCTTTCTGGCTTTTCTGGCTTTTGCAACTGTTCCAGAAAGTCTTTAGCCTTTGTGCGTCAATCCTTTCTCTTATCATTGTATTTGAAGAAAATGCCTTCTGGAATAATCCATTTGTAGGGGGTAGAAGTCTTTTGTAAAAATAAGACTAAGTCTTTGTATTTCCTCCTCTTCTTTCTTATTTCAAAGGGAATGTCTTTTAATACTCTAATTTCTCTGTCATTGATTTTCAAGGTAGTTCCATTAGTCACTTTAAGTATCTGATCTCTGATGTGTCTTTTGGAGAATTTCACATAAATTCCACTGGGCAGATTATTTTTCTTGATGTATTCTGAATACGTTCTGTAGGCCATGTCCATCTTGCTTTGAAGAAAATCCATTTTCAAATCTGCAACCGATCCCAAGGCATCACTTAAAGTCTTTTTAAGGTCTTCTCCTTTTGTCTCTGGAACTCCTTGAAATCTCAAAACATAGTTTGACTTTTCCATTTGGAGCTGTAACAATTGGAGTTCATTGGAGGTTCTCTTTTTCCCCCCTTTCCCTACACGTTTATGAAGCTTTACGATTTCGGCATCAACTTCCTTAACTGCTATTGCTGTTTGCTCTGCCATTTGCTTGGTATCATTCAGTTGACTTTGTAGAGTTGCAAAATTCTGGTTGACAGTTGTCATTTGGTCCAGCAGGGGTCGCAATGCTGCTGCAATCATACCAGGGAAGTCTATAGCCACTTCCGATCTTGTGACTGGGATGGCTGGGCTGCTGTTTCCTGAAGGAGGTTTCGTTTTTGGCACAACTTTCCTCTCCACTATCTTTTAGTTGTTTACTTTTCAGAAAAAAATTTAAAATCTCTATTGCTTGAGAGATTATAACATTTTCTCTCCAGTGTTCTTTATATCAGTTGTTACTTGCTTATATTCCTGCCCCCCCCCCCAAATGCTCTGGAAACAGTTTTTATTTATCTATGGAGTAAAACCTCCGCACCGCTTTTCTTTTTTTGGGGGGGGGGTCTTTGCTTATTCTCTTGTCCAGATGTTTTGCTTTAACGAGAAAAACTCACACTTCATCATGGATCGTATGCTGGGGTAAGAATTTCACTCGATCACCGTTCACTTGTCCTGGTGTGTGCCCCTAACATGATTGCTGGTTCCACAGTGACAAGACCGTTGGAGCTCAGAGGTGCCTCAATCCCTTGGCAGCATTCCTTGGGAGCAATGCCTCTCACGCCCCATGGCTGGGGGCCCCCTACAAGGGCCCCAGGGTGGTGCAGACAATCACACCCCCTCCCATCCACCAGGTCACAGATTGCGTACCCTGGAGCTCCAAACAGACGCGTCTGCCATACGGGTCACCAAAACCGGAAGTCTCAACCAATATTTTTGAAGAGTAGCCAACAAATATTAGAATAAATACACACAAAAATGAAATGCATGAATGTAATTGACAGGGATATTTTCCATTCGGCACAGTTATACAAATGTTGCCACTGAAGATGGACGCACTGTTATTTCCAACTATTTAGTTTACACTAATGACATCATTGATTCACTGATTTGCAAAGAGTTTGATTCTATATAAGCAGTGGCTTGTATGTTATTCTGGTCACTGGTGTGCATCTGTTTGAGCACTTCAGATTTGGGATGAGGAGACGAATGCTGTATTCCCAGTAATAGGCAGTTCACTGGAGGTACATTTTTCCTATAATCCTTTTGACCACAGGTAGCACTACAAACTGGAGAAAGATGTTACATTGCTGCCCTCCAAGATGACAGGCAATGTTTGCTACCTACTGTCAATAAAGTATATGAGCTGCAATCAGACACACACAGATTTGTGACCAACCCAAATGAGACAAAGAGATTTGTGACAAGTATCTCTCTCAATGCATTGTACATTCCTTAAAAGTAGTCTGAGGCTGCGTTCAGACGGCCAGTCAATCGCGCCATGAGCCCTCCTAAAATTTTATCCCGATTTTTTTAATCCAGCCTAGCACGACCAGACGCCCCCATGAAATAGCCTCACTGCGCGTTGTTCCCACCGTGATTTGTCTACACGGCATCCACCGAGGATTTTTTTAAAAAAAGTTTTGCACATTCGCATAGGCAAGGCTGCGCCTCCTTGGAGAACTGAGGCGATCGCGGAGGGTTTTCAGCAAAGTCCCGGTCCTCCCCCTTGCCATTGCCATCATGATCAATGGAGGGACTATTTTGCAAGTTAGAACAGTCCTTCCCCCCTCCATCTCCCATCGCGGTAACATCTTGTCCCTAAAAGAAATAAGCATGAATATGACATTCCTCGTAGCGCTTATCACTGAATGCATTTCCTCGTTAAAGCGCACATGGGGTTTCAATTTTTAAAAATCGTGGCCCCGTCGGCTCGGTCTGACGTCAGACCGAGCCGACGGGAGCATCGCGCGCTAATGGAGTGACCAGACGGAAGAAAGTCTGCAGTTGTTGCGCGGGTAAGCGAAAACCCTACATTGAAACTGCTACTTTTTAAATCAGGATTGGAGGCGCAGCAGAACGGGATGCCTATGGGACCGGAATATTTCCCAGATGTTTCTGTCTGGTCGTGCATTTTTGATCTGCAAGGGAGTCGTTCCTATGGCAGATCAAAAGATCCGTCTGAACACACCCACAGAGGAGCAATTTGGATCTTTTTGCCCCACTGCATTTTCCTCTACGAAGTCATACCAGTCAACGCAACCTGCATTTTACCCCAGAGGGAAAAAGGACAGGCAACCAAGGACCAATGGCTCAGGGTATCTCAATCTCATCAGATCTCACAAGCTGAGTAGGGTCAGCCCTGGTTAGTACTTGAATAGGAGACTACCAAGGAAATCGAAAGTTGCTATGCAGAGGCAGGCAATGACAAATCACCTGTTTGTTTCTTGCCTTAAAAACCCTATGGGATCACGTAAGTCAACTGTGACTAGACAGCACTTTCCACCACTACCAAGGACCAAATTGCAGTGATAGGGAGGTTGCATTGTATTCATATGTAAAGTGCCTGTCTTTTTAAACAACAATGGAGCAGGCAGATGAGAGGAGGTAAACACTGTCCCCTCCAGCATGTTACTTCACTGAGTCCCAGTTTCTTCCAGCCAGGTTAACTTCTAGTACTGGAGCTGGGCTGAGTAAAAAATGCTGAAAGTACCAGAGTGCAAGAGGTAAGGCACAGGCTGGGGCATGATTTAACGTCTTTCAACCATATATTCCAGTTTTGTTTCAAAGCAAACCACACCCCACTATAGACCTGAACAACTAGAGGATCTCCATGAGGAAAAACTCACCCATAACTTCAATATATCAGGCTCAGAGATGACTCACAACCATGTCCTCACTCAGTCTTTGCATGTCCAACAGAGAGACGGCCACACATTCTTTGCTAAATTTGGTGCCTGCCCAGTGGAATTTTATTATATATTATCATGCCACTCCATAATGCTTGATTATCCAGGTTGCTTGAAAAATACTGGGAAGGATTTCAAAACCTTAAGGCTGATAATTTATTTTTTTGCTTACACATAGTCCTGTTCTGTCTCAGGCATGTGCTCATTTGAACAAACACAACACATGAACCAGGCATTCATGAGTACAGATAGCAGCAGCCCCTGAGATCACAGTAGTTCTTTTTGAAGTTATTACCAGCCATGAAAGCCTGTTCACATTTTGTTATCCATCTAAATGTACAACGATGGATTAATAATATGTAAACAAAAACATATTAACCAGTCCCTAATTGTATTTTCTGAGTATTCTGAATGCCCCTGTATCTATGCAGTCATATAAACAGAACATCATTAACTTACAGGAGTATTTTGGATGTGCCCTAAGCCATTTAAATAAATGTGTATGTTATTTTTGTCCCAGGGTAATTTTAAAACTTAGCACTCTATTTTCCTCAAGTTATTCCTGGGGCCTGGCAAGAAAATAATGTGTTCTGTAATTTTAAATAATACTGCAAAAGTTTTTTTGCAACTTTACATACACATATCCTTTAGGGTTGCCAACTGGGTTGGGAAATTCCTGGAGATTTGGAGGAGGGACTTCAGTGTGTTATAATGGCATAGAGTCTGCTGTCCAAAGCAGCCATTCTATCCAGGGGAGCTGATCTCTGTAGTCTGGAGATCAGTTGTAACTCCAGGAGATTTCCAGGTCCCACCTGGAGATTGGCAGTGCTAATATCATTACTTCAGAAATGCTGTATTTGATTTGGAAAGTAGCAGGTAGCTGGCAGCATCTAAAACATATTTCAGAATGAACCCCCCACACACACACATGCACACTGAATGTTTGTCATTTTATGAGCATAACTGTTGGAGTTTCTGACTAAGTGTGTTTTGATATAGTGAAATTAATTAAAAGAAAGCTCTTACATAGAAGTTAAAGAAAGTCATATCTCCAAATGAGATAATATTATTTGTTCCAAAGCAGTTTATTGTTATTTTAAGTTAATTAGTACCTGTGTGTTTATACTGATAGTTTAAAAAAAAAAAACAGAATTACTAGTTACTAGGCTTTTAAGAAACAACATATCAAGTTTGACAGAGATCCAAGATTCACAGGGTTTTCTTCCTAATACTGTAATTCAGCAATTATCAAAGGGAAGGTTTGAACCTATAAGTGGTTCACAGGAGACATGTTTCTTGGTAGCTGGGGAGGGGGGCAACTGTTGCTATGCTATCCTGAACAAAACAAAATGTTATTGATACAGGGCTTCATCCAGCCTAGCACAGACTCAGAAGCACTTGTGCATGGAAGAACCCCGTACAGAGCGATACAGTACCCATAGCTTGTATTCTTTGACTGAGTTGGAAGATGGGATGGCAAAAGGAAGCATACACAGGTTTTCCACGTCTACTGGTTTCAGCCTGGTACATGCCTAGAAAGACCATGCCTAGAAAGACCAAGAATAAATGACCACAGACAATATAAGGGGGGGAAAGGAGCAAGACTTTAGAGGGTTTTTTTTAAATAACAGCCCTGCTTCCCCTCCTAACCAAGTGGGAAAATATCTATCCCCCCATACTGTTTATGATAATTTATGTTTGCTCTTGCCACTAATAAGCAAGTAAGTATTTAATGTTATCACCTTTATTAAATTAAATAAGAGGACAGGAGGCTGAATATGCAGCAAAGCACAACTTTCAGCTGGGCTTCTCTTAAAACCAAAAAGAAAGTAAGAGAGAACTTGTAAAGTTAATCACAGTGAAAAAGCAAATCATTACCTGTTCTCCATATCAACTTCTTCCCCCATTGGGTAAGCCTTACACTTAATGCTTCTGACCACCCATCATGTGCTGTACTCATACAAAAAAAAAAGTACTAGTGAATATTAGCAGCATGAGAAAATGAAGCCTTGCTATTTCACAACAGTAATGGCAGCCTGCCATGACTTTCGTCTTTTTCCTTGATGGCTGGAGGAACTGTAAAAGAGCATGAAGGGTCATCAGTCTGTGCTACTAATCTAGGCGGACAACACTACCACAAACCTGCTCCAGCAACAAAGAAATAAGTTGCCAGAACATATCATAGGAAGAAAAAGTCTGAATTGAAAAATCCTTCAGAACAAGCAAGCAAACAAGCTTGGGGCAAAATGCTATAAGGAAAATTTGCTAGTCGTCATCACACACACACACACACACACACACACACACACACACACACACACACGAGGTCCCCTTCATCTACAGCATCAACAATACTGTAAACAAAAAAAACCCCTGATATACGGGAAGTCTTTTTTAAAAAGAAATGTTACATATTTACAAGGAAGGCAAATGGCAACAAAAGGTGTTGTCTGTCCTGGGCATTACCATATTTTTAACTGTGTGCGTATGTATGTTGGCGGGGGGAAAGAACTCCTGCATGATAATAACAAAGAGCAGAAATAATTTCACTATGACTGACATGACTTGCACATATCAGTATCAGCTGTACCGATGAAACTGTAGCCCAGTGTGTGTAGAATTTGTTGAAGGGTTCTACCAGATCCTAAGTGGCAGCCAACGAGCCACGGGCAGAAGTGTTTTGCTTGGTTTGTGTACAATATGGAATACATGTTTCACAGGTGCTTCCCATGTTGTTTTGACACCACATCATGAGATCTTTGCCTGCACAGGTAGCAGATAACAGAGCTGCTAAAGAATGTTAAGACTTAACCACTAGATAGATATTGGTCCAAACCTTGTAAGATTTTTTTTTAAAAAATACCATTATTATTGCAGCCTGATGCCTATCTCACCATTACTTTGGGAATCAATATTTTCATTGCTGCCCAGTGATTTTGGTACAACTGGATTAAAGAAGGGCAGATTCTGTGCTTCCACTCTTTGTAGCAAAACGAAAAGTGTTTGGGATAGGAAGCTCAAACTTTAATTTCAAGTTCATCATCTTTGTTCCTTTGTTCAAAGGAGAGCTTTCTAATACTCAATTTACCATTGCATGGTACATAACATACATAACAATGTTTTCTAAAATGTCTGAATGTTAAACACACAGTATCTCAACAGTCCTTACAAAAGCTCTGTGATACAGGTGAGTATTAGGAAAATAAGAGAAAGTATAGTTGTATAGGCATGAGGAAGACATACAAGTGAAGCCAATGTTGAGATACATCTAGGAAGCTGGATCATAAGTATGTTCAGCAACATCTGTTGGTGACTCACGTGTGTAAATGCAACACCAGAGAACGTACAGGTCACCTCAATAGAAACAGACTCTTTTCACCACAGCCTCTTCACATTTTCATTTGCAATCCAAATATTTAAATAAATCAAGGTAGTACGTGTATATTTGAGTCAGCACAGAGAAGCCCAGTTATCCAAAGTAATCTAAGTGCCAGTGAAACTAGTTACACTTCCAATTCCAAGTCTAGCAAGACCCCAATGGTCTCAAGTGTCAAATTAAAACCAAAAAGGCCAGTCAAAAGAGAAGCCAATGTTGGATCAGGCCAATGGCCATCGAGTCTAACACTCTGTCACACAGTGGCCAAAAATACCAGGTGCCATCAGGAGGTCCAACAGTGGGGACAGGACACTAGAAGCCCTCCCATAGTTGCCCCCCCAAGCACCAAGAATACAGAGCACCACATGCCCCAGCCTGTGAATTCCTATCTATACCTTGTGGCTAATAGCCACCGACAGATCTCTGCTCCATATGTTTATCTAATTCCATCTTTTTTTTTTTGGTAAATACAATTTATTATTGGATATAACACATGATCATACATTTTAAACCTACCTACATATCCATTTTTCTAATTTCCCTTCTCCCCCCCCAAACAAGGCTTCCCGCACTGCTCCAACCCCATTAATGTCTCTCTTGTTCTGTTACAATTAGTTCTAAACTTATTTTCTCTTACAAACGGTAACAATTCAATAATCTAATTCTATTTCATTTTCTTCTTAATAACTATCAAAGCAAATCAAACCACGTTTAATGTCCCAATTTTTCAACAAGTATTTTTGAAAGTCTTTCCAGTCTATCTAATTCCATCTTGAAGCCGTCCATGCTTGTAGCCACCACCACCTTCTGTGGCAGTGAATTCCATGTGTTAATAACTGTTTGGGTGAAGAACTACTTCCTTTTATCTGTTCTAACCTGACTGCTCAGCAATTTCATTGAGTGCCCATGCATTCTTGTATTGTGAGAAAGGGAGAAAAGTACTTATTTCTCAACCTGCTCTATCCCATGCATAATCTTATAAACCTCAATCATGTCACCCCTCAGCTGTCATTTCTCCAAGCTAAAGAGCCCCAAGCGCTTTAACCTTTCTTCATAGGGAAAGTGTTCCAACCCTTTTATCATTCTAGTTGCCCTTTTCTGCACTTTTTCCAATGCTATAATATCCTTTCTGTGGTGTGGTGACCAGAACTGTACGTAGTACTCCAAATGAAGTCACACCATCAATTTATACTGGCTGATTTGTTTTCAATTCACTTCCTAATAATCCCGAGCATAGTGTTGGCCTTTTTTATTGCAGTCGCACATTGTCTCAACATTTTCATTTTATGTAATCTACTATGACTCCAAGATCTCTCTCTTGGTCAGTATCTGCCAGTTCAGACCCCATTGATGTGTATTTATAGTTAGGATTTTTGGCTCCAATGTGCAGCACTTTGCACATGGCCACATTGAACCCCATTTGCCATGTTGATGCCCACTCACCCATCCTCGACAGATCCCTTTGGAGTGCCTCACAATCCACAGTCATCTGTACAAACTAACAGAAAGGTGGGCAATGTCCCTTAGTCATTGCATTTGCACAAATAGATTATATCCAGTGTAGTACTTTAATTCCTTCCTTACAGCTCCCTCTGTTGACTAAGTCCAACTGACAGAAAGGATGCCAGGAACTACCATGGGCTCCCAGGTGAAGATTCTATCAGTGGCCCTTGTAGAGTTGCGAACTCCCAGTGTTGCCAGGTCCCTCTGGGCCATTAGTGGGGAGGGAATTACTGGCAGCAAACAGAGGCCTAGGCCGGCATCACAATGACATCAGTTCCAGCGTGCACTGAAAGTGACATCATCATGTTACTAATGACACAGGGATGCTCTGGTATTTGGGCAAAAACTCTTATTGTAGAGGTCATTTTGGCCATAGAGTTTTTGCCCAAATACCAGAGTGTCTCTGCATCACTAGCAATGTGATAACACAACCTCCAATGCATACCAGAACTGACATCACTGTGTTGCCAGTAACACCAGTCTAAGCCTTCTTTTGCTGCCAGAAAGTCTTTCCCCACTGGCCAGCTGATCGGTGGTGGGGGAAGGGGCCTCAGGGAAGAACCCTACAACTCCAGATTAGGAAGGGGCCTGGGAACCTACCAACTCCAGATCAGGAAACTCCTGAAAATTTGGGGTTGCAGCCTGAGGAGGGCAGGGTTTGGGAAGGGGAGGGACCTCAGTGGGGTATAATGTCATAGAGTCCCCAAAGCAGCCATTTTCTCCAGGGGAACTGTATAGTTTGGAGATCATTTATAAATCTGGGAGATCTCTAGAGGCTGGCAACTTAAAATAACTATATCCAACAAAACAGCACATGAAAACAAATCACATGAGCATTATCTCCTTAATCCCTCCTTTTTGAGAGAACGATATCAATCATTTGTCAGTTGTTTTTATGACTGTTCCAAAATGAAGTCTTGCTAAACTCCAAGTAACTTTTGGAAGGACTATAAATAATTTTTAATATAGGGTCAGCTTTTAGCATGCAAAATCAGTATATAGCTGGAATTTAAGATTTTGATTTGTTAAGATTGTTTTGTTAAGTATGGTCTTGTGTATGTTCTTGTTAGCCTTCCCCAAAGATCTGGGAACAGTCTGAATACAAATTTTAAAAATAAAACAACTTCTTTTACTGTAGACCTGCAATCAAGTGTTCTCAATTTGCATACATGGTTTCTAATGTTACCTGTGAACATTCTGTGCACAATTCAGAATTCTCTATTGAAAATTAAGTTAGTTGCTAAAATGAAAAGGTTAATGTTATCGATAAGCACTACTACTGTTTTGATCATTAGTGACTCTTTCTCATTTGTAAACAGGTGCAACAAGTTGTTCCCAGAGGAGGGAAATGAGAAAATGTTTCCTGGCCTCTTCTATGACTGTGGATATCTCAAGGGGGAAAAACTGTTTTTAAACTCATCAAAAGCATAGAGAGCATTTGTCAGAATATTTGTGAATGGAAATTAAAGTCAAATATCCAGACTCTTCAATATTATCAAATGAATCACTAGTACAAATATGTAAAAAGTTCAGCCTTACAGTGTTCAAAGCTATACAAACTATTGGCAAAAAGTGATTCAGCTAAAATTGTGATATTTCCCATAAAATGGGTAGCAAAACTCTCACAACCAGAAAAGCATCTGTTCAAACAATACAAAATAATTTGTTTTTAATTTACAACTTTCTATGTCTTTCTAACAGATATGACACTATTATACATACTGACATGTTTACTGAGGCCATAATCCAAGACAGAGCTAGGAACATATAAACTTACTGCAATCAGTGATTTGAAGTGTACTTACCTCTGTGCTGGACCACATCAAGTGGCTATAATCCTAATCATTGTAACCTCAGTAAATCAATTATATTTAATTCTGAGTCAGCATGGTTAGGATATGATGGTACATTACTTTTAATTACTTAATCAAAAAGTATACTATTTATAACCTTTTAATCAAAATGTGTAGTATTTATATAGTGCTTCTAAAAATGTTTCACATACATGAATCTCAGCAATTCTAAAGCCCCCATAACGTAGGCCAAAATTATTACAAAAAATTAAGGCAGCAATGTGGAAGCTGTCCTAAACAGAAGGGTTTACTCCCAGAAAATTGTTCTTAAGATTGCAGCCTGTCTTTGTAAGAGCCATTTTGTGATTTATGAATTAGTTAGGATTTAAACTGGGATATTCCCAGACCACAGTTCATGCTTTTAAAATACCATTGGTTATCTACAGACCCCATCTGAGAGAAAGTAAGCTATTCTTAAATCTCATCAAACACAATAAAAATTTAACTTAATTGAGAAAAACTGAATTCTCAGTTCTTTTAATGAGATTTAAGGAGGAATGACTTTCTATGGATTGAAAGTGGAGGGTTTTTTCTGATTTTGGATTACTAAACTAAAACATTAATAACTTGTGCATTCCTGCTACCTTATGGAGGTGATTACTTATATAGCAAATTTACCATGAGTCTTTTGGGTGAGATCACTGACTGCATGAAGACTTGGGTCAAGATCACAGCTCACATCTTGGAATACTTTCAAAATTAGAGCTGGTTGAGGACAGCAACTTCTCCATATATCTAATAATTAATCATTATAAGGAAAGAAATATTCAAGCTGTGATTATTTCATCATGTCAGCAAGACATTCAAAAATGTCTGTGGCAATCAACTATCACTGAAACAATTAGACTACATCAAGCTCTGTTCCTCTCTGATACACAAACAGACAACCCTCTTTTCAATTGGCCACAATATAAGATAGACAGATTTTACTGACCCACTTACTTGTCTGCATAGCAGCACTGTTATTTATATCAGAGACAAAAGGCACAGATGAGTCAGGGTGAGCCAGGCTTCCCTTTCTGTTAGTATACATTTTAAGTCAAGAGGTTTTCCCAGATGTGCTGTTATAAAAGCATACCAGAACTTCAATATACATTGCTTCTATGTACTTTGGAACCACTGAAACCTCATGATTCCTTCTTCAAAATGCTTTTCAACAGAATTTCTCTTACATGGATCTTCTCTCACCCACCACCCAATTTGCTTGTTCCCCAAAGGACCATTATATAAGAATGTTCAGTTGTGATCTACCAAGCATGGCAAAATCATTATATAAAGTCTAGCAGAAGAAATACTGTCCTGACCGGTGTTAAATTTGAGCCAAGCCTTGCAGGCAGGCAGGCAGGCAGGCAGGCAGGCAGGCAGGCAGGCAGGAAGGAAGGAAGGAAGATCAACCCTCATAATTTCTTCATACAACAAATCCTAGATGTACTAGCTCACTGCATTGGGTTTATTTTATTGGAAGAGAGCAAATGTTCAGGAAGTGACAGAGATGGACAGAGTTAAATGCTGTAACATGGTACTTATTCACAGCACATTAGGCAGAGGAACACTAAAATTAGGCATAAAATTTTATTCCCTTGGTAATATTCCTCAGTCCTTACAAGACATGGTAGGAGACAGCAGAATTTTGCTTGGAAAATAAAAGCAGCCATACACCAGCCATCTTTCAAGCAAATACCCTCACAATATCCCTATATATGTAAGATGTAAGGTGGCTTTGGGACCAAACCTATGTTTTGGGACCAAAATCTGAAAACTAATGCATCACCAACCTGACAGACTGATACATAAGCTGCATTTCTATAACCAAGCTAGCTATAAGCCTAGAGAACTTAAGCGATATTGTAAAAGTCTAAAACGTAGATGGCTAAATAAGACTTACCTCTGAGTAACAACACTAACTTCACAAACATATTTTGCTCCAAACAAATAATGTTTCTATGAGAAACTGATATGGACATCAAGGACAAAAAAGTCTTTCTTTAAAATTAACTGTGCTTATGTTTCCAGAGAGAGAGAAAATTGGTGTCTGCTCAAACACTATAATGCCAGTAATTTTGAACACACTTTGCTTACTTTCCATGGCCTTGCCATGTCAACAGCGACTAGCAATGATCATCTGAATCCACAATCTCCAACTTCCAACAGCTGGATGGTCACCAGCTGAATATAAGCACTAGAATAAGCCATGCCCTTTCTAATCAACCTCCAAATTCAAGAATACCATGCTGGCATGAGGTATGTCATGCTGTCGTGAGGGAGATGTACTTTGAAAATAGCAGCCTTGATGCTGGATGGCTTTAAAATCTGCAATCTTACAGATGTTTATGAGTTTGCCTGGTGCAGAGCTATAATCAATTTGCTTATGCCTGACCCTCAAGATGTATTAAATTTATCCTGAAGGAAAACTGGTGTCTGAAACCAATTGCCCAGACTCATTAGGCACGTGGGACTTTCAGAGAACTGAAGGGCCTACTGGCAGATGCAACATTGATTTTTGTATTTTCACAATTTACCAGACTGTTCCATACTAGACTTGATTTGATGGCTCTCAATGGGGTGCCCTGCAGCCTTGATTATTTCCACAACCAAGCTGGCTAGCATAGTTATATGGCAAATGTGAACTACATTAGCAGCATTTCTAGGGTTGCTAAAATAAATGTGTGTATCTACACAATATCTGATAAAATTCTGTGATTTTCTATGATATAAAATACTCAGTTGATTCTTCTCTTCTTCCTTTACCTGCATTACAGTAACTCTGAATTTATACTTTAGATAGGCATGATGGTTCTGACCAAAGAATAATAAATCAGATATTCTAACAGCATTTATTAGTATTCTCTGTGGGGGAAGTATTTTGCTTGCTGTACTTTACTAATCTGAGGGAACTTGCAACACCTAGGCTGGATCCCAATCAACAATACATACATCAGAGACTCCTTCTGCTAACACCACCTCAGAGCTTTCCCCTTGCTTCCATCAAAGAAAGCAAGTAATATCAAAACGTTAAGTGTTGTTGAACTATAATGACAAGAGCTACTTGACAGCACTGGCAATCGGTCTAGTCCATATATGCATTATATTAAGAACTGAATTCACTTATTATTAAATGTGATGCAGAAATGTGAAAACATCTGCAAGCATAGCTATATTTTCAAAGTATTTTAGTGTCACGAAGTTTAAGAACAATTACTACACCAGTTAATTCATAAAGAGGTAGTTGGCACAGCAAAAAGCATGCCAAACATGCATATGTTTGAATTCTTTCAAGATTTATTAATATGAAGTATACAGTAGTTTACACTGCCCTCACTACTTTATAAACATTCAGGAAAACATTTTGTGAATTTAACTTGCAAAGTTTCTGTGAGAAGGTTCTTATTTGTATACTTTATTCAGGCTCATTTGTATCCTGTACTCAGTTTTTAATTTTTAAATGGAATGAAATAAGGAAAAATAAATGTTCTGTAAATGGAGCAAAAGACCCATTATGACCAAATTATTTTCCATGCCAGGCAGTAAAAGTATTACAAAACCAAAAGGAGTAGCCTAGAACTATGAAGTCAAAATATAAATTAATAATTCAAATGGACATTCTGGTCCTTTTTTGGAAGCAGGGGACACACACAAAGATACCACTGTAGCTGGCAAGAAACAAACTATTTTCTATACTGTTTTTTTAAAATATTTAAATAGTAAATACATCCTCAAAGAACTAATCAACCATAAAAATAACATAATGCTTTTAGAAACATATTGAATTATATTCTGTTTCTAATATACCACTTCCAATTATTTGGTATTTTTCTTTGTTTAAGCTAATGTGTTCTTTTTACTTTTCCCCCAGTGGACCCAAAAAGACTTTATCATTTATGAAGCTTTGTATTTGTATTTTCACATAACTTTGTTCTACTGGATCATCTAGATTTTATTTTGCAGTTCTTTATAAGCTAACTATTCCTTTATAAATATGAATGCCTAATTATGTATATTCAAAGACAACTATATCTTAATAACCAAGTTTAAGATAAGTATTCAGAACCTGGGCAAGAGCAAAATAAGATGTTTCATATTAAGGGTTAAGAGGCTGGTCCAACAACTCTTTGCCAGATATTTAGGTTTTATATTTATTATTAAGATGCACTATTACACAAAAAGCCAAAAAGATATGAATTGCACTACTATGACATACACTTTTTCCCATAGAAGAAGAGGCAGGAATTCCTCATAAAAATTAAGGCAAAACTGCAATATCTAATTTCTAGTGATCAGAAAAGTAATAAATACAAATCATTTCTACTTAATGTCAAACTTTACATCAGGTTTGATTATTTTCCTCAAAATAACAGATCAGTTAAATTAAAATCCCAATTTTAAGGAGGCTAAGAAGTGTTATAAAAGAACAGAACTATGATTATACTGAAAAAGTATATTCAGACAACCATTTAACATCCCTAGTTAATTAGATAATAAATGTATAAATACAGTATTAGTTTACTAGAAGCCTATATTCTTCCACAGGAACTTGAATATACTTCTGAGTAACTGCAAGAATAGATTTTGGCATTTACATTTAAATTGTTTTGATTCTGTGTACATCTTCTGCTTTTCTATACAGAATATTCCTTTGCATGAAAGACACAGTACTTCTCTTCACCTTTTAGTAGTTCCAGTATCAGAAGTTAAGTCAGGGTTCTCAGAAGCTAAGGTATACTTTCAGTAATGATAAATATGTATGTAAGACAGAGTTAATTTTTTCTAGACTTTTAACAGAAACAACATTTACATACCAATCTGACTTCATCTTTTTTAGAAAAAGGCTAAGCAACCCCAAATTGTGGCTGCTGTACATTTCAGGGGGAACGCACTTGCTTCAAAAACAGAGTAAGATTCTCTCAAAATTACAAGGTTTCTCTTTTTCCAGACTCATGCAAGTAAAAATGTCTAAAGAGAAAGCAAAATCAAGTAGCTTATTCTTTTGTTCCTATTGAAACAGATGAAGTTTCTTGCATTTCATAAACAAAAGAATGTGTGGTCAGAGCAATGGCCACAATAGTGAGATAAAAAGAGTCATGCTTACCTGAATGTACCATCAGATGTAATCTGAAGATGGCAAAACAAAGTAGTCCAAATGAATTATCTATGCATGCAGTCCAAAGCTGCACCTTCAAGTAGGCCAGACTGTTAAGCAATCATTTCAGCACCAGCCACCCTGTTTCCATCTTAAGAGAGTCACCCAGAAAATGGATAAACCTGCTTCACGAACAGTACAACAGCAAGGACTCTTCTAAAGCTTTTAAATGATCACCATTTGTTCGCCATTCATCCAGTCAACTTTTTCCAATGCACATCTTGTCCCTGTGCATCTCCAAGCTTATAGTAACAGGAATCATTCCTCACCTGCATGCTAATTTTTTGCCACATGGACAAAAGTCATAATGTTTTTAGTCAAGAATGCAAAGGGCCCAAAGTTGAAGACAAGAAATTAGTAAGTTGCCACCATTAAATGATGAGGAAAGAAGTGCATATGTGCAGCACTCTGCCTGCTGGATCAGCAGTAGCCTCCATTTAAAAGCACTGGCAGCAGCAGCAAGACAAGCAGTGGGCTACAGAAAAGCCTAACTGTGTACTATACGCATCAAGCACAGGTTCCCTTAGAGACCACATTACTGCAGCAGAATAACATCAGTAGCATACTGCTGATTTTCCCTGTCTCGTTCTGGATTCCTTTTATGGAATATAAAATGTACCAATTTTCCTGTCGAATCCTAGCAGATGCTTCAAAAAACAGTGAGCTAGACAAGGGTCCCCCCTCCTTTGCCACTGCTTCTAGATTTATAACAATAATTTCTAGATCTCCTGTTTATCAGAGTCAGCCAAGACTGAAGATGTGTACTGTATGCTGCCTACATTGCTACCCACAGGCCCCTAAATCTCTGGAGAACCAGAACGTGTATCATGTGCAATGCTGTATTCAATGTAATAGATGGGAATGCTAAATACCACTCAGGCTATTAACAGTAAGCCAGGAGGTAATTTATGTTTTAAAAATGGGCTCTCTTCTATCACTAGTACTATGGTAAGAAGGATGCTCTTATTTCAGAAATGCCAGGAAATTTGGCAAAGCCCACTACCGTTTCTGTGAGATATAATTAAACTCAGCCACCTCAGGTAAATACTTGAGTAATCATGCAGCTTGTGTAGAGTTAAGTCCAAGTATATCTGTAACCTCATTTTGGCTAATAGCTAAACAATATATATCTTCAGAGAAGGGAGGAGAAAGGGATAGGAAAAAATATTTCAGTACTATACAATTGAACACGTAGCATAAAAACAATTCTGTTTCAATAAAGTTAGTAATAAATCTTGCTTTTTGAAAGCAGCCAAAACAGGCCTAATTTCTATCGTTCAACATTATGCCATAGAATTTAAGCTGTTTCTGCAGCCCTTTGGTCTCTGAGTAACTAATGATTTTAAATAATCTTCATTCAGGTACACACCTGAAATCTATTTTATATGCTGCTATTATATAGAAAAATGTAAACTTTTCTTTTTGCTTGAAACAAGACACTGTCCTCCAGTGAGGTAATGAATTTTGTGACTATGACCTCATGACAGAAAGGTCAGACTATATTGGCTAGGCCATTGCAGGAAGAGGATTAAAGGGTCTTTTAAGGGAACTTTTCCAAATTCTTTTTGTTAAAAAAATGATGAATGAAGTACAACTGAGATATCTTAACACACTAGCAGACAAAAGCAAGATAAAGCCCAATAAAAGAAGCTGGAAAACACCTCAGATGAGAAGCCTAACCTTTGAATGACTGCCTTTCTTGTTCATTTCCATTTATAAAGCATACACTGTATGAACATCTGAGAGGTAAACTACCTCTGTATAAACACAGAAATCTATGAGGTAAAAAGATTTCCCTCTCAGAATTCATTTTTAAAAATCTCTTCCCATCCACTCTCACTCAATTGTCTCTCACCACAAACTCACTCTCACAACACAGACATCTAGACAAGGCTTCCCCCCTTCTATATATGTTTGTACTCAGAAACCCCAGTGTATGGCACACACACACACATTACAGTTCAGTTCTTTCTTGCCCTAGTTCACTCACAAATACATCCATGCTCATTCACACACACACAAACCCCTACTACAGTTCTCTCACAAACTCCTTCACACATATACATACAAGCCCCCATTCTCTCTCACACACTCCCTTACAGTTCTTTCTTACAGGAGTTCACTGGCAAGCTCCCTCACCTTCCTTCTCTCTCTCTCTCTCTCTCTCTCTCTCTCTCTCTCTCTCTCACACACACACACACACACACACACACACACACACACCTTATAGTTGTCACAAGAGTTCACTCCCAAGCTCACATACACCCCTTACAGTTTTCTCACATGACTTCAGTCATTAGGCTCCTCGTTTTCTCTCACGAACACGACACACAGCCCCCCACGCTCACACACCTTGCAGCTCTTTCTCTCACAGTACCTTCCTCAGCCCCACTCCCAGAGAGTGTTGTTTCCTTTTCCCCCAGTCTCTCACCCAGACATTGTCGCTCCCCCCACCCTCCGCGTTCTTTCACATCCAAGCTCCCTCTCCCCAACAACACCCACTTCTTCCCTCCAGGCTGCACACAATACAGAGAGAGAGAAGCGGAGGCTCCCCCCTCTGCCTCACCCCAGTCCTCCCGCCCTCCTTCCCTCGCTCCACACGCGCACCCCCTCCCCCGGCCAGCGCCGCCGAGCTGCAGCCTTCGCAAAGGGAGACAACAATACTGACCGCTCTCGCCGCTGCAGAGGCTGCTGGGCTGACCCCAGCGCGGGAAGTCGCACGGCACACCTCCTTCCAGCCCGCCAAAGTAATCCCCTCTCGCTGCTGCTGCCGCCACCGCCTGACGTGCCCACAGACACCAGACGCCACGGCCGGGGCGACCGAGGCTCGTTCGCAGTTCCCTTCCCAGCTCGCACTGCAGTCTGAGGGGAAGGAAAAGCCTTGCTGGAGCCCAGCCCGCCCTTCGCTTTCCTCCTGGGCTCTCGACAGACAGACAGAGAGCCACGCTGAGGGCAAACTTTGCTGACAAATCCTGCCAACTGAGTGTGTTGCAGCTAAAAGAACACACCAACAAAAGCATCTCTCTCTGGTCAAGATCCGATTAGAGGCAGAACCGACGAGGTGTTTCCCAGGGAAGCAAAGGGGAGTTTAGCCCTCCCCCATACCTAACATTTCCTTCCATCTCTCCCGCCCCCGCTTTGTCACAGCTATAATATTTACCGATCCTGAAGCCTCCTTCTAACGCCAAAGCTTAAAGCAGTCTGGCTGGGGAGGCAACCCCTAGGTAAAAAATACTTCGGAGTGAATCCGAGGCGGGCATCCCAAGTCCCCCTGCCTGTTTAGTCGGAAGTGAGTCCGAAGGGCTCATTCCCAAATAAGCATGCAAAGAATGGCAGCCTTAGACGGAAGTAATAAGCATCGTCGCCGGAATCTATGGCATTTACTATCTCCTAAATATGCTTAGGACTGGGAGAAGGATAAGAAGGGGGGGGGAGAGAACCGTAATATAAAGTGTAAAGGCGGACTACAAATGAAGCAAGTAACTAAATAGATAACGCATAGCATCAAGCATAACAACCACTTAATGGCAGTGGAGAGCAAGCCTCCTGGGTTATTAAAATGAGGGGGACCTATCTAGGACCCACCGTCTCTCTGACCCAGAGCCCCAACATGTAGTGCTGGAGTCACTGAAGAAGACTTTGTTCGAGATAAATTGGGGGAAAGCGGGCTGTAGGCTTTAAATAATTTAAGTGGTTCTGAAGGCTGTTACACAAAACAGGCCTGGGCAGCTTGTGGATGGCAGTTTAGGCTTCTTTGATTCCCATTAGGGTTCCGGTTCAAATGACACAACAATTAACGGGGGAGGGGTAATCTTTCAATAATATAATGGGTGGTTTCAGGTCACCTTTTTCTTTCTTCCCAAAAGCAGAAAATAGATATCTTGAACTAAATGAAAATAAAAACGTCTCGTTCACTTATGTAAGAAAAATTCACCAATGCAAGAGCACAGTGATGAACCTGCTCCTGAGTCTTTCAAAATTTCTGCAATCTTTCGGGAAAAAAAATTCTGAAAGATAAACAGCGCTAATAATAATCCTAAGCTAATAAACAACCAAGAAACACTCGGATGTCACTGATTCTCTGCTCTCAAGTGGTTCATGCAGACCTTATTACCAGATACACGTCCGTGCTGATGGTGTGGTGAGATTCTCATGACCACTTGGCAGGGTGATGCTAAGCTATCTCAAAGACAGCCTGGGTTTTTGTAGGGGCTGAAGCATTCAAATGGACCAGAATCTTCTCTTCCTCTATAAATACGCATTCTCTTCCTCTATAAATACGCATCTTCCTCTATAAATGCGTATCCCTTCAGACACTGACTGTGACAGCTTGGTTAAAGACAACTAAGTAAGGTGGTGTCAAGACTACGGTCTCCGGTTAAAGTTCTCTGTCTCCTGAGTAACATTAAATGTAGTTGAAAAAGCAACTGGCTCGGGACTTGGGAGGCTCACATAAAGATTGCCCAGAGGAGTCATTTGGGAAAAGCTTCTCCACATTGACTTCCTTGGAAGTCAGGGCAAGGTCTCTAAATTACTGCAGTACAAACGGTGGCATTTTCCTACAAAAGAACCTGTAGGCATTCAGCCTATGATTGGGATCTCGCTGTCCTCTCCCTCCCCCCTTTCCGAAGGTGTTTCTCACCAGTCCTTTTTATCCACGCGGAAACTGGGTGGACCTACACCAAACCACTATAATGAGAAAAGATTTCTTGTACTTGATGCACACATACGAAGAAGCTAAAGCAGTTTAATTCAACCCCATGCCCTTGAAAACATTACATTTCGTTTATTTTGACTGGCTGGAGCAGGAGAGGGGCTGGACTTGGAACATCAGACAAATGCCAGAAGTATGTCAAGACATAAGGCCCGTTAGCCACAGCCAACCTGGATTTGTGGGTCTGTATTGCAAAGGACGCACGACAGACTTGCTTAAGCTGAAAACTGTAATAAACTCATCTGAGCCTCGTTCCTATAACTTTAATTTCCCTCTATGTGCCCCGAAACAATCCCAGTATTCTGTTCGTGCGGGGTGGGGGTGGGGGCTCATTCTACCTGCACGTCCAAAGCTGCAATCCTATGGACGCTTAGTTGTACAGTAAACCACAAGATATTCAGCGAGACTTACTTCCCTAGTAATTATTCATAAGACTGGGCAACAAAGTGAATAACAGTGCAATCCTATGCTTACCCGAGTAAACCTCACTGAACATACTGGAACTTACTTCTGAGTAGATATGCACAGGATTGTGCTATATGTTTGTTGTTGGAGAGAGTGGAAAATGAAACAGTTATTATTTATGTGACTAAAGTAGTAATTAAATTTGGCACTCAAGAACTTGAATATTTAAAAGACGTTACTATTTAATCACATTTTCTTGGAAATACTACTGATTTCAGTTGGACTGCGAACATGCTTAGGGCATCTTTAGTATATGCGGCTGAGGTGGAAGAAAGGGAGGGGGAAATAGGCATGCCTACGGTAATTGCCTGCCTTAGCTCTCTTGAGTTCAGAGAAAATTCTGAGTACAATGATATCTAACGATGGCTCGAAATTTTCAGCTTGTTTCCTAAGAATAGCACAGAGATCCAAAACGGTATGGAAAAGTTATTGCACATGCGTACTAAGCGTTTCTCCTGATAACAATGTAGCTTCAAATAATAAAGTCAAATCGCAGACAGCTCAGTTGATCATGCGCCGATGCTATGCAAAGCATCGTGCTTCAGACAAACAGCATTTCTTTAGACTTTGCCCTGAGTGCTGGCGCAGTCTTAGTTCAAGGCAATGAGAAAGCAAGGTCTCAGGGGGAAAAAAGAAGCAATATATTATTATTATTTAGTTCTGCGTCTGAAACATTCATTTAAATAGAATATCTCAAACCAAAATTAAGTAAAAAAACCCCAACCGGTGCGTATCTTCGTGTGTGCCTCTGTGTGTGTGAGTGGAGAGAGAGAGAGAATGACTCCTGGAAAAAATGTAAGTGCCAGTGTTAGACCCAAGACATGGTGAAGTCAAAAGTGATCCAAAGACTATTTATATGACCTAAGGGAGGTAATGATACTTACAGAAAACAGACTCGAGAAAACTGGAAACACAGGAAAGCCTGTAATGTCAGTTATGTTATATGAATATGAGAGGGGGAGAGAGAGAGAGAGAGAGAGAGAGAGAGAGAGAGAGAGAGAGCGCATAATATTATCGCTGCAGCGTTTACCATACTAAGGAAAGGTATACAAGAAAAGGAAAAAAAACTTGTAGAAGAAGAAAGAATAGGTCTGTTCTCCCTCCGGTCTGTTCCCTCTCCCATCAAGCATATGCATATTGACTGTGGGCATAAAACATAAACATTTCCCTGTCTTTAACCTCAACGAGCAGAGTCGTTAAGATGATGAAAGTGAGTTATTTTCCTATTTGCTAGTGAACTAATAGGAAGTCAGTGCTCAAAGTAATTGCTATCAGCAACGGACAGCTCCTGGTGCTGAAAGGAGACGCCGTTTTCACAATACAGCTCACTCAAACAACCTTTGGAAAAATCACAGCAAAACTGAATGAGGTGGCAAGTACTTGGGCTGAATAGCACTGTCTGCAGAACAATAGCAGCCAACTCCAAATCCCGCCATAATCACATTAATGAGATTAATCAGTGAATTAGCAGCAGTCAAATGTCAGGGTGGCAAGGAGGAATCCAACCAAGCTTGGTAATTAACTTTCGTGGGGGCAGGGAGAGAGAATCAAATGTATTATCTCTTATGGTTTTGTGTGTGTGTTTTAAAGAATTTTATCTTTTTCTCTCTCTCTTTACAATTCCTTCCAGCTTCCTCACAACTTAAAGGGATGGGTGATAATAAACTCTGTATGACTCATAATTGTTATGAAGGATGAATTGTTAATTCCCCAGGATACTATAGCAGATGCCCATTGAGGAAACTGGTACTATTTCATACTTTTCACTCAGTCAGTACAGGCTTCAAAGTGATTAAATATCTTGATGTGAATGGAGTTGTGTAAGGAATAAACTTGATACCAAAGAGGGGGGGGGAGACATGTATTTTAACAAAACTTTATTTTTGAAAAGGTTCCAGTTAAACCACACTTTATGTGTGTATGGGGGGAATACATAAGAGTTAATTTTAAAATACTGGAAGTGAAGGAACCAACTCTGTTAAAAATTCAAAGCCAGAAAATCTGAATCAAATAATTAAATAGTAATACCATTTCAATTCAGAGATTTCAATTTGCCAATGAAATTGGTCTGAGTAGTAGTGAAGTTGCTTTTCACCTGAAATTAATTCCATCAGGAACAGTCCATTCTTTAGGAAGTTGCTATACAGTGATACTTTTGGAACTGAACTTCTGTACAGGAGAGGGGAATCTTTCATTGAACCTCTACTTTTCAGCAAAATAATCAGCTGCATATTTTGCTGCCTATGATGGAACACTATTATTAAAAGTGTCAAATGCTTACTTATGA
Organism: Gekko gecko; assembly: GCA_029375565.1. Classification (NCBI taxonomy): domain Eukaryota; kingdom Metazoa; phylum Chordata; class Lepidosauria; order Squamata; family Gekkonidae; genus Gekko; species Gekko gecko. The sequence continues at coordinate 275,813,080 of JAPDNY010000001.1, forward strand.
TTGTGATTTCTTATTAAAAGTTTATTATTGATACTATTTTCAACTAAAGTTCAGTAAATAAATAAATAATGTATCTCAGAGAATACAGTGCAAGACAATTTGTTCTTGAAGTTCAATCTTTTAAAAATAGCAAATATAAATCAGGCAAGAGAATCGGCTTAATAGTTTTTTCCCTTTGCAGAAGGATAGTACACCAATTATATCAAATAGTTACAATATTTATAACTTAAATTACAATATTTATAACTTAAACTTTGCATAGCTAAAAAATTAATACAATATTTTTCAGACTCCAGTCTCTGTAATTGAAGCTTATAACAAGTCACTTAGCAAGGGTTAATTTTCACATACTATGGCAATTTATGCCACATAACATATCAAAGTTATTGAACTGAAAAATATGCATAGGTTTTATTTCAGCTTGTTGCACAACGTGATTCTTTATCGTCTTTTCTAAGGCAAGTTTTGGATAGGAAAGTATCATCTATTTACTCTGGAATAGCTCGATTAAAGTCAAGCTGCTTCAGAGCAAGTTGCAGTGTGAAGCTAGTGGCATAGCTCAAATTTATCTGGGTATCATCTTGATGACCTGTAATGCTGAAAGCAGTCTGTGGATACCCATGAAGTTTCTGCCTCTGTTGTTTTCCTAGCAAACATGTAATGCACAGCATGCAGCAATTTGATATCAACAAACATGTTTCGTGCATGCAACATGCTGTTTTTTTATACATTCACGACAGAGTTCATCATCATATTACTTTAAAGTCCCATGCAGTTTCGACAGCACGGGCAAATCAGCCGCAAGAGCTTGAAAAAAGCAAACAATGGAAGCCGGAGGTATAAAGCTGTTCAACAGAACTGAAGCAAAAGAATACCCCAGTCTTCTTCATATGCTCAGAGAAACAACCCTCACGTTGAACAATCCACAACCTTCAGCTGTTAGCATTTACCATCATAAACTAAACATACGAAAATCTCAACCACAGTTGGGGGGGTTGCCTTAGCTTGCTGCAACTTTACACAGAGGAAGCATGCTACGGAGACCTCCGAAAAGGATGCCTTTTTCCACTGAATATTTTTCTAAAAAATTATATATATATCCATCCCATGTTCCAGGGACTTAAAAAACAACAACAAGAAAGTAAAATGCACCCACCAACATTGAGTTTTAACCCGGGGGGGCTGCGAGAAGACTGCAGGGAAAACAGCTCTCTCTCTCTCCCTCTCTCTCTCCCAGTGTTTAGTGTGCCGAAGCTGGGGGGGGGAATGTCGCCCAGGCAGGGATGACAAATTCAGAACGAAAGGCTAGCAGGCCTAAGGGATCTGTTTTGCTTCCACATCCATCCCCTAATGCACGCACTCCCACTCGTTCTCTCGATATGCTTTCCCTCCCTCTCTCCCTTTCCCTCCTCCCCTCCTTCGCTTTTTTTAAAACCAGCTCCAAATCCCCGGCATATGACCTTCTGTTAAATAGATAAAAAAAATTGCTTATCAGTCATGCAAATGAGGCTGAATTCATTTTCCACAACAGATGGCCTCATAGATAATGATGATGGAAGAGAGAAAATTGAATGTCTCTCACAAGGTGGTCATGGCAACCGAGAAGGGAATAATATCAATAATAAGCCTCGCTGCATAATAAGGTTGTCAATCCCACAAATCAAAGTCTCCGGCTAAATCAGGTAGCCCACCCCACTCCCCTTACTAGTTATGGGGGGGCGGAAAGAAAGAAAAAAAGAAGAAAGACACCTTTAAAATAAATATATAAATAAAAACGACAACAAGCGCTAAGGGGCGGGGCGTTCAAAAAGGTAATTCCGTCGAATTCTCCAACTTCAGGAGGTGGATCAAAGATCTCCCTGTCCCTCCCTTCAAATGTTCTTCTAATTTGTGTTTTATTGCATTATTTGGAGAAGGGGAGGTCTTTTCCTTAGCGGATTCCCCCCCCTCCACACACACCCTTTGCAATGATGATGATGATATTTTGAACCAGGTCGCTGGCTGGAGCCAGTTCGCCCGCCTTGCCTCTGATGTCGAGTGGCACAATTGATGCAACAGCGGTTCGCCTCGGGCTTCCACCTTGGCTCCCAGGGGGCCAGCCTGCAAAATGAATCAGCAGCCATCCTGAGCAGACTGATTAAAATGAGAATGGCAAGGCACATGTCTGGGCGGAACCAGAGAGCCTAGCTGGGCTGCTGGCTTGTCTGGAAAAGCAAGCATGCTCAATATAGCTTTTGCGAATAATGGCTTCCTGCTCCCCCCACCCCCCGCCACACACACACACACACACACACACACACACACCACACACACACACACACACACACACACTTTATTATTTTTGTTTAAAAAAAGGGCTTCACCATCATCAACCCTTCCTTCTCGACCCATACATAATGGGTCTGATTTTCTTCTCTCCATCTCTCCCCCCCCACTTAATTGTATATTGTTCACCGCCACAGTCTGTCAAGCTGACAAGCAGTTATTGTTAAAAGACACGCTTTCTTTCCGGGGTTTTCCCTCCTCAAAATGTGCTGGAATACTAAGGCGACGTATTAACATGCAGGCGCAGCTAGGAATGACTGCTCGCTGTTAGCTGAGGAACACATCGCCAGGGAAGCAGGAGCGAGAATTCAGAGAGGTTCATTTCATCTTTGCCTCTTCCTTATGTTCTGAAAATGTGATTACTGGAAATTAATTTCTCTCTCCCTCCCTCTCACTTTCGCCCTCTCCCCGCTTGCGCGCGGGTGCGCGTGGAAAGAAGGTTATGCGCTACAGAGTGAAAAATCAACTCGGTGCTCTCGCTCTTCTCCCCCCCCACCCGTGTCCATAATAAGCATTTAGGATGGATGAAAGCCCAGGGAAGTCCTAAAACCCAGTTACCTCATTGGTTGATGAGAGGGTGGAGGAAACCCACATTTTAAAAATATCGCCATTTCTGTCGATGGTGAGACCATTTATTGCTGGAGGACTCGTGCTTTGTATTAAAGAGACCCCTTCCCTACTGTTCACAAGTCCAGAATTCTTTCTTTTAAAAACAATAATAATTGTTTGCACTTGGTGAACGTGCTGTTGTTCCTTTTCCTCTCAACCCCCCACCCCCCATTTCGCGAGCAAAATCCTTGTGGGAGCCAGGTGCCCGAGTCTGTTGCGGCTACCTATATCATGCGTCTGCGCGCTCTCTCTCGCACTGTGCGCGTGTGTCTGTGTGTGCGCACCCCCCCCCCGGGCGTCTAGGGGGGTGATTATGTGTGCAGCGTATGTGCGGATGTCTGCGCCCGGCTATCTATATCTGACTGCGCAGAGAGTTCCAAACTGAATGCCATTTTTCACATGTGGGGCTAGAACTGGATCGCCTGTGTGCAAAACCCCAGCAGCGCGCACAGCCTTTCTTCACTCGAGCAACCGCGGCAAGCTCTCGCCTCCTGCCTCCGCTTTCTCCCTCCTCTTCCCTCCTTCCCTCCCTGGCTCCGAAGCTGCTGCAGCGTGCATCAGAAATCAATACGCGCTTCTCTAATGGAGGATCCGCTCAGCCAAAGCAGCTGCAGCGCAGCACCACCAGACGGGCGCACACAACGCATGACGTCTGGGCAGCTTTCCCCGCGGATTGGCCACCGTATCGGATGTTCTGTGGAGCAAAGAACAGAAATCATTTACAGTCCGCTTATGATACCCCCCCCTTTACGGGGGGGGGGGCGTTGCTCGTATTTCCCCGTCTCCGAGAGCGTCCAGGGGCCGGTTTCCCTTCACCGTCAGGCTACGAGCGACGCGTGAGGCCGAGGAGTTGGGGCGGCGAGTGGCGTCACAGGGGAAGGAAAGATCCCACCCCGCTTTCCCCAGGATGCGGAGCGTGGGAACGGCCCTGGCCCCAGACCTCCGAATCCGCATTGCACCCGAGGCGGGGGGTGGGGAGGCGGGGAGGCCGGGCTGTTCCGGAGCGGTCGACCGTCCCTGTCGCGTGTGAGACGAGATGAAGACAAGTCGGCGGGAGAGCCAGACGCGCTGGGCGGGGGGGACGGGACGGGACGCGGCTGGCGTCCTTTTCGTGCCTTCTCGATCGCCAGGCCCCGCGAGGGGTCATTTAGAGATCGGCTTCGAAATCTCCCTGTATTTCAACAAGAGCTTGATGTTGCGGGGGGGAGGGGAGTGACTCCCCTGGGAATGACCCAGCCCATGCCATTTCCCGAGGGCGCCCTGGCTCAGACTCGAGCCAGCTATCCACCCACTGGCCCACCGGCCACAGCCCGGCACCACACCGCCGCTGACCCTCCTCTGCTCTCTCGACGACGGAGGCATTTCAAGGCAGCCGCAACAATACTGCAGCAAGCCGCCCGCCCCCGCCCCCTTCCTCAGCCCTGTCAATGTATTTCAGCTCCAGGATATTGACAGCAGCCGCCCTCATCTCAGTCTGGCTCCAGTGAAGCATTTATATTCCGCCCTCCGCATCGCCTCCTTCCTCCCCCCAGCCCCCGCCCCGCGCCGCGCCAGCTTCCTGGGCATCATTGCAGGAATGATGAGAGCCCAGCAGCCCCGCATCGCTTCTGGAGAGAGGCAGAAATCTCGGGAAATGAATGAATCATGAGGCCATCTCGCAACGACACAAGTCACATCCCGGGCGGTGTGTGGCGCTTCTTTCTGATGCAATTTTTTAAAGGAAAAAAATCCATCTCGGGAAGAATCTCTCTCTTTCTGTATCTGTCTGTCTCTCTATCTAGGCTGGGACGTGGCAGACCGAAGAAGACTCATAGACTGCAGAATGTCTTAGGAAAAACTAGGGAGGCCAAGAGGCTCCCGTTCCTCTCCGGGTGATCACTTAGACCACCACAGTATTTCTTCCCGACCAACTTTCTCTCTAATTTCTCTTTAAATTATTTATACCAGCTGCTTTCTTGGCTGCCCTTGGCACTCCCTTGCACATATATTAACTTGTGTCTCCCTGCCTTCATCCCCCCCCCTACTTACTTAGCGATCTAACCCCTTTTCTGTACACTGCTGAAAGGTAAAGGGGGGAGGGGTGTTTGGTTTGGCTCTGAGGCCATTTTGAGTAGCTGCCTACTTGAAATGAATGCAAACTCTGAGCTTACCTGGTCCCAGGGTCTTTTCTAGACCATTGTTTTCTTGCACAATAAGTTGGTAAGTATTCATCTACTGTAGAGGAGCCAGATTTTGTTGTTCAAGGTGGCAATTGTGTTGTGGGGACATCCCAGCACACGACTGATCAGAATGGAGTGGATGGAAGGCACAGGATTCTGTGAACTAGTTAAGCAGATCTGGATCTAGTCGCTTTGTTGGGAGATGAAATTTTATCCCATAGCGCATCCATGGTAACTGGGTATGTTCTGTTAGACTTAAACTGGCTTTCCTGTCCTTATCTCTTGGTATAGAATTCTGAGGACAATAGTTATTTTAATCATTTAGTTTAACCTGGAGAAATGAAAATTAAGAGGAAAAACTGCCCTATGTTTGTATTTTAAAGAGAATTGCTAAAGATCAACTGTTCCGTAGATCCAGGTCCACATGGTAGAACAGTCTTCTGAAACTGCTTGAGAAGGTAATGATATCACAAGTTATCACATTCTGAAAAGTACTCTTTAATAGCGTTTGTCAGGATATGATTACACACATGGTTATCACAACCTGTAGATTCAGACCTCTGTTTTATTATTTATTTACTTCTTTAAAGTTTTTATAAACTGCTTTTCTGTCAAGCACTCAAACCTTTTCTGACAAGCACTCCAGCTGTACAGATAGAAATATAAAGAAAACCAACAATAACAGATTTAAACAATACAACAGCAGGTCAATTTTAAAAGGCTCTTTTAAATAATTCAGTCTTAGTTGGATATGGGGGGAGACCCAATCTCTGGGTCTCCCATTCCACGTCCCAAATGGTCCTGTGAATTGTTCCACATTATCTTAACCGCAAGGGCATAAAATCCTGCCTGTCTGCAGAGTCTCAAAGTTCTCATGGACCCGTTGGCAAAGAGCAATTGCTTTAAAAACAGGCAGGCTTGCAAAAACAATTCTTGAACCTTGAACAATTAGTTGTTTTTGAATTGTATTATTTAATTGTTTTAAATATTGCTATATATTTATTAATATATTTTTAATCCACTTATGATGTGATCCACTCTGAGCCTGTTCGCAGGGAGAGTGTAATATAAATCTAAATAAATAAATAAATCTTGGCCCCTGTTATATGAATAAAAAGCAGACAGGGGGAACCCAATTTATTTGTAGAAATGTATTCATTATTGGGAGAAAACCAGCTGTTGTTACATTTACATGCAATAAAGAAAGTTGTATAACACAACAAGTTAGTCTAGGATAAGCAATAAGTATTTCTTCTGGAACAGATGAATTTGAGTCCAGTACCACCTTAGAGACCAACAAGATTTCCAGGGTATAAGTTTTTCAGAGTCAAAGCTCCATTCACCAGATATCCTTCATTTGAGTTTTCACACTCAAACTCAAAAAGTCATACCCTGAACATCTTGTTGGTCTCTTAAGGTGCTATTGGACTTGAATCTAGCTGTTCTAATGCAGGCCAACAGGGCTGCCCTCTACAATTATTTCTTCTGGAGATTCTTAAGACAACTTTGAACAACCATACACAAAACAAACATATCCTTGGCAGTAGTCATTAAAGTTTTACCACAATAAGTACTTGAAGTCCCTGAAATGAGCAATAGTCATTGGTTTCAATGGCCTAGGAGGTTTTAACTCAATTAGGTGGTACTGCTATTTATTTATTTATTTACTTTGTTTATACTGCACCTTTCTCCCCCATGAGGGCCCAGAATAACATACATAATTCCCCCCTTCTCCATATTAGCCATGTAGTCAGTTAAAGAGCCCGTAAATGAGCCAAGGATACCCAGCAAGCTTCCATGACAGAGTGGGGATTTGAACCTGGGTCTCTCAAATCTTAGTCTGACACTCTAACCCAGGGGTGTTAAACATGTGGCCCGGGGGCCAGATCAGGCCCCCAGAGGGCTTCTATCAAGCCTGCAGTGGAATTGGTCATCTCCTGCTTCCAGTTCTGCTACTGCAGCTCCATCATAGCCTGCTTCACCAGACTCTCTTAAGCACTCAGCCATTTCATGTTTTAACCTGGGTCCTAGACTCAGAACGTGAGATTTCTGTGGTGAATGTCAATAAATCAAAAATAGATTTGCAGCTTACAAAGCTAATGTTTTAAGCATGTTTTTATTTTAAGTAAAAAAAACCCTTTCTGTCGTTTATAAAATTTATATCTCCATTATCTGGGATTACATTTTATGACACACATAGCTCAGCCCAACAAGGCCTCATTTATGTCAGATCCGGCCCTCATAACAAATGAGTTCAACACCCCTACTCTAACCACTACATCACACTGGCTGTCTACTCTACCATAGCTACTCTACGGCCGCATACTACTCAGTGTCTACTTGAAATTGATGAGATTTGAAGAGCTGAGGATTTGAAACTAAGTGTTTCTTCTTTTCATCAGATCTGTGTGTCGTAGTCATTATTCCAAAATCAGTAATGGCTTGATGGTGACTAATAAACTAAGAAGTCCAAGCAAAATTAAGGATTTGTTGCGATGGGCAGGGAAGAGAAGTTAGTTATTTATTAGCTGATATTCAGCCATCGAATGCACATATTGGGGATGTTATTATCTCTCCCATTACACATATTGCTGCTCAAATGGCATCTGACATTCAAAGAATCTCCCACTAACTTGGGTTAGTACATCAGCTGATGATATTCCCAAAACAAAAATCAGATTTTGCCACTCTTATATGCAGAATGGACAACATCTTCCCTCTGCTTAAGAAACCAGGTGATGACAAGTTTGTTTTTCAGTGCAATTTAAAGTATGGGTTTTCCCCTAGGTGCCTCCTTCTTGTGCAGTTTAAGAAGTCTTGTCCACAGAATGGCCTACCTTTCAGCCTTAAGAGCAGTGGGTAGTCTCTGGGTCACAGACTATGGAATGCCACCCATAGGCATGCTCGCCCATCCAGGTTGCTGGTTTTTAGATTTCAACCATTTTTTAAAGAGATTGGTGAATTTTGCATTTTTGTGCAAGACATATTTATAATTTGTGGTTAACTCATGGCTGCTGTCTTGGCCCTTTTTAAAGTGGTTTTTTATGTTATTTGTATTATGACTTTCAAACTGTGATTGTACGTTGCCTTCAAAGACTTTAATGTCAATATAACTATTTTAAATGAAATTTTAAAAGGATTTGGGGGTAATTCTAAAAATGAAAATGTTTATTCTAGTGGGAGTTCATGACACTTATGGGCTTCTGAACGTCTACAGACATTGTAATTAATTTGTAACAGTAATGTATTTTAGTAGGTGAGAATGTGCATAGTTTAATGGCAGGACAAATACATTACTGTAAATATTACAATATATTTATCAATTTCAACTGTGTATTTAAATCTAACACAATTCTTCAACACATTGATTTCAATCCAGCAAAGTTTTTTTCTTTTGCTTGCCCAGCTCTTGACTGATGGCAACATGTTTATTTTTTCATTCACTGTTGCAGCAGCATTCCTTCATGCTATGCTGCACTACACTTTTGAACACTCAGGCCAAGTTTTAACAGAATTTTAAACTGGGAAAGAGGTTTGGGGGGGTTGTTGTAAAAATATAGCAAAAAGAGGTTCCCCCAGAAGATTTCCATGGATGGAAGGATATGTGCTCATGGAACACATCTCTGGCCTCTCCCCTCCCCCTTGGCAGCCTGAAACACCCCTACCAATCCTATTCCTGGAGTTTCCTGTTCCCCAGGAACAAGATTTCAAGGGGCATTTCAGGCAGCCATTGGAGGGGGGAGGCAGGAAATTTGCACTCCATTAATGCATATCTTTCTGCCCATGGTAATGCTCTGGGGGATCTAAACCAAAAGATTTACACTTATTTTTAAAACTTATATTTTTAAGTTTCTTTTTGAATTATGTTCTGAAAGAATGATTTGATTACTAATACAAATAGTTTCTTTGACTCTACAGTTAATGTTTTCTTTATTCTGGTAAAGAAAAAAGGTACTGAGAAAACAGAAGGTATGGAAGCGAAAGACAAGCACATTACAAGTAGGTAGTCTACCTATTTATATAATCTGTAGATGGATATACAGATAGGTAGAATGGGAAGGAGGAAAAAGGGAAAATATTAATGTACTCACATCCCAAATAAGAAAGCATGCTGTAAAACATTAAAACAAATTAGAGTAAAACCTACAAAAAATATGGTTCTTTTTCTTTGAGTTTTATGGAACACCAAAAAACTGATACCACAATGATACCAGATATACAGATGTCTAGCTTTTTATTAATAATCCTGTTTTAAGCTTTTCCCTATTTCTCTGTTTATTGAATCCATCAACTTGTTAATACTGTATGCATTTTTTCATGTTCTTTTTTTCAAAACAAACAATCACATGGATTTTTTCTGTATATATTATTGACAAAAATTACAAAACAAAAGTTTTAAAAATATGTTCCTATGTGTGACATTCAGATTGAATCCCCCCCCACTTCAACTTCATCTATGTAATTCTCATGCTCATGAAGATGACTGCTGGATGTTTTCAAAGTAATAGAGACAACATGAGGATAAGAGAAGCATGGGGGGGGGAATTAGCAGCTTCTTCTGTGTGGATGAAAAACTATTCTTGCATCTGGCTAAAAACAATACAGCTTAACACAATACTTGCATACAAACTGGGGTATAATTTATGCCAAGCATGGGCCATGGTATAGTCTGCAGTATTCCCAGGCTGTGTCTATGATCAAACAGAGCCAGAGCATCACTGATGAGTGGCTCTGGTTCCCTAGACATCTGTCGGCACGTTTTTTGATACCTCTGGCTCTTCCCACTGGCATTAGGACACTGGTGGAGACACATGGCAAAAAGAGAGAGAAAGAGAGAGAGAGGGAGTCAGGCCCTGCTCTTTGTAAGCAGACACAATTCCTGCAGGAACAGAGCTTCTTTATCCTCACCTAAATCCCACATTGGCTCTTTCAAAATATTCTTTCTCTGCATAGATAAGAGGATCCTATGGAGTGTTCCCATTAATTAAAAATAATATTCGTCTTACAAATTCCTGACTGCACATCATTCCAGTCAAAAGTGTTGTATCCAATTGCATTCATTGTAAAAGATTTTGATGCAGGATCTAACTTTTTAGAACAGTCTACATTATGTCTGAACAGACGTAATAATTAGGGCATTTCATTAAAGAAACTCACCATCATGTAAACCATCAATGAAACCGGTATTTCCTTATGCAATCAAATATTATGAATAAAACAGCATCAGTATATCCTAGGAGAGGTTTTATGTTAACAATAAAATTATGATCCAGATGAATTTAAATAGTTTTAAGCCTCACTGATTGCAGTGGAGGAGAATTAAGCACTCTGCGACAGCTCTGCAATAATTCTGTTGCACGCACCATTTTATAGCAGGAAAGAGGCAAGGCTGAGAACTTTGTTTTTATTTTTAAAAAGTTCACCTGTTCTTCAGACCATATTAGCCTTCATCCAAAATATTTTAAAAGAGCTGCCCCATCACACAAAATTGTTTTTCAGTGTTCTTCAGAAATAAGGACATCCAGATTTAGGTATCCAAAATGTAGACACAGTGGTTTAGACACTCCTAAATTTTTAACAGATGGAAGGATTTCTAGTTGTAGGGTGCAATTTTCTTGCCTCCCCCCTTCTGAGGCAGCCTGAAATGTTTCTGTGGGACAGGGGACTCCCAGAAATAGAAGGAGAATATTTAAGACTGCCATGGGAAGGGGGAAAGTTGCACTCTGTGAGAGGAAAAGTTCCAGGGGTGAAACAATGAAAACAATCACATGTATAAGGTAAGATGGACAGTATCCCAGACTTTTGGAAAAGTGAGCTGTTGATTAAAAAATGGTTTGCAAGTGAGCAAACTAGAGCAATATCCAGTATCTTCCAGTGGTTAACGTATTGACCTGAAACTTCAGTTGAAATTCAAATTGGTAACGAAACAGCTATGTAGCCTTGAGAAATTTTCCATCTGTCCCCTCTCAGGTTCTCATCTTGTTTTTCAGAAAAGGAAATAATAGTTTTTTCAACTGAAGGGTCTAATTGAGAATGAATGAGGGGAAAGTATATAATGCACTTTGCACATACCATAGAAATAATACTGACCTTGAGTCCTTTAAAGAAAATCCATTACCGTCTATCCTAATACTACTTGTAAATAGCCTGCTGCTATTTGTAACAGCTATGCGTACCTTCACAATATTATACATGGCTAAAAGTAGGAGGGGGAAGAGAAAAGGAGCTGACACACTTCATGATTATCACCACCACTGTGAACGTTTACATAACGCTCTACAGGGTGCGGTTCTATTTTCACTGAGGTGACTATTTCCAGTTCCTCCAATGCCTCTGGCTTTACAGACTACATTCAGCTAAATAACTCTTCGGTGGCCTTAGGATGTATGCTGGAAGGCCTCTCACAGCCTCTGTTCCACTGAATAGAATGGAGTGCCATTAAATGTCAGAGCGTCTCAGCTCTTAGGACAAAGGAGGAGGCAACCACATGTCCCAGGAATTAACAAGCAGCACAAATTTTAAGGTCTCTGTTGATTACAGAGTCTTGGCCAGAGCTTGTCAGGGCTTGGGAACTAAGCAAGGTTTACCATGTTCAGTGCTTGGATGGGAGGCCACCAAGGAAGACTCATGTTGCTGAATAGAAGACACCAGTGGCAAACCACCTGTGCACATCTCATGTCTTGAGAACCATTTGGTTGAGGCTGCCAAGAGTCAGCTGTGACTTAGTGGGAGATTCTTCTTCTCAACGGTGCATTCTTCTTCTTTAGAACTCTGCAAGCATTTAAAACAATTCACTTTTGGCCCCCTAAGGGGATTTTTTATTGCCTTTTCTATTTACTACAAACTACAACAGAAAATTCCAGGGTGGGGAACTACAATCTACGGGAGAAAGAAAAGATAACCTCTAGAAACCCAAGAGTTGGTGATCATACAATCAGTTTAAATACAAATCTATCTCTTAAATGTGAATTGACTTCCACTAAAAATGATCATCTCACTAAAATGTTATTCTTTTCACTATACGAATATAGTGTCATAAAGTGCTGCCTTCTACTAATAAATTTCTTGCTAGCAACCTCCAGAGATCTTTAACAAACTATTTTTTCCCTCTTTTCCCCCTTAAATGACAGCTTGATTTGGGGGCTACCACTCCCAATTTAGAGTCTGAGTCCTCTGAGGAAGATCCAGTCTCTCCTTCTTCTTCGCTCTCCTTGGTGCCATCCGGGGTGCCTTCTCCCTCTCCTGGTGGACGACCATGTTGATGCAAAAATTCACAAGCCTTGTCCATTGAATCAATCCTTTCTTTACTGTTTGCATACCGAACGATTAGTCCCTCGGGAATCAGCCATCTGTACCCGACCTTCTGGCCTTGTAAAAATGTCAACAAGTCTCTGTATTTCCTCCTCTTTCTTCTTATCTCAAATGGAATGTCCTTCATAACTTTAATTTCCTTATCTCTCCACTTCAAGGTAGTCCCATTGATCTCTTGTTCTCCTTCGGGAGAATCTGGCAGATTGTTCTTTCGAATATACTCCGAATACGATCGAAAGACTGTATCTATTTCGCCTTAAAGTTGGTCCGGTGTCATATCCGCCAAAGGGGCCAACAAATCACCCACGATTTGTTATAGATTCTCCCCTTTCTCCTCTTTAATCCCTTGAGGTCTCAAGATGTAGCTTGCCTTTTCCATTTGCAGTTGTAATACATGAGACTCTTCGATTTGGCACTTTTTATCAAGCGCCTGAAGCTTTTTATCCATTTTTTTCAAGTTGGAACCAATCTCTTTAAGTTCCTGCTCTGCTTTTTCAATTTTCTTTGCATTTACCACTGTCTGTGCCTGTTGAGCATCAAGCTTATTATCTATAGCTGTAATTTTCTCCAGTAGAGGGCAAAGCGCCTCTGCCAGCAACCTTTGGAGTTCCGCAGTTTGGTCCTGTCTAGGCACTGAACTCAGAGGGCTGAACTTCCTGAAGAAGGTTTAACTTTCGGTATCTTGTCCCTCATATCTTTCAGCAGCGCCATGTTTGGCGATTGTTTACAGTTAGCAAAAGTTCATCAAAGTCTCTGGAAGATCTTAATCCCGCTGATAAGCTCACACAAACTCTTTACTTCCACTGCTTTTTTCTTGTCGCCTCCCCCCTTTTCTGGTTTCTTAAAATCGCCTGCAAGCAGTCCTTATCACGGGGAAGTTCCCTCCCCCCTCATTTTCGCTACGGGGGACGCAAATGCGTGGGTGCTTCTCGCTTAAACTCGACTCACACTTTCAGTGGTTGTCTCTCCACATTCATACTCACTGGATCACCATCCGCTTGCTCCGGTGTGCTGATCTCATTTCCATTCGGGACGCTCTACGATGGGCCCATTGGGGCAAGGTGGAGCCCCCCTTCTCTGGCTAGATGTGCCAGGGGAGGGGCCCTCTAGCTCCTCTTGGCTGAGAGTCCCTCCCTGGGACTCCTGGAGTGACGTGGTCATACGTGCCCCCATCCAGCTGTAGATGCTGGCAGACTTCTCCCAGAGCCCTGGGAGAAGATGACTGCCATGGCGATCACCAAACCAGAAGCCAAAACAATTTACTTTGTAGGTGATGGTTTAGGGTTTTCTTTTTTACTTGGAAACACAATCTTTCAAAAAATATTTAACATTTTTGAACATTTTGTCTATGAATTTGTTGTGCTGGAGAGACAGGCACAGATCAGGAGTCTCAATGCGTGGATGAGATGATGGTGTAAGGGGGAAGGGTTCAAGTTCGTTAGGCACTGGGATGCTTTTTGGAACAAGGGGGAGCTGTACAAAAGAGATGGTCTCTGCTTGTCCTGAGAAGGAACCAAATTGCTGGCGCTTAAAATCAAAAAGGTGGCAGAGCAGTTTTTAAACTGAATATTGGGGGAAAGTGGACAGGAGAAGTCTCTGGTTCAGGATGGCTCATCTCAAAGAGATGAAGAGGTAGCTGTTACTTTTCTACAAGGAAATGGATTAGAATTGTCCACTGAGACTGTGGCTAATGATATGGACTGCCTGGCAAGGTCTTGAGGCAGCAAGAGGAAGGTTGCAGACTTAACATGTATGGGAAATTATAGGTGTTTATATACAAATGCCAGAAGTGTCTGAGGTAAAATTGGGGGTTGGAAAGCTTGGTGTTGGGGGGAAATAGACAACATGGGTATTTCAGAAACTTGGTGGGATGAGGAAAATCAGTGGGATACGGTGATTCCTGGTTATAAATTATATTGGAAGGATGGGGGGGAAGGGTTGGAGGTGGGGTAGCTCTTTATGTCAGAGAGGGTATACAGTCCAGTAAGATTGAGAAGGTAAGAGAATTAGATTCTGGAAATGCTATGGGTTGAAACAATGGGCCCAAAAAGAAACTTAACACTGGGAATTTGTTATCGCCCACCAGATCAAAAGATAGAGGAGGATTATAAAATAATGAATGAATTAAAGATAGCGGCTATACCAAAAACCTGTGTTGTAATAGGTGATTTTTAATAATAATAATCTTTATTGCATTAGCATAAAGCCATAGCAACAGTGCAGTATAAACAAGTAACCAGCACTAGATTCAGGCAGGTACTAATAAGTCAATCATTTTACAAAGATAAAGGATCAAAGTCATGCCCCCCGGCGCCCCCCCAAGGGAAAGAAAAACAAAAGAAAAAAACCCCCTTAAAATTATCAATTTGTACATGGTCATCAGGTATCAGGAGTGAGCTAATTAAATTCGGGTAGATTTACTTTCCTGATCACTACAGCTAAAAAGGAGGCCACTTTAGCCGTGATTTGCTTGTCAGTAGTATTATCAGAGAGTAGCACTGAAACTACCCAGGGGAGGGAAGGGAGCTTTTCTTTTCTCAGAATGGGAGCAATATCTCTCTCTCTTTCCTTATTCCACTTGGGACAGAAAAGCATTATGTGATCCATAGTTTCTATCATCTCTTGACTGCAATCACAGAGTCGTTCCGAGAACGGAAGTCCCGAAAAACGGCCAAGAAGCACCTTGGAGGGGAAGGAGTTAAGTCTCGCTAAGGTGAAAGCGCGACGTTGTCCTGGGATTTTTAGAGCATAGCAATATGTCGGAATCGTCTCAGGAGGGGCAAGACCCAACGATAAACCCAAGCAAGTACGTCGGGCTCTTTGAAGGGTGCTACTAAAGTCAAGCTCCTTTAATTTCAATTTAATTTCTCTGAACAGCTCGTTAGGTAATGGGGTTGGTATATCAATCCCCAGGATTTTTAGTTTCTGTTTAATTAACTTGGATCGGCTGCTCTTGTAGGTGTCATGGGGAATTAGGTGTGAAAAACCCGCTTTATTTGTGCTGCCCCCTGAGTATCCTTCTTCATAAACAGCTTAAAAGCTGCGAGCCAAGCTCTCTGTTCAATTGATGGCTGAGCAAATTCAACCCTGAGTGCAGTTCCCGCTACACATCTAGGGACTGCCACAATTTCCCTCAGAAAAGTGTGTAAGGGAGAATCAAGGGTTTCAGATACTCCTTCAATCCACACTGTGCACCCATAAAGAATCTGCGGGATAACCTTAGCATTGAAGATCTTAATGGCAGCTGGTATGTGGTTTGAGCCTTTGGAATAGTAGAATTTTTTTATCGCCTTAGCTGTGATATTTGCAGCTTTAAGGGCCGCCTGGACATGTGGTTTCCAAGATAGATTGTAATTAAAAGTGATGCCCAGGTAGCTAAAGGAGGGAACTCTTTCCAAGGCCCCACCCAATGCGCTTATCTTGGGTCCATTGTTGAATGTTCTGGAGAATCTAAGGACCTTTGACTTGGAATAGTTAACTTTAAGGTCCTCTTTATTACAGTATGTAATAAATGCGTTTATTACTGATTTTAAGCCCAGTTCTGTTTTGGAGAGAAGAACGGCATCATCTGCGTAAAGGAGGATTGGAATTGATGTATTTGCCACAAAAGGGGGTGTTTGGCCTGGGATTTCACAAATGGGATCATATCATTGATAAATAGATTGAATAGAGCTGGGGCAAGCAAGCAGCCTTGTTTCACTCCCTTATTAGTTTGAAAGCTTGCAGTAAGTTGGCCTTGCCAATTATATCTAATTTGGGCAGAGGTGTCGGTGTACAGGTTCATAATTAAAGTTAGTAGCCTTCTGTCTATTGTGGTTTCTGTCAGTTTACACCATAGTCTGCCACGATTGATAGAATCGAAAGCGGTCTTCAAATCCATGAAGGCCGCATACAGTTTCCCGCCTGGGGAAGCCAAATACTTGCTCGCTAGATGATGTAAAACAAGGGCATGATCCATGGTTGAAACCCCTTTGCGGAAGCCTATCTGTTCTGGGTGGAGAATCGCCTCCTGGTCTATCCAATCCGTTAATCTCTCAAGGAGCTGTGCTGCATATATTTTCCCTGGAATAGAGAGTAAGCTTATGGGTCGGTAATTGTGAGGATCAGCCCTGTTGCCTTTCTTATAAATTGGAACTATAATTGAACGCTTCCACTCAGTTGGTATAGCACCAGAACTATTTATTAATGAAAAGATGGGAGCTAATCAGGAGCCCCAACAAGTAGGGTTCATCAAAAATAATTCGGGAGGGATATAATCCGGCCCAGGAGCTTTTCCCCTTTTCAGATGTTTTATTATATTAACTATTTGGATGGGGGAAACCGCTGGCCAACTTCCCATGTTCTCAGCTAAAAGGCGGGGTTCTATATTATTGGATGATGTAGATACCATTGGGCTTTGAAGGAGGGCACTATAATGGGATATCCACTGAGATGCGGTTATATCTGTCTGGTGATGTGGGGGAAGAGAAGAATTTTTAATTAGGTTCCAAAAGAGCTTATGGTCATTATTTGCTATCGCTAGATGTAGGGATGACCAGTCTTTTTGAGAAGTTAGCTCTTTCTTAAGTTTAATAGTCTTCTTATACTCTTGTTTAAGTGATCTAATCTTTTCTACGTCCTTCTGAAGACCTGTCTTTTTAGTTGTTCTGAACTGTAGTCTGATTGCTCTTTTCAATTCCCTACACTCCTCATCATACCAACTGTTACTCTTTAATATGGGTGTAGACTCCTCTTTTCCCTTGACCCCCCTTTCCGCAGAGCAAAGAGATGATAGATTCCTCATTAATGCTCCATAATGCTCCAGCCCTGTTACAACATCGCCTGAAAGGCAATGTTGGAACATCTCTACCTCGATGTTTTCCCCATTAAGGAACTCGTGTATTTGAGACTCAATCTCTTGAGACCATTTAATAGGTTTCTTAACTAAAGTTCGCTCTTGAAATCCCACAGTATTGTGAGTGGTAATAGCCCGCAGTTGGAAAGTGGCTTCAAAAGTCAGAGAGAGATGATCTCCCCCTAAGTATTCTCCTACTTCCACGTTAGTGACTTGGGAGTATATACTTGGGGACACCAGTAAATGATCTACAATGCTGAGTCCCTTAGAAGTAAAACAGGTGTAACAACCCGAGCTCTTCGGGTTGATAGTACCATTCAGGAAAACAAGGTTCGACGTGACTGCTAGTGACATCAAATATCTTCCAGCTGGGTTAGTTTTGTGATCTCTGGAACTTCTGGCAAACCAGGATAAGGGCAGCGTTAAATCAGATGATCCTAGCACCCCCGGGAGCAGAGCCTCGTCATTGTCCCCTATTCGCGCGTCAAAATCTCCTGATAATAAAATCATCGCATTGGGGTATTTAGTAAGGGATTGGCCTACCTGATCAGCAAAATCATCCCATATTAACTGAGCTTTAGAATTATCCTCTGCAGGTGGAACATATGCTGTGAGAATCAGGAGGGGAGCCATGAAGTAACTAGACCATATACAAACTGCTAACAGTACAGGAGAAGCTATGATTACTTCACTCTTAGACACTTCCAGATCTCTAGAGACAAGGCAGGTAAGACCAGCTTTCGGTCTGCCTTTACCCTTGCATTTTATCGCTGGGACCAAAAAGGACCAGTAGTTCGACAGGTTAATTTGGTCTTGGGCCCATGTTTCTTGTAGGGATACAATGTGGAAGTGGTTTAACACTTTTAAAATATGGGGGTCACCGCTCTTACTTTTCCACCCATTTACATTCCAAGACAGAACCCTGAGTGTAGGGTTAGCTAGTCAGTTATGTCCAGACTCCTGAGATCCCTCTAGGATGATGTGTCCTGACGTAGCTTCTTCTAAGCTCGAGGGGTCCATCTCGATTTCTTCCACGAACTGCTCCTCCACAACACACCCATTTGTCCTCTTGCGGGCACTCATTGCAGGAGGAGTTTTAGCCTTTGTTTGTTTGTTTAATTCTGGTTGTACAGTTTTTGATTGCTTCGCTACATCAGCTAGTTCCTCTGCTAGCGACTTTGAATCTGCCATTGGAGGAAGGTGTTTGTTGGAGTATACAGAGAACAGTTGTGAGGAGTCTATTTCATAATCATCCTGCTGTAACTCTGAAGGGTCAGCTGGCCTGTTTTTATTTTGACACTGCTTCTCCAAGTTAACTGGGGGAGCTTTGGACCTGCCAGCTGGCTGTATCTCCGCATCCTTGATCTCACTCAGTTTATGGGACAAGAAGTCCAATCTATCAATGATTGATTGTTACTCGTTGCAGGGAAGATTCCCAAAGGAGTTGAAAAGATCATCCTCTATAGGATTTGCCAGAAACTTATGTGTCAGTTGTCTCTTGGGGGTCGGGTTTGTTCCTTGGCCAGCTTGTGCATAGTGATGTTCTTCAGGGGGTTGTGTGCTCTCCATGGGTTCACCCATGTCGTCCCAAGAAATTAAGTTCATTTGGGATGTTTGATGACTCTCTGTTTCCATTGGTAACCCCTTCTGTAATAATGAGTTCACATCAGCATCCAAGGATTTCTTGTAGCACAAGGGTAATATAGTGGCATTTTGGAACACCCGTGTTGGGAAGACTCCTTTGGTTACAAGCTGTGACTTCTTCTCATGAATCACAGAAGGTATTCTAGTAGAAGCAAAGGAGAGTAGCACTTTTTGGGGCTGGTTTGGGGGACTGAGAGATTCAGCCTTCACCAGGTCTACTTCTGGGTAATTTATTCTGAGGAGGTCAGCCAAGTGACGTTTGGAGCGCTGACCTCCCTGCCAGTTAGGAGTTTGTCCCCTTCGCCCACATATTGTTAGGCAAATCTTTCTTGGCTGAAATATTAGCTGAAGGGGGTGATTCCATAAAGCACTTCCCTGTTTCACTTGTGCTCCCTTGTCCCCTTAACAGCATAGGTCTGCTCCCTTCTTCCCAAGTTAGTGTTCTGGGCTGCTGGCTGTACCTGAGACGTTAGTTGTAACTGCTGATTGTTAGCAGACAGTTTCGAGAGCTCTGCAGTTAGCTGTTTCATTTGGGTATTTATATTTTGAATGTTTCTAAAGATACATTCCACAGTCCTTGCAGTTATAGTTAACAGGTTGCTCTCCATGGGTGTTCCAACTGCCTCAGGGGCTAAATCAAAATGCCCCACCCTTGACTCCATAGAAGTAGTATCTTCCACCAGAGTACTCGCATCTTCCTCACTATTAATCTCAAGAGGTAAAAAGTGATTTGCTGTCTCCACGGCATAGATAGGCATATAGTTCTTACTCCTACTTTTACTTTCACCTGAGGTAAAAAAGTCTTTAATCCTGGATTGTTTGGGGGCTGGGGATGGGACAGCCTCCTCTGTATCTCTTGGTCGCTTCTCTGCAGGCATTATAGCACACGGAGAGGGGGAGAAGGAGGAAAAGAGAGCAAGGCAGGGGAAAGAAAAAAAAGAAAAAGAAGAAACCCCTTAATTAAGGGAATCTCTTAGTGTTCTCTTTATCGTAGTTGGCTAGCTAATTAAGTCACCCAGTTCCAAGGTAGATAGTGGGGGAGGCGGCAGATTAAAGTCAGAAAGCTAGCAGCTGTCTCAAAAGCCTTCACGTGCTGGAGCAGTTTACTTTAAAAAGAAAAAAAAGAAAAAGAAAAAAAACCTTATGAGATAGACTAAAAACAATTGAGTAGATATGAAATAAAATTAAAATACTGTTCCAAGCGGGCAGCGCTGCAGCTCAAACGTCCTCCCCCGTCGGCCGGAACCGGAAATGTATCAGGTGATTTTTAATACCCACACATTGATTGGGTCAATATGTGTTTAAGTTGGGAAAAAGAGATTGAGTTTCTAGACACTCTCAATGACTTTGCTATGGAACAGATGGTCACAGAACCTACCAGGGGAGAGGTGATCCTGGATTTGGTCCTAAGTAATGCCCAAGACCTGGTGAGAGATGTAAAAGTGATTGCACAACTTGGAAACAGTGCCCATAATGTTAATGAGTTCAACATTTGTATAAATAGGGAGTTGTCCAAGAAGACTGACACAACAACTTTTAACTTTAAAAGGGGTAACTTCTCTGATATGAGGGGACATGTGAGGAAGAAACTGAAAGGAAAAGTAGGAGGGGTCAAAACCATTGGGGAAACTTGGAGACTATTTAAATCTCCAGTCCTAGAAGCTCAGATAAAATATATACTGCAGGTTAGGAAAAGCACAAATAGGTATAGAAAAAAGCCTGCATGGTTAACAAACAAAGTAATGGAAGCTGTAAAAGGTAAGAAGGATTCCTTTAAGTGGTGGAAAGCTAGTCTCAGTGAGATTGATAAAAGGGAACACAGGCTGTGGCAAATAAAATGCAAGTCTGTGATCAGGCAGGCAAAAAGGGAATATGAGGAGCATATTGCAAAAAACATAAAGGCCAACAATAAAACTTTCTTCAAATACATTAGAAGCAGGAAACCAGCCAGGTGATGAGCGAGGAGGCCCTACAACTGATAGGCAACTTAAAAACTGATAAATCACCAGGCCTGGATGGCATACACCCAAGAATTCTGAAAAGAACTCAAATGTGTGGATCTCCTGACAAAAATATGTAATCTTTCCTTAAAATCTGCCTCCATTCCTGAGGACTGGAAGGTAGCTAATGTCACTCCCATCTTTAGAAAGGGTTCCAGAGGAGATCTGGGAAATTACAGGCCAATCAGTCTGACATCAATACTGGGTAAGTTGGTGGAAACTGATGAATAAAAACTATTGAGGCAGACTCAGCATGGGTTCTGTAAGGGAAGATTTTGTCTCACTAACCTGTTAGTATTCTCTGAGAGAACAAACATATGGACAAGGGGGACCCAATAGATGTTGTTTCCCTTGACTTCCAGAAAGCTTTTGATAAAGTTCCTCATCAAAGGCTCCTAAGTAAACTCAATAGTCACGGGATAAAAGGACAAGTCCTTTTGTGGATCAAAAACTGGCTGATTTATAGGAAAAAGAGAGTATAAATGGGAAATTTTCTCAGTGGAGGGTGGTAAGCAGTAGGGTACCACAGGGATCAGCACTGGGTCCGATGCTTTTTAACTTGGTTATTAATGATTTGGAGTTGGGAGTAAGCAGTGAAGTGGCTAAATTTGTGGATGACACAAAGTTGTTCAGGGTGGTGAAAAGCAGGGAGGATTGTGAAACACTCCAAAGGGATCTGTTGAGGATGGGCAAATGGGCATCAACATGGCAAATGGGGTTCAGTGTGGCCAAGTGCAAAGTGATGTACATTGGGGCCAAAAATCCTAATTATAAATACATGTTGATGAGGTCTGAACTGGCAGAGACTGACCAAGAGAGAGATCTTGGAGTCCTAGTAGATAACTCACTGAAAATGTTGAGACAGTGTGCGAATGCAATAAAGAAGACCAACGCTATGCTGGGGATTATTAGGAAAGGAACTGAAAACAAATCAGCCAATATCATAATGCCCCTGTATAAATCAATGATGCGACCTCATTTGGAATATTCTGTACAATTCTGGTCACCACACCTCAAAAAGGATATTATAGCATTGGGGAAAGTGCAGAAAAGGGCAACTAAAATGATAAAGGGGTTGGAACACTTTCCCTATGAAGAAAGGTTAAAGCACTTGGGGATCTTTAGCTTGGAGAAACAACAGCTGAGGGTTGACATGATCGAAGTTTACAAGATTATGCATGGGATAGAGTAGGTAGAGAAATAAGTACTTTTCTCCCTTTCTCACAATACAAGAACTCGTGAGCAGTTGGGTTAGAATGGATAAAAGGAAATACTTCTTCACCCAAAGAGCGATTAACACATGGAATTCACTGCCACAGGAAGTGGCGGCTACAAGCATGGATGGCTTCAAGAGGGAATTAGATAAACATATGGAGCAAAGATCCTTCAGTGGCTATTAGTCACAAGGTATAGATAGGAACTCTGGGGCAAGTGATGCTCTGTATTCTTGGTCCTTGGCAACAGTGGGAGAGCTTCTAGTGTCTTGGCCCCACTGCTGGACCTCCTGATGGCACCTGGTATTTTTGGCCACTGTGTGACAGAATGTTGGACTGGATGGGCCATTGGCCTGAATCAACATTGGCTTCTCTTATGTTCTTATGTTCTCATCTAACCTGGAGAAATATTCTCCAGATATCACAGCATCCAGTTGATCCTGCTGGTCCTTACAAAATGGTACCCAAATAAAATAACCACACTGTTCGTTTGTTCAGTGGGTTTGACAGAAAAATGGCATATTTACCTGTTTATGGCCTTATGGTTCTCTGCATCTGAATCTGTGTTCAGCACCAGAGCAGGGGCCAAGGATATTTCATTTCTTTTCCCTTCAAATGTCTTCCGGGAGGGGCAGAGGAGGATCAACTGCACAAGAAATTCCTTAAGAAATTTTTTCTATAGGACTAAATTTTTTCTATAGGACTTGTACAGCAAATGGCATAAATGACTGCCCTGATTAAACTTCTGTATGAATAGTGCAAATGACAGGATGCAGCAGGTGCTAGTAATGCATAAAACGACTTTTACAGAATCTGGCTGAAAAATTGAGAGATCCCTTAGGTATAGCACAACTGAGCATTTGCAGCCAGAAGGATTTTTTGCTTTATCTCTAAACAGAAATCACAAACTGCTTTTGAAATTTTCTCAGGTGGCTGGTCATGGGGTAAGGAGCAGGACCTGTTCTTAAAAGACAGCCTTCCAAAACCAGATGTGTTTGGAAAGCTGGATGCAGAGTAGATTTCATTGGCTGATTAATAGTGCAAGACTAAGCCCACTGACTTCTGAGTCCACTGAATTCCAAGGATTTTGAAGGATGTAACTTTGCCTAGGACTGCACTATACATCAAATAAAGTTTTGTAGATAAGGGACAATTTTCATTCAAGGTCTATTTTGATCAATTATAATCAGTGTGTGTGTGTGTGTGTGTGTGTGTGTGTATGTGAAATATAAAGGGGTACTTGTTTACATCTTGGAGCCACAGTGACTCTGGCATTTTCCTGTAACCAGAAATGAAAATACTAACAAAAAATGTTCAGGAAATGAGATGCAGCTTTGATTTGAAAAACTAAATTAGCCATGTTAATTAGAACCACCATGAAAAAGTGGCAATATATA
Organism: Gekko gecko; assembly: GCA_029375565.1. Taxonomy (NCBI): domain Eukaryota; kingdom Metazoa; phylum Chordata; class Lepidosauria; order Squamata; family Gekkonidae; genus Gekko; species Gekko gecko. The sequence continues at coordinate 275,836,573 of JAPDNY010000001.1, forward strand.
CCTTTGAATACCAGATGCTGGTGGCAACCAGTGGCATGCCTGCTGACTGGGACACCTATGCGGGCTCACATTCAGCCAGTGCTCCACCAGCTGCAATGGTTGCTGGTTGAGCACACGATCAAGTTCAAGGTTATGGTATTAACTTTTAAGGCCCTAAGTGGTCATGGACTAACATATCTGTGGGACCATCTCTCCCAGTATGTCCCTCAAAGAGCTTTACCCTCTTCAGATCAACACCTATTGGTAGTCCCCAGCCCAAAAGACATCCACTTAGCTTGGTGGAACATGCTTCCAAATGAGATCATGGGTCTGTGGGATTTATTACAATTCCATAGGGCCTGCAAAATGGAGCTGTTCTACCAGGCCTTTGGTTGAGGCAGCAGGTGTCCAATTTATGGCCTCCCCTGCTCAAACAAACTGCTTTTAGTCAGCTTATGCTGTATATTATAGCAACTGTATTATAGGCTTTGGGCCAGACCAGCAGCTTGATATGCTGGTCCTTCTGAATTGTCTACAGCATATACCTGGGATACCGCTAAATTGGTAAACTATTATTAAACCGTCCTGAATTTTAATTTGGACTTAAATTTGGTTTTAGGGTTTTAAATTGGATTCCATGAAAATTGTACTATTGGATTGTATTTATTGAATTTATGTGTAATTGTTTTATTGTTCTTCTGGTACTCCTCCACTTTGAGCCTGCTTGCGGGGGAGGGCAGGATAAAAATCCCATGAAATAAATAAATAGATAGATAAAGCAACAGGGAAAAGTCATCATTGTTATGTGTAGCTTGTGAGCATGCAGAGGCATCTGACCAGCCACAGAATTTAAAAATGGAGATTGGAATCAGTGCCACACACATCATTTAAAGAGAAACAGCTGGTTAAGCAGAATAGGCCAAGAAAGATGCAAACAATGAAGAATAGCAGCAGTACATTTCTCAGATGACATTGACAGAGAGGATGGCTCTGAGCTGAACTTCATGATTTGAGCTGCTCCTCATTACATGTGCTTTATCTTTGATTCTCTCCATGTGTTATGCACTTCTAGACTGACCTGCACCCACTGCTAATGATTATTACTGAAAAACTTTGCAGAGCCTTCAGTCAAAGTCCACATGGGACATGGTTCAAGTTGGATTTTCATTAGCGCACATCCTAACTACACATTCTATTCATTACATTAGGTTCAAGAAGAGATAGGGCAGAGAATTAAATATGTGTGTCTTGCACATGAGCTGTGCTGGCTTAGCACTTACCTGTAAGACTCACAGCCTTCAAATATCAATTTGATTAATAAAAAAGTTAATCTTTGGACCCCTGACTTTGCCTGCCATCTCTGCTTGTGCTGTTCCTATTGTTACTCAGGGTAAGATAGCTGACCCCAGATGAAAAGTAAAAGTGGGCAAAGCAAATTATCAACTGATTAGTTTATAGTTACTACTTTGGGGCGGGGCATCACATAGATTTTCTGCCTCAGGACCCAAATATCTTGGTGCACCCTTGCTCCCTAACAGTGCAGTCCTAAATAGAGTAACATCCTTCTGTGTCCATTGAAGTTAATGGGCACAGAGGAGTAAACTGTGCTGAGGATTGCATTCTAGATCATCTACAAGAGCCAAGTGCTATGGAGAGAATTCCTGTAAATTCATTGTCATTCAGTTCTGTAGTCTGCATTTGAAGAAGGAATCTTCACGAGGATGATGGTTCTAGATGGAGCAGTGTGTCACAGTTTCTAGTACATTCTTTTGCTATGTACTTACAAAGGGCAACCATCTGGCACCCACTCAATGAGGAAAAATAAATATATTGTGGGTTAATATTAGTTATGTACACAGGAATGTTATTCATTTTAGTCTTGGGTTCTCTATAGTTTTAGAAATGGCTATCTTTTTTATTATGGTGATTACAGATATTTATTTTCTTTATCTTATTCTACAGTGTGCTGGCTAGTGCCTTGCAGGCAGGCACAGCAGCAGAACAGAGGATGGAATAGCAAGCAAACAGGACCCACTGCTGCTTATATATAATTAAGAAAACCACTGAGACAGTGTGGAAGAAAGTGGAAACAACATGCACAGAAATGCCCTTAGGTCTCACCATTATTAGTGGGTGTGATGAAATACATTTTCTCCTGGGAGGTTAGGTAAAGGTAGAGATTTCCTTGCTCAAAAGCCAGTCGAATCCGACTCTAGGGTTGCGGTGCTCATCTCCATTTCCAAGCGAAACAGCCAGCACTGTCTGAAGACGTTTCTGTGGTCATGTGGCTGGCATGACTAAATGCCAAGGCACACAGAATGCTGTTACCTTCCCACCGAAGCGGTACCTATTTATCTACTTGCAATTTCTTACTTTCAAACTGCTAGGTTGGCAGGAGCTGGAACCAAAGATGGGAGCTCACTCTGTCATGTGGCACTCGGGTCTCAAACTGCTGAACTACTGACCTTCCAGCCTGCAGTTCAGTGTATTAACCACTTGAGCCACCACAAGGTTGACAAGCAGCAAACCTCGACTTGGCATTTTAAAAGTTATTTTTTTTTCCTTATGGGAAGGAGGAAGTCCACCAATGGCTCTCCAGGCTCACCTTCATACAATTACTAATAGGTTTAGACAATGGGATGGTCAAGCCTCTCTCTTCTCCCCCCCCGGCCTGATTGGGGTCAAGTGGGAGGAAGTCAGAGATGATAAAATCCAAGTGAAACAGGAAATAGCTCTCTTTTTCTTTGGGATGCTACTGTTAGGAGAACTCTGAGCTGGGTTCTGCAAGGACAAGAACAAAGCACAAAAACCACTGGCTAGAAATAAGTGTGTGTGTATATATATATATAATGACAATTCAGTAATACAGAAATATAACGATAATGGCCAAGGTGTAACCAGAATACAGAAAAAAGAATAAAGTCCCAAATATTTCACTGTGTCTCACTCCATTTGTGTTGTGATATCATAATCCAATTTGACGTGCATTTCATCATGGAGTGGACATTCAGGAATTCCATAAGCCATAGAAAGCCGTGATGCGTAGTCTGGATGCAAACTGCCATGTTTCGAGTAATTCTTATTCAAAACCAATAGGCTATAATGGGACTAAATGCAAATTGAAAACATACATAAGTGAGAATGAACATTCATACATAATATATAAATTGCATAATATGGAGCTGCAGGAAGACTCACCCAATCTCAGGAGGGCATATACAAAGCCAGTATAATCAATCAGGAAGGATCATGGGTCCTTATCCTACTATATGTTGCACCATAATTTATACTTAGTGTCAGTTTGCAGCAACACAAGTGAAATTAGTAAAAGGTCTTACTCCCCTAATGAAATCAAAAGAACAAGAAAGACAGGCTGCCATCACTTAGGTCGAACAATTAAAACCTAGCTGCTAAAGTGAAAATATTTAGGGAGGAGTATCAGGTTACAATTGCACAGGTCCAGTGCCTTGATAAACTATTGCTGATTAATATAAGATGTGAAATCCATGCTTTGATTCATACCAAAAGGATGATATGTTTTTAAATTATAAATAAATCTAGTTTCCTTTTGTAATAGGATCTGTTCAATGTTTTGTATTTGAAGGGCTTTTTTGATGGCAGTATAGAATTATAAATTTCATCTCATTCACACTGTGACCTGCCTGCACGTAATGCCCAACCATTGGTGAATTTTCAATGGCATTATTCACTCTTGACTGGTGCTCCAGCACCCGAGTCCTAATTGTCCTAGTTGTCATCCCAACATATTTTAACCCACATTGACAAACAGAAAGGTAAATTGCATTCTTCATAGAGCAGGTTGCAGTTTTTGTGTCTCTTATTTTCTTTTTTAGTTCCTGAATATTGTTTTTTTAAATTTTTGATCAAAAGCCTCTATGTTTCCTATCCTTCATTTTCTGTTCCAAAATATTGATTTCAGAATCAAACCTTGCTGTATCCTCAACTAATTTCTCTGTAATTAATAACATTAGATCCAATGCACATTTATTGAGGATTGCTATCCACTTTTTCTTAAATTCTTCAGAATCAACAAAAAGAGTAGGGCCCTTTTGAATCCTTAAACCCCTAGGAATCTTAGCTGTCTTGCAGTACTCCTTTAAGAACATAGCATGTAAATACATTCTCACCCTCTTCTCACAAAGTAGAGAATACTGTTTCCAATCATCAGTTCCAATATCCTCATAATCAAAAGCATTAGGCAAGCTAGCCATCAATCTTTCCTTATCAGCATTAGAAAAAACAAAAGTATCCAAACCACTGGCCATATTACAACCCCACAATGAAGCAGCAGAAACCAAAAAAGAAGGGGAGCCAGTGTATAAAGACAAGAACAAAGCACAAAAACCACTAGCTAGAAATAAACATAACATATATATAATAATATAGAATGACAATTCAGTAATACAGAAATATAACAATAATGGCCAAGGGGTAACCAGAGTACAGTTTATTTCTAGCTGGTGGTTTTTGTGCGTTGTTCTTGTCTTTGTACACTGGCTCCCCTTCTTTTCTGGGCTCTGCAAGGAGGCAGCCATATTGACCATGTACTTGCCTGAGAAACCAGGAGCAAGCTTCAAGGTTACGGAAACTCTGTAGAATACTAGAACAGCTAAGCTAAAAGAGCCTGTCCTATTTTACTATCAGATAGGGCATGTATATGGGAAGGGACAGAGGATTTGTGTTTTTATGAATTTCTTTTGTTTTTCTTGCTCAAATCTGGCATTGTGCTAAAAGTATGCTTGTGAACATTTTCTTTTTAATAAATACTTTAAACTTTTGATGCTGGGAGTGATTCTCTGCACCACATAGACCTCCACCATTTCATACACACTATTTTAAAGGGGCTCCAGGGGGCTGGCAAGCAGCTATTCCTCCATGGGCACCCAAAGCATTAAACTGTCCCCATAGTAGCCAGGTGATCGGCAGCAGGAGACAAAGACAAGGCCTCTGAGCTTGGAAGGGGAATTGGGAGTTCTGGTCCTCTCAGTGGGTCTGAGAGTGGAAGAAAAGCCCCTCCAGGGAGTTAGGAACCCACAAGAGGGCAAGGTGGAAAAAGGCCTGCAGACCAGAGCAGGCACATTCTGCCACAGTGGGCACATCTGCTAACTCTTCAGGTTGGAAGATGTACCTAACAGATTATCTGCTGCCACTTGCTGCCACTTGCTCCCATTGCTGCCATTACATTATGCATCTGTGAAAAGCAGGTAGCCAGATTTTAAAGGAAGAGGAGGAGGAGGAGGAGGAGGAGATTGAATTTATACCCTGCCCTCACTCTGAGTCTCAGAGCAGCTTACAATAGTCTTTCCCTTCTTCTCCCCACAACAGACACCCTGTGAGGTAGGTGGGGCCAAGAGAGCTTTGAGAGAACTGCTCTTGAGACAACAGCTTTCAGAGAACTTTGACTGACCCAAGGTCAACCAGCAGCTGAGTGTGGAGAAGTGGGGAATCAAACCCAGTTCTTCAGATTAGAGCCCACCACTCTTAACTAGTACACCAAATATTTCCAGAGATTACTTATTGTTGTTATTTTTAGCAATTAAATTTGCTATCTGGCAATCATTAGATGCTCAGATTTTGATCACTTAATATATGAATGCATCCCTAATTAATATATTATATACTTTCCCAACCTAGTAAAAAAAAAAAGATCATTATGCTTATCAGATCTGATGTAGGGTGGGGCTGTAAAGGCACCTGTCTCTATATATGCAAACCTGGAAGGCATAATTCCCTTCATGAGCCAGGTGCACAGCATGTGTTTCTTAGCTGAGTAAAGAGAAATCCATGCATATGTATGTGGGTAGAAATTGTGGAGAAATGGAAAAGGGATGAAAGTTGATCTGACACAAAAGTGAGGCATAAAACAGGAAGACAGATGACAGAAAAGAAAAGAAGACAGATGTAAGAGTACGGTAAATAGGGAAAACAGTCTGTATAAGAGGAAAAAGCAAGGTACTGTGAGGGTGTATGTGAAAAATTAAGCAATGGAATTAAAAGAACTTTTTTATAAAGGATAAAAACAATCTGGAAAGAAATCACTGCTAAAATAGGACAAGAACATTATATTGAACATTTTGTCCTTTAGCGTGAATTCTATCATTTACATCTGAAAGAAATCCTTGAATTCAGTTCAGCTTCAATTCAGTTTTATTGTTGGTATAGCTTTTGAGAATATCAGAAAGCAATGCACTGCTGGGAGGAAGTCCAAGCTGACTGTAGTCTAACAGGTAGGTCTCCGAATCAAAATTCTTCTGATGTTACTCATTACTATACTGTTCCTCTTATCCTTCAGGTTCCACTCGTACAACTGTCCTGTCACCAGAACAAAGCTGTAATATAGGCAAGGGCAGAACCATATGAAAGGCAATAAACAAGCCATCTGGAACTAGCACAACAGGGCCCATTTATCGAAAACCTTGGGGCTAGAAATCTCCAAAAGGTTTTAAAATTTAAACAAATCTGCATATTGTAAAATCTTTCCTTCCTTTCCTTTTCCTGTCTTTATGTCTCTCACAGTGAAAACCTATGGAGAGTTATTCCAGTCCTAGGCCACTAAAATCAATAGACTGCAGTAAATCTACTTAGGATTGCATTGAAATAAACCAGTTACCCAGCAAATGGAAGGAGCTAAGGAGAAGAAAATCCACATGAGCTGGGGCAAGGTGCTGAACATAAAGGCTGGGATGAAGGGAGCCCATGGGTGGGAACTAGCTCTTTTCCCCTTCTCATCTTCACTTAAATAAACTCAGCATTTTCAGGTTCCCCCCTTTCTGCACATTTGCTTTATATCACTAAAGGAACCCACTCTCTGCTATGAGGTACTTCAGCATTCCCTAAACAGTTGAAATTGGATATATAAGTGCTTTTAGAATTCCTTAATTTTTTTTTAGAAAATTCTGAAAATAGGGCATTTTTACATTTAAATGTTAAGATTCAGGACATAAAGTTTACCTCATAGGGTAACACCCCAGCAGCAAACAAACAAAACCATCTATAGGGAAGAATATTGATCTGTGGGAGGTCTATGGCTTCTTCAGACTCTTGGATCCTCCTTGGGGGAATCTCCAGTCACAGCCAGGCACTTGTATCTCTGCCTGTGGAATACATTTTTTTTGTTTCTTAGTATATAGAAAACTTAGCCTTGATCTAGATAACACAGAAAGTGTTATTGAAGGTATGAGCTTTTGTGTGCATGCACACTTCTTCAGATACAATGAAGTAGCAATAGAAATAACAGTCATACATATAATCTATATATATGACTGTTATTTCCAGGGCTCTTTTTGTAGCAGAAACTCCTTTGCATATTAGGCGACACACCCCTAATGTAGCCAATCCTCCAAGAGCTTACAGTAGCCCATGTAAGAAGAGCCCTGTAAGCTCTTGGAGGATTGGCTACATTAGAGGTGTGTTGCCTAATATGCAAAGGAGTTCCTGCTACAAAAAGAACCCTGGCTCTATTTTGTATCTGAAGAGGTGTGTGTGTACAAGAAAGCTCATACCTTCAATAAAACTTTCTTGGTTTTAAAGGTGCCACTGGATTCAAACTTTCTGCTGCTTCAGACCAACATGGCTACCCACCTGGATCTATCTGGATAGCTCAGACTAGCCCAGTCTCATTAGAACTTGGAAACTAAGCATGGTTCGTCTTGGTTAGTATTTGGATGGGAGACCACCAAGAAGAAGAAGAAGAAGAAGAGATTGGATTTATACCCCGCCCTTCACTACCCAAAAGAGTCTCAGAGCGGCTTACAAACTCCTTTCCCTTCCCCTCCTCACAACAGACATCCTGTGAGGTAGGTGGGGCTGAGAGAGCTCTGACAGAAACTGCTCTTTTTCAAGAACACCTGTGCCAGAACTATGGCTTGCCCAAGGTCATCCAGCAGGTGCAAGTGGAGGAGTGGGGACTCAAACTTGGTTCTCCCAGATTAGAGTCCACGCACTTAACCACTACACCAAACTGGCTCTCTACACCAAACTGGCACTACACCAAGGAATACCAGGGTCTCTACACAGAGGCAGACAATGGCAAACCACCTCTGAACATCTCTTGCCTTGGAAATCCTATGGTGTTGCCATAAGTCAGCTGAGCTTAATGGCAAAAAAAATTAGAAAACTTAAAAGTCACTCAATGTATGTGAACAATTCGCAAGAAAGAAAGAATTCAGGGTGAAAGAGAGGGAGTCTAAGAGTGATTTCTTGTTTACCTGTTATATTCCAAAAGGCATGTTAATCTGGTATGATTCTTGGATAAACATCTCTCTTATTCTGCATCTCACTGAAGAGAGAAAGCAATGAGTGGATCAGGTTCCAGTTCACTGCAGCAACTCCTTGGCCAGTCATCAACCCATTTGTTATGTATTGGGACTGAAACATTGCAGGACTGTGCTGCCAGAGACAGGGTGAGCTTGGAGCTGAATAACAACAGACCAACAGGATTCTGGCAGTAACCAATTAAGATGTAAACTTTTGTAAATAGCCTAACTTTGGGAGTGGGGTGTGTTGGGGTGTGGCCATTGCATGCAATATAATCATCTTCAACCATCATATCACTGAATAAAGTAGAGTTGATCACTAGACTGGGAGTCTGTTTACCCAAGGAACCCACTATTTAACACCATTCACCCATCCTTCCTGTAAACAGCTTTGAGTTGCTTCCATACCTCTCCTCCATTTTATCCTCACAACAGCTCTCTGGAGACAGACCAGCCTAAGAGAGAATGACTGCCCCAAGGTCACCCAGAGATTTATATAGCAGAGTGGGGATCTGAACATAGCATCATAGGTTCTAATCCAACACTGTAATTGCTGTGCCAGACTGACCTTCTCTTCCATTCTGTCCAAAAACAGATCCTGCCCCCACCTCATGTTACTTTTGGTGAGATTCTGAGAATAACTGGCAATATATTAATTACTGTCCAGTTCACTCTTTTATTGTATGGATTTTTGTTTTATGGTTGACTAGGAGTAAGGCCTGTTGTGGGAAGAAATGCAATGAGCTCTAGAAGGAATCCCCAGGTGAGTGTCCCAGCTGTGGCTGGTGGGGTGGCAGAGGAAAGGGGAAAATAGAGAGAGGCAAGCCGTGTTTATTTCCTTCTGCTTAGCTATAAGGCAAGGTTGTCTCAAGTCATTTTGCTGCCCCAAGTGGGTAGTATGGGAGGACAGCCTCATAGTAACAGGTATGGTTCCCTCCACCCCTGACTAATGTTGATTTGGGGTTATGCAGTGGCAGCTAAGGTAGAAAACCATCTCCTCCTATGCCATGTCTCCTGGGTTCCGAGGGTCTGGAAAGTGGTTCCATAGCCAGTTACAGGGTTGCCAACTCTGGGTTGGAAAATACCTGTAGGTCTGAGGGGTAGAGCCTGGGGAGGGTGGGGTTTGGAGGGGGGACCTCAGCAGGGTATAATGCCATAGAGTTCATTGCCCAAAACAGTCATTCTCTCCAGGAGAACTGATCTTGGTGATCTCCAGGTGCTATCTGGGGGCTGGCAATACTAAGGGGAGGGCCAGACCTGTAGATTTGAGGGGTAGAGCCTGGGCAGGACAGGGTTTGGTGGAGTCCACTGGCCAAAGCAGCCATTGTAATAGCTGGGAAATTTTCTGTAGGGGAAATGATGTTCTGTGGCTGGGGAACACAGTGATTTCTGGGAGATCTCCAGGCCCCACAGGGAGATTGGCAACTCCAGTGACCATTTAAGGGAAGATTGGAATATGTATTTTGGCAACTCCAGTGACCACTTAACGGAAGACTGGGATATGAATTTTACCTCAGGACACATTCAGTGACTGCCAACAGCCACAACCAAACTGTTTAGCATGTTAGAGGAAAAAGCCAATCAGGCCACTTATGCAAATGACCTCTGTGTTCCAACTGGCTATGGGGGGAGAGGAACAGCAAACTGTTTAGAATATTGGAGGCGAGACTCAGGCAACGCAGCCAGTGGATAGGGACAGCTTCTGAATGACAGATCATGGAGCGAACCGATTTTGGAGTGCATGGAATCTTGCCAGATGAAATTGGTTTTATTATATAGGAGAGATTGTTTGTTAGCCACCTTGTGAGTTGGGGGTTACGCTAGGAGACATGCACACACCAGACAAATGGACTGGCACCTACTATCTGCACAATTCAGTATAAAACATCCAAGTTTTTTAAAAAGAATCCATAAATAGATAGAACAATCTGATTTACCAGCTCATTGCAACAACCTTCCTAATATTAATGGGCAAATGGAGACATTTTTCATGGAGGTTTGAATGCCAGAATATCAGCTCCACAGTATCAGCACAACTATGGTGGCAATAAAGCTTTTTCTTTTCCATTGTGCTTTGCCATCAGCTAAGGGCATTTACAGCAAAGTCCACAATGTTCGTGCCTGTTCCTTCCATATCTAAAACATGGCTGGACTGAAGAGGAAATCAAAATGGACAAGCAACTACAGAGGTGTTCAGAGAGATTTAGGTTCAGGGGCTCTAGGGAAATGATAAACAATACCCAGGGGTCCGACACAGTTTTTAAACAAGTGTTTCTTGAATGCAGCCTGGGCTTTTGGTATAGGTCAAAGGAGTGATTGGCATTCTCTCACAACCCACAATTCCCAGGACACTGCAGGCCCATCCTTGACAAAGTTCTCAAGGTAAGAAAAGATTTATTTGCCTCAAGCAGAGCCATGAACTTGAACAGCTGGAGCAGTACAAAGAATGGTAAAAATTCTGGTCACATAAAGCTTTTGCTTAGTTCTACTTCTATAGTATTATGCTGAATTATTTCTTAAATTAATTGTATGCTTACCCCTGGCATTATGAACTACAGACTTCTGAAAATTGCTATGCCGGCTGGCCCTCTACAGATGTACCCAGAAGTGAGTGTAAGTGTATTTCATAAAACTCTTTCCTTGTAAGCATGCATAGGATTGCAGCCACACGCACATATATATTCTACAATACTCTTTCTATTCATCTTGAAGTGTTATGATGACTTCTTTCCACTAAGGCTTCTTTTTCTCCAGAAGATGATTCCATTCTCTGGAATAAGACTTCTTATTTTGCAGAAGACAATCGTAAGATCCAATACTATGTGCATAAGTATTCACACTGTATAATAAAATATGAGCTTAAGCTGTATTACTTCTCCAAAACTACTGTATACCTTTGTAATAATATTACTTGGTTGGTTTTTCTGTTTGTTTAAATTAGGGTTGTCATCCCCTTATAGAACTTTTATCATTAAGTTTAATCTGTTGGTTTTTTTAACCAATATATTTTCATCTTAATGGAACATCCATACAGATATATTTTTGAGAAACTGAAGGTGTTTCTACTCCTTCTTGGAGGTAAGGACATCTTTAATATTTTGAGGGGTTTTTAAAATTTGTCATTTATAATAACATACAGAAACAAACAGTCTTTAAAAACCTTAAGCTATCAATAAAGAGACAATATAGTTTAGAGGTTAGAATAACAGAACAAGTGTGGAGAAATCAAGGTACAAATTCCCACTTTGCCATTAAGTTAACTGGGTGACTGTGGGCAAACCAGTTCCTTTCAGCTTAACCTATTTTACAGAACTGATGCAAGAAAAAATATAATATGAACATGGGAGTCCCATGTATACTATCCTGGGCTTCTTGGGGGAAAGATGGATAAACAAATTTAAAATGGATAAAAAATGCAAATAAGTTTGGATCCAGAAAAATACAAGTCATATTCCTGTCATATAATAACAGACCTTTACCACCTACTCACTTCTTGTTGCAACCCCCATGCCCCCTGAAAATCCACTCCTGGACTTAAGGGAACACTCAGGAGTAGCATGAGTGGCGGCATATATGGGGTTGCCAGGCCCAGCATAGCAACCAGTGTGAAAGAAGGTGGGGTAGGGATGTGGGGGTGTGATTGTCAGTGATGGCATGATACCATTTCTAGGAAAACCTTGTAGTAACACCATGCCTCTCTAGGAATTGCCAGAAACTCTATGGGTAAAACTGTAGCATTTTCAGCTATTCTTTTTGAGGACTGATGTCACTACTGGGCTTTTCCTGATGATGCTTTTTAAAATTTTTATTTTCTCTTGCCAACCACCGGAGTGTTGGCAGATATGGCCCATGGGGCTCCCACCCCCAGAGGACACAAGGCTGCTTTACATGGGGAGCTGCAGAAGAGGATTGCCAGGTCCAAACTTCTCCCTGGCAGGGGGATTTGGGGGGTGGTCCAAGAGGGGGAGGGGCCATTCCTGACACAATGATGTCATGCAGAGTGATGTCATCACATCAGGGATGCAGCGCCCCATGCACATGCCCCCTGCTTTCCCCCAGCCATTTAAAGGGAACCTTCTCTTTAAATGGTATGGAGGAAAGCAAGTGCTGTGCTTGCCTGTCCTGCAATCCATGAATTCATGGCTTGCTGGGCAGGTGCACAAGGCCCCCGCTTGAAAAGAGCAGCTGCCCTGTGCCCCTGCCCTGCAAGCCATGAATTTGTGGCTTGCAGGGCAGGAGCCGGCGGCTCCAGCTTGAAAAGAGCAGGCACCATGCACACCTGCCATGCAAGCTGCAAATTTGTGGCTTGCAGGCCAGGGGCACATGCTGCAAACAGGGCAGCAGATGACTGTTGGGGGTGGGGCTTCCCCCACCGGCCAACTGGATGGCATCTGGGGGGAGCCCCCAAATCAGGGGATCCCCCACCCCCACCTGGGGACTGGCATCCCTATTGCAGCAAGACATGGTGAGTTTTGCCTTCTCTCTGCCTGAACAGTAATGCCGTCCAGTTCATGCAAGCTGAGACTTAGTTACACCCATAGATTTGGAATGTATTTAGCCTCTGTCACTACTTCCAATTAACAAGGCTAAATAGTAACCAGACTGCACTGATCTATGTGAGTTCTGCCACTGTGTTCAGTTTGAATAATATCTCTAAAGCTGTTTGCTTTTTGACTGCCAGTAATTGTGTGGTTGGCATCTCCATGGACCAACCACTTAAAGGGAGGAGGGCTCAGGGCCAGTGCAAGAGAAGGGGGGAAACCCATAAAGTGCATCTGGCCACACACGCATAGAAGAAGAGTTGATTTTTATACCCCACTTTTCTCTACCTTAAGAAATCTCAAGGTGGCTTACAATTGTCTTCCCTTTCCCTCCCCACCTTGTGAGGTCTGTGGGGCTGTGATTGGTCCAAGGTCACCCTGCAGTTGTCATGTGGAGAAGTGGGGGATCAAACCCAGTTCTCCAGATTAGAGTCCACTGCTCTCAGTCACTACACCACACTCCACAATGTTGGGTATAGCTGGCTGGCAGTATCCACAGTGGTAATGGGTGGTCATGCTCAAGAGCTGGTAGTCATGCTCAGGAGCTGGGTGGTGGAGCAGGAGAAGGGATTCAGGAGATGTGGGAGAGAGCAGGGCAGCACATACCAAGGTAATGACAGAGCCAGGAAGTGAGGGAATTGCCTAAGTGTAAAGTGGTGCACATGCAGATGCATGGAAAAGGCAGTTCACCAACGAAGCATTATTTGTCACTACCCTCCACACTTCCTGCTTCTTTATGACAACATGGACCCTCACCCAACCCCTAGCCTCCAAAGGGCCCTGATGCCACAAGTGCCCAACCCAGCCGAGCACTGACAGTCAATCCCACAAAGAATCTGATCTGCTGTTTATGCCAAATGATTGTTGTAATAGATAAATTGCTTGGGTGTTGCTGCCTATTATTGTTCTCCAAGTGCCATATGCATAGGAACATTACTTAGTCTTTTATCTCTTTCCTTTGCTATCAAACTGAGAAAAAATTGATCTCACTTTCCTCACCAAATGTTCAGGTCAAATCTATTCAGAATCACAAGTCACTAACTGTCTTAGGAGAACTAGCAACAATAGCAGCAGCAGTGATAGTAGAGTAGTAGCAGCAATAGTAGAGTAGTAGCAATAGCAGTAGAAGCAGTCCCAATGTGTGACTTTATTTTTAAATTATCTAAACATGCTTGGAGTTGTACAACTATGTTTAAAAATCACAGGACCTACAGCTATGTAATCTATAAAAATTGTTCCAGTTAAATTTGTAAATTAAATCAAAATACAAAAAAACCTCCCACACTTTCTTTTTATATTTTTTCCATATTTCAGAGTAAAGCAACACATCTTTCTTGGATGACAACCACACAGAGTCATGAAGGATATTATGTACTGATTTCCATTCTTGGAGAGGCAAGTCCAAGGTTTTTCTCAGACCTACATGAAAAGCTCCTCTCTTGATCATGTACTCTCTTCTACATAACAGTTGAAAGATGAGGAGCCCCATTCTTGCTCACATGTTGCTACTTTTCTTATTACATGCCTCCAAGTGGATAACCTTGGTTTTTCCCATCAAGGCTTCATTTGAATCCAGATACACCACAACTTGTGATTTCATATTGTGCTTTATGCAAAGCATATTTCTAGACCTCTAGGTTGCTTGATTATATGCCAAGTGAACTCTCTTTACTGTCAAACAGTTAGCAGCAGCTTCTCATTTATTTCAGATCAGGGCACAGAATTCCTGTATGTTTGAGGTTCATCTTCTTTCTTTTTACAAATTAAGTACTGTTAGGGCTGCCAGCTTACCTTGAGGAGACCTGGGGAGGACCAGGGATGCATCAAAATGGCGTCCTCCCACAATGCTGCAACATCATTTCTTGTTGTGTAACTGGAACTGATGTTACCATGTCACTCTATGGTTAAAATCATGGAATTCTGGGTAATCCTAGAGCATCCCACAGTGCAGTATCATCACTGCTGGTTATACCATGGGAAACATTTCAGCAATGTGGGATGCCATTCCAGTCTCCCTATTTCTTCCCCTGCCGGTCACTGGAGCAAATATGTGCAATGCAGGGTGGGGCAGGAGTTTACCCACCCTCAGCAGGCACTTGGCAACCATAAACAAAGAAACACTGTGATGAAATTGACAATAACAGTTAATGACAATTATGTATATCAATAAAAACTTTAGAAATTCTAACATATTCAAGACAAAATCCAATACCCTCAATGAGCACCCAGTTATACACTCATTTCAATAGTTTTCCTCAGGAGTAGTCCTATTAAGTAACAAGGTGTCAGCCTTTTGATACATTTTAACTTCCTTTTTTGCTTCCTTCACATAGTTGCAGCATTAACTTCTTTTTCTACTGTCTTCAAATTATAACTGTTTGACTTCTTCAAATTATCTCAGTTCGATTTCAAGTAGTTGTATAAGGAGCAAGCCTTATACAATTCCCACTTAAAGCCATCTATGCTCATGGCCATCACTATGGCTGCAGTCACATACACTAAATCAGGGGTCCTCAAACTACGGCCCACGGGCCACATGCGGCCCGCCGAGGACATTTATACGGCCCCCCGCTGCTTGTCATTTTTTTTTACATGAGAAGGAAGCAGTGACAAATATGGAACCGGACATTGACCATCTCATTAGCCAAAAGCAGGCCCATAGTTCCCATTGAAATACTGGTAAGTTTGTTGATTTAACTTTACTTCATTTTAAATATTGTATTTGTTCCCATTTTGTTTCTTCACTTCAAAATAAGATAAATGCAGTGTGCATAGGAATTTGTTCATAGTTTTTGTTTTTACTATAGTCTGGCCCTCCAACGGTCTGAGGGACAGTGAACTGGCCCCCTGTTTAAAAAGTTTGAGGACCCCTGCGCTAAATAGTCCACTTTCAACCCACTTTCTGTGAACTTTCCAACTGGATTTTACTGAGTGAACTGGCAAAATCCAGTTGGAAAGTGGATTGAAAGTGGATTTTAGTGTGTGTGTGATCACAGCCTATGTCCACTGGCAATGAATTCCACAATTTAATTACTCATTGAGTAAAAAGACCCTTTTTTTTAATCTATCCTGAACTTCTTTCTCATCAACTCAGGCTCCTACTCTGCTGCTCAGTGAGTTAGGGACTTATTTATTTGTTAAAAATATTAGTACTCTGCTTTTTCTGACAGCTAAATATTTTAATATTAAAGCAATCACAATGGATGCATGAAAACAAAATAATTCCTAACTAAACAATTTGACAGCAAGAATTTAAAACCCAAGATCATTAAAAAAAATTAAGCACAGACCAATTAGCAGAAATAGATCTTCTAAAAATGTGGAAATCTTTTCAGCAGACTAGGCCTTAATAATTTAGTTCAAGGGAGTTTCTAATCCAGAGGGCAAAGCAAGCATAATCAGAACATGACAAAGAATGGTCAAGCCAAAGGCAGTACAAAACAATAACCAACCTGGTGCCTAAATCCAGACAAAGGAAATGCTAGACAGATCTCTAGGGGGAGAGAATTATAGAAAGGTGGTACCATCATGGAGAAAATTCTCTTCACAGTAATCATTCACCTCCTCCCCAAAGGCAGGGTGCCCAGAACAAGAGATGTTATTTACATGTATTTATTTATTAGTTCGATTTATACCCCGCCCTCCCTGCCAAGGCAGGCTCAGGGCAGCTTACATAAAATTTATAAAATACATAAGACAAGAGTATAAAAATTATAAAACCAGTTCATAAAGTGCTAGTATCAATCAGTATTGCATACAATGGCAGAACATAGTGGCAGATCACTCATGGTGTAGTATAGTCAGCATTGATGTTAAAGCCATCACTTCAGTCCATGCATGTTGGTATAGCACAGGCTGCCAGTGATGGTTTCAGGAGTCAGGGTCTTGGCCAGTATATTTTTTAGGCGGCTCCTTGGTTGAAAGCCTAGTGGAAGAGCTCCATTTTGCAGGCCCTAAGGAACTGTAGGAGGTCCCACAGGGACCTAATGTCTTCTGGGAGCTCATTCCACCAGTGCGGCACCACCACTGAAAAGGCCCTGGCCCTAGTTGTGGCTAGCTTGGCATCTCTGGGTCCAGGGAGGACTAGATAATGTTGAGACCCTAAACGCAGTGCTCTCTGGGGAACATGTAGGGAAAGGTGGTCCCTCAGGTATGCAGGCCGCTGACCATAAAGGGCTTTAAAGGTAAGAACCAGCACCTTGAAGTGAATTTGATATGCTATAGGCAGCCAGTGCAGTGCTTTCAGGACAGGCTGGAAGTGCTCCCACATGGGGAGACCCAACAGCAGCCTGGCCACAGTGTTCTGCACTAGCTGTAGCTTCTGGATTTGGAAGTAACAAAATGGTTCTCTGTACACAGTATATATAGTTAATAAGAAGCAAAAAGGAACTGTGATGTTGAAAAATTAAACAAAATTTATGAATATTATATGCAATATATAACAGAAATACAAAGTGTGAAGTCTGTGAAGTCTGACGGTGGTCTCCGGAATGTGGAGCCGTTTCGATGAACGTCTTCTTCTGAGTAGAGTGAAACCTTATAAATAATTCATAATGTACATAATACTATTATTATTTGGCAATGTACAAAAACATATCAAAAATATTTTTACAATAAAACTAATTCTTACAATTCAATGTCTAACAACTCTTCTTAATGGGACAGAGTCTCATATACAAAATTCCATTGTAGTATACTGTAATGAAATAAATAACATACATAACTATTGAACAATTAAATATAACTTCAACCTCAAAAAATATAATGAAAACTTAACTTACCCATATTTCTCTAGCTATTTTTACAAGTGGGACATTCTTACCGAACAAGTCTAAGTCTCTTAACAATTGCTGAATAGTAGCTGACATTAAGTACTATCATTCTCCCAAAAAGATCCTAATCCTTACAACACTTAGACCAAGGTTGCCATCTCTTGGCCTTTAAGATTACAGTATAGCAACTCTGTAGTTTTTATATGTGTCACAAAAAGCATGATTAGTTTAAAGGTGCAGTTAGACCAGTCAATTGGAGAGTGTTCAATTTCAAAAACATACACTACCACCATTCCTCTAATTGTCTATACATGCAGAACCTTCTCATTATACACATCTGAATGCCTCAACAACTATGAAACATTGACCAACCTTAAGATGCTGTTTTCCTCAAAAGAGAGTCTAGTCCTTAAAAAACTTAGAAACAGAGTCATCAACCAACCTCTTACATTCCAATATTTCTACCTCTATATTTTTATCACAGATAACAAGACAGGCCTAAAGATGCATTTAAGCCAGTTGGTTGGAGGGTGTTCAATTTGAAAATCCAAAATGCTTCCCTTTGTAGAAGAATCCTATCCACATTTTGTCTATTATACATATTGGGCTTGATAACCTCCAAGACAACAAATTTAAAATCATCATATCTGTGGCCTTTACTAATAAAATGATTTGTCAATGGTGCCTCCAGATATTTATGTTTTATTTTAGATTTATGTTCTAAAATCCGAGTTCTTATAGACCTTAGAGATTTCCCAATGTACCTCAAATTACATGGGCACACCACCATGTAGACTGTTCGTTTGCTTGCACATGAGGAATAGGTCATCAATTCCATATTGAAATTAATATCTGGGAAGTCCACATTTTTAGTTTCCCAACTGTCAGAAAATGATGTCTTTGATGTTTCTCACTGCATCCATTGTGTTATGTTTCTACCCCGCTTTGCGCTTGCGTAGCTATGCAGCCTGAAACGTGGGAGCTTCTTCCCTGCCGCTCTTCCTTATCACGGTGGCCTTGAATGTAGGCTTTGGACTATTCTTGTTTCGCTGAGAATTTTCCAGTCCTGGGAAGGCAAGGGGAGGGGGGGAGTAGTCTCCCGCTTATGAAGTATTTCTCCCGCCGGGAGTTCCCGCGCGAGTGCTCAAGTTTTATTCGCTAGGCGCTTCATTGCATCACACTATAAGTTAGCCGGCTCTGCTTTGCTCCCCATTCCTGACAATGACCTCCTACTGTGGGTTTTAGCAAGTTAATCCTAATAAACCTTTCTTTGTGCAAGAATGACTGGATCTACTTGATTTTACACCTGACAGAAATTGTCAGGAATCCACCTCTTTCCCTCACCGTCGACGACCGCCATCCACCACGATGAGCGGGGCGGGAAAGGGAGCCCCGAGCGCAGTCCCGTTGAGTACCACCTCGGGAGCCGCCGGGGCAGTTCCAACGATCACTACGGCGGGAGCCACAGGTGTCGTTCCAGTGACTACTGCATTGGGAGCCACGGCTCCCGTTACCTCTGTGGCTGCTCCAGTGGTTACCATTCCGACTACCACCGTGGTTCCTGTGACTACAACTACAGTGGTGCCGACACCAACTGCCCATTCAGCAGCCGTGTTGTCTACCCCACCATCGATTGGCACAATTGGAGCCACGTACGCACTCCCGATCTACAGCCCGGCCGGGCTGATACCAAGTCAGGGTGGTGCGGTTCCACGAACCTATGTGCCAGGAGTCCCAACACCCTGGGATAAAGGGGTGACATTTCGCAGATCGCGCGATTGGACTAAGAACCTGCTGGACACTACCCAGACCACTTGGACTATGCCGGGAAGCCAGAGCCGTGACAGCCTCCTGGATCCCAGAGGTAGTTTTGGTCTTCCCCAAGGGCGGGTGTCCCGGGGATCTCCCAGAACGGGGTCCAGCCAGGACACTGATGCCCGCATGGATTCTATCCAGGAGGATACCCGACGACTGGTAAGGGATATGAGTAAACTGATGCAGTCCCTACCCCAGATGATGGACCAAGCTATTAGAGCCCATCCGCTGACACAACCTAGACCTGCCCCTGCACCGGCTCCAGCCCCGGCGCCACCGTTGGTGCCGGGACGGCCACCTCCGCCTCCTCCGGGCCCGGGGCCAGGCCAACCAGTACCGCCGGGTCCAGGGCCGGGCCAACCAGCGGCTCCAGGGCCAGGGCCAGGCCAACCCGCGCCACCAGGGCCAGGGCCGGGCCAGCCAGCACCAGCCCCACCTCCAGTAGTAGTCCCAGTACCGGGAGCAGGGCCAGGGCCACCAGGACCTGTCCAGCCGCCAGTTGTGCCTCCACCTCAGCCTCCGGCTCCAGCACCCCTCATGCAGCCGGTACCGATCATGGCGCCGGCCCCCCCGGTAATCCGCCCCAAAGACATGCTTGAGATCACTTTTGATGGAGATCCAGAGACTGTGTCCTTTTTCATATTACAAGTTGGAAAATTTGTACAAAGATGGGGCTATGTATTCCCAGATGAAGAACAGCAGGTGGAGTTTATTGCATCCAGGTTCCGGGGGAGTGCTACTAGCTGGTATGTAGCCCTTCATGATCTGGAGGCGGAGGAGCTGGGGAATGTGGATGACTTCATGTGGGCTTTGAGAAACCGTTTTGAAGATCCGGGGCGGCCCAAAAAGCTGAAGCCTTCCTCCGCACTTTCAGACAAGGCAAACTCTCAGTGCGGGAGTACTCCAGGGAGTTTCAAAGGCATGCTGTAAAAATTCGAGACTGGACTGATGCGGTCTTGGCCCAACAATATAGAATGGGACTGGCAGTTGACGTCCGCAATAATGTTCTCAGCTCTCAACAACCTCGTACCCTCCAGGGGTGGATGGAGGAAGAGGGAAATAAAATGTTTGTTCCAGAAGCTACCCGAACCCAGGTTTTGCGCACAGTTCATGATTCAAAAGCTGCGGGACACTTTGGATATGTAAAATCCTTAAGGCTTCTGCAACGGAGCTTCTGGTGGCCCAGAATGAAGCAAGAGTTGTCTCGTTATATACAGTCCTGCCCAACGTGTAATCGTTGTAAAGCCAGACCAGGAAAACCTCCAGGCCTCCTACAACCACTACCCACCCCGAGCAGACCCTGGGAAGTAATCTCTATGGATTTTATCACTGATCTTCCCCCCTCCAGACATATGACTGTTATTTGGGTGGTAGTGGACCTATTCTCTAAGCAAGCCCACTTCATACCGTTCCCCAGTATGCCAACAGCAAAAGGCCTGGCCAAAGCATTCATTCAACACATTGCCAAATTGCATGCATTGCCCCTCAAGATCGTTTCCGACAGGGGGGTTCCATTTGTTTCCAAATTTTGGTCTGAGCTAATGACTCTAATGGGTATTGAACGTGCGCTTAGTACTGCCTATCACCCTGAGACTGATGGCCAGACGGAGAGAGTGAACCAGACGTTAGAGCAATATCTAAGGTGTTTTTCTAATTATCAACAAGACAATTGGGTAGATTTGTTGCCATTGGCGGAGTTTGCTTACAACAATTCATGGCATGCTTCCACGAAAATGTCACCATTCAAAGCTGCCATGGGCTATGACAGCCCCCTCTTCCTTTCTTAAAACCTGGGGAGACTGGTGGGAAAGCCTCGACATGGTGTCAAACTCTCCGTGACTCCTGGCCCCTAATTATCGAGACTTTGAATGAGGCCAAGGCACAATATAAAAAACAAGCAGATAAGAAACGGGCCGGGGGATGGAACTTACAACCGGGAGACTCTGTCTATCTCTCGACTAAGAATCTAAGACTAGCGCAACAATCCAGAAAATTGGCGTGGAAATATATTGGTCCTTTCCGAGTGCTAAGATGTGTGAATCAAGTAACTGTACAACTAGACTTGCCTAAGTCTCTTAAAGCAATACATCCAATTTTCCATTACAGCCTTCTCAAGCCGGCCTTTCCCCCAACTAAAGAGCATCCTGAGACGTTGGATCCTCCCCCCCCTCTGCTGGTTGACGGTGAAGAGCACTATGAGATCGCTGATGTTTTGGACTCTAAGATACTTCGTGGACAACTCATGTACCTGGTGCAATGGGTACACTTTGGGCCCCAATACAGGGAATGGGTGAAAGTTTCTGATATCAATGCACCCGATCACCTTAGAAACTTTCACGCTCGATACCCTGATAAACCTGGGGGCCCCTATTCGCTCCTTCCTGAGTGGTGGGTGGGTGGAGTTTTGGGAGGGGCAGAATGTCAGAAAATGATGTCTTTGATGTTTCTCACTGCATCCATTGTGTTATGTTTCTACCCCGCTTTGCGCTTGCGTAGCTATGCAGCCTGAAACGTGGGAGCTTCTTCCCTGCCGCTCTTCCTTATCACGGTGGCCTTGAATGTAGGCTTTGGACTATTCTTGTTTCGCTGAGAATTTTCCAGTCCTGGGAAGGCAAGGGGAGGGGGGGAGTAGTCTCCCGCTTATGAAGTATTTCTCCCGCCGGGAGTTCCCGCGCGAGTGCTCAAGTTTTATTCGCTAGGCGCTTCATTGCATCACACTATAAGTTAGCCGGCTCTGCTTTGCTCCCCATTCCTGACAATGACCTCCTACTGTGGGTTTTAGCAAGTTAATCCTAATAAACCTTTCTTTGTGCAAGAATGACTGGATCTACTTGATTTTACACCTGACACCAACTTAATGGACATGCTGAACAGTGCAAACATTTGAAATGCCCAATAGGTAAATTCTGTTCCCTGGAAGAGTTGTTAGACATTGAATTGTAAGAATGAGTTTTATTGTAAAAATATTTTTTAAATATTTTGATATGCTTCTGGATTTGGGACACAGGCAGCCCCATGTAGAGAGCATTACAGTAGTCTAATCTCAAGGTGGCCATTGCATGGATCACTGTTGCCAAGTCATTGCATTCAAGGAAGGGAGCCAACTGCCTGATCAGCCAAAGGTGATAAAAGGCTGACTTAGCAGTGGCTGCTGCCTGGGCCTCCATTGTCAAGGGGGCATCCAAGAGCACTCCCAGACTACTAACCTTTAGTGCTGGCACCAATGGAGCCCCAGTTGAAGGTCAGGAGTGGGATCCCTAACTCTGGACTGCCTTGACAGGCACAGGACCTCTGTATTTGTCAGATTCAATTTCAGTCAGCTCAGTCTAAGCCAGGGGTGGCCGAACTGCGGCTTGGGAGCCACATGTGGCTCTTTCACACATATCGTGCAGCTCCCGGCAGGGCAGCTGGGAAAGCAAAGGAAAGGCATACCTTCTCTCCTGCTGTCCCTCCCTCCCTCTCTCTCTCTTCCTTCCTCCCCCCCTCCCATCTATTTGCTTTCTTTGTTTCTCTCTCTCTCTTTCCACCTCTTTCATTCTTTCTTTCCACCTCTCTCTCTTTTTCTCTTTCTCTTAGACAAATATAATTAGCAAACAAATAAATATAATTGGACAGATAAATATCTATCAATATTTGTTTTTACCCCTTTTATTTTTGGCAGTCTCATTTAATGTTAACAAAAAACAAATTTGCATATTTTAAAATAAAACATGTAATATTTAGTTCATGCCTTGTGGCTCTCAAACATCCGATGTTTATTCTGTGTGGTTCTTACGTTGAGCAAGTTTGGCTACCCTGGTCTAAGCCATCCTATCATGGCTTATAGTGCCAGGTCCAGATCTTCTGGTCTAGAGTCAGACTGGCCACCCAACAACAGATAGAGCTGGTGTCATCCGCATACTGGTGACATCCCAGCCCATGCCTCTGGGCAATCAGGGCAAGGGGGCGCATATAGCTGTTAAATAACATTGGGGAAAGCACCGCCCCTCGGGGCACTCCACAAATCAGTGGGTGCCTTCAGGACAGCTGTTCCCCTATGGCCACCCTTTGCCCCCAACCCTGTAGGAAAGAGAAAAGTCATTGCAAGGCAGACCCCTGAATCCTGGTGTTGGCGAGGCAGTGGATCAGTAGCTGATGATCGACCATGCTGAACATTGCAGAAAGATCTAACAACAACAGCAGTGCCAATCCACCTCGATCCACATGTTTTTGAAGATCATCTGTGAGGGTGACCAGTGCTGCCTCCATCCCATGGCCTGGGTGAAAGCTGGACTGGAAGGGATTAGTGTGGGAGTGTCACCCATAAAACTCTGTAACTGTACTGCCACCACCCTCTCAATCAATTTGCCCAAGTAGGGCAAATTGGAAACCGACCAGTAATTTGCCAATTCGGCCAGATCAAAAGATGCTTTTTTTAGGAGAGGGTGAACCACTGCCTCCTTAAGTGCCCTAGGGAACAGTACCTCAGAGAGGGGCTTGTTAATAAGCTCCTTTAGGTCACCTCGAAACCCATCACAGTCAGCTTTAATTAGCCATGATGGGCACAGATCAAGGCTGTAAGTAGTAGGATGTATGGTTGAGAGCAGTTTGTCAACTTCCTCTAGGCTGAGCAGACTGAAATAATCCATGACCTGACTTGAAGACGTGCAAGGAGCATTGAGTCTGCTTACTGTCTCAACTGTGGCGGGGAGATCATGGCAGAACAACAAGACTTTATCTGTGAAGTAGCTCACAAAAGCCTTACAGCCAATGTCTGATTCCCTAGCATTTGGTCTGCCTTGTGGCAAGGTAGTCATAGACCAAATCATTCTGAATAATTGGGCTGGGCATGATCTCACAGACACAATCATAGCTGCATAGTACTCTCTCTTTGCAGCTTTGACTGCCATCTCATAGAATCTAATAAACATCCTATAGGATCCTCTTGTAACTTCATTGTGGGCTCGTCGGCACTGTCTCTCTAGCCATTTTAGCCTCCACTTCATCAGCCACAACTCCTGGGTAAACCACAGTGCCAGTTTAAAGTGGGGTGAAGAGGGCATTGGGGGGTGATCTTGTCAATGGCTGCCAAGAGTCAGCTGTGCCAATCCTTGACAAGCTCATCCAATGAGCCACTGGGGGGTATCGGGTCCCATAGAGCCATCTGAAGCTGCATAGGGTCTATTTGGCTCTGTGGGTGAGCTAATATACTCTCGCCACCCAAATAGGGAAGGGTGAAACATTCAGACAGGCCTTCAGGGCATGGTGGTCCAACCATGGCACTGCCATAGCAGTGATCCAGTCCACTGTAACCCCCCACCATGAAAATCAAATCAAGTGTGTGCCCAGCCTGGTGAGTGGGGCCGTTACAAATTGGGAGAGTCCTAGTGTTGCCATGGATGATACCAGGTCCATTGCCTGTGTGGAGGCCACATCATCGGCATGGATATTACCAGGGATGGTAGGCTAGTAGCCAGTACTTTGGGTGGATAGTACACCAGCCAAATAGCCAAATTCTCCCCAGGTTCCCACACTAGCCCGGTATACTCTGCCTGTGAGCTTCGGTGAACAGAGTAACTCCTTCCCCCTGCTCCCTAGTCTGCGATTGGTGAAGGACTGAGAACCCAGGAGGTGCCAACTTGGAGAGAGCTACTGTCTCCCCATCTCAGACCCCGGTCTCAGTCATGCATGCCAGGTCTACATTCTGCTCAAACAGAAAGTCCCAAAGGACTGTGGTCTTGTTATTTATAGATCTGGCATTACACAACACGAATGACGGAGGGTAATCATTCAACCTAGCCCCACTACCTGCAACCTTCAGGATGGAATGCAGGCTGGAAGAGGGCTGAGCTATTCTACTTCTCCATCTCCTTCCCTTAGATTCATGCCTGGTCTCACCACTATACTTTCCCCTCCCCAGGAGCACTGGAATCCCCTCTCCAGACATTGCCATTTCTAGTGATCTTTGCAAAGCCTCAGACCTACCAGTGAGGCTGACTAACAGATATACCTCAATGTGACCACTACCAGTGACAGTTACAGATCTCCCAGCACTGCCAGTCCTTAGCTAAACCTAATCTATCCCACCCAATAATACTCCTACCTAAATCAAACTCCAGATTATAGACCCCTTTGATTTAGTCACCTGGCCTAACAGATTACCAATAATATCCAATTCATCTGGCCAGAGCATTAATAAAGGCCGGTGACAAGTCATTATCTAAACAAATTATACATAATAATCTGATTCCTAATTTAGCATAAGTTTTCCTAATTTAGCACAACCATAAAATGAACCACTGAACAGATTTCTTCAAGTAACTGGCCTAATCAAATTTAAGAAAATATAAAGTACATCTGCGAAAATTATAATTTTTGAAATGGTCAGGTTAATTTTGTTGATAAAAATACTAGCTGTTTGAAGTTTGAAAACCATGTAATTAGTGGCAGTAATTAAATAATGAATTGAGTAGTGTATTTAGCTGTATCAATAATCATTAGTCTTTTTAGACCAGGAAGTCACATTTAATCTCAACCTACAAGCAATATACTTTTGAATTTTACTTTATATGACGGGCTTGGTATTTTTTGGTTGTCTTGGTTTTCATTCCTCTCTATCTTACTTTCATCACCTCTGTCT
This sequence comes from Gekko gecko, assembly GCA_029375565.1. Lineage (NCBI taxonomy): Eukaryota > Metazoa > Chordata > Lepidosauria > Squamata > Gekkonidae > Gekko > Gekko gecko. The sequence continues at coordinate 275,862,575 of JAPDNY010000001.1, forward strand.
TCCCAGTCACCTTTATTCTTTGTCTCTTTCTCTTATCAAACTTCTTAAAAAAGAAGATAATAATATAGTGGCAATGGGGGTGGCCCCAGAATGACCTCCTTAATGGAATTGCAATCAACCCATCCAAGCCCCATGGGTTAAAGATCAATGAAAGTTGTAGGTCCCCCCAGTAAAAGATCAATCAACTATATTATCGAGTGATCTAATGCTGGTGCAAAAAGAAATATTCCAGTGTTTAATTAGTTTAATTAGTTAAGTTAAGTAGCCTTTATTGGCATAGAAGTTTAATTAAATACAATACAGGCTCCAACATGTTTTGACAGAATATCTTCCTAAATGGAAATATTTTAAAATGTTAGTTGTAGATTTTCCGAGCTATATGGCTGTGGTCGTGATATTGTAGGACCTGATGTTTCACCAGCAGCTGTGACTGGCATCCTCAGCTGCTGGCAAAACATCAGGTCCTACAATGCCAAGACCATAGCCATACAGCTCAGAAAATCTACAACTAATGAACTCTGACCGTGTAAGCCTTCGACAACATATTTTAAAATATTCCTCTTGTGCTAATAACAGTAGGGGGCATGGCATCACTGGGAGGAAAGATGGATGCCTAATTCTGAGGTTCCTACTCCTCCCTCTCTACAAGCTCCTGAAAAAGGCATCAAAAACCACTAAAAGGTTCTTGTAATATGGGAAGAAGAAATGATAATAAATCAAAGCCACAGCATAGTTTGCCTCGCTTGGTACAAACATACCTCTCCCAAGTAAACAATACTGGGACGATGGAGGTCGTTAAACAGTGAATGGAAAAAATGGTGGCCGAAAGTCAGGGAGTCTCTCAGCAAGACTTAAACACAACAACAACAACAAAAAAGAGCTAATAAGGTCTTTACAATCTCTGGAACACGGGCTGTTAGAAAAAATATCATTACTGCTGCAGCCTCTAACTGAACAACTTGCAGAAATAAAAATATCTCTATCCAATGTCTCAAATATTGCCAAAACAGTGTGTAGTGTATCCACGTGGCAACATGGACTTGGGACAGCCATGTGCGCGGACTGGTCTAAACCAGTCCGCCATGCGGACAAGCGAAGGGCCTGAGCTTCACCCCAAAAGACAATAGACTGCAGGCTCCTAGCTCCTTTCCAATTGGGGAGCCAGGGATAATTGAATCACTGTAAATAGCAAATCACGGGTGTTTTGGGGTTTAGGTTCACTTGGAAATAAAAGCTGGCCTGCGAGCCGGCTTAGGTTGTCTTGTTCCTGATCTAATATAGTGTGTGAGAGCTGAAATCACTCGTCAGTTTCAGTACTTTTCACTGGCGATGAAGGTGCCAACTCCCTCCATGAACAATGACCACAAAGAAGAGCATTGCATCGAGCCCGCCGCTCATCGCACCACTCCCGAGCATCGCACCACTGACCCCGAGAGCAGCACCGCACCGCTCACCGCAACCGAAGCCGTGCTCCCAAGTACCGCATCGAACCTGCCGCTCCCTGCACCGCTCCCGAGCCTCACTGCTGACCCCGAGAGCAGCGCACCTTCCGCTCGGCTTCACAGCGCAGACCCGGCCACCACTCACGGCAACTCGCACCACTGCTCACCCATCCGTGGTAAGATGGCCGTGCCTACCGTCCACCTCAGTGCCTTCGATATCTCCCAACCTCAGAAATGGGACACCTGGTTGGAGACCCTGGAGAACCACTTCAGCTACCATGACGTGGTGGACGAGGAAAAGAAGAAGTCCCTGTTCCTCAGTGTCTGCGGCATAGACACTCTCCTCTTCCTGCGGGATCTCAGCAACCCCAGGACCACCAAGGAGGAGTCTTATGCAGTGCTGGTGAAGGCCCTAACGGACCACTTCTCAACAAAGCCCACAAAATTCGTAGAGCGGCTGGGGTTCTTTGCAAGGGTCCAGGGCTCAGATGAGTCCACCATGGACTTCCTGGCGGGCCTTCGGCGGGCAGCCACGAGATGCGCTTTCCCAAGCCTCTCGGACACATTGCTCAACCAGTTTCTCGTGGGCCTCCGCGAGCCCAAACTACGATGGAAACTGGCCAGCAACAACGACCTCAACCTGGACAAGGCCATCCAGGAGGCCGCGGCTTATGAGAAGGCCCACCATGAGGCTCGGTGGTCCACCGCACACTAGCCACACAGGGATCCAACGTCTTGGAAGATGAGGAGGTACTCCAGGTCCACCGACACCCACCACAATGACCTCATTGAACCCGAGAGGCCAAGCCCCAGCCCACCATAGCTTGCGCAAGCTGCGGCAACGCACACGAGTGTCAGACCTGCCAGTTCTGCACTGCGATCTGCCGGTCGTGCAACAAAGCAGGACACCTTGAGAAGGTCTGCTGCTCCAAGGGGCAACAGATGAACCACACGGCACAGATCGACGCAGAGGATCTACACACCGTTTTGTTCAACTTGCCCCCCGACAGCCCGGACAAGGTGCATGTGACTGTCCTGGTTGAGGGGTCCCCTTGCCGGATGGAAATTGACTCCGGCTCATCGTATTCCATAATCTCGGTCAAAACCCTCTGCAACCTCTGCACAAGCCACAGGGTCTCCTCTTACAGGATGTTAATAAAAACCCTGTGGCGGTCCGTGGCTGGCGCAAGTTCTGGGTCCAGTTCAAGGAATTCTCAGGGCTGCAGGACCTGTTGGTGGTGGAAGGGTGACTCACCAGTTTGCTGGGACTTTCATGGTTCAAGCCCCTGGGACTCCAGATATCAGGGCTTAACCAAATCTGGGCAGCCGACTGGAAGCCTGTCTGCCGGGAGTTCCCAAAAGTATTTGATGGGACCCTAGGATGGTACACCGGGGACCCCATATCCCTGGATCTTGACCTGGCCATCTGCCTCATCCGCATCAAGACCTGGGTCCCTCCCATTGCGATGCGGGCCAAAATCGAGGCCGAGCTTGATCGTCTTGTCGAGCAGGGGGTGCTAGAGCCAGTTGCATCCGTGCGCTGGGAAACCCCTATTGTCACGCCAGTGAAGCCGAATGGGGAGGTGCGGATCTGTGTGGACTATAAGTGTACCCTGAACAAGGCTCTGCAGGACCATGCTTACCCGGTCCCTGTGGTGAGCCACGTCCTCGCTTCCCTGGTGGGGGCCAAGGTCTTTGGTAAGCTCGATTTGGCACAGGCTTACCAACAGCTACCTGTTGACGCTGCCACCACTGAGGCCCAGACCATCGCGACTCACAAAAGGGCTTTCTGGGTCACGCAGCTACAGTTTGGGGTGTGTGTGGCTCCCGGGATTTCCCAGTCTTTCATGGACTCTCTTCTTAAAGGCATTCCAGGAGTCCAACCTTTTCTAGACGACGTGATCATTGCAGCCCCAAACGCCGTTACCTTCGCTGACCGTCTCTGCCAGGTCCTTCAATGGTTTGACGCTGCCAGGCTCAAGGCGAAATGGAAGAAATGCCTCCTCGGAGTACCACACATCAAATTTCTGGGGTTTGCGGTGGACGACCAAGGTATCCACCCCTCGGAGGACAAGGTCAAAGCCATCACCCAAGCCCCCCCTCCCTCCTCCAAGGTGGAGTTGCAGGCTTTCTTAGGCCTGCTCAACTTTTACCACTCCTTTCTGCCCCTCAAGGCAGCTGTGGCGGAGCCGCTCCACCGTGTCCTTGACAAGGACACGCCTTGGGAGTGGGGGCTGGCACACAAGGCAGCGTTCCAGGGCATCAAGGACTTGTTGATGTCAAACGCGGTCCTTCACCACTTCACGGAGTCACTCCCGGTGGTCCTCGCTTGTGACGCCTCTCCATACAGGGTCAGGGCGGTCCTGGGCCACTGGTTGCCAGAACGCTGGGAGGTCCCGGTCGCGTACTACTCACGGACTTTGTCCTCGGCAGAGCGGAACTACGCTCAAATAGACAAAGAGGTGCTGGCAATAGTGGCTGGGGTGAAGAAATTCCACCATTATCTCTATGGCCGGCCTTTCGAAATCATAACGGACCACAAGCTGCTCCTGGGACTCCTGGCCGCGGACCGCCAAACCCCACAGATGGTCTCCCCCTGGGTCCTGTGGTGGTCCATTTTCCTATCAGGATACGCATACTCCCTCACCCATCGGCCCGGGAAGGCTATGGGGCATGCGGATGCCCTCAGCCACCTTCCCCTGGCCGTCACAGACCCTGACCTGGCCCCTGAACACATGGTCACCCTTGTGGAGACACTTCCCAACCAGCCGGTCCATGTGCAGGAAGTGGCCCAACTCTTGGCCCGGGACCCTGTCCTCTGCCACAGCCTGGACTGGGTGGGGAGGGGGTGGCCTTTGGCCAAGGAGGGCCCCGAGTTCGCCCCTTTTGCTGTCCGCAAACATGAACTCTCCACATATAAGGGGTGCTTAATGTGCAGAGGCAGGGTGGTGATTCCAGCCCTGCTCCAACAACAGGTGCTGGAGGCGCTACACGAACATCACTCGGGAGTAGTACGCATGAAGGCGCTAGCAAGGAGCTACATCTGGTGGCTGGGCCTCAACAAGGACATCGAGGACAAAGTAAAAAGATGCCAGCCCTGCCAGGCCTCACGCCCCGATCCACCACGAGCTCCGGAAAGAGCCTGTGAGTCCTCCCACTGCCCCTGGTCCCGGCTCCACCTGGATTTCGCGGGCCCGTTCCAGGGGCAGATTTTCTTTATACTAGTCGACGCCTACAGCAAGTGGCTAGAGGTTGTCCCGGTACTGTCCACCTCCTCGAAATCCACCATCAGGGCCATGTGGCGGATCTTCAGCACCCAGGGCCTCCCAGACACGCTGGTCAGACAATGGCACCGCTTTTACCTCCCGGGAGTTCCAGGACTTCACCGCTTACTACGGAATCTGGCACGTGTGTTCCATGCCGTTTCATCCCGCCACTAACAGCCAGGCGGAAAGAATGGTCCGGACAGCCAAGGAAGCTCTACGGCAGCTCAACTCACCGGATTGGGAATACAAGATAGCGTCCTTCCTTTTCGGACAATGCATCACTCCACACTCCACTACGGGGCGAAGTCCAGCAGAACTCCTCCTGGGACGCCGCCTCATGACACACATGGACAGGCTGCACCCAGACAGGGCCCCGGAGCGAGAGCCGGGGATGGAGGACCAGGAGGCCACCCGAGGGTTCTTCCCCAAGGACCCGGTGTACACCTGTAACTACACAGTGGGCCCCCTGTGGGTGCCGGCATGGGTGGTTCGGGTCAGGGGGCTCCATTCATATGAGGTCTCTTGTGAGGATGGTACTGTGCTTCACTGCCACATCAATCAGCTCCACCGCCAGGTGGCGCCATGAAAGCCGGACGACTTCGAGGTCCCTGAACACCAGGAGGGAGAAGAGCCAAGACCTCCACCACGGGAGCCCAGCCCATTGGAAGGCACCATGGCAGCACCCATTGTCCCATCTCCCGATGCCCTGACCACTGTGGACAACGCTATGACGGCTGCTCCCTGTCCACCGGTACCGGTAGGCTCCCCGACCAGGACCCAGACACCGGCATCCCCGGCGGCGCCGGGCCCTCGGCGCTTCACAAGGAATAGGAAGCCCCCAGCTTCCTTGAAGGACTTTGTGTTTGGGTACATTACGGACCAAGGGGGGAGGGGTGTAGTGTATCCACGTGGCAACATGGACTTGGGACAGCCATGTGTGCGGACTGGTCTAAACCGGTCCACCATGCAGACAGGCGAAGGGCCTGAGCTTCGCCCCAAAAGACAATAGACTGCAGGCTCCTAGCTCCCTTCCAATCGGGGAGCCAGGGATAATTGAATCACTGTAAATAGTGAATCACGGGTGTTGTGTGTTTTGGGGTGTGGGTTCACTTGGGAATAAAAGCCGGCCTGTGAGCCGGCTTAGGTTGTCTTGTTCCTGATCTAATAAAGTATGTGAGAGCTGAAATAACTCATAATTCTCAGTACTTTTCACAGTGATAGAGTTGGGGTTAACGGTCCAGAATAAAATGTGCACACTACAGCAAGAAGTCCAGCACATACAAGATAAACTGTTGTTTCTTGATCAGACCAACAGATAATTCAATATAAAGCTCTGAGGTTTTGTGGAAGGCTGGGAGAACTCACAGGATCTTATCAGTTTGTTAGGTTGATGGCTGGCTGCTGAAATGGAGATAATCCCGGTTCTGACAACACTTACAGGCTGGGAAACCCAAACAACCCAAACTGCAAGTTTCTAAGAGACATAATCGTTAACCTAGCCAATGCAAGAGTACACAAGAAAATTCTGGAGGCTGCAAGATCTAAAGGAAACTTTCTATGCCAAAATACTAAAATCTTCATCTTTCAAGATGTCTCTGAGGAAGCATTACAAATGATAAGATCCTTGAAACCTGTCACTATGAGGCTTTGGGAGGCAAACATCTGATATAAATGGACTCAAGGTGGGAAACTACAAGTGTCTCTCCAAGGCAAGACTTACTTTGCGTCAAATGAAGATTCAGCTACAGGACTGCTGCAAGCTCTAAACTTGGAGGAGGATACAGTTCAACTTCAGAAATCCCAGAAAAGGAGACCTGTGTACCTGCAAACACCACCTAGAGACAGTAAGATCCTGATCAGAGTCCCAACTCTGTAAAAATCTGAAGGGCTTCATGGATAGATCTCACTTCAAAAAAGGGACTTACCATCCGGAGGTGTAACTTTTGAGAGCGTCTTGTTGTGCAATCATTTTCAATGTTATTACAGTTGGCTAAGTTTCATTTTACTGTTTGAATGCATTTTTATGATTTATTATGTTTAAAACTATAGCTTAAAGTAAACTTCATTCCTACGGTTACCTAATACAGAGGAATGGGAGGGGAGGGGAGGGGGAATATTGGGATATTTGCCCTTTATTGGTGAGATCTCTGTGACCCAGAGTAAGGACTACCTCAGTGTAGTCTCTGACAAACCAGTCTGAGTTTACCTTGGAGCTAGTTTATTTGGGTGTGGAGTCAGAGCATTTTTCTGTTGGTTGCTTGTGTTTACTTCGTAAGGTGGGGGGAAGGGAGGAGGGTGGGTAGAGGGGAGATTGAAGGTTCATATTTACAGAAATTTAGAAAATAAACAAACAAACAATAAATACAGAAATAAAAAATATAAAACATAAAATTTAGAAAAGGGATAAGTTAATACAAAATTATAAAATTATAAAAAGCAAAAGAGAAAGAGAGGGAGGAAATTCTAGCTAGATTTATTTAGAGTTCTTTGTTAAACTGGTTTACAAAATCTATAAATCTTTATAAGAGGGGTGTTATATAGTGTTAAAGGTAAGAATAGATAAGTTTCACTTATAGCCTTTATATCTTAATAGGGGGAGAAATGGGGGATAGATTAAAAATAGGGAAAATATTAAAGCAAAGAAAAGGAGAAGAATAGAAAGTAAGGGGGGAGATAATAACTTAAAAGGAAAAATAAAATAAAACAAAGAGGGGAAGGACAGTTACCTTAGTTTAAAAAAGTAGAACATAAAACTCGCTAAAGTAAATCTATTCTTTTTTTTCTTTAATTAGAGCACTTATTTTTTTAGAGTGCTTAGGCATAGACATTAATATAGGACATAGGGTGCAGTCACACGGACCTTTTGATCGGGGTTCACCGCTGTCCCTCACGCATGTAAATTTCACATTCACATGTGCCAATCCGCCTCCCGTGCGGAAGCTGGCTCACTCCTGCAATGCGCCCGGGTTTTCCTTCCCCCTGGAAAATCAGGTATTTTCCTGGCACTCGCACTTTGAAAGCATGATTTCACCCATCTGGACAGCCATCTTTTGCAATGATTGTGATTAGGGCCGTCTGACCACTTTTCGTGCATTAAAAAAAACACAAAACTTCTGGTTTGAGTGCTTGCATAAACATGCGCTTAATAAATCTATTTAAAGTTTAATAATGGATTTATTAAGCACATGTTTGCTCAAGTGCTCAAACTGGAAGCATTTTAAAAAAATGCACAAAGATGGCCCTGGAGGTGGGAACGACAGGCAGGGGCTCTGGCAGCCTGGACAGGGGCCAGCAAGGAGGATGGCGGAGACAGCAGAGCCTTTTTCCATGGGGCAATGGTGGCAGCACCACCCCCCACAGTGGCAGCAGGAGCAGCAACCACCTGAGCCTGCCCCGTGGCCGGCAGGATTGCCTGGAGGACGGCGCAGCAGCAGACGAGCGGGTGGTGAAGAGAGGGGCCGGCTGCATCTAGACAGCCCAACCCAAAGTAAAATGTTCCCAATTTAAACAAAGCAGGAACAAAGCGCAATTACCTTGCTGTGTGACCGCACCCATAGTGTTTGAGTCTCTATTCTCAAACATGAATAAAGTTCTTAAACTGATCTCAGTCAATATTAGGGGCTTGAACAAAAGTATTAAATGGGCTAGAGTCATAGCTCAGATGAAATGGCTGAAACCACATGTGTTTTTTGTACAAGAAATTCATGCTAAATCTAGAGATCATCCACTTCTGAAAACAAGCTGGTTTAATTTACAATTCCAAGCTCCAGGTCCATCTAAAGCCTGGGGAGTGGCAATCTTAATTTCTAAGCAAATAAAATTCACACTGGAAGACATGGCATCTGATGACAAGGGACGATTTCTTTTTGTGAAAGGTGTATTGGATTCTCAAAAAATGACACTGGTGTCTGTGTATGCTCTGAATTCATCACAAATTACAGATTCTAGGAAGGAAATTTAATCTGGGGGGAGAATCTAAACTACATATCAGATAAAATCCTTGACAGATGTTCTCACAAAAACTCAGGACAGAAAAGAAATACAAATCCTAAAACAAAGTTAGCTGCTTTGTTTGACAAATTTCAACTACTTGATGTATGGTGGTTACGAAACCAATCCACTAGAGACTATACATATTACTCCATTCCCCATCAGACTCACACTAGAATAGACTTTATCCTAACCTCCCCAGCCATCGGTGGTCTAATTGCCTCTATAGAAATTGGCCCTAAACTGTTAACAGACCATGCTTGGTTGCGCTGTTCAATCAAGAATAAACCGAGTTCAGGTGGACTTTTAACAAATTACTTATATTAAAAGAATCTACAAAAGAGAAAATATACAGAGAAATTCAAGAATATTTTGCTCTCAACAACACGCCGGGAGTTGAGCTTTCTACAATCTGGGATGCTATGAAGCCAGTCCTCAGGGGCAAAATAATCGCATTGTCAACACACCTAAAAAGGGAAAAAAATAAGTTTATTATGGAAACATTACCTAAAATTAAACAGCTTGAGCAAGGCCATAAGAAAACTGGTAGTAAGAAAGTGTACAACAAGCTATTAGCTGAAAGAAAGCTATTAGACACTGCAGAGATCTCTCAAATCCAAAAAAAACCTTCCTATATACTAAGCAACAATTTTGGCAGAAATCCCCTAAAACTTTGAAACTCCTGGCTTGGAGAGTGAAGGATAAGAGACGAAAATTAAACATAACTCAATTGAGAGATAAGGCAGAAACACTAAGATTCTCCTCTAAATGGATTGCAGACATCATGATCTCTTTCTATGACCATCTGTACTCATCCAGTAATCCAAACCCAGACCATATCCAAAGCTTTTTAACCTCCTCTAACCTAATGGAAGGGTTGTCTGAGCAACACCAGCAAATGCTAGACAAACCGATTTCCGAACAAGAAATATTGGAAATGATTAAATGGCTAAAAAATAACACAGCCCTGGGGAATGACGGTTTCACCACAGAATTCTACAAAGCCTTTCACCTAGTCCTAGTAAAACCTTTAACATAGGTTTGTAATAATATCATGACAGTTGGTAAAATGCCCCCTCATGGTCTTCAGCTGTGCTAGTTCCCATACCAAAAGAAAACTAACATCCCTCACAAACTTAATCATATAGGCCGATAGCCCTACTAAATCAAGATTACAAAGTGCTTACCTCAGTATTAGCTAACACACTGAAAATTATAATTGCCAATCATATTAACAGGGATCAAACTGGGTTTATACCTAAAAGAAACATAGCTGATAACATTCGCAGGACACTGAACGTGATTTATTACTGCAGGTGGAAACAGAAAGAGGCCCTGATTCTCAGCTTAGATATGGAAAAGGCCTTTGACTCAGTGGAGCCATTGTATCTTCTGAAGTTACTTCATCATATAGGTTTTGGCAAAATGTTTATGACAGCCCTGAGTACACTTTATCATACATCTAAAACACAAGTCAGATTGAATGACATCTCCTTGAGACCATTTGTTATACCCTGGCGGGTTCCCCACTTTCACCATTGCTGTTTGCCATTGCGATAGAGCCCCTAAAAGAGGCAATACGACAAAACAATGCTATATCTGGAATAGAAATTAATGATTCTGAACATAAAATTGCCCTTTATGCTGATGATCTAGTTCTTTACATTTCAAACCCGACAAGTTCCCTGAAAACACTGCAGAACACATTAAAACAATTTAGTCAGCTCTCTGGTCTGGCTGTCAGTCAAAGTAAATCAGATATATACCCAATGAACTTAATCCCTGAAAACATCCAAAAGGTCAAAACAGACTATCAATTTAACTGGATATCATCAGTATGGCACTACCTAGGAGCTTTTATACCTCTTGACCTCAAAAAGCCCCAAATGCATAATTTTGACAAAATTCATAAGGAAATAAGTGCTCAGCTGAAAGCCTGGGATAAATTTATCATGGTCTGATAGATTATATCTAGCAAAAAGTTTTATCCTACCAAAATTTATATTCTTATTTAAAACATTGCCAATAGAGCTAACAATGCCAACTTTGAGAACATGGCAAAAAACAATTGATGACTTTTTTTGGGCCCACAAAAAACCTACGGTAAACAATAAATTTCTCTGTAGATCCCCAATTTTGGGCGGTCTAGGCTTCCCCAATCTCAAATCTTATTACTATGCTGCGAACTTAGCTCAAATAGTTAAAATGTTACACCTAAACTCAGATGAAAAGTGGATCCAAATAGAACAAGCTTTCACATTTCCCCTCACAATACAGGAAACAATCTGGACAAGAAAACATGATAGATCCCCGCGGGGAAAAAAATAGTTTCCTAGATATGTCCTTAAAAATCTGGGACTGTGCAAAAAACCAACTCACGCAGTAAGCTTTACCCGTAGCAATAATGACCAACAAAGACTGGTCTGTATCAGGAAACAAGTATCAAACTAAGTGGGAATGGCTTAGGGCTGGGATAGCGCATCCTGTAGATTGGACACGCAAAGGAATAATTTTAGAAAAGAATCTTCTGGAAAGGAAAGCACAAATACAGATTTACTGGTTTCAACATCTTCAAGCTAGAGAGATGATAGAGAAACTTAAACAAACAGGTACATCTTTCACCCACTTATCGGAGTTTGAAATAATTATCCAAAACTTTGATGGCAAATCTAAGGGTTTGGTCTCCTCCATACAGGAAATTTTACTCAGAAATCTTAATGCTGGACAATTTAATTTTTTTTAAAAAATGGCAAAGAGATCTAAGTAGAGAACTCCCAGACTTATTCTGACAACGGGTCTGGCAAGCTCCTTCATATAAATCAAAGATCTTCAATTTAAATGTTCATTTTTAAAAAATGATAACCCGATGGTATTACACCCCCCAAAGGCTGCATAACATAAACAAAGCAATCAGCCCACTATGCTGGAAGGGCTGTGGCCACCCCAGGACGTTTTAACATTGTTGGAGGGAACGCCCTATTATCCAGAATTTCTGGAAGGTTATAATCAGGACAATAAGTCAGATAACCAACCTATTGATCCCTCTTGACCCTGAATTGATTTTACTGGAAAAATGGCCAGAACTATCCCCTCCAAAACAAATGAAGGATGCAATATCCATATTAATTGCCTCAGCCAGACTCACCATTGCTCCCAGGTGGAAATTAAACACAAGCCCCCTCTAGATCTATGGTATGACAAAATCTGGATGCAGTTTATCATAGGGAAAATAGCAAATGGAATAACTAATTACTCAAACGAGGATTATCAGACACCCTTTGTGTGTAAATGGTTTCCAATACTTCGGTTTCTCTCAGAAAAGGAGGTGGTTCCCTCTTTTGTTAAAGGCAAACACTGGTTATATTTCTGATTATATTACTTCAATAATTCTTTCTCTACTAAGGTCTCTAGGAGCTGCGGTGGCTCAAGTGGTTAAGATGCTGAACTGCAGGCTTGTGGAAGGTCAGTAGTTCAGCAGTTCGAGACCCGGGTGCTGCATGACGGAGTGAGCTCCTGTCTCTAGTTCTAGCTCCTGCCAACCTAGCAGTTCGAAAGCAAGAAATTGCAAGTAGATAAATAGGTACCACTTCGGTGGGAAGGTAACAGCGTTCCGTGTGCCTTGGTGTTTAGTCATGCCAGCCACATGACCACGGAAATGTCTTCGGGCAGCGCTGGCTCTTCGGCTTTGAAATGGAGATGAGCACCGCAACCCTAGAGTCAGATTCGACTGGCTTTCGAGCAAGAGAATCTTTACCTTTACTAAGGCCTCTGACAAGTATGTAGGCTGATGTAAGCAAAAAAGTTATATGATATGCAAGTGTTTTTGAATTAATGTTAGTAGCAATCCCAACTTTATTCTGTTCATTATATTACTGTTATGTTTTGTTTTTTACTGTTATATGTTACATTTTACATGTTAAAAAAAAATACTACCTTAGCTCATGATACGTCTTTACTCTAATGTTCTGTTGAAATGTGTAGGGAAGGAGGGACCTGTGATGTGTTTATTAAAATTATTTCCTATGCCTATTAAAGGGTCTCTTTTTGAACCTTGCATTTGCAGTACTGAGCTCTTTCATGAGACATGACTAGCAAGCATATTTAGTTGTCAACGAGCTTTAATAGAGAATGGACCTTACAAATAAGCCAGGTAAAGGTAAGATGGAATATGGAGTAAATACCTCATTTGGGTTTCTCATAAGTAGGGTTGGTAGGTCATACACTGGAGAAGCCGCACAGCAAAAATGCAATGGAAACAGCCAGTGATGGAGGTTTGTCCCACTCCATTTGCTTCTTTAACAACCACTCTCTATACCCACCCCCCTTTCTAGTATTGCAAGCACTAGAGCCAGCAACAGAAGAGAGCAGAAGAAGGGACCAGAAGGACAGGACTGGGAAACTTTCTTGCTGTTAGTATTTCAGTTTCAATTATTTTTATGCTGTATTTTTATGGGGTTTTTTAGCTGCTAACCTGATGGGGTAAATTGCTGACAGGAGAGGGAAATTTTGCAAACAAACAAACAAACAAACAAACAAATGTATGTTTAGGTTCTATCTGGCATCTCAGATCTGTGACCCAATACCCTACCTCTTCCCAACAAAGGGCTGTTGCAATTTTTTGTCTGTGGGAAAGGAGGTTCAAATTTTTGTATTGGGCTCAGTGATGTGAAAGCAGGATGTGTTGATTTTCTCCCTGTCAGATTGCTGTCAAAGATGTAGTGGCATCTGTCAGTTCTGGAGGTGGTAACCTGAAAAGACAGTGCTAATAACATCAGTCAGAAATGAGTCATAATCAAGAAGACTCTGCAAATGGGAACAATTCTGTCTGTATGGCTGTATAAGTGATACCTGCTAATATTTTGAAGGGGGGGGTAGAGTTCTGTTTGTTCATAAGGTCCCTCTGCTGGCCAAAGCATCAAACTGCAACTTAGACTGTTATGTATGGCTCCCTTGAGCAAAATGGCTACTTTGTTTCTGAGCAGTTTCTGAGCAGTTCTCTGCAGCAGCAAAAATAATATTGGATTTCTCCGCTGCACTAGCTTTCCCTCCCTCACTAGAGCTGCCTGCTTTACATGACCAGGCAGGGGGATAGTTCAGTTTACTTTCCCTGCCTACCAGAGTGGTGCTTTAAATCACACACCCCCCCTTATAAGGAATTGGCATGACACATTTAGACGAACAGTGTATCCATGCATTTGTTTTATGTTTTTTTACCCTTGCCCTAAATACTTGGTATAAAAGTAGACTCCACTGAAATAACTGGATCTGGTGTAGATTTTACATTTGGTTGTAAGTTCTTTCAAAAAGCAAAAATAGCCAAACCACAGAGGGAAACTAGACAACCCATTGGGGTGCCAAAATTCCAGGGTTGCTGACTTCAGCTATGGAAATGTCATGGAGGGAAAACCACCACCTGCACTTTGGAAGGAGGTGCACAGAAGGCGGGGGCAACTTAGCACTGTAGTGCATCACGTGGTTGCTATTAAGAGGGCACACAGACTTTTCTTTTGTTTTCAGTTCATTATAGTTTTGAAAAACATTGTATTCTCTGTGATCAGTATGAGAGCTGACACTTAGCTATTCATTCTGTTTTGTTTATTTCCAGTGGTTTCAATGGGAAACACATTTCTAACTATAAACTTTTCTTCTCTCAACCAATTGGGATGAAATTCTCAAAGACCGCACCTCTCACTTAAACTATCTGTTTGGGGGGAGGGATGAAGTGTATAGGAGAACATACCCCATGGCCCATAGGCAAATAAATTTCATGCTTACAGAGAGAGTGGGTACAAGGAAGAATGACGACACTGGCTTGACTAGCACGTGAATTTTCCTGTTTCCCTGGGCTTTCCAAATGGAGAGGGGTCTTTTAAAAACAGAAATGGAACAAGCAGACCCAAATCCTCTCTGCTCCACCACACTGAATGACTGCTGGTATCTGAGCCAGAAGAAGAAGTAAATGCGTCAAAAGCTGTGGTAAGGCAGGAAGAGAGCAGCTCTTTAGCTTTTCTCATGTGCTCAGGTTTTATTTTAGAAATTTTAGGGTTACCAACTCTAGGCTGGGAAATTCCTGGCTATTTGGGGATAGACCCTGGGGAGTTTGGGGAGGGGATGGACCTCAGTAGAATATAATGCCATAGAATCCACCCTCCAAAGCAGCCATTTTCTCCAGAGGACCAGAGTTCTGTTGTCTGGAGAGCAGCTGTAATTCTGGGAGATCTCCAGGCCCCACTTGGAGACTGGGAACCCTATTTAGAATAGACTCCACCCATCTGGCTTCCTTTACACATAAAAGAGAGGTTGCTTTTTTCCCAACTGGGACTCGTAACAGCTGCAGGAAAGTGAGTTACACTGGAAAAGTGGTGCAGCTGTATTTACATAAAGGGCATTAAAGAGATCTCAAATTTGATTTTCACTGATCTTTCATGGAGAGAGAGTGAGAGATCCCAAACTCTGTCACTGAGTTTGTCCCTGCCTTTTGTTGGTGGGTAAAGATTTGCCACAATCACCCAGTCTATTTGGCGGCAGCCTACCTGCCTCTCAGGAGTATTAGTACATACTGCATAGAGGAGGATGTAGTATGGCCTCCATACACCCCACCACTGAGCTTGCCTTCCAAAGAATATAAGCAAAATGTTGGCATTTCTCTCCTTCATATGCACTGCCGATTCTCCCAAGTGTGTGTGTGTGGTGGGTGCAGCCTATCAGAGTGATCCTTTTTGGTATTAATATGAACTAACTGTTCTAGTGGGAAGATGCCCCTGTCATATTACCTGATGAGTTACTCTCTTCTTTCATTGCTCTTCTCAGGCCCCGGTCACACGGAGAATTTGCTGCGCAGAAGGCACGAATGTCAGATGGATTTTCAGGGCGTAATCACACCGCAACATCTGGGAAGCGTAGCGTTCCCATGGCCAACCCGTGGCGTCCCACCGAAGATGTGGAGTTAAAAAGTACCACGGAAAGTGCACTAGTATCCAGAAAACGAGGGGCAAAGGAGGGCATTTGATTGTGGGAGCGCTAGTATCCCATGGCATCCAGAACCCGTCCACATCCCGTCGCAAACTGGATGTTTTTTGTAAGTCTCCATAGGATGCACACAAACGTGAACTGTTGCACCAACTCAGCATGACATGATCCTTCATTCCTCGATCATGCACATGTGGGGACTCCGTTAGAAAAAAAATTGCCCGTCTGATCTGGAAGCGGTGGCTTGCAATCGCCGCTTGTGTGATTGCTCCGCGCCGCTTCCTTGCCACGCTTCAGCATCACCATGTGATCAGCAGCTAACAGCCTAAGCACGGAGACTCAGGGGACCATGTGACAGGGCTACCGTGCTTTATTTTGCTCTGGGGCAAACAGCCACGCCTCCCCCCTGCATTATCTGGCCTGTGTGACTGGGCCCTCACTTCCTTTTTCTCACCTCATTCAATTCTGTACATTACCAACTGTTGTTATTTTAGCAATTAAATTACTTATATGAAATATATTAAAGAAAAATATAGAATAGTTTTGGATTTTCATTAGTGAGTAACAGACTGTACACAACTGGTTAATAACCCCTACACTCTAGAGGACACAGCTGACTTTTAAAAAATGTCCACCAGTCACTTGGGGGTATAGCTGCAATTGTAAATGAAACCAAGTAAAGAAGTAACAATATCAGAAGTGAAAATAAGAAAGTAGTACCATGGCAAACTCCTGGTAAATAAATATGCTACCATTGTATTGCTCAGTAAAGGAACACAAGGATTGAGGGGCAACAAATGTTTATGTGTGAAATGCAGCAAAATAATGGTCCAATGCTGAGGAAATTAAGAAATCCAAATCATTTTGGGCTGTATCAACAGAAGTATAGTGCCCAGATCACGCAAAGTGATGGTTAGACCTCACCTAGAGTATTGTGTTCAGTTTTGGGCACTGCAATTGAAGAAGTATATAGACAAGCTCAAACATGTCCATAGGCGGGCAACGAAGATGGTGAGGGGTCTAGAGGAAAGGTTGAAGGAGCTGGGTATGTTTAGCCTGGAGAGGAGACAACTGAGAGGTATGATAACCATCTTCAAGTACTTGAAGGGCTGTCATACAGAGGATGGTGCGGAGTTGTTTTCTGTTGCCCCAGAAGGTCGGGCCAGAACCAATGGGCTGAAATTAAATCATAAGAGTTTTCGGCTAAACATTAGGAAGAACTTCCTGACAGTTAGAGCAGGCTTCCTCGGGAGGTGGTGGGCTCTTCCTCTTTGGAGGTTTTCAAAAAGAAACTAGGTGGCCATCTGACAGCAATGCTGATTCTGTGAACTTAGGCAGATCACGAGAAGGGAAGGCAGGAAGGGTTGCATCAGTGCTTAGTTCTTGTGGCCCTTTCTTACATGCCCAGGGAAATGCTGATTGTCACTTTGGGAGACAGGAAGCAATTGTTTTCCAGGCCAGTTTGGCCAGGGATCCTGGAGGTTTGGGGTTTTTTTTGCTGTCTTCTGGGCATAGAGCAGGAGTCACTTGGAGCGGTGGGGAGGTATTTGTTGACTTCTTTCATTGTGCAGGGGGTTGGACTAGATGACCCTGGAGGTCCCTTCCAACTCTATGAGTCTATTATTCATTTGGTATCATTTTGGACATCATGTAGTGGCAGATGCAAGCTTACTATTATATTTACATCCTGGAAATACCTGTGGCCATCAAAAGATAGGCAATCTACCCTGTGATCAACTGAGCTATTTTCTGGAAATACATGGAAAATAGCTATTTTCCCCCAAACCCTGTTCTGAACTTCAGGAACTACAATGTTTTCCTGAGTATTGGGATGTCCGCGTACCCTACCATCCTATGAACTGTGCCTCAAGCCCTCACAAATTTCCTCCATTGCCCAGTTCCTCCTTATTTTCCAGGCCTGACAGAGGTAGTAACAAAAATGTTGGCAGCAGCAATAGCCAGGAAGATCCGGAGACCTACCTCTTTGGTGCCCAGAATGTTTGCATCCTTGGTAGCAGGGGTCCTGTTTTTCCAAGACTCCTGAGTCTGTAGGAGAAAGTATTTTATTCACACTGATTTATGCTTATAGTCACTTTTGACCCAAGTCAGAAACAATTTCAGGGAGAGCGGATTGGTTTGGAATACAACTAAGCTGCCTAATTCAGTCTGAACTGAATTACCTCAGATTTTGATGGCATCTCGAATCCAGTCCTTGCTCTCTGATGTAATAACCTCTACAGTAATATAGTGGAAAACAAACATTTGTTATTAATATAAGTTATACATTGAGCTAAATACATTCACTGTTTGGTGTATTCACACTAAAAACCTTGGGGTGGATCTCTGAAGGCTTATTCCAGCCTAAGAAACCTTCCTCTGGCCTCAGTGGCTCTTCCATTAGAGGAAAAGCCACTTAAGTTATAGGAACTCTCCTTAGGCTGGAGGAAGGCTGCTTGGAGGATGGTTGGATCCACTTCATAATGGACTATGCAGCCTTTGGTGGCTTTCCATTATCACAAAAGAGAACCATGACTTCCCCATCCAGATATACCCAGGAAAAAATGGAGAGCATCCCAACATTCTAGGTTATATTAATATGATTGTCTGAATATGTGATGCACCTAAGAAGCAGTTCCAGATGATGGTTCCAAAGCTACAGTGAACAAATTGTGCAACCCATTGCCATACACAATGGTAGGATTCCAACATGATAGAATGTATAATTTCTCTAGGATGTCCTGATGGGTGCTGAAAGCCAAATTCCATTTGTCTTGGGGACTGCCACAGAGAGACCATTCAAGAGTTTTCTCCTGCATCCACCACATACAATCATCATATGAAATCAAATTCTTCAGTTTATTTCCCAGCTACAAACATGAGCTTTCCTCCTCCAGCAGTCTTTATTCAGAAGAAGCAGGGAGAGATAAGGTGTTGTCCATGGAACATAAGTGGTAGTTATCAAGTCATTTTGCCACTCTGGTAGAAAGATGTCACAACAAGTGGTAGGATAAGTTGCTCCGATTTTAAGCGGAGTGATTTGTCACACCTGCAGCTACTTTATCTGGGATGTGGCTCTGCTTCAGGTTAAGCATGTGCATGAGTCATTAACCCCCAGCACACAGCAGTGGTGAAGAAAAGGACTTAGCATTTAATAGCTTGTCTCATCAGCTGTCTTGCCCTCCAAGCAGCCAGACACCTCTGCAGTCTCTCCTGCTCTGACTGACAGTCTTGGAATTGCTTCTGCTGCTTATAGATCCACTGCTTTCAAGCAGGAAGGGGAAGATTGCTTGTGACAGGCACCTAGCTACAATTAAGGAAGAACTGTGGTCAGAATTTGACTTGCTGTACTCTGTAGACAGCTGGCCACAGACAGCTTGTCAGGAACATTGGGCCAGCCTACCACTTGATGGTGGTCCTTCCTCATTTACTCTTTGTCAGGAAAGGTTTGCTGTACGTGGCTTTCAGAAGAGAGTGGACTTGACTTGTATGGGCAGTGCTGGCCTCTCTGTGGCTTCCTTGCTCTTCTTTTTGCTTTCTTTTTCTCTTAGTGCTTACACAAACCCCTCAAGGATTTTCAAGTCAAACCTAGTCAACTGTACATGATTCTGACAGAAGAACCACACAAGAGCACAGATGGCTGTGCAAGCCATATGCCTTCTGGTCACTTTAATGAGAGCGCATAACTAAATTGAAGAACTCTGGGATCCTAGGTGTACATTTTGATCAGTTTTATTGATCTAATGCTAAGGAAAACTAAGGCACAATTGGCTGAGTGAGAGATCCAGTGTCATATAGGACTGGATTGAACAAAGTGCTTTCCTTCATTGAAGAACTTTGGAAATAGATTCTAAATTTTTTTCTTGTGATTTTTAAATTTTGATATGGCATTTTCCACATGTATACCTGCAAAAGAAGGCATGGATTTCAGCATTTGCCTAAATTCCAGCAGGCACAGCTTTTCCCTTCCCTGAATGAGAAGCTTACCCTGCCAAGCTTTTTTCTTCTCTACAGCTATTACAGGCACAAGAGCATTTGGCCACCAATGGTGTGCACATGAAATGGATATGGAATGTGCTACATCAAATTCAATTTACAAGAAAAGGGAACTAATCAAATTAAGCAAGTATTTTTAAAAGCCTGTGGATACTACACTCCTACTCACCTAGTTTTTCCTGTAAAATCTGTATTTTCTCTATTCTGATATAACCTTTTTATCCACAGGGATCATTTCAATAGTTCTCCCATGGATGAAAACATTATGTCAGAAGAGGAGAAAGCCTAAGTCACATGGTTTCTACATTCAGCTTTATTTTTTCTGCCTTTTCTGCAATTTGTTTTAATGCCTGGGATGACTATATGGCAGTTTTGCACACTATGGATTTAGCATTTTAACTCGGGGGGGGGGAGTATTTTTTATATTTTTTATATTTTTCATAAGTGCATCTGTTCAATGTTCCAACTAAGCTGTGGAGTCTTGTGAGCAAAAATTCTACTTTGTGAGCTACTGGCATAAAAGTTGTGAGCAAATGATTTGGCTACTGCATGGATTAGTTTGCTCTGGAGCCATCCTTCCTGAGCTAAGACAATAATGTGTGAGTTGGGGGCTACAAAAGCGTGAGCCAACTCACACTAACTCAGCTTAGAGGGAACACTGGTGTGCACGTGCATGTGAGTGTGTGTGCACACCTGGAAGTCATGGCAACCTCTGGTAACCGACCCATACTGGGGGCCTGGACGATATTCAGAGAGTTGGCTGAATAAAGCCTGCCACGCCTCTGGTATTCCAAGGAGGTCTCCCATCCAAGTACTTGCCAGAGTGACCCTACTTAGCTTCTGATTAGATCAGACTTGCCTGGGCTATCCAGGTCAGAGCTAGCATTTTAACTCTTAATGGGAAAGCTAATAAGTTTTTTTAAAAAAATAGATGTGTAACATTTGAAGACAAACCCGTATTGCTACTGTGTTCTATTGTTAACTTCCAACCAGGGAGACTAGAATGGGGGTGGTTAGTGCGGTATGGGGAACTTGCTGAAGAAATCTGGCCCATGCAGCCTGACCCTTATAACCAAATGAAGCAAATAGGGAGGAAAGATATGAACTTTAGATGTAGGGGCAAGGGAAGAAAGAGAATACCAAGGACAAATGGACTATACATAACATATCGTAAAAAAATAGCCTTGATAATTTGCAATGCTAATATACATTCTTTCCCCATTAGGACAAATTCCTGTGAGGACTCATCATTCACCCCAAGCCACAATGAGCGTGGCCACGCTAGGCCCAAAAAGAGAGAGGAGTCAGGCAAGAATCAGGGTTTCTCAACATTAGTTCAAGGCAAACACAGAAAAGAGTAAAGGTAAGCAAAATCAGTCAGTCATGGGGCCAAAATGTGAGGTATAGAGGACATATTGAGGACAGAAGCTTTGCTACTGCAGTACTTTCTTGACCAAAAGGGGGGGAAATACTTACACCCATTTCCTGCAAAACCATTGTTTAAAATCACCTGCCGAGGGGGCCTGTATCTCCTCCTTGGGAGCACACTGTCCTTGAAAATTTGTACTTAGAGGAATTTATAGAATTGCCTTTCAGGATCCTGCCAAGATGCATCTACCTGACAAGTCCACAGCATCCTCCCCTGCGATGCCTCTACAAGCTAGGCATAGAGACAGGGCACATCCACTATTGCTTGCTGGCCTCCCAAAGGTATAAAGTCTCTGAACATTGACTAAAAGTCATTGATAGATCTATCCTCGATGTTCAGGTGAAAGCAGCTCAGATGGAAAGGATGCTATGGAGACCAGTTTCGACTTGAACAGCAGAACCCATGTGGGTAAGTCCTGTTAAGTGAAAGTACTACAAAAGGCAACTTAAAAGGCAAATACACAAAAGACAGAAAACAGCCATACTGGCATAGGCTGTGCTGGAGGAGTGGATCCTTCTGTATCCAACCTTGTGCAAATTTCCCTTTCTCCCTCTTGTGCAGAACACCTACTGCGATTTCTCTCAGCTTCTGGCTTTCTGTCACCAGTCAAATCCTACTCTGTAGATTCATAATAGCTGCATCTGGTGCTGCAGCCTCGGAAAGAATGTCACATCCCCTGAAAGAGCTCTACTTGTGACTTTCAACTTGCTCCAATATACTGCGGAGGCTCCATTTTTAAAAACTGTTTCTATTGTAAACAATTAATTCTGATGACTTTTTCTCTCCTGATGATGGTATCCAGAAGCAAACATCTGTAAAAGGACAATCTGTTGTCATAGGAGCATAACGGGTGTGATGTCTTAATTGAAAACATGGGAGGTAAGGAATTTAAATGTATAATTAGGACACATTTCAATATGAAGCTGTGAACGCTGCTTCTGCAAATGGACAGAAAGGCACCTGAATTTTTTGACATACTGTCTTGAAAACGTACTCATATGGAAAGCAAAAACTCAGCACACATGTGATGCCATGCTGCCATATGGCGAAGAAATGCAGCTGCGATGTAAAGGAAGCTAATTAGCTTGTGAAAATGGAGACTGACTGGATGATGAAGCAGGAGTGAATGATGAATGGAAGGAAGAGGCAGGCTAATGCAGGGGACCCACCTGCCAGGTTCATGCGATTAAATGAAATTAAAGGCAAAAATCACAGAGAGGAAATAAAAGGCTCAACAGCAGCAATTCCTGCCTTTTGGATGGGGGGAGGGAGGACCTCAGTCCTTCTTCTCGGATTTAGCATCAAGTATTTTAACCACTGAGTGGCTCACAACACAATCTTATGAATGCTTACTGAGAACTAAGTTCCAGACCGCTCGATGGAGGACAGGGAATTATGGGAAGATGGCTGTCAGTTTGTAACATCCAGGATGAGTGTTTGCCTTTCTCCTGTGTGTAACCAGGGAATATACACTGAAGGGCAAGAATAAAAAGGCTTTTGGCTTAAACGGTTTAAATAATTGTGGATGTTTTGATCAGATATTCCACCCTAAACTGTCTTCACTGCATGCTCATCCCATAGTCGATAGTTCAGATTGTTGCAGCATCCTTTTTTTTTTTTTTTGTCTTTCACCCATGTGCATAAGTGTATATCCGAAACTCTGGCTCATTTTGACAGCTCCACAATTCCTCTGCCAAGTACTTTTTGGAGGCCCCTCTCAGCCTCCTTCATGTCACCTCTCTTCCTTGGAATACATGGGGGGGGCGGTAAAGTGCAGATTTGCATGAGAGTTGACTTCAGTGCATTTACCATTCTGTTGATCATGGGATGCTTTCAAACAGTAACTTTGATGCAAAAACAGGAGAGAGGGGTTGGGGGACGGGATTTGTCACTTAAAAATAACTCCCCCGGGGACTCCCAATCCAGAATGACTACTTGGCCATGGTGATTGACAACACCAGGGGCAATTATGCTCTCATGCGCACATAGCTACCTGATTCTTCCCCCCCCCAAAAAAAACCAACAACCCCAAAGGAGGTGGAAATGCAAGGTAAGGTTCAGACTTCCCAAACAGTTTGACTTTGCAACAGGAGGGTTCAGACATGAGGAAATGCGAGGTGGAGGTGCTGGCATATGTATGCACTGGACTTTCCCGATGTCAGCAGACTCCACTTCCAGGTTGCACCGGACCTGGGTGCCAATGACTGGGGCATGGAAGGCAGAGGTTGTCTTATTGTGCTCTTTACATCCACAAAGGTACCGTGACAATATTTGTGTGAAATGCTGGTGTGATGACAGCCTTTATCTTGGGCGTTATCTCCTTGAATGAGATGCCTCCCTTTGTCAGCTGCCCTCTGACCTTTCCTTCTCTGTGTGTGTGTGTCCTCTCTCACTTCACATGGCCTTCCATGGAGACATTGTCTCTTCTGCAGTACAATGCCTGTATACTCCCACACACATGATGCTGGAAAAGCTGGCCATTTGTAGGGAAAGTATTCTTTAGTTTAGGCTTCTTTCGACTGTGACCTGAATGTGAACTGGATTTACTTGAATAAATGTAAGTTTTGTTGGCAGAGTGTAGATATGCAGTAAAGGGGAGCACTATCTGTTTAAAGAATAAAGTAGGCTTATTAAGAAGGGAACAAACTTTGTAAGGAAGAACAGAGAGAAAAGAAAAGTCTAACTAGCTAGGAGAGAGTAAGTAATGAACTGTTCTCAGCAGGAGCAGGAAAAACCCCAATTGAGCCAATCAGGAGAAAGAAAGGAGACAATTTGAAAATAGTAGGAAGTCCCTTATCTCACTATGCTAACTAGTTGTCCCCTGTGCTGCCCACTGCATCATGTTCTTGTCATCTTCTTTATCTGTGCCCAATAGACCTTGCATATTCCAACAAGTTTACCATTTTCACAGTATACCTATTTACTGGCACTCAGAATCACACTTCTATGACTGAGCAAAACTCTATATTAACCAAACATCCCAATAGTGACTAAGGTTGGCAACTCCAGGTTGGGAAATTCCTGGAGATTTGGGTAGAGCCTAGGGATGGTGGGATCTGGGAAGGGAACAGACCTCAGCAGGGTATAATGCCATAGAGTCCATTCTCCAAAGCAGAGATTTCACCCACGTGAACTGACCACTGCAGTCTGGAGATCAGTTGTTGTTCTGGGACATCTCCAGGTCCCAAAGGAAGGTTGATAACTGCAGCTTTGGCCTAGACCTAGTAGAAAGATCTCCTGGCAGAGTGAGAGAGATCTATACTGCATTTACCTACCCCTTTCTTCTGTCTGTTTGGTTTTTTTGTTAATGTACTTTATCTTGTTGTTGTGAATTGCTTTCAGTCCTTATTTGGGTAGAAAAGGAGGTTATAAAGAAATAGGGGACTTACACAGCATTAACAGACTTAGCATTTCTGTCCCCTCCCCCCAGCATTTTGTTCAAAATAGTTACATTTTTTCCATTAGAGTAAGAGTTCTTGGGGACTCCTTTATACTACTTCAGGTCATGACAACTGCAAATTCTAACCTGATAGTAAATTTCATGGAAACTGGTGGCATTTACTGCTAATTATTGTTCTGGGCTTGGCTTCTGATCATTGTGGCTCAGGCTATCCTATAGGACAAAAGGAATGATAATATTTCTTAACAGTTGTTGACATCCTCTTTAATGAGACTTAATGGCTATGGTCCAGGACACATTTTTGTTTGGCTGCTGGAAGAGACAGAGAAAGGAACAGGCAAATGCTGAAGTACCTTGGGAGCACGGGAAAGCTTTCTCTGGAACCTGCTGTGGAGCAGCAGGTCTCCTGTGTCTGTATCTGTGCATTTGTAAATAAAGCAAGTGCTACAAAAACACCCTAAATTTCCGAGGGCCATACCGTTCAAATGTAACTGACCCAAATAAGTGCTAGCCCCTAGAACTTTGCATTGCTCAGAGAAGTGGGAGTAGAAAAGAGTAAGAGTCCAGACTCCAGCAGCACCTTAAAGACTAACAAAATTTGTAGTAGGGTATGAGCTTTCGTGAGTCACTGCTCACTTCTTCAGATAAGAGAAGTGGGGTGCAAGTAGAATTATTAAATGGAATTGGGGAATTAATCTGAATTACAATAGAAGATGATGTCCCTACCACTTTGACAGGATGACTTTTCATCTGATTTGTCATGTACAGGGATCTCAGATCCTTCCTCATCATGCCTTTCATTTTTCAGGGAAGCATTTTCTTTTATCCCTCACTGTCTACAGCAGAAACACCTGCCTGATTTCCAGAGAATACAAGAAAAATGTCTCTGTACCATGCAGGTATGAAACCTACTGTGTGGTGTGTGTGTGTGTAATCTCCCAGCTGCCTGCATGACAGAGAGTACTAGCAAAATGCTTGTCTCTGTGGATTGCAGGTATGCCGCCTATTACGGGGTGTAAGCGGAACTTTTCTCTCAACCTCTATCTCCTGTTCTACAGCACTGCCTGCATGCATTCTGGATAGTACAGTTAAAACATTTCTTCTGTGCCTAGCAGACTCAGAACTACAGCAGAGAACTGAATAGCAGGCAAATAGCACCCACTACACTTGACATAAAATTAAGAAAATCATAGGACAATATAAAGACTGGTAAAATGAAAATGTTCTGCAGAGAAATACCTATCAGAATGATACCCTTCAGTAAGAACATGTACTAACTATTCTGATTGGAAGATGCCTCTGTAAGATTATATTTTCCCCCATTGCCTCTCCTCTTTCCCTTATTTCGTCTCAAGCAACTTGAAAAGTAGACAGTGAGTCACAAGAATAATGGTCATTTCTGAAGATTACAGCTCATTATTCTGAGCAGTATATTAAAGAAGAGAGGTGGTTAAGTTTAGCTTTTGATTAATATTCAAAAATATATTCCTATTGCCAGGGCTCTTTTTGTAGCAGGAACTCCTTTGTATATTAGGTGACACACCCCTAATGTAGCCAATCCTCCAAGAGTTTACAGATCTCTTCTTACAGGAACTACTGTAAGCTCTTGGAGGATTGGCTACATTAGGGGAGTGTTGCCTAATATGCAAAGGAGTTCCTGCTACAAAAGGAGCCCTGCCTATTGCATACTCATAACAAGGGAGGGAAATTATCGGCAACATGCCTTTCATATCTGGGCTGACTTTCCATTTATCTTCCTGTTTCATGTATTTAAGCCTGAGTGTGGCCAGAAGTATGAGCCATTGGTCAAAGGACAAGAGCTAACGGCTCTTTACTGTTAGCTTGTGGTTTGCAGCCAGCCCAGTGGATCTCAGACCAACTGTGAATGTGTACATTGTTCTCTTGCCTCCACCACACCAGAACCAAGCAAGGTATGGCTTGAGCTGCACATGGCCATCACTGTGAGCAGGCTCCTCAAGCTTCGAGCAGGGTGGGTGCAAACAGCAGCAGAATCCTTTTTCTTCTTTCCCCCATCTATTAGGGGCAGGGCCATGGGTGGTTGGGGCCCTCCCAGGAGGGGCCTGGGCAGCTGCCCCAGTGGCCCACTAGCTAAGAACACTCTTACCCCAGTTGTGTCTCTGGGTAGCTCACCAGACTTACTGACATGTCCGTTCTTATGCAAAACAGAAAAATATTGATGCTTAAAACAGCATTTTAAAAGATTGCTTTACATTGCTTCTTATTGGTTTACAAGCTGGCTTGTGGGCTTTTCAAGCAAAAAGGTGGGATAGAAAAGCTGAAATCAACAACAACAAAAAATTATGTAGCTAGGGCAAAACCAGCCCTTTACCCCAGCACTGTGTGACCTACCCTGACAGGGATCACGAACATGATGTGAGCCCACAGATGCGCTGCATTCCTTTATAAAACTCTGCTGCCATACGTATGGTCACTAACTAATGATAATTGCAACAATAGATACAACCCAGTCAAATTAAGTACACTAAACTCTCCTTCATTAGGATAAGGTAAAGTAAAGCACGTGCTTCACTGTCTGATTCTGAATGAATGGGACATAATGTTTGGCTGTGACTGCATCATATACCTTATTCTGTTGGCTTCTAGGATAACTCCTAAACTGTATTAGCAAATATTTCTCTTTGCCCCAATGGACTTTATTCCCCCCCTTATTTATTTATTGAATGTTCACATCATTACATGTAAAACAATGCTGTTTTTAGTATATTATGAGTCTATAGATACAACTTATTATTTATCCATGTATACATTCTCATCCACCTTTTACTATGCAGCTCTTCATCTTTTCCTTATAGTATTATAGATTATCTGTCCATTCAGCCATTTCCAAAAGTTTCAAGATTAGTTCTTCTCTTGAAGGGAGCCTATCTAGTTTCCAATTCTTTGCAAACAATAATCCTTGTTAAATCTATTAGTTATTAATACCGTTTCCTACCATGTTAATTTTATATTTTGTATGTGAAGTTTCTCCTCCAATTTCAATTTATTATTTTTATCTAAAAGCACCTCATAACTCTCATGTTTTTCTTTAATAATCAACATGGGCTTTATAAAATCTTCTAGAGGTGAGACCCATTTAGGAGTTTTCTCATAGAAATGTTCTTTTACTTCTTTCCAAATTTTCATCAATGCACCTCTAATTGTATGTTGCTGGAAGTTTGTATGGATTTTTTCCTTTCCATACCAAACATATGCATGCCAGCCCAGAGACAAGTCATGGCCTTCTAATTTTAATAACCTAGTGTTTTCCCAATAGTAACCACTCCTTTATCCATCCCAATGCTGCCGCTTTGTAATATATATTCCAAGTTGGTAGCCCAAAGCCTCCTATATCTTTCTTCTCCTGTAGCATTTTCGATTTAATCCGAGCTTTTTTGTTATGCCATATAAATTGCTTACATATCTTTTCCATGTCTGTAATAACTTGTTTATTTTTTAAAAATTGGAATATTTTGTGCAAGGAAAATAAATCTAAGGAGTATATTCATTTTTATTGTTGCAATCTTTCCCATAAAGGACAAGGTTGTCTTTCCATTTTTGCAAATCTTTTTTCATCTCCATTAGTAGCTTTGTGTAATTATCCTCTATCAGCATATTGTTTCTATTAGATACTATGATACCTAAATATTTGACTTTTTTAGCTATTACTATAGATGATATGCTTTGTATTTGTTCTGTTTGTTTTTGTGTACAATTCTTTGTTAGTATAGTTGTCTTTTTATAGTCTATTCTAAGACCCGCTAGTTGTCCATATTCTTGGATTAGTTCTATGAGATGAGGTAAAGATATTAGTGGTTCCTCCACTATGAAGACCAGGTCATCAGCAAATGCCTGCAATTTAAATATCTCATCTTTTATCTTGAGACCTCTTATCTGTTGATTTTCATGTATCAGATCATTTAACGTTTCTAATGTAAATATAAACAGTAGTGGGGATAGTGGGCAACCTTGTCTTGTACCTTTTTGTATGATAATATTTTGGGTTACATCACCATTTATTATAACTTTTGCCAATTGCGTAGTATATATTGTTTTTATAATCATGAAAAATTTAGTGCCACAATCCCAGGCCTCCAACTTTTGTAACATAAAATCCCAGCCAATGTTATCAAATGCTTTTTCAGCATCCAAAAATACTAAAGCCAGTTGTTTTTCAGGATGCATTTCATAATATTCTAAGATGCTGTGGATGGTCTGAATGTTATTTCTAATTTGTCTCTTTGGTAGAAAGCCTGCCTGGTCTTGGTGTATAGTTTGTACTAGCACTTTTTTCAATCTTGTGGCTATTAGTGCAGCAAAATTTTTATAATCTGCATTTAGTAATGAGATTGGTCTATAATTCTTAATTTCTTTTTCATCAGAGTTTTGCTTATGAATTAACATGATCAGTACTTGATTCCATGAGTCTGGGAGTTTTCCAGTTATTGTTATGTTATGTAAAACTTCTTTTAAATGGTTTAAATTATCTGGTTTTCTAATTTCTGATAGAGCTCCACAGGTATTCCATCTAATCCTGGTGTTTTATTTTTTGTTTGTTTTTAAATAGCTTCTGTAATTTCACAAATTGAAATTCTTTCATTTAATATGAGTTTCTGTTTCTCATTAAATTTTTTTGTATTACATTTTTGAAGAACTTCTTTTATTTGTTTATCTTGTAAATTCTGCGAGTATAACTTTTTATAAACATTTTCTGTTATGGCTTTCAAATCTTGTAAATTATGTTTCTCTTCTCCTTTCTCATTTCTTAAAGCTGTGATAATCTTTTTTCCTTTTTCTTTCCTCAGTTTATAAGATAGCCATCTAGTTGGCTTATTTGCATTTTCAAAATAATAGTGTTTTGTGTACTCTATCTTTTTTGCCATTTCTTGTGTTAATAGTAGATTCACTTGATGTTGTAACAATCTTAATTCCACTTTTATTTTCCCAGCATCCTTAGTTCTCTTCATCTGCTCTTCTGTTTTTTTGATTTGGCTCTCTACATCTCTATATTGTTTTCTTCTTTGTTCATTTTCCCAAGCATCTTGATTTATAAACCAACCTCTTATAAATGCTTTAAATGTTTCCCAGACTGTTTCAATTGATCTATCTGGTTGTATGTGCCTTTTGAAAAACTCTTGGGTCTCTATTTTAGTTTTTTTCATAAACTCCTCATCCCATAATAAGTTTTTATTCATAGACCATCTCATCTTTACCTGTGTTCCTTGAACTGTTAACATTAATGGGTTATGATCTGCGAATGTGCTTGGTAGGATTTCAATATCTATTATATCTTTCACCATAGATGTTGATACCCAAGCCATGTCTATCCTTGACCATGAGTTGTGCCTAGCTGAATAAAATGTATAATCTTTTTTATCTGTGTTCCTAATTCTCCAAGCATCAACTATATTTTGTTCTTCTGCTATAGCATAAAAGGAGTTTGGGAGTCTATTTTCTGATTCCTTGTTTTTTGTCTGATTTTTCCTATCTATTTTTGTATCAAATACAGCATTAAAGTCACCCATCATACATATTTCATCAAAATTATATACTGCCAGAGTTTCTTGTGTTCTTTTGAAGAATTGTTCCTGATTTTGATTAGGAGCATAAATATTTACCACTAGTGTTTTTTTGTTCTGTCTTGAGATAGTGATTGCAACCATTCTTCCATCATTTGATGAGTATATTAACTCTGGATTTAAATACTCTTTTGCATATATCGTGACCCCCCTTTTTTCTTTGAATCTGAGGCAAA
Organism: Gekko gecko; assembly: GCA_029375565.1. NCBI lineage: Eukaryota > Metazoa > Chordata > Lepidosauria > Squamata > Gekkonidae > Gekko > Gekko gecko. The sequence goes on from JAPDNY010000001.1 coordinate 275,892,837, forward strand.
AAATATTTTTCCTAATTTATTAACTGTTAAATATTTCGTATCTTATTTTCTTATATGAGTTTCTTGTATATGTGCGATATCTAATTGTAGTTTCTTTATTTGGTGAAATATTCTCCTTTTTTGTGGACTATTTAAACCATTTACATTCACAGAGAGAATTTTAATCCTATTCTTTTTCTCCATCTTTATTTATGTTATCATTTACTTTAGCTCTATATTGATATCTTGTGAGGACTTGCAATGGAGTTATACCTTTTTTCCCTTTGGCTTTTCTATTTTTTTTAGCTTGTTCTGTTTTAGGGTCTTTTTCTTCTTCGTCTCTATCACTCTCTTCCTCTTCTTGCCACCTTTTCTCTATATCTTTCCAAAAAGTCTTTAACTTTAAACACGGAATCTATTTTGAATGTTTTACCTTCGTGGTTAAATAGAACTCCTTCTAGAAATAACCATATATAGGCGATTCTGTTCAGTCTTAACAGGTTTGTTAAAGTAGAGTAACTATGTCGACGCTCTCTAATTCTCCACGGTATATCTTTTAGAATTCTTATTTCTTTTTCTTGGATAGTTGCTTTAGTATCATTGGATGCTCAGATAATTTTGTCTTGCATCTCTCTTCTAATAAATTTTATATGGAATTCCCTGGGGGGTTTATTTCTCCATGCAGAAGATGAGTTTTTCCTGTATATTGTATCTATTTCTTTTTCTACTTCTTCATATGGTCCTAAACTGAGTTGTTCCGCCAAATTACCAACTACTTCTTTTAAGTTTTTCTCTATTGTCTCAGGGATATTTTGGCATCTTAATGTTAGAGTAGCTCTTTCCATTTCCAGGTTCATCAAAGATTCTTCCAGTCCATTTGATTTTAATTTTAGTTCTTGCATTTCCTGTTGCAGTTCTTGTAGTTTTTCATCTGTATTACTACAAGCTATACCTATTTTTTAAATGTCTTGTTTATTTTAATTATCTCTTTTTTATGTCTTCTCTATCTGCCTTCATTTGCTGTGATATTTCTTCCATCTTTAATTGTAAAGGATCAATTTCTTTCTTAATTAATTCCGGTAGCGTGTTATCAATTGTAGTTTTAATAGATTGTGTTACGTACTCTTGTATGAGACTCTTTAAGTCCTTAACTGACATTTGTAATATGTTTATTGTGTTAAATTTAAGCTGGGTTTGTATACCTGCTTGGCCTGGTGATGGTATAGATGATTTTCTTGGCCCGCTAGTTCCCGATGCCATTTAATTTAGGTCTCTCTGTCTCTTGGCTTCCTTTCTATTTATTTTTAAACTCTTTCCCCCCCCTGTCTCCTTTCTCTTCTCTTCTAATATCTATTTGCTTCTTGGATTCTTAACTGCTTATTTTATTTGTTTCTGTGCTGCACGCCTCACAGTCTTTTTGCAGTCTTTCCTAGTATACTATCACAAAAGGTCTTTTTTATCTGTCAGACTCTCATTTCTCCATCTTTTCCTTCTCTCTGCATGTCTCAGCACTCCACTTTTCTTTCTGTCTTCCCCGGCTCCACTCAGTTCCACTCCACTCTGCAATGTTCCCAGCTTTCCCCAACTCTGCTCAGCACCTCCAGTCTCCACTTTTTCCCTCTCTCCATTCCCTCAGTTGGGCCACGCCTCTGGTCTGTTGTGCTAATTCGCTCCGCCTCTCATTCTCCCACCTCCTGCTCTGACGCTTCTCCATACCGTACTCAGCGGTAAGGAAAAACAGACAAGAAAAAACAAAGCTATAGTATTTCTCTTACACAATCTCTTAATCTTATTTCCTTTCAGATCATTATTTGCTGTCCTATAAGCTTTAACTACCATTCCTGTATTCTTCCTGTATTATTCAAAAGTTTCTTCTTTGTCCTGTTTGATGGCTGTCTTAAAGGGGAAAAGCCCCATTTATGTTCCTTCTACCTATAGTTACCTGGGTAGCCTTACTTATTTCCCCCCATTTTCTTTATGCTAACCCTTCAAGAGATAAAAGGAGCTGTAACTTAGCTTCGTTGGTGTTTTCCTAACACAGTTTCCGCTTGTAGACTCTGTCGGCTCCATCAGTTTCAGCTTGCGCCCGGCTTCTAGTCCATGTAGAAGCAGCCCCAAACCAAAAAACAAGGAGATTGCCTTTCTCACTTGTTTCATAGAGCAAGCTTCATGCCTTTGTGCTCTCCCTCTGAGAGAGCCTTGGGGGTTGCCATGCAACCCCCCCCCAGAAAGCTGTGGGAAATCAGCATAAATGAGCAGCTGAAGTTGCCCGCATCTGCAGTCATCAATCCTTTTTTTTTTTTTGTGGTAAAACTCTCCTAAAGAGGAGAGAATTTTATTCTTTTTATAAGAAAAGGATAGGGTAGACAGCTGGAGAAAGAAAAAGAATGGAGTGAAATTTTTCTGTTAGTAAGGGTTAGTTTTAATTAGTAATATTTTAAGCATCCATCGCAGTTAGAAGATCTTCTTTTTAACAGTCCAAAGTCCAAAATAACTCTGTTAATGAAGTTAGTAAAGTCCATTGGGGTTAATTATTAAACAGCTCCTTCAAGATGCTACACGAACAGCCACTGCTCAAGTTGTCTTCTTAAGTCTCTTCAAGTAAGAATTGAGTCCTTTTAATCTTGATGGCTCCCGCTCCGTCACTCCTTTCCCCTGGGCTGCTGTCTTCTTCGCTGCTTGCATTAATCCCAGTTTTGAGTGCTGCTTCCTCCATGCTGGCGTGTCTCTTCAGAAGTTTTGTTGCTTTAAGGATGGATTCCATCTTCTCTCGTTTCTTTTTTTCCTTATATTTCCGACCATCAATTTTTGCGGGCTCCATACTCACTACAGATAAAATTAGATCTCTGATGTATTTCCTGCTCAGCTCGGCATCCCCTTCTTCTGGCAGAGTATTTTCCTCTATATAAGTGGAATAGGCTTTAGGAGCCATGTCCACCTCTTCTTTTAATTCAATCGCTTCACTGCCAGTTAGGGGTGCCAAGTCATTCGTCAAGATAAAACTGAGATCTTCTTTCTCTTCTTCTTTCTCGCCCAAAGAGATTAACATCAGATCAGCCTTTCTTGTTGTTTCCGAGATTTGCTTTTGCCGACTGATGAGAACACTTTCCACTTTCATCAAAGTTTCATTGATTTTCTGCATTTGCTCCAGCAGGGGCCGCAGTAGCTCCTTTTCTTGTTGAATGACAGCGAGCTCTGGGGGGGGGGGGTTACCCGGACCGGAAGTTCCACCCCTCTTCTCTTTCGGTTTGTGCAGGACAATTTTCAGCGTCGACATTTTCTTTTTTTGTCTACTTTTTCAAAGTTCGTGCCGCATCTTCCAAGAAGCTAAGAATGTCGTAACTGCCTGCCAAACCCCAACGGTACCTTCACCAACACTTTTTTCTCTTTACCCCCTCCTCGCACTCCCTTTATAGATCTTGCTTCTCAAAGGGGGTGGGGACTCCTCCCTCCTCCCTACGCTTGCGGGGGATTTTATCTCGCTTCAAATTAGATCTTCAACTCACGATTCAATGCAATTCTTCTTTTTATTTTAATTCATGCCGCTTTCTTCACTCCTGGTGGAATTCGGGGGCGCCGCTAAGTCCCATTACGGGCACGATGCAGTGGGGCAGATTGGGGCGGGGAGAAAGCCTCAATTTCCCAGCTGTCTGCCGGCAAAGAGGCTACTCCCCAAGCGCCCCCGGTTCAGAGCCTTTGCCTAAGGCTCACTAGGGTCTTGCATACATGCAAAGACCCCCCCAAACTGCGCGTGGGCTAACCACCTCCGGGAGCATCCCGAAAGGTGGCCGCCATTCGCAACACCAAAACCGAAACCCTGCAGTCATCAATCCTTGAACCAGATGTCCACCTCAATGGACTTTAGTGACCCAGACATGCTGAAACTTCCCTGAATACCTGTGTGATGCCCCTGTCCACTTCTTTCCCTCAAAGGCAAGATTTTTCCCTCAGTTTTTCTTTCTCTTTTGTGACTGAGCCACCCTAGGCAGGGCTCTTTTTGTAGAAAAAGCCCAGCAGGAACTCATTAGCATAGTAGGCTACACCCAACAGCAGAAAATCATTAGTATATTAGACCACACCCCCGACAGCACAACTCATTAGCATATTAGGCCACGCCCTCATGTTACCAGAAGTGTGGTCATCCAGCCACATCCACCTTTTGCTTCTTATTCTGTTTACCTTGTTTGTTGTCAAAACGGTTTTGACAAAACCAATAAAACATTATTTTTTTTAAAGTTCCTAATTCTATACTTTTAATAATTAATATTATATTTATTTTAAAGGTAACTGTTAAGTATGCAACTCAACAAGGCAGTGATTCAGCAAAGTGATTCAGCTTTATTTGTAATGGCAACAAGACGATCAGACAACAATGACAACACACACACACAACAAGTGGCACACAGCTCCCTCTCTAAATAATCTGGGCTGTCAAAGCCACGCCCATAGAGAAGTTAACAACCAACAGCATAACAGATTTAAAGACCAATGAGGTCTGTTCCCTCCACAAACATATTTACAACAGTGATTGGTTCCTTTAAACAGCTCCATAGGAACGACCAATAGAAATGTTACAGCTTACAATTCATTGTCGAGAATCAAGCTTTACATAGAAAAGAATAGGCTCAGTTACAGTTAGAACATAACAGTAACAGTAACATAAGCAAACATCTCAATAAACACTCAGGAACTTGGAAAACTATACTGAAATTGTGAGATAGGTCTTAAAATCTAAGTTGAATTCATCCCTCCAAAAGTTTCCAAAATGGTGACAGGTCACCAGTTGCCTCTGTTCTTTCTTGATAAGGCAGAATGATGACCTTGAAGCAACCACTTTCTAATGTAATATGTTTGGTTGAGGGCTGTTAATGGAGGCCCAACAATTGTTATAAATAATAGAATCTGCAGTGTTCTGATCAACAAGGAGGACTTTTCTGGGGTGGCAATCAGGTTATCTGTGAAAACAGTGGAATGACAGCCCCTGGGGGTAGCAGATGTGTTCTGAGAGTGGAATGACAAGCCCCAGAGTAGAATGACAGCCTCTGGGGGTAGCAGATGTGTTGGGAGGGTAGAATGACAGGCCCCACAGTGGAATGACAGCCCCTGGGGGGTAGCAGATGTGTTCTCAGGATGGAACAACAGGACCCACAATGGAATGACAGCCCCTGGGGGTGGCAGGAGTATTATGGGACTGGAATGACAGGCCCCACTGTGGAATGACATCCCCTGGGGGTATTCTATTCTGGACCCTGTCGTTCCAGTCCCAGAACTCTCCTGTTACTCCAAGGGGCTGTGATTCCACTCCGTGGTCTCTCATTCCATTCCCAGAACACATCTGTTATCTCCAGGCCCTGTCATTCCACTCCACGGTCTCCCATTCTAGTCACAGAACACTTCTGCTACCCCCAGGGGCTGTCATTCCACTCCATGGTCTCCCATTCTAGTCACAGAACACTCCTGCTACCCCCAGAGCCTGTCATTCCACTCTGTGGTCTCTCATTCCAGTCCCAGACCACTCCTGCTATTTCCAGGGGCTGTCATTACACTCCATGGTCTCTCATTCCAGGCCGAGAACACTCCTGCTACCCCCAGGTGCTGTCATTCCACTCCATGGTCTCTCATTCCAGTCCCTGAACACTCCTGCTACCCCCTGGATTTGTCATTCCACTGTGTGGCCTGTCATTCCAGTCCCAGAATGCTTCTGCCATTCTCAGGGGCTGTCATTTCACTCTGGGGCTTCTCATCCCAGTCCCAGAAGTCTTCTATTACTCATAGGGTCTGTGATTCCACTCAGGGGCCTCTCATCCCAGTCCCAGAAGACTTCTATTACTCATAGGAGCTGTCATTCCAAGCTGGGGCCTGCCATTCCAGTCCCAGAGTAGTCTATTTGGGGCCAGTGATCCTAATGGAAAATCCATTCTGCATTTTTATTGCAACTCTACTTGTACTGTAATGTATTTCAATGGAGCCCATGCAAGTCAATTGGCATTCCTGGCTCCCTTTATTTCCAATGGACTTTCAAGTGTTTCCCATTGTTTCCAATGGGCAATCCTGTCCTTCCTTTTAGTGTATCCCAGTAAAAAGCCTGATTAGAAGATATATACTATTTTTAAATCACAGTTTTTTCTACTCCTCTCTTGTTCTCTCTCTGCCCATACACACACACACTCCACCGTTCTTTCTGCTTTGGTATTCAAAATAAAAGGGGGGTGGCCACAGGAAGAGGGAGCTCACCCTGTTCCCCAAGGATTTCTACATTTACAACACAAAAGCTCACCAGAAGAAGCAGAAGTTGTGCAGCCTTGAAGAGCAAAACTTTAGAGCTGGCAAATAGCATCCTCTGCCAACTGCCATTGCAGGAAGCACGCAAGAGCAAACTACACAGCTCAAAAAAAAAAAAAAAAAAGCTCCAAGATCAACTGGTTTTTGGGTAGAGGATTCTGAACACCCCCCCCCACACACACACGCGCACTGTAGGGAAGCTATGGCTTGACTCCTGATAAGAGATAAAAGAGGGATTTCTTACCATCAAAGCAGGAAATAGGAGAGGCTGGAGAAGGAAAGAGCTGCGATGCCAGAGGCAAGGAGGAGGAAAATTTCACTGCATGTGCTTGCTCCCAGTGCTCTGCCGCTTCTTCTGGGTGAGTGGAGTAAGGCTTTTGGCAAGAGCGGGGAGGGGCGGGGTGGGCTTGGAAGCCAGGCGGAATGCCATTCCCCTACATTCTGCCCCCAAAATAGCCCTGACCCTAGGTGTCTGTTTTCTTGTTTCCTGAAGAATTCTGGCTGTCCCACCCTGTCACAGTGCAATATTTTGGCTGTTTGCTCAGCCCAGGAGCCTGAGGGGAATGAATGGGAGTCCTCTTTAACTTATACTACTTAAATGGCACTCAAGAAATTTTTATATTCCAAATTAACAAAATATTTCGTTCAACATAGAGGGGAAAGCTCAGGTGAAATCGGGGGTAAAATTTCTGAGGTAACTCAATATAGATTACTTTGAGGTAAAATCAGTACATGCACAGACTTTAGTTTTTATGTTTCAGGCAAATGAGAGTTTCTTAAGCTGTTCAGAGTTACTTAAAAACTTTATGTTGAGAGGCTTTTGTTCCAGTGTTTTCCAAACACTCTAGCACACTTTCTTTGAGTATTCACTGACTCTTTTGGTTTCCAAAAGGCTGGTACACTATTTCTAGTACCCAAACCCCTTCTCTTGAAAGACAAGTACTCATCTTGAGTTTTTAACTAACACTTAAGGTCTCTAAAGGCAGTTTCTAACCACACCAGAGCTAACTCCCTGTTTGATTGGGAAGGGGAATTCTTCTCCCACTAGAAGATCTATCCCCTTTCTTTTGACCCAAATGGGAGTCAGCCAGTTTAGTGTACTGGTTAAGAGTGGCTGACTCTAATCTGGAGAACTGGGTTTGATTCCCCAGTCCTCCACATGTAGTCAACTGGGTGAACTTGGATCAATCACAGCTCTCTCAGAGCTGTTCTCTCAAGAGCAGTTCTCTCACTCAGCCCCACCTACCTCACAGAGTGTCTGTTGTGGGGAGAGGAAGGGAAGGTGATTGTAAGCTGCTCTGAGACTCTCTGTGAAGAGCAGGTTATAAATTCAACTCTTTTTCTTCCATCTAAATACTCACTCATCCTTGCCAACTTTCCCCAGTTCTCCTGTCTGTTTTAAACTGTCAGTCAGTGCTGAATCTGAATGAATTCTTCTCCTCAACATTCAGCTCTAAATTCTCTCTGCTCAAATCTTTTGGAACAACCTGTCTCTCAAGGCTGTCTGTTTCTTCTTAACCCTTCATAGTTCTTTAGTTGTTTGTACAGTACTTCTAAGTTTATTTAAAGTTTGTCACAAACTGTAACAATAATAAATAAACAAGCGGCATGTGATTTTTTTCAACACGGAAATGTATTAACTGAATAGGACAAACTAAAGAAAAGATGGGAACAATACACTGAAGAACTACACAGAAGAGATTCAAGGATGACTGATTCCTTCCAAGAAGAATCTTTTGAAGAAGAACCTACTGTTTTCAAAAGTGAAGTGAAAGCTTCACTGAGAGGAATTGGGAGAAATGAATCACCAGGAGTAAATGGGATATCAATAGAGCTATTTTAAGCTACAAAAATAGGATCCATCAAAATCTTAATAAGAATATGCCAACAAATACGGAAAACAAAACAATAGTCCACAGAGTATAAATGCTCAATCTACATTCCAATTCCTAAAAAAGGATGCTGTGGACTGCCAAAAAGACAAATCAGTGGGTTCTAGATCAACTCAAGCCTGAACTCTCTTTAGAAGCTAAAATGGCTAAACTGAAACTTTGGTCTCTTTATGAGAAGACAAGAGATACTGGAAAAGACCATAGTGCTAATAAAAGTTGAAGGCAGCAGGGAAAGAGGAGGACCCAACATGGGATGGATTGACTCAGTCAAGGAAGCCACAGCCCTCAGTTTGCAAGATGTGAGCAAGGCTGTTAATGACTGGACATTTTGGAGGTCATTAATTTATGGGGTCATCCTAAGTCAGAAGTGACTTAATGGCACTTAACACACATGTCAATGCATGCAAACACAAAAACACATGTCTCATCAATACGGTTTTGATAAATAAGCTTCCTGTGTAGTTTCTTAATACGTGGTACCTATCTACAAAAAAAAATAGAACTAGTACTAGTAATAATAGTAATACTTTAGATAACCATACCAAAGGAAAAAGAAAAGCCCAAGTTCTTTCTGTATCAGTAAAGCACAGTGGGTAATTATCTCCCAAGTTGCATCAGGACATAAAGGAGTTTCTCTTGGTCCCTTCCACATTGGACAGCCTGATGCCTGCTGCTAATGAACAGCTTTATTTAATCTTACCTTTCAGCATGGCAAGGAAACAGATTGCCATCAAACAAGGAGTAAAAGGGCGATAGGTTTTTTTAAAAATTAGCAGTCTGAAATGTCTTTCACACAATGATTATGATTTAGAATAATCATTGAACTACTGGATATTATATAAAACCTTGCGATAAGAATTCCTTTCTTAACTTAAATATGTCTAAAGCACATAAGTACTGCTTCCCCTTTTTATGGCAATTAATGAAAATAGAGTGTTTCACATTTATGGCACAGAAACACAACCACAGTAGGATGCCTTGATTAATACTTCCTGTCCCTGCCAGTGGTCATGTAATTGTATGAACATATAGCTGTAATTCCATTTCACACATGGTATTGATCAGAAGAAAGTGGGTTAGTCAGGGGTATGTGGTCTTGTAATGTGTTTCTGGTCATATAAGATCAGATGTATCAAAGATGAGAAGTGTATCTTGGAGCCTGCAGTGCAGTCTTTAATCGCTAATCCTACACACTGCGTCATGCCTCAGTGGACTCCTTGTTCAGTTAATAATTACTACAGACTATTGTAGATTGAAGAACTAATGGTGGCATAATGTGGGAGAAAAGAACATGCCCCATATATGTCACTGACTGTGGAAGTACAATCCACAAGCATGATGGTGGTTGTCTAAAAGCTCAAGGAAAATCAATATGCATTACAAATGCAACACCAGTGGACATTTCAGCTCAAGATAACTGGGTCATGCATGTGCACCATGTAAATTGAAGAATAGCTGGAGTAAATGCTCTTAAACAGATATAAAATCACAAACAATGCTGATTAATTTGGGGGAACCTGATTTTTATAAGTTGGAATACATTGCTTGCAGAAATATAAGTAAATGCATCATATTTACCCTACCTACCTACACATACTCAGTTTCTTCTCCTTCTCTTTCTCTTCCTTCTTCTTCTGCCCTATCTTATTAGTGGGGTCAGGGCAGCTTACAACATAAAATCCATCTTGGTGCTTCAAAATTGGCCACCAGTTCCATGTTGCAGTGCCAATTAGAACATTTTGGTCCAGGGCATCCAGTTTTTGGCTCAACAATGGCGGTCACTCTCCCCTTCACTTGGGGGAGTGACACGCACACCAGTGATATGGAGGGAGGCTGCTGATGCAGTTTCCCAAAAGAGCCCGAGGGTAGGGCTCCTAGCCATAGGGCTTTTGAGGGGTAGCCTCTTCGATGGTGTAATACTGGAGAATTGAGGCACCCCTCCGCCCTGATAGTCCTGCCGCTGTGTGGTCTTTGGGCACTAGCTGGGCTGGCCAGAACAAGTGCTGGAGATTGAGCGGAATTGCGATAACAAAACCGAGATCGAATGGGATTGACAATGAACATGAGTTAGACTTAGACTATAAATCATGTGGAAATCCTTATACCCCCCCCCATCTTAAGGATGGGAGAGAGGAGGGACGCCTCCTGCTTACATAAACTGATAAGCAAAAAAGAAGGAGGGGGGACGGGGATTACAAGCGACTGACTTGTTTTGAGAGGCTTACCAGAGCAGATTCATTCCGAAAGTGATTTCCGAGGTGGTAAAACAGCGATTGGCAGGCACGGGGAAGAAAGGTGTGAAACTGAAATGAGCAGGCGGCAAAAGTCTGAGGCAGGAAGAGGGAGTCGATGTCATAAAGCTCCTAGCGGATACCCTCAAGCCTGTGATGGAACAACTTGCTAGTATTAACCAGCAGCTGGCCACACTTAACCAAAACTTTGCATTATAGCAACTCCAGCTGGCAGAGACGGTTAAAAAGACGGATCAAACAGAGGAAATAGTTAAAGAAATGTACTCCATAAACAAGAACATGAAGAAAAAGATGGGAGAATTAGTGAATAAGCAGAATTACCAGAAAAACCGTTTACTGCAACTACAAATGGAAAAGGCAAATATGGTTCTCAAATTTCAAGGGGTTCCTGAAGCACCGAATGAGGACCTGAAAAAAGTGCTTAGTGAAATTATTGCACCAGTAACAGGCTTGAAAGCGGAAGAAATCATTCATGATATGGAAGCAGCGTATAGGGTGTACTCTAACTACACCAAAAAAAATAGCCTGCCTGGGGAAATAATGGTCAGGTTCTCAAGAAGACAGACCAGAGATGTAATTTTGAAAGCAACGTCAGCAACTCCACTGAAACTGGGAAGCACAATCATTAAAACTCTAAAGGATATTCCATTTGAAATTCGTCAAAAGGGAAAGAACTACAAGAACTTGATTCTTTTTCTTCAAACTAATCAAATCATATGGGTGGTGCCAGAAGGGGTCATTTAAAAAATTAATGATAAAAGAGAGAAGATTGACTCCATCTTCAAAGCCAAAGAATTTCCAAAACTCCACCTGGGAACAAAAGAAGGAGAAACCGGGTCAAGTGGCTCTACTCCCTCAGAGATGGACGAAGACTTGGCCGAAGAAGAGGGTGCTGCAGCCATTAAAACATCTTATGATTTAAGAGATAGAAAGCCTAGATAAAGGCAGAAGGACTCTGATAATTGCCTTTATGAAGCGAGCTGACGGGGATGCTCTGGAATTTCCTCATAACAAGTAACAAATTAATACAGTAGCTGAGCTAGATAGGAACTTACAGTTTGCATTGTTTACTAACACTAAAGTACTAACATCTAGATTAACAGGGATAAGATCTCCTTCTCTTAGGTTTTTAGTTTAGTGTGGGTTTCTTTTCTTTATCCTTAGTTGTCGTCCACCCCCCATTTTTCTTTTGTAGTTTGTAGTGTGTAAGCAAAAAAGCAATAAAAAATCCCCTTCGGGGGGCTAAGAAAGAAAAGAAAAGAACATCTTGGTCCAGGCAATCCCCAGACAACCACCTCCCCACATACACACATTTTTTTCTTTAGAAGCTATGATTGTCTGTGGAAGGCATAACTCATCCAAAACTATAGCTAGGATCCTCAAAATTGGCCTCTAGCTTCAGGATGATGATGGGAATTGCTGTGCCCAAAATAAAGGGAATTGGAATGTTCTGGCCCAGGTACATGCTTTGCCTTGAACAAGATATTAAGTTTTAAGCATTTCAAAACTAATGACCTAACCAACTACATGACCCTAGGATTCTTGAAGGACTGACTATTCACTACCTGGACTACAGCCTGCAATAGACACAAAAATTTAGTCATGAGAACCCAGGAAAGTGTCCATAGCACAGACCAGAGGGTAGAAAATATCCCCTCTGGAAAGTGGGAGCCAGGGAAATTTCTATGTAAAATCCCCTGATGAAGCATATAGTGAAACACATAGGGATCTAGCATATTTAATTAACAGCTCTGCCTTGCCCCTTGTTCCTTTTTACTCCTACCTACTGGTGCAACCTTATCTTCTTCCTGTTGGCTGACCAATCACACACTCTCAGACAGACCTACTTCACAGGGTTGTTGTGATGGTAAAAAGGAGGGGAGAACAATGTAAGCCCCCCTGTATCTCCATTGGGAAGAAAGGCAGTACAGACAGGGAGGGTGGGGAAAAACCCTCCTTTACTAAACAAAGGGGTTTTAAGAAACTCCCTGAGCTGGGGGCTGCACGGCAACACCATTGAGAATGGTTGCTTAAAACCTACACTGTGCTGCTCCTCTTCCCCCTGCCCCTCAGATAAACCTATTTTTAAATCTTCTTTTGAAAAATAACATGGGGAAAAACAACAGTAACCCCACTGGGTTACCAAAACTGATAACAAAGACTGCTCAAACTCCCACAAACACAAGAGAAACCAAATTAGAGTTAAAGCCAACCAAAACAGAAAGTACTAAAATGGCGGAGGAAAACTCTGTCTCAAGACTGCTAGACTCAGCCTTTCACAAGCAAGACCTCCCAGCCGTACTTGAAAAAATGGAAAGGAGAATAAGTGAAAATATGCTCCAAACCATACAACCAATAAAAGAACAGCTTCAGGAAATTCAATCATCTCTAAGAATAACATCACAAACATTGGAATCTGGACTTAAAATGGGAACCGTGTTAAAATCAGACCTGAGAGACTTACGTAAGTCAAAATCACAAACAAAAGACCATCTGCTGATAGTAGAAACTCAACTAAAACAACTGAATTAAAAAATTGGGGGGATCCAAGAGGGACCGGAGGATCCCACAAACACAGCAAATTTCATTTATGATTGGTTAAAAACAATGTTGTGCTTTGACACAGTTAAAGCTTCCATTAGAGTAAGAGCTTTCAGATGGGGCTCCCCTATCAATCCATGTTGGAGAGTCCCATGGGACCTACTAGTGCAGTTTGCAGATTGGGAAACATGCACAAAAATATTAACAGACTCAAGAATTAAAAGTTACTTTCTATTCAAAGAGATGCATATATTGGTTTTTCCAGACATCCCATAGGAAGCTCCGGCCATCCGCCATCTGTTAAAGCCCATCATTGTGAAATTACATGCGGTAAATATGAGATATAAATGGATGCCAACAAGTAATACAAGGCAAAATATTTCAAGCAACAGATGAAGATTCAGGACTGAGACTATTACAAGCTCTGAAGATATCAGATGATGCTGATCAACGCAAATAACAGAAACACAATCTACAACTCTCAGCAACTCTGGAAAAAACCACAAAAATCCCTATCCGCTCAAATACATCTCCTGAACTGGAAGATATAGCAGATGCTCCACCCACAAACTAATAAACATGGAGATCTCAACTGGCTACCCAATTTAAAAGCTAAAAACTGGATTCCTTCATGCTTGAATTCTATTGACAGTCTTTATTGTACTAAATAAAGAAATAAAACTTAAAATCAAGAGGGAGGGGGAGGGGAGGGGAAAGTGGGTTCAGTTGCTCCTCTATCAGAAAAGAATCACTTGGAGGCTTATCACTGTAGCTCTTTTTGTAAGGGACTCAAGGTGAGCCAGGTATTTCCAGTACGATCCTATTGTTTTGATTTTTTAAAAAAATAATTTAGAAGAGATTGACGACTAAGTATTAGAGTGCATTAGAATTAATTTTATCCTAACTTTTTCCCTTTGTAAATAACTGATAGCTCCTTTAGTTAAGTCTTGTGGGAAATTTGATAAATAAGGGTGGGAGGGAAGGGGACAGGGGTGATTAAACTGATTCAATCAATTATATATACTATACATAATCCTTATCTTTATAATATATATTGTCAATTAATTCATTAATTCATTCATAGAACTTATTTAGTAATTTATTTAATAATCTTGCAAAAATATATTAATATTATTGTTGTTCTTACAGAGTAGTAATTGCATGAACTTAGTTTAATTTTGGTAGCAAGTTTGTAAAAAATATATTGACCTTATTGTTAGTCCTACAGAGTTGAAATTGCACAATTTAGGACTAACTTATTAAATACTAATCTCACTTTAATTATCTATTCAGAGCTAATTATAACAAATCTTATATTGAAGATTTTTAAACAATTTATATCACTCAGCATAGTTCATTACTGGTCATTGGGGGACCCAAATATTGCCTAAGTGTTAAATTTACAACCAGACAACTTCTGATCTGAATTACTAACAAAAAACAGTACCTCAAGGGACAAAATCATTCAGCTGTTTTAAACTACACCAAACTATACTTAGTATTTCAATATGGCACCCATTATGAAACTAAGTTCTGTGAATATTAGAGGCCTCAACAACGTGATCAAAAGAAAGAGAATGCTAAGACATGTGAAACGTATTCATCCAGATATTCTGTTTATTCAGGAATCCCATATACACTCCCAAACTGAACCAATCTTAAAAAGTACACTATACCCACTTCAATTTCAGGCACCAGGCTTCTCTAAATCCAGGGGAGCTGCAATTTTAATAGCTAAGCACCACTGTTAAGGATCCACAAGGCCGTTATTTGTTTATAGAAGGAAAACTGGAGGGGAGAAAAATAATACTGGCATCAATATATGCCCCGAAAAGAACTCAAATCCCATTCTTAGATGCCACCTTTGCTGAACTCACACAATTTCAGGATAGAGACCTTATAATAGGAGGCGATCTAAATTTCATAGCCGATGGAAAATTAAACAGATCCTGGTCTACCCCTAACAAACCTCTCAAAGCCAAACCTAACACCAAACTTATTCAGCTCTTTTCCAAGTAACAACTATGTGACACTTGGAGATTATTACATCCAGCAGAAAAGAATTATACCTACTTCTCACCCAGGCATAATATATTTACAAGAACTGACCACATTCTTGTCTCTCAATCACTACTTCCCTCAATCATCTCCATTGGTATTGAATCAAGATATCTAACTGATCATGCGTGGATGGAGGGAAAAGTGGAACTCAATGCAGGAAAAAACAGAACGAATGTGGTCATTAGACAGAAATATTTTATTGCAAGAATCAGTGAGAGAAAAAATAGAACTGGATATTAAGAACTTCTTTAAAGACAATGTTTTGGTAGATATATCACCATCCCTTCTGTGGGACATGATGAAAGCAGTTATAAGAGGGTCCCTGATCATCATCACATCTAAGTTAAGAAAAGAAAAAGACCATATTAGAAAAGAAGTAACAGAACGCATTACCTCGTTAGAACAGAAACACAAAATAACTGGCAACAAAAACATCTATCTGAAATTAATCATGAAACGTAAAATACTGGAAAATTTAGAAAGATAATTAGATTCTCTCCTGTCAATACCTTACTTAACTCCAGAACATACAAATTGAATGGAAGCCTCGATGACTTTAAAAGAATTGTTAGATACCATCAAACAACTCAAAACTAATAAGGCCACAGGAATAGAGGGATTACCCTTGGAATTCTACAAGATGTTTAGTGCCTCCATATCAGAACACCTTTTAAACACATGCAACGCGATACTACAAAGAGGCACCATGCCATCATCATGGTCAGAATCTGCTATAGTAGTACCTAAAGAAAAAAAAAGATCCAACAACTTCATCTTCATACCGACCAATAGCTCTTCTTAATCACAATGCAAAAAAATTCACAACAATTCTCACTAACATACTAAAATCCTTCATCTCTTGTTATATCAACCCAGATCAAACAGGATTCATTCCAAACCATCAACTGACTGACAATGTGTGAAGAACCATCAATATCACCATCCATGAGAAAAATGCTCAAAAGGACACCCTGATCTTAGTACTTGATTTTGAAAAACCATTTGACTCAGTAGAAGTACCATACATGCTTTCTCTATTCAGAAAACTGGGTTTTGTAGATAACTTCCTAAGGGTGGTGCATACTTTATATAGTCACACCAAATCAAAAGTAAGGGTTAATGGAAAAAACTCCTCCTTTTTCCACCTACCAAGAGGGACTAGGCAGGGCTGCCCCCTATCACCCCTAGCAGAAAATCTATGAAAAAATCAAACATTCACCAGAATAAATATTGGAGGACAAGACCACATAATAAATCTTTACGCTGACAATCTCACTCTCTATATATCAAACCCTCTTCAATCTCTACAAACTATACAACAAATCTTGACAAATTTCAGAACTATATCAGGATTACTCATCAACCCATTAATCTTAATCAGACAACAAAAGCATTAATACAAAGAGACTTCCCATATCAATGGATCACAGATACCACAAGATCTAAAAGATTATCCAAGTGTAATTCTCACTGATTATTCCAAAATATAAAAGCTGACCTCCAAAACTGGGATTCTCTACATCCAACTTTATCAGACAGACTTCATCTAATCAAAAGTTTTATTATACCTAAATTCCTATTTCTTTTCTGCGCTCTGCCAATCTTTATAATAGATAAAGAATTCCATACCTGGCAAAATGTTCTAACTCACTTTTTTGGAGACGAGAAAAAATCAATTGCAATATATAGACCCTCTTTTTTAGGAGGACTCAACTTTCCACTCTTTTTTAAAATATATATAAAAAACCAGACATAAACATCAAATACACACCCCACTGTCCGTACAGAAAAACAACCTACAGTATACACATAACAAAGAAAAGAGAGAGAGAGAGAAGCAAAAAACAAAAAATTAAGGCATTGGTAGAGAGCTCAACATTCAGAATAAATACAAAAAGAAGGAATTCTTTCTCCTTTTTTCTTTTCCTATTAACATGCATAATTAATATATAGTTACAACATGATTAAAGTATATAGAGAGATTTATTTAACTTTATCCCATAATCTGAGGAAGGGCTTAAACATACTTTGGATGTTGTTCTGAGTTGTGTATAAAATAAAATTATGCCACGTTTCAAAAAAGTCTACAGTTTTGACTTTGGATTTGGTTATTCTAATTTGATTTGTTAATTTTTCAGCTATTGCAATTTGCCATAACTCAGAATACCATTAGGATGATGTTAATAATTCTGCAGTTTTCCAACTTTTAGCAACTATCCTGTGTGCTGGCATTAACATAAACACTATTAATCCTTTAGAAGTCACCTTTTCATTTTGTTTCTCCCATATTGTTAATAGGGCCAAAACTGATGTAACACAGATGGTTTGACGTGTAATTTTTGCAATTTCTGCAAAAATTTTCTCTCAGAACTGTGACAGTACTGGGCATAGCCACCACATATGAATATAATCACCTTGCTGATTACACTTTCTCCAGCATTTTTTATTATTTGTGTTGGTTATTCTTGCAAGGTGAACTGGGGTGAAATACCACCTATGTAATAATTTCAAGGAGTTCTCTCTAAGAGCTATTGATATAGTTTTCCTTGTTTGGGTAAACCATATCTTATTCCAAATATTTTACTCAATCTTTATTCTGATATCATCTTGCCCATGTATCTTCAAATGTAGTTTCTGGTTTTCCTTTCAGCGTTAAAGTTAATTTGTTCATTTCTGCAGTTTCCAAAAGTTTGTTTAACATTTCTTCTCTCGAAGGAGTTTCTGTTCTTATCCAATACTTAGCATAGAGTATTCTGGCAGTTGTAGCAACATAAAATATGAGATACAAGTCTTTTTTTTTTTTTTACAGTTTTTGGATACAATACTCAACAAAAATATTTTTGGCACAAAAGGTATAGGACATTTTAGGATTTTTTGTAAAATTTCATGAATCCAAGCCTAGTATTTTTTTTGCTTTATCACATAACCACCACATAAGATAAAAGGATCCAGTCTTATTTTGACACATCCAACAAAGATCTGAACCTTTAGTATCAAACTTGGCCAGTTTATCTTGTGTAATATACCATCTATAAAACATCTTATATATTTTTTCCTTATATGAAATTGCTTTCATGATCTTTAGATTTCCCCCTCACACCTGTAACCATTGGTCTAACTCAATGTTATGGCCCAAATTTTGTGCCCATTTTATCATAACATTTTTAACAATTTCATAAGCATAAACTTTCTTAATAAATTTCTCATCAACATACAACAATATCTTATCTGTTTCTAATATTTTGTCATAAAAACCTGTTGGTTTATCTTTACTAAATCTGGATTCAATTTGAATTTTTTGCCAAGTTAAATTTTCTATTGGTTTAAGTTCTTTTCTACTATCCAGAAGGTCTTCATATCTTATTTTTTTCATCCTGGGATATATTGGGGTTTGTAAAGGCTTCTAAAGGCAAAACCCATCTTGGAGTCTTAGTATAGAAATTGTTTTTAAAATGCTCCCAAAATTTCAGTAGATAAATGTTGTTTAAAGTATTTATGAGTTTCTGCTCTCCCATATCAAATAAAAGGCATGCCATCCTAGCAGGATATCATGTCCTTCTATTTTCAGAAGTCTTGTATTTTCCAGTGTAATCCAGTCTGTTACAAGGTGAGAGAGAGCAACAGTTCAAGAAGGGGCTGTGCCTGAGATGTGGTAGGCCAGGGCATTATGCTGCTGAATGCCCCTGGTATTGAGAAGACGAGCATGTGTTTAAAATGTTGTTTAAAGTATTTATGAGTTTCTGCTCTCTCATATCAAATAAAGGCATGCCATCCTAGCAGGATATCATGTCCTTCTATTTTCAGAAGTCTTGTATTTTCCAGTGTAATCCAGTCTTTTATCCATGCCAGAGCCACTGCTCTGTGGTAAAGCAACCAATCTGATATGCAAAGCCAGCCCGCTCTTTGGCATCTTGTAAAGCTTTAAACCTTATTCTTGGTTTCTTAAAAAAATATTGTGTTAGGAGTTACTGGAGAGAGATGCCTGAGATCCATTATAAACATAGCAGCATAATTTTGAGCCTGAATGTTTGAGATCAGCGTCCTATTTTAATATAATGTAAGTTACTACCAGGGCTCTTTTTGTAGCAGGAACTCCTTTGCATATTAGGCCACACACCCTTAATGTAGCCAATCCTCCAAGAGCTTACGGAGCTCTTCTTACAGGGGCTACTGTAAGCTCTTGGAGGATTGGCTACATTAGGGGGTGTGTCGGCTAATATGCAAAGGAGTTCCTGCTACAAAAAGAACCCTGGTTACTACTATCATGTAAGTTACTACTGTGTTGGCTTAATTTAACTTAATTTGAATACCTTGTAAATTCTTGTAACAAAGGGAACATTATTATATTACAGATTCTTTAAGACTTGCTGTCTAGTATTCATGAAACAGAGAGCCTTTGCACCTATATGTAAGCAAGATTGCACTAATTATGTAAGATTGCACTAAGATTTTATATTGTCTCTTGTTGTTTGCACAGAATATATTCTAAAGAACTGTATTTTTGTACACTACAGAATATCTCCTTGAAGAAGATGTATTATTGAAACGTTGTTATGTAATCTGGAGGCAGCATTGGATTATGTACCTTTGTTCAAGGATTTTCTTTTGCATATGATATGGATTATGTATCTTTGTTCAAGGATTTTCTTTTGCATATGATGTTGTAGTGCTTCAGATTAGAATTAGAATTGACTCTGTATAAATAACATTTACAAAAATGCTTAAGGACTAAACATTCCTTTTACCTATGATAGACTTTACTGGTAGGTTGTACACAGTTCATGAGCTATGCAGAGGCAGAGATCTGAACCGCAATGTGCAGCTTATTTCACACAAACTTTCTTGAGTTGTGCTTGACAGCTAAATAACTCTGGATGCAGCAGACTTCATTTTTGCCAACCATCAATCTGGACTTCAAATTGCTGTCTTTCATTCTTCACATCATCAGCAAATCTCTGTAGTTTCTGTACACCATTCACATTTGTGATTCAGATATGAATTAATGCAATCTATTCTTGTGAATGCACAGGCAGCCCCTTCTAGAATTTGAACCAGTTAGATGGATTATACTGCCACCACCTGATGGTTTCTTTACAGGTAGACGGCAAAGGGAACCTAATAATAGAGTGGTATCAGAGCCTATGGAAGATCCAATATTTTTTTAGCTCAGGACTGTTTAGACATTCATCTGTCAGTGGTTGAGGGCAGATGCACACAATTCCAGGAACATGAATATCCAAGTCTCCTGGTGTTTGATTTGTAAACTTGAGCAGACTCCCCTCCTACCATTGTTCATTGCTATCCAAAGGGACTGGAGTCATTTGAAGTGTCTGTCTTATCACTTATATTGTTCTGCATTGTATACTTAGACTGGCAATGGCTCTCTAGGGTTTAGGTTAAGGTCTTTCACATCGCCTATTACCTAATTCCTTTAACTAGAGATGCTGAGGACCAGACCTGGAACCTTCTGCATACAGATGCTTTACCACTGAATTATAGTCCCATCTGTTTTTCACAAGCAGTTGTGCTCATATATGCACTGGGCTTTGCATGGTTTATGAGTAATGGTGTGAAATAAATGATGTTTCACATGTGTAAGAATGAGAATAGTGCGAAATAAATGATGTTTCACATGTGCACATATAGAAAAATTCCCCACAGTGAAGGATGAAACAGACCAACTGTCTGATTCAGTATAAGGTGTTTGTGTATGTTTACTCATTTCAATAAAGGAATAAGAAATACATGTTCAAAAATGTGAATGAAAATCTACACTGAAATGAATGGGAAATCTGTCATGGAGACAATAGTTAAGCTCAAGAAAACAGTTCTTGCATCAGAACACCTGCAACCAGAAGCAATTGTTAAATTGAACTGGATATTTTTCACATTTGGTTTGAATTACATCAGATTGCATTTACACTCCAAAGTAAAGATACTATGGTTAAATAATAATTTTAGAACATTAAACATCAAAATTAGCCCTTGCCCAGTAAATTGCATGAGGACCACAATTGTAAAGTCAACAGAATATTTACATAAACAGTACATCATGTGAATGAAACCTTATTTTACTGAAATCAAAGTTTTCCTATTTTATTCTTCCAGTCTTCCTATAAGTTCCCTGTTGAGGTAAGGGCATCAATGAACTAAGGTCCATATTGGTATCAAAAATACCTTTTCAGTATTTTCCCCTGAGCAAGTCAAGTTCAGAGAGGACCATTTAGCAAACTTTGCACTGACGGTTATTTTATGATCAGGATAAGTTAATCTAAACACAGGGAATAAAATAAGATGTTCCTTTAAATACTTAACAATGAACTGTAAATTCTTAGCTCGAGAGGCAACAATTCAGTTCCCTTAAAAAGGCAGAATAGATTTTTTTTTCTTATGATGATTGCCAGTGTGCTTAGTATTTTTTAATTCATAACTCACGTACAGGTCTCAAAGTGCTTCAAAATCAGCACTAAAAATAACCTACTGTAAAACCCAGTAAACACCACCAATAGAGCAAATTTTTTTAGCAAGTTTTGTTGACCACTAGTTTTAAACGCCACTAACTGCCCAGGTAAGCAGCAAAAATTTAATCAGGTATCTGTAAACCATCAAAATCAGTACCAGCTGAATGTTATTATGCACAACTGAGTCGACAGCAAAGAGAAGGTGCTCTGTTCAGGGATGTCATCACCTCACTTCTGAAGGTGAAGGCAACCAGAGCTGGTACTCCAATGAAAATATTAACTAGGTACAATCTTATGTTTAGATTTCTTAGATTTCTTAAATATTACATGCTGTTGTTCCAGCAACCAAGAAATCTAGACATATGAGTTCAGGCCTGATTTAATTTCCCCCCTCACCTCCCACCTTAGATTCAATTAAAAATAATTGGAAGAAAGTCAAGTGCGGGTTATAAATGGATCTACCAATTCCTATAATGGTGAGTGACATAGGAACTAAATTAAGCAAGAACAGCAAGGCTGTAGAAAACAACTTCTAGAGCTCCACCATTTTCAGCAAGCCACATCTTGTTCTCAAACTCTCCTTGGGGGAAAAAAGATAAGTAAAAAAGATAAGCAAAGTTAAGCTAAAATATCTTGGTGCTAAATTGTCATTAGCTTGCATTAACTGGAAGTACTAAATAATTAAGGAACATATGTTAAAGGTTTAGAAGAAAGTGATACATTAACCTTGATTTTCATGGAGACGTGCTGATGTGGGCATTATAAGTAGTTAATTTTCTTACCCCATGTAAGTGACTTCCACACGAATATAAGAGTAAAATATGACAGCATTTCCTTCTACCGCCATTAAGCTGGTCCCCACTCAGTGGGTTCCCTGAAGGATTCCAGTATCCCTTTACTTATGGGGGGGAGATACTGGGTGAATGGGAGTACCTGCTTTGAATGCAGAAGGTCCTAATTTTAGTCTCCACTTTCTCCAGTTAAAATGATGAGATAACTGGTGATGTGAAAGACCTCTGCTTGAGACCCTGGAGAGCCTCTGCCAGTCAGAATAGACAGTATTGACTTTAATTCCGTATAAAGCAGCTTTATATGTTCAGCTCTGTGACTACAGAGAAATTCCAGTAAGGCTGTGTGGTTGGAAAGTTACTAATGAAGATCCAATGTGAATCATACTCTCATTAACAAAAGCAGATAATTTGTTAATATGGCCAGTTTTCCCTTGTATATTAAAGAATCTGACTCAAGTTTTTAAGACAACTTACAGTCCCACAGCAAATATCCCTTCCTTCCTTTTTTTTTTTTGCATGCCTCTAATTACTAGAAAATGTAGGTGGCAAGAGTCAGGCCAGGCCCTTTGCCTGTTACTGATGAGGTTCATCTCCCACAGGTTTCTCAACTGTCTTGCCTTGGGGTGCTTTCATCATCACTATTATGGCTAGAATTCCATGTTGCTCTGACAGAAGAAAATGCTTTTCCCAAGCTTCGGAAGGTGAAAAGATCCTGAACTTTTCTGTCCAAAGCAGCCATCAAAACTGTCATTCATGCCTTCATAACCTGAGGTTATACTGTTATCAAATCTGTAGTATTTTTCAGTGTGCAGTGTTTTATAATATTTATTCCTTTTTTATTTTTAGAGTGTATAAATCACTTTCCTATTCAAATGGAAGCTCAAGGTAGCTCACAAACACATTCTCTATGCCCTAGTTCTCAAAAACAGGTGATTAGATTCTGGTTCTCTCACAGACACTGAAGGTGTACTTCAGGGAGCCGACTTTGCCTCCGTGAGAGGAGGGAGGAGTCTGGCTGCATATGCAGCTGGGTCCTGTAGGGGCGGGGCTAGCACCATTTTAACAGCTGGCCCCGGCTTCAGTGTGCAGTCTTCGCCTTATGCGAGGCTCAGTGTCCTGTTCAGGAGCAGCAGCTGTTGACTGAGGGGTCTGGCAGCAGCGTCGGAATTCATTGGTGGCGGCTGGGAGCATCGGGCCGCATTGGGCCACAGACAGGAGTGTCGGGGAGTGTCGGGGAGCGTTGGGCCACATTGGCAGTAGCCGGGAGTGTCAGGCCACGGTGGGCCCCACAGAGGCAGTGGGGGCTGGCTGTGCTGCTCTGCAGGGCAGCTCCAGCTTGTCTTAGTAAAAAAAAAAGGAAAGGAAAGGAAAGGAAAGGAAAGGAAAGGAAAGGAAAGGAAAGGAAAGGAAAGGAAAGGAAAGGAAAGGAAAGGAAAGGAAAGGAAAGGAAAGGAAAGGAAAGGAAAGGAAAAACAGCACACATTCCTTGGTGGTGGTGGTGGGGGAGAATTAGGAGGTCCTGGGAGTCTAGGTGCAATTGGTAAGGCTGCTTGGGCTGCAGTTCCCTTCCCTTAAACCTGTTAGGGCTGTTAATTCCCCCACACACACTGTATTCCCCCCCCCGACTGGGTGGCCATCTTGGGAAGGTGGGGATTGGCAGTCATCTTAGGTGGGCCCCTGAGTCCATTCCTTTAGTGGCAGCAATTTTGGGAAGGTTCTTGTGATGGCCATTTTAGAACTTTTGTTGAGAGGCCATTTTAGATTTAGCACTAGGGCAGCTGCATAGGCCTATCACTTCACTTAAGTATAGCCACAAGGTATGGCATCCAGGAATGGCCAGGGCAAGTCAAAAGTGAAGGGGCCTGCTCCGAAGGTACCCAAGAAAATTGTAAATGCCCCCCCTGTAGCTTCTTCTTCTTCCGAGGATGAGGATGAGGCATGGGAAAGGCAGGAAATTTTGGCCAGGTTAGCAGCTATAGAGCAAGATAAGGGAGCAGTGTCATCAAACCCTACTGGGGCAGTTGTTAGGTCTGACCGGCGTAAGGAAAGTTGTGCTGAAAGGAAAAAGTTTCAGGAAGATGTACTTAAGCGTTTGTCTTCCATTGAGTCTAGGTCCGGAGGCGATAAGAATGTTGATGGTACTGATGCTGCACCAGCTGGAGTGTCTGGTTCAGATGTTGGGGATTCTGCAGCAATCATGGTGGCTGATGCGGAGCAACCTGGTCCCAGTGGTAAGGATGATATGGATGTGCAGCAGAACATATTTTTGCCATGGGGACCTTGGGGGCCGGTAGCAGACACAACACACAATTCCTCTGGCACTAGTCAATCCTGGGCATGGAGCCCGCCTCCTATGGGATTGCAGGCCCCTTGGGGTACCTTCTCACCTCCAGCAAAGGGCATGCCCACTAGTCCCTGGGGGGCTTGGGGTTTCCTTCCACTGTGAGCTAATCTTT
The DNA here is from genome assembly GCA_029375565.1 of Gekko gecko. Taxonomy (NCBI): domain Eukaryota; kingdom Metazoa; phylum Chordata; class Lepidosauria; order Squamata; family Gekkonidae; genus Gekko; species Gekko gecko. The sequence goes on from JAPDNY010000001.1 coordinate 275,917,552, forward strand.
ATGCTGCAGTGTCTGCTAAGGCTATGCCCTTTGGCGATGTAGCTTTGCCACTGGGGGCCCATCTTTTGCCTGCAACCAGGGAAAAGATTTGTAAAGGGGAGTATGTTGACTTCTTCAGCCTTCTTTATAGAGAGATAGAAAAGAAGGATAGAGAGGAGATGGATAATAAAGACAAGGAGATACTGAAGAGGAGAAGGGTAGACAGAATCTGGGCCAACTGGTTGCCAGGTTTTTTATTTATGCAGGTGTGATTTCACAGGTGCATCAGTGGAAGGCTCCGGCCTTGTTTCACTATTTAGGTATTATATACAAGGCCTACACTGGCTTTACTGGCCCGGCTTGGCTCCAATACGATGAAGAATCTCGTATGCGAGCCACCATGAATCCGGCACTATCATGGGATCAGATTCATCCTCAGCTCTGGCTGCAGCTTATGTCCCAGGCAAGGCCCAATGTGGGTGACCAATTGCCTAGTGGGCATATGGTGCACCACCTGCCAGTTAGTTCCAGTTCTGTCTCCCATGGGCCCATGGGGCAGGTGGTTCAACCCCACTTGCTTTGCTGGGAGTTTGGCTCCCAGGGGGTTTGCAGTAGAAAAACGTGCACATATAGGCATGAATGCCTGTTATGTGGGGGAACCCATTCTTTCACGGCAACCCCTTAGGAGTCAATGCCAGACGGGTGAAGGTGGTTCCTCCTCTTCTATGGAAAAAGGGTCCCAGCCCACTTAAGCTTGAAGTTCTGGAGGGTTGGTTGAGGCAGTACCCTAAGGAGGAGGATGGAACATATTTGTTAGAGGGTTTTAGTTTTGAATTTCGTATTCCATTCATGGGTTTGAGGGCCCCATTTTTGGCTCACAGTTTGAAGTCTGTTAAGGGCATAGAAGTGCTGGTGTGAGAGAAGATTGCCTAGGAAGTAAAAGAGGGTAGGGTCTTAGGCCCTTTTCTGGCACTGCCATTTTCTAATTTATGGGTTTCACCTTGGGGTATAGTGCTCAGGAAGGCACCTGGTGAATTTTGTCTGATTCACCATCTTTCATACCCTTGTGGTGAATCTGTTAATGATGCCATTCTGGAACATCTTTGCACAATGAGGTGCACCTCATTTGACCAGGTGGTTCATATTGTGCGACGCTGTGGTCATGGGGTGGAGATGGCAAAGTGCGATATTAAGTCTGCATTTCACCTCCCCCCCATGCATCCAGATGATTTTGAGCTGTTAGGGTTTTCTTTTGATGACCAGTTCTTTATGGACAGGGTGTTGCCCATGGGAAGTTCTGTGTCATGCGCCATGTTTGAGCTCTTCAGTACATTCCTAGAATGGGCATTGTGGGTCAAGATGGGCTTTCACGAGATAGCACATTATTTGGATGACTTCCTTTTCATGGGTCCTCAGGGAACTGATAAATGTGCTCAGCTCTTACATGGGTTTACTCAATTATCTGAAGAACTGGGGGTTCCTTTGGCCCACAAAAAGATGGGAGGGTCCGGTGTAAAGGTTGGTCTTTTGGGGGATAGAGTTAGATACAGTAGCCCAAAGTCTCGCTTGCCCCGGACAAGGTTAAGGACTTACAAGTCCGGCTTTTTCTTAGGAAAAGGAAGGCCACCTTGAGGGAACTGCGGCAGCTTGCTGGGCATCTCAACTTTGCATGCAAGGCTGTGGCTCTGGGGTGGGCCTTCGTGCGATGGCTTTGTGATGCAATGGCAGGGCTGCATGTCCCGCATAACAGGGTGAGCATTAACAAGGAGACGTGTGCCAGCCTTTGTATATGGCAGGAGTTTTGGGATTCCTTTAACGGAATCTCCTTTTGGAGGGAGGACCTGAAGCTCAAGGCTGAACTCCAAGTCACCTCTGATATGAGCGAGCAGTGTGCCAGTTCGATGTCTTCAGGTCTGAGGAGCATTATCCTAAGGTCTGGCCTATTACTGTGGAGCAGTTAATCCACTACTGTGTTTCCTTGAAAGAGGCTGGCTTAGCTGTCCATTCTGTCAGGGGCCAGCTTTCTGCTTTGGCTTTTGCCAGTAAAGCCTTGGGCTTCTCGGAAGTCACCAAAGACTTCAGAATCAGGAAGATGCTTGAGGGTTGGTCACATAAAAGTGGAACTAGGAAAGATGAGAGGTGTCCCATTTCCCTAGTGATCCTTAAGGGATTGTGAGTGACCTGGGGTGACATTTGCACTTCAGGTTTTGAGGCATGCCTTTTTCATGCAGCCTCTTTGCTCACATTTTTGGGACTCCAGGTAAGTCAATTAGTAGCCCAGTCTAAGGCTGACCAGTCTGGAAGGCTGCAGGTGTGTGATATTCAATTTCAGGGTACTGAGGCAGGTTACTATTGGTTCCAGATGGATCAAAATGGGATTGTGATATGGACTCCACCCAGTTTTAGCCCTGTCTCAGTACTTGGCTTTATGGGGAAGGGAAGCCGGCTGCCTCTTTAGGCACATGGATGGGAGTCTGCTGACAAAACATCAGTTTTAGGCAGTTACTGCCTGGGCTTTGGGCAAGTTGGGCCTTTCCAGGGTGAAGTTTGGAACTCACTCTTTTTGAATTGGTGCTGCTTCCATTGTGGCTGCCCAGGGCTATTCCGCAGCTGATGTTCAGCGTGCTGGAGATCATCTGCCTATAAGGGTTATGTGTGTTCCCTTGCCATGCTGTGATCTGTTTCTCATTGGGTTTCGGTGGTTCACTGTCTTCTCTTTCCAGGTGCTGTGTTCTGTGGCAAGAGGAGAAGGATTCTCGTCTGTGGACACAGCTTCATTTTCGGGGCAGCTCACCAAGCAAACAGATCAGCCATTGGCTCTCAGTTGGGCCTTAGTAGATGGGCCACGGTTGAATGGAGGGGGTGCTGGGCCTACGCCAGGTGAGCCTCCTCCACCTTCTGTTTGGAAAAGGCACTGGCTCTCCTCCTGATGTGTTTGCTATACACCTGGGCAGCAATGACTTGGGTTTCTTGAAAGGGAAGACTCTAGTTTTGCAGGCCCAGGATGATTTTGACTTTATCCAGCACCAGTGGCCAAATACAACTATTGTTTGGTTCGCCATGATCCCGCACAGGGAATGACGGGGCGCTTTCAATCCCAAAGTGATCGAAAGAGTTTGGCGCAAGGCAAATGGGGAGATTAGGCACATCTTGAAAGCTGGGTTAGGCCACTATTTGCCACATCCCCAAATTCAGGCTGATCACACAGACCTGTACAGGGGTGATGGCGTTCACCTGTCAGAAAAATGGAATTATAGTTTTCTGCTGGATTTGCGGCAAGGGCTTATGGCAGTATTAGGTATTTAGTGGGTGCAGGGTAAGCAGAGGCTTGGCCCTTGTGGTGGCTGAGTTTGGTTAAAGGAAAATTTGTTGTGGCTTGGTAAGCACCAATCAGCAACCCAGGAGGGTAGAGGGGTCTGTCAGGATAATCACTGCGGCCGTGTGGCCAGGGATGAGGAGGGCAGACTGCCTTGTGGATTGCCTTTGATGGCTCTTCTCTGCAAGCCATGCGGCTGTGGGTGAGTGGTCATCAGGGCATATTCCGTGGCTGGGCTGCCCGGGTTCGAGCTGCTTACAGCAGGCTATGCCCCAGAGGCCAGGTACATTGCCCATCTTATGGCAAGGGTGGGGTTTTGGTGACCCCAGGCCTTGACCATGCCACTGCATACTGCTTGCCCTTGCCATAGATTTTGTAATTAAATAAAGTGGCCTTTAGTATTCCAACTACTGTTGTATGACTTTTTCTTCCATCTATGGGGGCAAATAAAACTGGTTCTGGACTGTACCACTTCAGGTACAGACAAAAATCCTTAATAGATTGTGCAAAATATATGTGTCTGCTTCCTGGGCCTCATCATAATGTCAAACATAGGCTGCGATCATATGCAAATTGAGACCCTCAATAGGCATGAATGCCGGGCGGATTTAAAGGGCCCAATCAGACAACAACAACAACTGGGAAGCACCCCACAGCCATCGGCAACTTGTTCTGCTCCACCGCAGAAGCAGAGTTAAAAGACACTGGGGAAAATCTGGTAGTAAACAGGTTGTGACGGGCCACGGATGGACTTTTCCCTGTCTGATCGCTCCAGCGCACTTTCATGGCACTGGGATGGTCTGATCAGGCCATCCTGACTCCATGCCGTTGTTTCCCCCCTTCTCAGTATGCACATCATTGCAAACGCCATAGGGAGCCTTCAGTGCAGAGATGCAATTCATCGATTCCTCATTTAAGCAAACAGCAAAAAAAACCCAAAGCCGACTCAACCCCGCAATTGCATCTGATCATGCAGTGGCGGGCTGTGCCTGCAGCTTCCAAGGACTGTGTGATCACTCAACTGTGGGTCAAATTCCTCTGGAGGAAATAGCTTTGCTTCCCTCTCACTTTATCTCATGTGTGTGACCGCACCATAGAGTTTTATTTTTTCCTTAGGATACCATTTGTATTTCTGGTACTGATAGCAAGGATGTCTTATAGGTGCTGCACTGCAAGCATGGTTTTCTCTTTTAACACTTGCTGTAGCCCAAAGTTGATCATATTTGGGTTGCATCATGAGTCCAGTTTGTTATGAAAACCTTTGATGGCTTTGTTGGAAAGGGGAAGAATTAAATATCTGTTGTCGAAGACTTTTACGGCTGGAGTTCATTAGTTGTTGTAGATTTTCTGGGCTGTATGGCTGTGGTCTTGGCATTGTAGTACCTGACATTTCGCCAGCAGCTATGACTGGTATCCTCAGAGGTATATGCCAAGACCATGGCCATACAGCCTGGAAAACCTACAACTGATTAAATATTTATTGTCATTTTACTTGCATTGAATTCAAGAGAGAGAGAGAGAGAAAGAGAGAGAGAAAGAGAGAGAGAGAGAGAGAGAGAGAGAGAGAGAGAGAGAGAGAGAGAGAGAAAGAAAGAAAGAAAGAAAGAAAGAAAGAAAGAAAGAAAGAAAGAAAGAAAGAAAGAAAGAAAGAAAGAAAGAAAGAAAGAAAGAAAGAAAGATCTGATGAAATAAAACCCAAGCAGAGTTGTTTATTTGTAAGACTATGAAAAGTATGGATGCCTGACAAAGGTTTATTATTAAAATATATTTTTTATCCAATGCTCAAATTCTACAACTGAGCATTCAAGATAAGATCATGAGAGTGGGGTTTGGAAAAGGGACAATTTATTATTGTAACTTTATACTTCAACACAGTGCCTTAGGTATTTTGAGGGAGACGGAGTGCACTAGGGAAAAGGCGCATAAAAATGCAATTATACTTTTATCACCATGACTCCCAAAGGCTTTCCTGACACCAGAAGTTGGTGATTATCTACTATTCATGGAATAGTGGTTTCATCATCATCCCAAGCAGCTGGAGAGAAACAGGGGTTAACCAAAGCAAAACTTGTCTCTGTTTTGAACATCAGATCCACAGAAGCATGTGTATGGGTTCCATCTGGGTACATACTTGCTTCTTCATCAGTAGAGCAACTGCCCTGTACTGCTTTACAAGCCAGAAATTTCAAAAGCAGCTTTTGGTGCAGTTGCAGAGGGTAAGGAGAGAGAGGTGATTGCATACAAAAGGTTTTTGGACCCTGGTCCAAATATAAGGGCACAGTAGCAGCCTCCATGGTTCAAATGTGATCCATTTTTAACATCCTACCAGCCTAAAGCCAAACATGCTATATGCCTTATAAACCTGATTATATACAATAATTTTGTTCCTGTTCCAGCCAGGTAAATGTACACACATCTGATCTGATATTGCTTATTTATTATTATTATTAATTTTGAGATGTAGCAAGGTATAATGTTTTCACAGGTACTTTGGTGCCCTACAATTGTATTCTAAAGGGTCTGAAACTTCTGTAACATGGGATCTTGATCTTAGAATGTATAGTCTTAAAAAACTGTATTCTGCAGTTCATTTAAGATTCCAGCTCCTACCAAGCATTTATAGAGCTGAAAAATTCCTGAGGCTCAAGACGGATGTACCACAAAATATGATCTGGTGTGCATACAAATAGATTCTCATTTTTAGTGAGTCATGTCATAGACTTTGCTTCAGGGAAATAGCTTGTCAGAGAAGATGCTTTTATAACATATCTGCACTACAGCCTTAGATCATTGTAGTTTCCTCTAAAAGGATTCTGGGACTAGATGTTTGGTGGGGTGCCAACAGTTCTTGATTAGAGATTTTGTCCCCTGTATGAAAGAACTATAGTTCCTTGGAACAATGGAATGTCTCTAGTTGACAAACTATTGTCTTTTCAGATTGCAGTGTTTCAAGCATTGATAGCATAACAGCCTGAAAGAAGTCTATATGCACTTAGTGTCAAATCAAGTCTGGACAATGAGATTAGTCTGTTTTGTCTTCACACAAGCCTTAGTGGCTGTGCAACTTGATGATGTCTTAAGAGTCACATGGTTGTCATCATCAAGAAAGAACTGGAGAAATATAGTTTCAAAGAATATGAAGAAAAATGGAACTTCACGTTTGCAAACACTTCTTCCAGGGTAAAAACTGCAACCATTTGCACAGGGGAAAACCAGATGGACATTCCACTGTCAGGAGATGTGTCAAAAGGATTAGCAGTGCTCATGGATGCATTAATTTACTGAAAGAGGGTCTTAAAAGTGGAGACTGTTCATTGTTCACATGTTATTTTGATATTTGTTAGACCTCAAAAATGTTTTGTGATATAACTATCATATTACAAAAATCTGTCATTGTAAAATAACCAAATATTACCATAATTTCAGGACATCACTAAAAATAGCAAGCTGGCAACACACTGGACCTTCAGTAAAAACAGACCATATCCATAATTTGTAGTTCTTTTTTTTTTTTGGCCCCTCGAAGGGGATTTTTTATTGCTTTTTTAATATACAACTAAAACTACAAAGAAAAAAGGGGAAGGGGAACAATAGCTAAGGAGAAAGAAAAGTATACCCACACTAAACTAAAAACCCAAGAGTAGGAAATCATACCCCAGTTAGAATCTATGTTAGTACACTAATTGAGTTAATAAATAATGCAGACTGTGAGTTCCTGTCTATTTCTGCTAAATCATTAATTAATTACTTGTTATGAGAGAATTCCAGAGCATCTCCTGTAGCTCGCTTCATAAAGGCAATTTACAGAGTCCTTCTGCCTTTACTTAGGCTTTCTATCTCTAAGACCATAGGTTGGTTTGCGGGCAGCAGCGCCTTCTTCTGCGGCCAAGTCTTCATCCGTCTCCGAGGGTGTGGAGCCACTTGAACCAGTTTCACCATCTTCTTTGTCTCCCAGTTGGCGTTTCAAAAACTCTTTGGCTTTATATACAGAGTCAATATTCTCTCTTTTTTCATGAAGTTTAAAGATTACCCCTTCCGGAACCACCCATTTGTATGCGATTTGATTAGTTTGAAGAAAGAGGATTAAGTCCTTGTTGCTCTTTCTTTTTTGGCAAATTTCAAATGGAATGTCTTTTAAAGTTTTGATAGTTATATTCCCCAGTTTCAGTGGAGTTACTGATGTTGCTTTTAGTATTGCATCCCTCATTTGTCTTCTTGAGAATCTGACTGAAATCTCTCCAGGCAGGCTAATTTTTTTGGTGTAATTGGAATATACTCTGTACGCTGCTTCCATATCACTCATAATTTCTTCCGCTTTCAAGCCTGTTACTGGTGTGATAAGATCACTGAGTAGCTTCTTCAAATCCTCATTCGGTGATTCAGGCACTCCCTGGAATCTGAGGATCATATTTGCTTTTTCCATTTGTAGAAACAATAGTCTGTTTTCCTGATGATTTTGCTTATTCGTTAATTCATCCATCCGTTTCTTCAAAACCTTGCTCTCGGTGTGCATCTCTTTCACTACTTCCACCATTTGCGCTGTCTTTTTAACCATTTCCACCAGCTGGAGCTGTTGCACTGCGAAGTTTTGATTGAGTGCGGTTAACTGCTGGTTAATACCAGTAAGTTGATCCATCACCGGCTTGAGCGTATCTGCTGGGAGTCTCATGACATCCATTCCCTCTTCTTCCGGTCTCAGACTTTGACCGGTTTTGTTCCTTTCCTCCCTATGCCTGACATCTTTGCCGATTGTTTACAAAAGCCAACCACTGATTTGCAACCTCTGAAAACCGCTTTCGATTTAAATCCGCTTTGGTAAGTCTCTCAAAACAGATCAAACGCTTGATTTTTCCCTTCCCCCCTCTCTTTTTCCGCTTGTCTGACACACTTGTGGGACAGGTCCCTCCTCTCTCTGTTTACTGGTATGGGGGGAGGATAGGGAATTCTTTGGTTATTTCAAAATGTGTTAACATCAAACTCACTTTCATTGTCGGCCACTTTTGACCTCGCTTATATCTTCATCAATCGATCGATCTCTGGCGCTTGATCTGGTCAACCCAGCTAGTGCCATGTGGCCACACAGCAGTGGGACCGTCAGGGCAGAGGAGTGCCTCAATTCTCTGGCATTGCGCCATGGAAGAGGCTACCTCTTGAAAGCCCTATAGCTTGGAACCCTACCCTAGGGTTCCATGGGGAAACCACATCAGTGGCTTCCCTCCTCACTGCTGGTGTGCAAATCGCTCCCCCAAGCATTGGGGAGAGCGACCGCCATCATTGTGCCAAGAACCGGAAGTCTCCATAATCTGTAGTTCTTTGTACATGTGGAACTCCAGCAGAAACAAACTGCTCCATTTTTTGCTGGAATGATGTAGTGAAATCTCTGCATATACAAATGGATACCCATTGTAGGCTGTTTCCTTCCCTGAAGTGAAAGAGTACAACCTCCATGAGTGCATCAAAGTGCCCATCCCCTTGGCATCTAAGATACCAGCAATTAAATATATATATCAAGAGTTTATATACATACATATGTTATACAAATAGTCAATCGATGTAGCCAATCCACTTTTAAAGGAAAATACCCTGAAAATGTAAAGATATAATGTAGTCTAACCAATGTGAACCAAATAGAACATGGGGGAGGGCACTGGTCCTTTAGTTAGAGAAATGTAGCTGCTCCAGGTACTTTCCAAGTGGGTGCAACAGGAGTTGTAGGGTACTGGAATGGGCTAGGGAAGAACAGAAGGACAGAAGGGATGAATTTCACATCCTCGATGTCAGAAGAAGATTGGGTGCTGGAGATGTAGCAACTAAAGGAAGTGCATGGAACAGTGACCTCTGGGGCACCTCTAGATCTTTCCTGCTTGTGATGTGTTATTTTCCCATCTAGGGCCAGACCTCTTTTGGAAGGGGACAGAGTTTTCCCGGGGGAGTCCACCCATGTTCTGCCCTGTGGGAAGGAATGGACTGTGCCATGTCACTTAATGCTAGCACAGACATTGGAGTCTCAGGAGAAGGCAGTAGAGAGTTAGTATAGGGGTAAAAAGGGTGCTTTCTGACCTTTTCATTTGTTCAGTCATGCTATTGTCCCTTTGTTACCCAGAATGCTACTCTCAGGGGTTCCTTCCTTCCTAGCACTTCACTTCTCTCTCTCTTTCTAGAACATAAGAACATAAGAGAGCCAATGTTGGATCAGGCCAATGGCCCATCCAGTCCAACACTCTGTGTCACACAGTGGTCAAAAATACCAGGTGCCTTCAGGAGGTCCAGCAGTGGGGCCAGGACACTAGAAGCCCTCCCACTGTTGACCCCACCAAACACCAAGAATACAGAGCATCACTGGTCTCAGCCTGAGAGTTCCTATCTAGACTTTGTGGCTAATAGCCACTGACGGATCTCCATTTCTCCCTTTGTACGCCATGAGAGCTGGACATGCTTTCTACAATCTCTCTCCATCCTGTCTCGGATAGATAACTAGAAGTCTATACTCTGTCTTTCCTATCTAATATGGAGCCCTCTCACTATGAAGAACTTCTATTTCTTTTCTAAGTAACAAGTCTAATAGCAAATTTATTCTTCAAGCAGCCAGACTGTAGAATTCTTCAGACTCAGCTCTGCTTTTATGCTCACAACCTGGCTGGTCCCCTGCTCATGCCCATCCATGAACCTCCCACCTGCTTATGTGTTCTTCCCTTGTCTGCTTAAGAGCCCTTCCACCACCTGTGCTCACAACTGCCTGCAACCCTTTCCCCTGTGGCAATAAGGCAGGCTGGCCCGAGGTTTTTCGGCACCCCAGGTGAAACTAGCGCCTCCCCCAGGCGAGGTTGCCTTGTGGTGCCCCCTCACCTTGTGTCTCCAGTGCTCAAGCTGGTTGCTAAGCTGGGCGCATCAGGTGGGGGGGAGAGGGGGCCACAAGGCTCTTTCAAGTGCGGCTTTTCTGCTTTTTCTCCCCCACACCTGCTTCCCCCCATCTCTCCTTCACCCACAGGAGACTGGGACCCCCCCAGCCACGTGTACCCCATCCCCTTGCTCCCTGTTGGGGCGGCGCCAAAGAAGACTCACCGAGGGCAGCGTGGAGGAGTCGTCCGGTCTGAGCAGGCCCATCTCGGAGAAGGAAGCAGAGGAGGGGTCTGCACCACACACACCTACCTGAGCTGCCCTGCTGCTGGGCCTTTCAGGCAGTGCTGTCCACCTTCTCCCTGCCCTGCAGGCCACCTGCACCTCAGGACAGGACCCAAGTGCAGCAGGGGGGGGCACTTCCTCCCTCCTCACTTCCTTCCCTGCCTGCTTCTGAGTGCACTGGGCACCAGACTTGGGGTGAAAGAGGCTGCAGCAGTGGCGGAGGCAGCGGTCCCCCGGTCAGGGACTAGATGCATGCAGGGCTTTTGGAGGGGGGCTTTTGGCGGGGGGGTGAGCCGGCTGCTCTAGGCGAATGCCTAGTTCGTCTAGTGAGTGAGCCAGCCCTGCACTAAGGCAGTGTGGACAGCAAGGAGCATGGGTAGTGGAGTACTAGCAAGTAAGTGCACTGCATCAGCAGCAGTGGGCCCTGATCACATCTGTGGGAGCATTCATGCTGATTGTTTTGATAAATAAGAATAAGAATAATCCCAAAATCTGCATGGTCAGTAAAATGGCTTTCAAGATCCTCATCCTTAAAAACCAAATTATAACAGATAGCAATGAACTAAAGATTAAAAGCATATTAGATTCTTCCCACATTAGAGGTCCATTTGGTCATCTGCCATTCAAAAAGCCAGTGTGCCAGGTATCTGTAGCATTAATTAAAATGTTATGCAATGCAACAATGACTCCAATGATCAAATGCAAAATGACTGCACTTTAATTCCCTATTTTATTGGAGACTTCCATTCTATTACTCTTAGAGTGCTTTTAAATTATAGTCTTTCTATAGGGCTTTATGGAAGATACCTTTAACATTTCAACTCACAAAACATGAGCATGCAAGTGACAACAACAATGGTTGCTTTGTAAATGAGACATGATATTTATAGTCATTTATGTTCCAAATACATAAATATTTCATCTAGACTGGAATGAGAGATTTCTTATAGTAAGAACCATTATGACAAATGAGGGATCAACAGCAGTAGAGAATTTTTTGAAGGACTAGTTAGGCTTTCTTGAAAACAGAAGGGAAACAAATTCAAAAACAATCTCTGGTTTTTCTTTAATGCAGAGGAGAAAAGGCAAATGGCCAGTGTTCTTAAGTTATATAAAAATACAATGGAATAATAGATCCAAAAGAAGTTTTGAGAAACCCTAGCATCTATTATTATGTGCGGACACTGAAAATAAAGCCATTTGCATATACCAAAATTATTCAAAGTTATAGAACATACATAATCTAAAAGTTGTTTTTACTGGATTTTGATATCATTTTCCCAGCACTGGGACTTCACTTTTGAAAAGTTAAAAAGAAAATCTTCAGAGCAGAGAAATTTCTAGTCCAGAAAGTCAACAAGTACATTATTCACATTTTATACAGTACTTATGAAACATAAGGATTTCAGTATGTTTTAACATGAAGATATAACTCAGGGGTGTCAAACATGCAGCCTGCAGGCCGGATCAGGCCCTTAGAGGGCTCCTATCCACCCTGCAAGGAACTGGCTGTCTCCTGCTTCTTTCTCCAGTTCTGCTGCTGCTGTGTTTCAGCTTGCTCTACCAGACTCTCTCAATCACACAGGAGAGATAGATAGGCAAGCTTCTGTTCCCCAAACTGGCTGAGGCTCCTCCCCCTCCTCCTCCCAGGGGAAGGGAAGGGATGAGCCAGATCTTGCTTCCTGGCCAGGCTGTCTCAATTGCACAGAAGACAAAAGCAAGCCTTTCTTCCCTTCCATTGGCTGAGGCTCCCCTCCTTCCTCTTGACTTGCCTTGCTCAGCTGCCTCAATCACATGGGAGAAATACAAAGCACCTTTAAGACCAACAAAGTTTTATTCAAGGTATGAGCTTTTGTGTGTCTCACTACAGTGTGTATTTTGTTGGGCTCATTATGCCAGGGCTCTCCTGAGTGCAACTGAGTTTGCCCCCCACCTTTTCAAGTATTCATCCCCCTCATGATCCAGTCTTTCACAGTAGGAAAGCAATGTGAACTATTTAGATAATGAATAACAACAAGCCAGTGAGGTGGATTAAGCTGAGAATGTGTGTCCAGACCAAGTTCACCCAGCACATTTCCTTTGTAGATTGGGGGTTTTGAACTTAGACTTCCCAGATAGTAGGCTTGTACTGACCACTATACATTGCTGTCTTTCTGTTCTTGCACTGCCTCATAGGAGTTGTAGTTATTTCTCTGGGGAAGACTATAGTTTTGTAGACAAACACATTGCCCTCAGTCTGTGTCATGGTGCCTTCACATGTTCTTGACTGGCACACAAAGCAACTTATGTACAAAAGCCCACAATGCCCAGCCATTTAATGTTTTCTCTGGGTCTTAGGCTCAAAGCATTGACCATGAGATTTCTGTAATGAATGTCAATAAATTAAAAATAGGTTTGCAACTTAAAGATACACACCTGAACAACACCTGAACAGCATACTCAAGATTACTACAGAACAGACATTGTCTCCAGGTTTTTATGCAATAATTCAGAGCAAGAGGTGTTAGTTATCAGAGACTGTTAAATAAACAAAATATTGCAATAGTGCTAGTGTTTTAAGCATGTTTTATTTAAAATTTTTGAAAACCTTTAATTGTATCTGTGTCCATTATAAAGTTTATATCTCTGCTACCTGGCATTAAGTTTTATGACACACATGGCCCAGCCCAACAAGGTCCCATTTATGTCAGATCTGGCCCTCATAACAAATGAGTTCAACACCCCTGATATAATTGATGTAACCTTGATTCTGATGAATGTCATAGAGTCGTTAAAAGTAGGGATGAGCATGAACTGGCTGATGAACTACAGTTCATCATGAATTTTGGATAGCTCACGGTTCGTGAAGCAATGTTCATGAACTGAAGAAGCACCACAAACTTTCACAAATTGTGATGCAGTTCATGGCAGTTTGTGGTGGTTCATGAAGAAAAACAGCTGAGCAGCAGGGAGCTCCCTGCCATTTAGCTGTTTGGTTTAAATGGCTGGGAGCCATTTCACCCCTGCTTTCTGCTCACTGCTGTGGCGAGCAGAAAGTAGGGAGTGAAATTGCTCCCAGCCATTGAAACCACTGCTTTCTGCTCCTTGCAGCTTTGTGCTCCCCGCAGCTTTGTGCTCCCCACAGCTACAAAGGTGAAAGGGAACCTGTACATAGGGTTGTTCTTTAATGCGGGGGTTCGAGCGGGATATACGCTGAATAAATAAATAAATAAAAATTCCATTCATATTGGATGGAAAACAAAGAAGCTACAACTGAAACTGCTGTCTATTGAAACCAATGGAAATGAAAACTGAAAACCTGAAGTAATGAAAGTTAGTACACATCATTGTGAATATGGGTTATTGTATTCTGCAGAGTTTAGCCAATTAGTTTTGATCAGTTTTGATGAAGGAAACAGAAGTAAAAGCTCATGTGCTTCCATTTCAATATATGTTGCTCTAGTTTTTGTTGTTTCAAGTATCTCTCATATTTATCAGTGTTGGAATCCTTAAATACTTTACACTTTTATTTACAATAAGATATGAAGGACAGATTATATTCTGTTAGTAGTCATTAATTTCAATCAACTAGTCATGAATTCAGGGTGCATTTCTTTGCTTCCAGTTCCTAGCAAAGACCAATCTGGCTACGGTAATCATATGTAGAGCTACTGCTTGAAGATTATTGAGAATATTAACTACACAATTTAACAGTAAGATCTCTGGTTTATAGAAATTTCCACCATATTTCCAGGAATGTTGCTTGTTTAAACATATCTGCTACATGTGGGAAAAGTCTGCCTCCTCTACCTCAAAATACTAACACCTACTACTCCCAATTCTATAGATCTTTGCTAGCCTGAAAGGGGTTAGATGCCATTGTACTTCCAGACAGAGTTTCCTCTAAACTGCACTAGGGGATGCTGGCACAATTTTTTTTATCTGGCAGCTAAGGGATTAGAGCTTCAGCTCAAAAGTAAGCTGAGAAGGCATTGCCCCCACAATCGGAATGAAGAGATGGACACCAATATGGATTTAACAAGGGCCACTTTATTAATTATTTATAATCAAACAACTGGCGAGGGGCTGCTAAAATGTACTGAGGAATATGACAGGTGTCAAACTCCTGACCACCTTCATCTCTTGGGCGATGCACCATCCCCGATCTCGAGCCACCCAATGTGGCTCTCGACCAGCGATTTGGCATGTTTCGGAGAACCCCCTGGCCCACCACCCCAGAAGCCGCAAAGGCCTGCTAAGATAGGCTGGGCCAGATTGTTCTAAGGAAGATCACCCCTTCCCGGCCTTGAGCCGCAAAGGCCCGAAAACCGTTCATGGAGGACCCTTAAATTCCTTTATAACAATGCCAAGGTGCTCACCGATTTCACCTTCCTGATCGCGCTATCCCACCTGACCACAAAGTGACCATCCTATTTAGCAAAAGCCGGCCCCCCAAAGCCAATTTCCAAACACTGCCATCTTCAGTGCAAGGTAGGCAAAAACATTCCTACTTCTGAAGCCAAATTGAAAAGGGGTGAAAAATTCCTACCTGGCCCCCTTAAAAAGGCAACCGGTTGAAACCTGCACTAAAACAGGATGGGAGGGTGGGCCGAACACGCTGAAGAACTGCGTAGGGCAGAGGGCAGGAGCCAAGCCTAAATAGGCTGGCTCTGCCCCCTGCCTGGTGCCCTCATCTTCATGCCTCATGAGGAGGCAAATCAGCCCCCTCCCGCCAGCACGGGCTCGGCAGGAGTTGGGGCTCGCATTGCCCCCACAATCGGAATGAAGAGACAGACACCAATATGGATTTAACAAGAGCCACTTTATTAATTATTTATAATCAAACAACTGGCGAGGAGCTGCTAAAATGTACTGAGGAATATGACAGGTGTCAAACTCCTGACCACCTTCATCTCCTTCTAGGCGATGCACCTTCCCTGATCTCGAGCCACCCAATGTGGCTCTCGACCAGCGGTTTGGCATGTTTCGGAGAAACCCCTGGCCCACCACCCCAGAAGCCGCAAAGGCCTGCTAAGATAGGCCGGGCCAGATTGTTCTGAGGAAGATCACCCCTTCCCGGCCTTGAGCCGCAAAGGCCCGAAAGCCGTTCATGAAGGACCCTTAAATTCCTTTATAACAATGCCAAGGTGCTCACCGATTTCAACTTCCTGATCACGCTACCCCGCCATAGCAAAGGCCAAGCCTCTGCTTAGGCCTTCGCCCCCACCAAGTGATTCAGTGCCAACAGCACCCCTCACCTCAAATCTGCCAGAAATATAGCATTGCCCTTGTTAAGGAGGTGCACCCTGTCTTACCTATACAGTTCCGTTAACCCGACCCGTATATCAGGGTGCAACAAGAAGAGGCCCAAGCTTCATTTCAAAGCTGCCAAGTGGTGTTTCATGTCATCCAGCCCAAGGACCTAGAAACCCCCAGGATACGCCACACCTGGCACAGTGCTATTGCAGACAAGACCAGCTGCACCCCAGGCAACTGGCTACCTTAACATCTAGTGGCGTCCCGAAAATTGCGCCAACCTGGCGGGTCAGAATAGCCACAAGATTATCCACACTCTGGGCCACCTTACTCTTATCATCGCAAGGTCAGCCTCTGCCAGTAAGCCAGGGCCTATACCCTTCCTAACGATGCAGCATAGCCACTAGACCATGTGCACTCTGGGCCATCTATGCCCCATGGTGAGGCTGCACCCCAGGCAACTGGTCTGCTTGTGACATCAGGGCCTCGCCCTTCATGACAATGCAGCATAGCCACCAGACCATGTGCACTCTGAACCACTGGCCCATCACGATGAGGCTGCACCCCAGGCAACCAGTTTGCTTGTGACACCAGGGCCTCGCCCTGCATGGCGATGCAGCATAGCCACCAGACCATGTGCACTCCTGGCCACCCTGCTCCTATCATTACAAGGCCAGCCTCCACTGTACACAAAGGCCTTGCCCTTCATGTTGATGCAGCATGGCCGCCAGACCACGTGCACGCCAGGCCACTTTGATCCTATCATCACAAGGCAAGCCCCCACTTTATCACAAGGGCCTCGCCCTTCATGCCGATGCAGCATGGCCACCAGACCACGTGCACGCCAGGCCACCTTGCTCCTATCATCACCAGGTCAGCCTCCACTTAATCACAAGGGCCTTGTCCTTCATGGTGAAGCAGAATAGCTGGCCAGACTATCTGCACTCTGGGCCATCTTGCTCTTATCTTCCAAAGGTCTGTCTCAGCCTGTAACACAAGGGCCTTCCTGGTCAGGGAGTCCTCTTGGCCCAGGGGTGGCCCAAAAGACCATGCTGTGGCCGCAGACATTGATTCCTCATCCTGCCCCACAGCCAGCAGCACCTGAAGGACAAACTTCATTAATAACTTAAAACTTTGCAATCCCATTCTCTGAATACTAGGCAAAAACCCGCCACACCTCGCGATCCACAGTGCCCCCCCCCCATAAAGGAGTACAGTGACCGGACAAAGGTCCTGACCTAAACAAGGTCCCACTGACACTACTACATGGCAAGGGAAGGCACAACCCAGGGCAGCTGTAGTGAAGTGCCACTGAACCGAGAAGAGTGAGTTCCAAACTTCACACCGGGAAAGGCCCAACTTGCCCAAGCCCATGCACTACAGCTGCAAACTGGTGCCTGATCATCAGAGTTCCATCCTCATGCCTAGAGCAGTCACCAACTTCCTAACGTGAAGTGCAGTAACACCCCAGGTTGCAAAATTGACCCTTTTTTCCCCTGCCAGAGAAATAGGTTGCCTCTGGTCCTCTAAAGCTCCTGTTTCCCAGGCCTTCATAGAATGTTGTACAAATTCCACTACATGGACACAGCAATGTTTGCCTTTGCACAGTCATTGCATTTGCAAGGCACAGCCCACTATTCATAAGGCTTATGTTTGCCCTAATCAAGTGAAATAACTTATTGAATTCCTGGGTAACAGAAGCATTTACGCAGCAATACGTACCTCTGCACAGTCATTGTGATTTGCAAGGCACTGCCTTGCGTTCATAGGGCCAATGATCAATTGAAATAATTTATGATATCCCTGGGTAGCAAAGGAAGGGATGCTAATTGTCTGCTGACTTTCTTTATCCCACGCCATAAAAAACTACAACTATGTATTTCCACACATTAAGTCTCTTAAAAGCAGACAAGACTTAATTCGTTCAATTGTTTAGCCATCCAACACCCAAAAAGACAAGAAATTGAGGACTAGAATTATCATTGTCTAAGGTCTATACCAGAAGAGAGCGTCTCTGAGTCAATTCCCAATCCACTGGATTGGCAGACTGTGGAAACAGTCTCTCAGCCAGAGTTCCTTAAAGGACTTTTCACAGGCATTCAAAATTTAGACTCAAGAGACAGCCTTCCATAAGGCATTCTGGAACACTTCTTGGTATATATTACCTTTCCCAGTTCTACTAACTACTGAGATCCATCATAACAAAAAGTTAGTTTGGCTTTCGAAACATAAGTGCAAATCAACAGTATTGTCACTGTAAAACCGCTATATTAATTGTTTATGTGTCTGTTTTGAAAAAACATCCTATCCTGACGAGTGCACAATACCTATAATTTCTTATAAAAACTGGGTTCCTATCCTAAAGACCAAGGACAAGCACACAGTAAAGTGCACTGGCCCCTTTACAAACAGGTGTATACCTACATGCAGGCTATATGTTCAATCACCGTAATGGGAACCTGTATTCAGTGAACCCTGCTACCATATATACATGAGTAAGACTGGGCTGCCATGCCAGAAAATACTTCTTTTCTGGTCAAGTGCTTGGGCAGAACAGCTCCCACAGAACCACCATGGAAGCCACATGTCTCATTACTGTTGCTGTGGCAGCGCCACTGCACCCAGCTGGCATCGTCCCCAGCCTACCATAACCAACATCACTCCGGCAGGCCATGGCTACTCACTGGACCTCCCCTTGCAGACAAATGTGCTATCAAAACTGTGAACTATGTTCATTAGGATCAACCAATGACCTGTAACGACGTGCTGGCTGTCAAGTCCCAAATCAAAGCATCAGATTGGAAGTCACACTGCATTCCTGCCAGAACAGAAAACAAAAGGCACAAATGATGTATTGCAATGGTTATTTCGAATCCTAACACATGACAAAAACTAAGCCAGTTTATCAACTCAGAGTGCATTCATACTGACAAACTCACATGCTGCTGACAAGGATTCCTTCACGGAAGGAAACCTTAGAGTTCAGCTGTTCTGTTCAGATTGCTCTTGATTTCACACTTAACCACTGCACTGGAAATAAATCCCTATTGCATTAGGGCCCAATATTGTAATTGGAAGGGTGTGTTCAGACGGATCTTTTGATCTGCCATAGGAACGACTCCCTTGCGGATCAAAAATGCACGACCAGACAGAAACATCTGCGAAATATTCCGGTCCCATAGGCATCCCGTTCTGCTGCGCCTCCAATCCTGATTTAAAAAGTAGCAGTTTCAATGTAGGGTTTTCGCTTACCCGCGCAACAACTGCAGACTTTCTTCCGTCTGGTCACTCCATTAGCACGCGATGCTCCCGTCGGCTTGGTCTGACGTCAGACCGAGCCGACGGGGGCGCGATTTTAAAAATTGAAACCCCACGTGCGCTTTAACGAGGAAATGCATTCAGCGATAAGCGCTACGAGGAATGTAATATTCATGCTTATTTCTTTTAGGGACAAGATGTTACCGCGAAGGGAGATGGAGGGGGGAAGGACTGTTCTAACTTGCAAAATAGTCCCTCCATTGATCATGATGGCAAGGGGAGGACCGGGACTTTGCTGAAAACCCTCCGCGATCGCCTCAGTTCTCCAAGGAGGCGCAGCCTTGCCTATGCGAATGTACAAAACTTTTTTTAAAAAAATCCTCGGTGGATGCCGTGTAGACAAATCACGGTGGGAACAACGCGCGGTGAGGCTATTTCATGGGGGGCGTCTGGTCGTGCTAGGCTGGATTAAAAAAATCAGGATAAAATTTTAGGAGGGCTCATGGCGCGATTGACTGGCCGTCTGAACGCAGCCGAAGATAGGCAATTTATACTATCTTCCTCTGAATAACCATGCAAAATTGCTATTTTGAATAGAGATCATTATCCTACAGTCTCAAAAATAAATAAGCTCAGCTGCCATAAATAGTCAGGCCATTTTGATACTTCAGAAGGAATAGCCCCATCAATAGCCCTGTTCAAGCTTGCTAAAATGAATATAGCCTACTCAAACTGGCAGATGCTCAGCAGGTCCCAGGCAGAGCTATTCCATATCACCCACTACCTAGTCCAGTAACTAAAGATGCCAGGGATTAAACCTGGGACCTTCTGCACCCCAAATAGATGGTCTCTCCCTGAGACACATCCCCTTCCATAATTCCACAAAACAGGTATCACAGAGATTAATTCTCTTAGAAATCCTACCCTCAAAAACTATGCCAGCGACCGGGGATGGAGGAGGAAGGAAAGAAGGAAAGAAAGGACTGGATTTATACCCTGTCCCTCACTCGGGAGTCTCCAAGTGGCCCAAAACCTCCTTTTTCCCTCCCCACAATGGACACCCTGCGGGGCAGTGCTCCCACTAACAATGGATGAAAGCCCACTCATATGTTCCCCAATGGTAGCCACCTTTCCAAAATAGCCCTATTTACTGGGTTATTCAAGGAACATCTAAAGACACAGGCAAAATGGCACCCAAGGGAACTGACAAGGTAGAAACTGCCGAGGACACCAATTGTGTAGACACGACATGCACCCGCATATAAGGCACTGTAGGGCCAACAGTGGAAGCCACAATTACAGGCACTTGGGCCCCCAGTATAGGGAAAGCACCTGTGGCCACCAAAGGTAAAAGCCTGGTCTACCCGCTTAGGAGCAGGCCACTTCCCTTTGCGGCACCCAAGCCCTTCTTTGGAGCCAACCTGTTCTTAATGGAATCACTCTCCAGAGGCGCAGGCCCAAAATGTCTGCATCCCCTTTCCCCAAATTTAAAACACCTGGGGCTATTTAGCTTGGAAAAAGGATGGCTGAGGGTGACACAATTGAAGTTTATAAGAGTATGTATGGGATAGCAAGTTGAGAAAGAAGTAGTTTCTCCCTTTCTTTCAATATTAAAACTCACGGGCACAACATGAACTTGCTGAGCAATCAGGTTAGAACAGATAAAAGGAAGTACTGCCTCACCCAAAGAGTGATTAACACATGGGATTCACTGCTACAGGAGGTGGCAGGGGCCACCAGCATGGGCAGCTTCAAAAAGGAATTGGATAAGCATATAAAGCAGTGGCTATAGATATGAACTCTCAGCCTGGGGCACCTGATGTCCTGTATTCTTGCCCTCTTGGCCTCTGTGTTGGACTAGATGTGCCACTGGCTGAATCCAACACTGCCTCTTCTTATGCTTTACTGTACCCTAAGATGGCCACCACTCCTAACTTCCCCAAAATGGCTGCCAGAGAAGCCTAAAATGGCCCCTGCATCACTACTATATACCCGGCCTCCACTGGAGCACACATGCTCCTAAAGAGCAGCTAAATGTGGTTGTAATGATGGTGAGGAGTGGAGGACGCTATGGGAGGAGGGATGATGAGGCAAGATCTAAGGGGGTGATAAATTGCATGGGTGAGGCAGCCTTACCGTGCTGCCACTCAGGACCTACAAGCCAAGGCTGGGGGGGGGGGACTGATCTGGAGTTTCCCCAAAGGACTAAGGCCCTTATATTGCAATTAGCTCCCGTTTAAAATTAAATGTCCTCCATGTGCCAAGCAGAGCAGCGCTGCCATCCAGAAGCTGCCGCTGCCCTCCTTATACTGCATCCAAGCACCAGCTCTTTGTGGGCCTGGATGCTGCCGCTATGGCCAGGAGCCCAGACAGTCCCTGGGCCTTACCGCCATGGCCAGGATGCTCCCCGAGCACGGGGCCGCCGCCGCAGCCGAGATGCTCCCGTGCTCTGCCGCCGCGGCCCAGACACTCCCCGAGTGCGGGCGCCACTACTGTGGCCGGGACGCTGCCTATGCGGCCCAGATAGTCTCTGGGCATTGTCGCCGCGACCCAGACGCTCCCTGGGTGTCCCGCCGCAGCCCGGATGCTCCCTGGGTGTCCCGCCATGGCCCGGACGCTCCCCCGGCATCCTGCTGTGGCCCGGACACTCCCTGGGTGCACAGCTCTGTCCAGCTGGGCCAGAAGCCTCAAAGGCCCTGGCCCACTCTACCAATCATGCTCAGAGCTGCTACTGGCTCCGAGCACACTGAAGAACTGCGTAGGGCAGAGGGCAGGAGCCAAGCCTAAATAGGCTGGCTCTACCCCCTGCCTGGTGCCCTCATCTTCATGCCTCACGAGGAGGCAAATCAGCCCCCTCCCGCCAGCGTGGGCTCGGCGGGAGTTGGGGCTCGCATTTTCCCTTCATTGGAAGCAATGGAGGATGGGGGTACCTCCTTCTGGGGCCCATTGAATTGGACCCCCTAGTACAATCTTTTTGAAACTTGGAGAACTTTTTGAGGAGAGGCACCAGAAGCTATGCTGCAAATTTGATACCTCTGTTTCAAAAAAACAGCCCTCAGAGCCCCAGATACCCCCAGATCAATTATCCATTATAGCCTATGGGGCCCACTGACTACAACAGAGCAGGGAAAAATGATTTTTTTTCATACATTTTGTCTTGATCTGTGTGGGATTGGGGGAGAAGGTCTAGAGGCCTAGGCCTCTAGAGACCTGTGTGGGAGTGGAAAGCATACAGCCTACAACACCATAATGCTTAGCGACTGTTGTAACCAATCAGAGTTCAGGGATTGTGTGAGGAGATGTAACTTAAGCTTGGTGGGCCGTGAAACTGTGTTCTTTCTCTTCTGCAGTCTTGCCTCACAGAGTAAAACTGAGGGGACTGGTCTGACAGAAAGATCCCTAACTTGGGACAGAGGCCAAATCTGCATTTGTCTTTCCCACCAGTGTCCCTTCCTTTTGACTCCATCTTCAAAAAAGCTATCAACATTTGGTGTCATTTTGAACCTCAACAGTGCTAGCATACTTTTGCACATCCACATATGTTTATCATCATTTCAGGGTGGCTCCACTGTCATTGTACCTCCGCACTGCTTTAAAAGAATCTTCTCCAAACAACATTCAAACAAGCATAGAGAAAGACGATGTCACAACAGCACGCAACTGATTTAAAAATGCAAATGCAGGTTCAACCAGAGTGAGTACAGGCAGGAGGCCTGGTATAGAAGGCTGTGGACCTTGAAGTAGTATTCAGTTAAGAAGACATAGGTAGTTGTGTTAGATTTGTTTATTTTGCCTTTAAACACTGGTATAGATTTTAAAGCACCTTGTCTGGTTTTCCTTGCCCCATTACTGTATTAATAAACCATTTGTTTAATTGTTCTCTGCCTGGTCATCATGCCTATGTTTCTTGGCTTAAAAGGGGCATTTTGGATGGGCTTGGGAGAGTATGGGCCTTCTCAAGGGACCCAATGTTCAGAGTGTTGACAGCTGAAGGTGGCAACCCGCTGGGGTCATGACACCCTTGTTATGCTTTTCAGTATGATTTATAAGCTGCCTTGAGTCACAGGAAAAGTGAGATATAAATATTTGAATAAATAAGTAGTTTGGGCAGATTGATAACATTTAAGCAACTTCCTGTTTGTTAGGTTAGGCAGGGTTCTGACAGAGATTGTTCCACCTCTGTTATATTTGACATGTAATTTGTCATATTTCACTAAAAAAATCCTAACAAAGTAGACTGCAAGAGTCCCCCTCCCAAATGCTGGAATGTTTTCTACAATTCAGCACAGAGTGACAGGTCTACCAATATAATGGACTGGGGCAGGTAGACCTCTGGAGGCCAGATCTACCAATGTAGTGGAAAGAGGTGGGTAGACCTGTTCTCTGGAGGCCATGTCTACCAATATAGTTGGAAAGGTGTGGGTAGACCTTTTCTACAAAGGCCAGGTCTACTGATATGGTGGAAAGGGGAGGGTAGATCTGTTCTCCGGAGGCCAGGTCTCCCAATATAGTGGAAAGAGGCAGGTATACCTGTTCTCCAGAAGCCTGATCTGCTCCCATAGAGGATAACATTTTCTGTAATGAAATTTGACTTGATCCTGTTTTCTCTTATGATGTTGAAATTATTCTTAAAATACAGTTAAAAGAATTCATTCTGAGATTTTTACAAGTTTATGAAATTAATCTTAAAAAACTAATTTTGCGATAGTCAAATGTAGACTCACTCACAACTTTGATGCTAAAAGCTTTTTTCACTTATGAGGTAGAATTTTTGCTCACAAGACTGGTGGAGCTTAGAGATTAGATACACTATCAAGGGATACATGATCAAGGGATGCACAGAGAATGGAACCTGCAGCACAATGTGAGCGACAGAGTTCTTAGTTTCAAAGGGTTTCTTTGGTTTGTTCACCTTGTATCTATTATGTATTATGGATATATTTTGTTGTATTATTTTTTTTAAAAGGACAGATTCCATCATTCTGGCTGACATTTCATTATGGTGAAGTGCTATAGTGTATGGCTAGTGTATAGACAATACTGAACTACATAGACTAGTGATCTAATTTATGGATCTCTTAATCTTGTTGAGTCTGTAGGTATTTTTCAGATTTTGATAAAGTGTGGTGGGTGCCACCACAAAATGGCTGTCATGAGGTGCAATCACAAAATATGAAGGGGCTCCAATCCAATTGTCCTTCTATGACAGGGGCGGCTATTTCCAAGTAGGACTCCCTGCAGATGCAAAGCTGATGCCTTGTGGCCTCCTGTGAAGTGCCTTCTTGCTCCAGTTAGATAGACAAAAGCCAGGACTGGCTTTTTGCACGGGGGGAGAGACAGTGGGAAAGAAACAAGTGAGTGCTGGAAGACATATTGGTGGACACCTTGGCACCAATGGATGCCACATTGGGTGATCACTGAACTTCTTATGATTCATATGTACTGAGTGAAAGGTGAAATTGGACTTCAGGTCTAGAGTGTCACAACAATTATTTATTCAGCACTTTTCTTTTCTTTTTGGCCCCCCAAAGGGGATTTTTTATTGGTTTTTGCATATACTACTAAAACTACAAAGAAAAATAGGGAAGGGGAACTACATCTAGGGATAAAGAAAAATAAACCCACACTATACTAAAACCCCAAGACAAGGAGATCATATCCATGTTAAGCTAAATGTTAGTATTTTAGTGTTAATAAACAATGCATATTGTGAGTTCCTGTCTATCTCAGCTAAATTGTTAATTTGCTACTTGTTATGAGGAGATTCCAGAGCATCCCCTCCAGCTCGCTTCATAAAGGCAGTTTTCAGAGTCCTTCTGCCTTTATCTAGGCTTTCTATCTCTAAAGTCATAAGATGATTTGATGGCGGCAGCTTCCTCTTCCGCGGCCAGGTCTTCATCCGTCTCCGAGGGGGAGGAGCCACTTGATCCGGTTTCTCCTTCTTCTTTAGATCCCAGATGGCATTTTAGAAATTCTTTGGCTTTAAAAATGGAGTCAATCTTCTCTCTCTTTTCATTAATTTTAAAAATGACACCTTTGGGCACCGCCCACCTGTATGGAATTTGATTGGTTTGGAGAAAAAGAATTAAGTCTTTATAGTTCTTTCTTTTTTGACAAATTTCAAATGAAATTTCTTTTAAGGTCTTGATAATTGTATTTCCCAGTTTCAGTGGAGTTGCTGATGTTGCTTTTAAGATTGCATCTCTGGTCTGTCTTCTTGAGAATCTGACCATTATTTCCCCAGGCAGGCTTTTTTTTGGTGTAGTTAGAGTACACCCTATATGCTGTTTCCATATCATGTGTAATTTCTTCTGCTTTCAAGCCTGTTGCTGGTGCAATAACTTCATTGAGTATTTTCTTCAGGTCCTCTTTAGCTAATTCAGGAACTTCCTGGAATCTAAGGACCATGTTAGGTTCTTCCATTTGTAATTGCAGCAAACGAGTTTCCTGGTAGTTCTGCTTATTCACTAGCTCTCCAATCTTTTTCTTCATATTCTTATTTGTGGCATATATCTCCTTCACAACTTCCACCGTTTGCTCCATCTTTTTGGCCATTTCCACCAACTGGAGGTGCTGTGATGCAAAGTTTTGATTTAGTGTGACCAACTGCTGGTTAATACTAGCGAGTTGTTCCATCACAGTCTTGATGGTATCCGCTAGGAGTTTCATGACATCCACTCCCTCTTCTGGCCTTGGACTTTGGCCACCCAGTGGTTTCACTTTTGTTCCTTTTTTCCCCGCACCCGCCAACATGGCATATTGTTTATTTAAGCCACCCGCTATTTCACCACCTCTGAAAATCGCTTCTGGACTAAATCCACTCTGGTAAGTCTCTCAAAACAAGCCAATTGCTTATTTCCCCCCCCTTCTGCTTATCTGTTCGCGCAAGTCGGAAGCGTCCCTCCTCTCTCTTGGCTTGAAGATAGGAGGGGTTGGGGGGGTTTCCACTTGTTTCAAAGTTCATTTACATCTGACTCACATTCATTGTCGGTCCCATTTGACCTCGTTTACATCCTCACAATTCTGCTTGATCTCCAGCGCTTGTTCCTGTCAGCCCAGCTTGTGCCCGGAGGCCACACAGTGGCAGAACCGTCGAAGAGGCTACTCCTCAAAAGCCCTATGACTTGGAGCCAATCCCTAAGGCTCCATGGGGAAACTGCACCAGCGGCTTCCCTCCATGCCGCTGGTGTGAGAATTGCTCCCCCGAGTGTCGGGGAGAGTGTCCGCCACTGCAGCGCCAAAAGCAGGAAGTCCTTTATTCAGCACTTTTAAAAAGACCAAAAAACTACGTTCTTAACATAATGACAATCCCTGCCTCTCTACCTAAAACAGATAGCAATTATGAAACAGGAGAGTGAAGCAAAAAGATAGATGAAAACAATTATGCTACATTTTATGAATAATGCTTCATTGAAACAAAAGAGCAAAAAAACAGAGGTTATAAACTCCTCATGAACCTTGTAAAATTTATTGTTTCATTTCCAGGGAATACTCATACAGTAAATATTATAGGTTCCTTGATAATTTGCTAGCCAGATTAATATTCATTTAGCAAAGAGACAAAATTAAGAAAATGAATTCTAGATTCTATCTACCCTCACAGACAGAAGAAAACAATTGAATCCTTTTAAATTTTAAGAATCAATAAAACAATTTGTTCTCCTACAATTGAATTTAATGCAAAGTATACTGATATTAGACTGTCTTTTTCAGTTATAGACAAGAAAAATATTACCAGAATTAGAAGACATCATCAACTTAAGAGAGAAAAAACAGGTTTCCCCTTAGTGATTTTTACTTCAATTTTTATTTTTAAAATGCTCCAGGTACAGATTAAGTTTATCGACTCACACTTTATTAGAATGCCAGCTGCTGGCAAATGGACCATGCAGCAAAGACATCAGTGAATGTATTGTATTGTTTTGTGGAAACATTTGCAAAAGCTACAATTCTCTGGTCAACGTCATGCTACATAAATATTTCTCAGTCATATGACATAATGTCACAGTTCCTAAGTTTGTTTTTTAAAAAAACTGCTCCAGGAAACCGGCTGCCATTTTTGTGCTGGAGGCACTGTGTTACATTTCCCTGCATGTAAAACAATGGGCAGACATCCGGTCTGATCTTAATGAAAATGGAAAAGGGGACCCACTGAGTCTTCACAATACAGCAACATTTCTGAGCATTCTTAAAACCAATTAACCTTCCTTTGCTTCAACTATTATAAGGAGTTTAAACAATCATTTTTCCAGTGTGCATTCCTGCTACAAATGTATGGAGGCTGGGAACAGTTCCTGTCACAGCTATTCTCCTTCCCCCTCCATGTGCTTCCTAAATTTCAGATGGTCTTGTGAACAGAGAAATGCTCTAATCTGTCTAATAAAATTTTCCTTATAGACAATGCCTAATCGCTATCCTTAAAAAAAAAATGGTAGTGGACACCTGAAGAACACTACCTATACCTTTAAGGTAACTTCCAATACCCAATCCAAAGAAAATTAGCTGAGTATAAGTACCATGGATATCTGGGCAATATATTAGTCACAATTAACTAAACATAGCCAACCAGATGGATTGAGTGTTAGTTTGTCTGTAGCAGTAGAAAAGAGCAAGAGTCTAGTACCACCTTAAAGACTATCATTTGTGGCAGGTTATGAACTTTCATGAACAGTGACTACTGGACTCTTGCTCTTTTCTACAACCATCTGGGAGGGGCTCAAGGCATTTGTCATTGCAAGCACCTTACACTCTTGTACCCTCTGCTGGTTCAAGGCAGTCTGCAGAAGGAGGTACCTTTCACCCAAACTGGTTAAAATGAGGCACAGGCGGAGTCTGGGGTGTGTGATATGCCTCATCTCTTGCCCATGGTGATTTGGGGCTCCATGTGGCCAGTTCCTTGGCACTGGCTCTGCAACTATCTTTCTCTTGGGCATTATCTCTGGTTGAAATAGATCTCCTGTTCTGTACTCAGTGCAGCCTGCACACATGGTCAAGCGAACACGCAGTCGGGCAAAGGACCCAAGCTTCGCATCTATAGACAATGGCCTGAATGGATCCTAGCGTGCACCTATCAGGAAGCTAGGATCCTAGGGGGGACCTATGGGTTCAAGGGTGCACTGTAAATATCCAATCACTGGTGTAAGTGTGGGAGTGGTGTAAGTTGTGAATATAAGCTGGCCTGTGAGCTGGCAAGGGCATCTCTTGTTCTTCTTCTAAAATAAAGCATGAGCTGAATCACTATGCTTCGCATCAGTCTCAGTACTTTATACCGGTGATGAGGATGGGATTCTAATAAGCAAGCCTGACTCTGACCCGGCATCGAGCACTGACCCAGCAACAGACACTGCACCCTGCACTACTCCCGAGCAACATCGCACAGCGTCCTGATCCCCAGGACATTGCTCACTGTCACGCCACAGAGTCATGGCCATCGCTCCAGGAAACCTCACGGTTTTTGACCCCACTCACCCCAAGTTCTGGGAATCAGGGGTAGATCAACTCAAGAGCTCCATCTCCTACGACAATGTAACTGACGCAAGCAAGAAACAGGACCTACTCCTCAGCACGTGTGGAGTGGCCACCATCCGCCTACCAAAGAGCCTCCTGGTGCCAAAGAAGGATAACACCTACAAGGAAATCATTGCAGTCCTCACCAAATACTACACTCCAAAGCCCGCCATGCTGGCCAACCACATGGACTTCCAGGCATGCCCTCAGATGCCCGGCGAAATGGCCTTGGTGTTCATGGCCCAACTCTGCCAGCTCGCAGTGGACTGCGAGTTCGAGAAGGTCGAGGATAATCTGCTGACACAATTTGTTTGGGGCATCCATGACACCAAGATGCGCTGCAAGCTTATTTGTACCACAAGCCTTAAGCTGGACACGGCCCTGCAAATGGCCACCACATTTGAGGGCTCTCACCATGACCATCTGCCACCCACAACACACCACGTGTCCCCGGCAGTGAACAACTCCAATGAGGAGATGGTCTTGCAAGTGAGACAGCCCAGCTGTCAGAATCAATGCCCACCACCAGTGATGCCAGCACATAGGGACGCTGGTCACTCTACGGTCTGTGCCAACTGCGGGGATGGCCACAAACGCAAGTCATCGGTTCCGCGAAGCCATCTGCAGCACATGTGGAAAGCAAGGCCACATTGCCCAGGCCTGCCACTCCTGAGGACACCAGAGGTCAACCTCAATGCGCCTGGAGGACCTGGACCTACACTCCCTCACCATCAACCACCACCAGTACAAGGTAATGAATCTGCCCCCCAATGGCCCTAATAAGATGCATGTAACTGTGATAATCGAGGGGTCCCCTGCTGCATGGAAGTGGACACAGGCTCCTCCTTCTCTATTATTTTGGCGGATACTCTACAGAAGATCTGCCCAGGGAGGTCCTCCTGGAAAAGCCATGGGGGTTGTCTCTGCAGGAGTTTCAGAAAAACTCGGTGGCAATCAAGGGCTGGGGCAGATTCAGGGTACAGTTCAGAGACTTTAACAGCCCCTGAGAACTGCTGGTGATGAAAGGGAAACTCACAAGCCTGTTGGGACTGGTATGGTTTGGACCCCTGGGTTTTGCTGTGATGGGCGTCCATGTCCTACAACCGCAGGACTCTGTGGCAGTCTGCTGGGACTTTCTGGGAGTTTTCAATGACATGCTTGGCCATTAGTCTGGACCCCATTTCCCTGGACCTCCAGTGCAGCAGATCAGAATTAAAGCCAGGTGGGCCCCGACTGCAGTTCAGCCAAAGATAGAAGCCGAATTGGATCATCTGGTCGAGCAGGGGTGTTTAGAGCCAGTGCTGCACACCCTCTGAGAAACCCTCATTGTCACGCTGCTTAAAGCGAATGGGGACATATGCATTTGCGCTGACTATAAGTGCACTTCAAGAACACGTGTATCCAATACTGGTGGTCAGCCAAGTCTTGGCTTCCTTGGCGGGGGTATGGGTTTTCGGCAAGTTGGATCTGGCTCAAGCCTACCAGCAGATGCCAATTGATGACACCTCAGCTGAGGCACAGACTATTGTAATGCACAGGGGGGCTTTCTGGGTCCGGCACCTGCAATTTGGGATAAGCATGGCACTGGGGATTTTCCAGAACCTCATGGGTTGTCTGCTGAAAAGGATCCCCAGAGTCCAGCCATTCTTCAACAACGTTTTTATCGCAGTTCCAGACTCTTAGACCTTTGTGGCATGGCTCCGGACTTTTCTTGAGCGTTTCGACATTGCAGGGCTAAAGGTGAAGAGGGAGTGCCCTGGGTGGACTTCTTGGGCTTTACAGTCGACGCCCACCCGAGCTTCTCATCTAGAGACAATGGCCTGAACAGATTCTATTGTGCACCTATCAGGAGGCTACGATCCTAGGGGGGACCTATGGGTTCAAGGGTGCACTGTAAATATCCAATCACAGGTGTGAGTGTGTGTGGTGTGAGTTGTGAATATAAGCTGGACTGAGAGCCGGCAAGGGCTTCTCTTGTTCTTCTTCTAAAATAAAGAATGAGTGGATCACTATGCTTCGCATCAGTCTCAGTACTTTATATTTCCTAAGCACAGAATTTGCATGTAGAAATACTCCAGTTTTAATCGCCCCTTCTCTGTTACCCCTACCAGTATAGATTTAAGAAGATGAATCAGTGCCTTCAGTTTCTAGGGAATTTAGCTAAATGGAAGGCCTCAGCTAGAGGTGGGGTACTAGCGAGAATCTACTATCTATGTCTAGGGGGATCTTTCCCTTTAAGAGGGCTCTCAGTAACCAGTCCAAGGGTAAAATAATGTTTTATTGAAAGGAAATCAATACACAAGAAACACATAGAAAGCATACACATGTATAAGGTCTATGGGAAACAAAGGGAGGAGTGGGAGAATAGCAGGAACTGAGACGATAGCTACCTGCAGTTCGGATCCAGGAAAACACACATACACACTGAGCTCTGGGTGCTATTTTTATAGGAAAAATGTGTCCTGAGGCAGTCTGACATTTGTAACTCAAAATAATACCAAAAAATAGCTTTCCCAGGATAGACAAATACCTGGAAAACTTGTGATAGTTTGCATTAGAGTTGAGGTCCAGTGTAAAGGAAGGTTTTAATGTGCTTCTGAAAAGATTAGCTAGAGGTGTTTGTGAATGGTTGAATAGCATTCACAGGAATGGACAAAGAAGAACAGGAGATGTTCTCAGGAGGCGTTTCGGATGTAAAATATGGTTTGGGTTGGAACTCTGATGGCTTCCACCGGTGATTCAGAAGGCTAATGGATTGCTAATTTAAACTAATCGAAATAGAAACAATACTGCTTGATGAGTCACCTGGGTTTGGGGTGTGGGAAAGGAGTAGAAGTCAGGAGTTTTTATTATAAAGGAGATATGAGGAGGAAGGATGAGGTGAGATTGATAGGATTAGCAATTGAGGTTGAAAAGTAGCTCTGGGGCTAGGTAAGTCCATTGTCCATGAGAGCCAGTTTGGTGTAGTGGTTAAGTGCGCGGACTCTTATCTGGGAGAACCGGGTTTGATTCCCCACTCCTCCACTTGCACCTGCTGATGTGACCTTGGGTCAGTCACAAGCTCTGGCACAGCTGTTCTCTCAAGGACAGTTTGTGTTAGAGTTCTCTCAGCCCCACCTACCTCACAGGGTGTCTGTTGTGAGGAGGGGAAGGGGAAGGAGTTTGTAAGCCGCTCTGAGACGCCTTTGGGCAGTGAAGGGCGGGGTATAAATCCAAACTCTTCTCTTCTTCTTCTTCTATGTAGATGTTGGCAGGGCAGAGGTGGAGTTGCAGCTGTCAGAATCAGATCTCATATGCTTCCCAGGGTCACTGCCTAGGCATGATTATAGTGCCTGCCAGTTCTGGTGTCCATCTTTGTGTCCACACGTCAAGATGCCTGCTATATAGACTCCTGGGGTATATTGCTGGTTGAAATGACCCCACTTGAGAGATGGGGGTTGGAATGCTTGCATCTCATGCAACACCCTGGGTAAGAAATGGGGCAAAGGACTCCTTTAAAGGCCTTGGTTTCTGCCTCAGTCTCACGTGTCCTGGTTTACTCAAACAAGCTAGCATGTGGACGAACAAACACACTTGTACACCATTGCCTCTCCCCTTTTCTTCTCCTTGATGTGACTGAATGGCCTCAATGTAATAAAGAAAAGAGCCTACCAGTGTATGAAATACAAAGAGATTTAATACAAAGATAATACAAAGATAATACAAAAATACAAACCCAACTATTATAAACTATAATATAAATTCTGGACTGTAAGGCATTTTGCTATATCCCCACCAAAAATGGCAGAGGTGACAGGCTCTTTGTAAGTACTGTTCTCATGCTGCCTCTGAACCATGGCACCCTCACTCAGTTTAATGGACTGTGTAAAATAGGCTTCAGAGAATCTGTTCCTTCTGATGTATTTGTCTTGTTTCCCCCACTGGAGCTCCTCTGTTTGAACCAGGTGCTGTGTGCTGACCCAAGCAAAGTATTAGCTCCTGTCTCTTGAACCAGCTCTGTAAGAGCCAAACTTGGAGACACCTATTGCAGGGCTGCTGTTTCATCTGGTGATTCCTGCATGCTTCCCATATGACATGGAGAGCTAGTGGTAGCCACATACTGCATGGCAGGATGGGCCGCGTGGGCAGCTTGGGGGGCGGGCAGCAGCAGGAGCAGGAAAACCTGGCCCTTCCCTTCCCAGGTGGGCCTATGGTGGGACCTGAACTGGGCCTGGGGGAGGCAGAAGGGGGGACCACTGGGGGGAATAAAGCATCCCAGCCTGTTTGGTCACCTCACCTGGTCACGTGGGATTGCTTGCCCACCCATTACTCCCTCTTTGTTAGTGCTTGAGGGGAAGAAGGTTTGTGAGGGCTTGCAGATAGCTCCACTGGAGGGGTTGTTTTTTTAAAAAAAGTTTTATTAGTTTATATATAGAAAGGGGGAAAAGGAAAAGAAAGAATACATAGTTATATATATACATATATATACACACACACACACACACACACACATATATATATATAGTTATATATAACTATATATATCTTTCCTTATATATAATTGAGTTTTTGTCTGCCCTTATATGGCGAAAATGCGCGCCATAATCAGTTGGCCGAGGGACCTGCCGGTCAGAGAGGCGGTCCCTTGCCACTGGCTGCCTTGGCTGCCTGTGTGGGCGCAGGCCCGCCCACGCAGGCAGCGCGCAGCCTGACGCCCCCAGTCTCATGGCAGACGCCAGGAGGGATGGCTGCTCTGGCGGAGCCCACCTCGGGACCCGGCTCTCTTTCGCCTGCCATGCCCATCCTTCCGGCTGTACGCCGCCGCACGCCCTGACTCGCGCTTCAGGCCAGTGGGCCCACACGGCTCCAGCCGCTCCAGAGGATAAGCGGCGGCTGCTTCCTGCGCCGTGCCCCGGGACTCGCCCGCAAGCCCGGTGGGCCTGCCCTCCTGCAGCCACGCCTGCAGAGGAGCGGCCCCTGCTTCCTCCGGTGTCCGGCCCCAATCGCCCTCCAGGACAATGGGACAGCCCGCCTCCGGCTGCCCATGGAAAGAGGTGCCACCCGCTTCCTCCGCGGCCACACACGCAGTGACCTCCCTCCAAAGCCGCGGCTCCCACACACTGGTAGGCCTCCGGAAGCTTGAGGCCCATGCCAGGCGATGGCCACTACTGCAGCCCACAACCCCCACAAGGCCTCCATCTAATGCCTCTCCAGCACTGGAGAGGCGTGCCGTGGACGCTGCCTTCCCCCCCGCCACGGGAGGATGGGGGGGCCTCCCCCCCCCACCAGCTAGGGCCCGTTGCATTGAGCCACGCAACGGGCTTTGCGCCTAGTATATATATAAAACAATTTTACATTCTGCATGCAAATCTTCTCCTAAAAGTTTCACAACTATTATAACCATCTTTCTTATTGTTCTTCATTTATTCTTAGTTTCACAGTACTTATGTTTTAACCAGTCATAGAACACCCTCCATGGTCCCATAAATTCTTCTTCCATTTTTCCTTTTAGTATATTTGTCAATCTGTCCATTTCAGCACATTACATAATCTTCGTTATCAACTCATTAAGCATTGGAATTTTCAATGCCCTCCATGTCATTGTGAATAAGATTCTAGCTGCTGTTATAACATGTAAAATAAAGTATCTATGGTTCTTATCTAAGTCATCTGGTAAACAGTTGAACAGAAATATTTCTGGGGTAAAAGTTATTATAATATTCAACACATTGGTTTTTTTAAATTATATTTTTATTGGTTTTTTCAGTTTCTTTACACCACATATTGTTTAGCTTCCTACAATTTTCTTCCCTCTCCCCCCCTCTTCCCCTCCCTAACTTCCTGTTGTCCTTAGTCCTTTATATCCAGCCACGGGCACAAAGTCTGAATCTTCCACTGAATGTCCTTCCTTCCTTCCTTGGATATCCAGTCGAAATAGGTCTTCCATCTTTTCTGGATTTCAGCAGATTTCCCTTCCCAAGTTGCCTCCTTATGCAGAATTGCAGCGATGTCTGACTGTATAAAATAAAAAAGATAGCTGTGCCAGATTTCGACTGTCCACTTACTTTTATCCTTCCAACCCCAAGCTATAGCTGCTTTGCCCACCAATATTATAGCCAACACTGATTGTAAAAGAATATGTACTCCGATCCAGTATTTATGAACCTTTTTACATGTCCACCATGTATGATAGTATGATCCAACATGATTATTACATTTCCAGCATCTGTTACTCAAGTTTTTATACATTTTAGCTAACCTATCTGGGGTTAGGTGCCATCTATAGAACATTTTATACAAATTTTCTTTAAATGAAACAGATTTAGTCAACTTGATATTCACATTCCATATTTTACTCCATTGTGACAAGTCTATGTTATAACTTTTTTGCAGCTCTGCACTTGTAAACTGTACATTAATAAGGAGTTTGTTTGAATATTGTGCTAATTTGGGGATATCATGCTACAAAGGATAGCAACCTGTTGGCACCATGGAAGAAATACATGACCTACAGTTAGAGTCACACAAAAATATAACAACTGCAAGCCTTTAAATCAAATTTCTACAAACTGGCAACATTTGGCACACTGTTTTATGGAGAACTAGCAGTAAAGCCAGTTGTGAAAGCAATACAACAAGCTCTAGAAAGATGCGATGTGTAACAAACACATAGGCTGGAAGGAGGTAAAGTAAAGATTAGCAGTCTGTAAGTGAAAGATACAAACGTGGAAGTAAAGTCTCACATACCTTATGTTACACAATAGCCAGTGTCCAAAGTCACACAATGTGGGACAGAAAATGTTGCACACAGGGGTCTGTGGAGTAGTGTCATAGAATCATACAATGTCAGAGTTGGAAGGGACCTTGCAGGTCATTTTGTCCAACCCCCTGCATTCTGCAGGAGTGTAGCTGAAAGACAGCCCTACAACATACCTGAAAGATGGTCGTCCAGCCTCCGCTTAAAAACATCCAGCGAAGGAGCATTTACCACCTCCTGAGAAAGTCTGTTCCACAGCTCAATCACTCTTATAGTTAGGAAGTTTCTCCTGATATTTAACCAGTAACTACTCCCTTGTAATTTCCACCCATTAGATCTAGTCTTGCAATCTGGAGCAAGAGAGAATGGATCTGCTCCATCTTCTACATGACAGTCCTTCAGATACTTGAAGACTGCAATCATGTCCCCTCTAAGCCTTCTCTTTCCCAGGCTAAACATACCCAACTCTTTCAGCCTTTCCTCATAAGACTTGGATTCCAACCCTCTCACCATCCTGGTTGCCCTCTTCTGGACATGCTTGAGCTTGTCAACATCCTTCCTAAAATGTGGTGCCCCAAACTGGACATAGTACTCCAGGTGAGGCCTGACCCTAGCAGAATAGAGTGGAACTACCACCTCCTGTGATCTGGACACAATGCTTCTGTTAATGCATTCTAAGATTACACTATATCCACAGCATTGCCAGAGTCAACCATTTTAGTAACTCTGTCAAAAAAGGGGATAAGGTTGGTCTGGCATGACTTATTCTTGATAAACCCATGCTGGCTACTACCAATTAACTCATTCTGTTCAAGGTGCTCACAGACAGAGCATTTAATATTCTGCTCTAGAATTTTTCCAGGTATTGATGTCAAATGGACAAGACTGTAATTTCCTGGGTCTGTCTTTTTTCCCTTCTTGAAGATCAGGACAACATTCGCTCTTCTTCAGTCTTCTGGCACAACACCAGTACTCCAGGACATCTCAAAGATTAGAACCAGAGGCTCTGAAATAACATCAGCAATTTCTTTTAGCACCCTGGGATGCAAGCCATCCGGCCCTGGAGATTTGAAAGTATTTAAGGCAGCTGTGTAATCCCAGTGTGGCTGTGAGGCATGTCTTGTTTTCCATGCTGCTGAGATGTCAGTGTCCTTAAGGGCTGAGTCTGTGGTCTTTGCTGTGGGATCTCTGTGTGGATTGCTGACATGTTGCAATGAACTTGATGGCTGAATATGTATTGGTAGCTGTGAGTTTTCACTGTCACCTGTGGGCATGTCACATTGTTCTATCTGTAGAGATTGGATTGCTATTGAAGACTCGCTTTGTATTGTTAGCTGGGAGTTTTCAGTGTGATGTGTTGACATGTTGCATTGTTCTACCTGCAGAGATTGGCACTCCCAGCTTCCGGCAAGGCTGCTGAAGGTCTGGGGGCTGTTTTGCTGCCCCGGAGGAAGCCGGGGCAGCAACAGAACCATGACACTGTGTATCATGACGTGGGCAGGGGGCGGAGCTGGCTCTGCTGAACAGCCAGGTTCCACTTCTGCCCAGTGTCAGTTGCTCTGACTGCTCGGGCCAGTAACAGCTCTGAGCACACAGGGAGATGAAGGTCGGGGGCCCACCTGAGTGGCCTGAGGATTGGCATTGTCATCCTGGAGCATGCACAGGAGGCAGCCCAGGTCGAGGGTGTTCGCTTAGATCGGCGGCAGCAAGCGGTTCGGCGGCTGTGTTTTCAAGCAGCAGCTTGAGATGGCGGCTGCGGTCCTCAGCAGAGACAGGCACTTTAGTTGGCAGTGGCGGGCATTGCGAGGGTGCATCTGGTGGCCTAATCAGCGGCATGGTTGAGTAGACTGGTGGAGCAGCGGTGGCTAGTGGTTTTTTAGTATCCCCCCTCACCTGCAGGGTTTCTCCAGGACAGAGAGAGCCCATGGGTTAATGTTCCTGAGGGTGGCAGATAAGTGAGGCCAGGGTACTGTGGCTTATTCAAGGGCCCTTGTTACTTCAGCACCATGCCCATCATGACCTAGAGTAGGCCCTGTAAGGGTTGGGTCGTGTAATTGTTTCTCTCCTCAGCAGATGGGTCGGGCGGTTTGTGGTGGTGTGGCAGCTGCCTCTGAGGTGGTCTGCGAGGGGGGCTGTGAGAGGAGACTGAAGGCCCAAGCATCAGCTGTGCAATAAGACCTAAAAGGGGCCGGTTGGGCTACACAAGTAGTTTTAAACAGCGCTGCAGGCCTAGCAGTACCTGGCTAGAGGGATAAGGGGCCTTGTAAAGTAAACAGCCATATATGGGCCCTAGGCAGTGTTAATTAACTGCCAGGGGGCAGTCGGCCTGGTGAAATGACGAGGCAGTTGATGGTGGTTTAGAACATTAGGCCCTGTGTTTGGAAAAGGGCCTTCTAGGGGTGGCCTTACAGGACCACCATTTTAAATGTGATTTGTCCACCACTTGATAAGTATAATTTTAAACTGACATTAATACATAAATAAATAATATATATATTGATAATAATATGACTGTGGTGGCTACTAAGCAGGGGTAATATAAGTCTAAAGGGGGAGCAGCCAGCCAGAGGCCCCCTAGGCAGCTGGTACAGGCTATCTAATCTGATGTGGGGGAGGTGGACCCAGTTAATATGGCTATATTCAAGGGCTAAAGGCACTTGAGCAATGGAGGGGTGTTCC
Organism: Gekko gecko; assembly: GCA_029375565.1. NCBI lineage: Eukaryota > Metazoa > Chordata > Lepidosauria > Squamata > Gekkonidae > Gekko > Gekko gecko. Next base: position 275,955,384 of record JAPDNY010000001.1, read on the forward strand.
TCCTAGCATATGTGAGATTAAATTGGTCAAAATAAGTTTCTAATAAATGGTGGCATCAGCTACCTAACATGGCGGATGCACGGCGTTGATTCTCTGAATCCGTCACCTCCAAATAGCCTTATAACTGCTCACACATCCCTTAACGAACACCAATAAGGTATGAATAAACACTCTGGAGACAAAAAATTATCGAAAAAATCGAAACAACAAAATTTTAAAGCCTTTTTAAAGCACCTAACGGTGCCTGATACAAACACGGCCTTATCCATTCCAAAAATTAAAATGGTGGATGCATTAGAGGCTATGGAAGGCTCTGAATTACAATCACAAAACGATAAATTGCTGGAGGTTATTTCTACTTTAAAAGCAGATATACTGGGGCACATAGATACAAAATTGGCTCCACTTGGTGAACAATTGGACAACATAAATAAATCTCTGCAGCAAGTAGTCCAGACAGCTAATATGGAATTAGGTTTGACTATGCAAAATGAGGTCCAATATCTACAGATAAAGGACGACTGGGCAACAGAAAAAATCCTAATGCTAGAATCTAAGCTGAAACAAAATACACTGAAATTTAGAGGGATAGAAGAAAAGGAGGAAGGAAGCACAGAGCTTACCACATTTATAGCGCACTGGCTAATAGAAGTCCTGAGCCTCAATGAAAAAATTGTGCCATTAATTCTCCGCGCTTACAGAATTGGCTCCGTAGCTCCCTCTCCACAAAAGAGATCTCGAGATATCATCACGGAATTCCAGGATGCCAGAACGGTTAAAGTATTGCTCCAACTTGCCCGCAAGGAAGGCTCTCATTGCTATAAGAATCAGAAAATTCAAATTTACCCAGATCTGCCTAGGAAAAATCTTCAGATACGTGTTGCCCTGAAACCGATCACAGCCAAGCTATGCAAAGCTGATATTCGTTATAGATGGCTTTCATCAGGTACTCTGCAGGTTTGTCACCACGGATCTGTCTTTGTAGTGGTCATCTGATGCTGCAACAACTGCACTTGGAACCTTTATCAGACCCTATGCTTAAGAAATCAATGAAAAGGAAATTGGACTTCCAGGTCTCACTGAAAAGATGGTCTAAGATCCCAATCTGCAATCACCTTGGTTGAAACTTTGCTGTGTCTGTGAGCTTACCAGAGCTTCAATAGTACTAACACGTTTTTTGACTCATATGGAAAACAAAAAGTAAATGTCTTATTATGTTGTTCAGTGTTTTATTTTTGTAACTTATAGAGAGAGAATAGCTAATTCTTTTTAAGGTTATAAGGGCTAAATTGCTATGAGCAGTAGTATATTAATATATGTTTTGGGGGGGAGGGGATTCAACTTCAATTGTTCCTGTTGGCATTAATAGTTTAAGTATGGATACAATACTTTTTGCATTGGAAGACCTCAGAAGGGGCGAGCAGTTCCCTTTCGTCCTCTGGATAGGTCTTCTTTTTTTCTGTTTTATTTTTTAATGGTCGCTCGTGTTTACAATGTTTCTCAACTAGGTTATGCTGATAGCTATATGCAGTTTGCTTTACTGAAGGTGCACTGTTATGACCTGTTAAGCTTTTTTCAAACTGGTTTCTTTTTGTTCTGCTTTATTGGCATGAATTTGATCAAAGTTCTCAGTATAAACGTGGAGTTGTTAGGACTTATGAAACATGAGTTCGGAATTTTTTTCTTGTGGTTTTATATGAATACTGCTCTCTGTTTTTTTGGAATTCTGATCCCTACTTTCCCTAAAGAGTTTTTAATTTATTTATCATCTAAATCATTACTGTTGGTAGCAATACTTTATAGGAGGTTCAAACAATGTCTTTCAGATTATATCATTCCAGTTCTAAATTTTTTTTTTCTAGCAGGAGGATGTTAACTGATCCACAAAAAGGCTTTTTTGGGTGCAAGTTAGATTATATAGGTATGTTGGTGGTTTCGGTTTCGGTGTTGCGAATGGCGGCCACCTTTCGGGACGCTCCCGGAGGTGGTTAGCCCACGCGCGGTTGGGGGGGTCTTCGCATGTGTGAAAGACCCTAGTGAGCCTTAGGCAAAGGCTCCGAACCGGGGGTGCTTGGGGAGTAGCCTCTTTGCCAGCACACAGCCGGGAAATTGAGGCTTTCTCCCCGCCCCAATCGGCCCCACTGCGTAGTGCCCGTATGGGACGTAGCAGCGCCACCGACTTCCAGGAGTGAGGAACAGCGACATGAACTAAAGTAAAAAGAAGAAATGGCATCGAACCGTGAGTTGGAGGTCTAAATCTGAAGCAAAAACCCGAGCCCTTCCCCCTAAGCAAATAAGCGTTTGGGAGGAGGGGGAATCCCTCCCCCACTGAGAAGCGGGACTTATAAAAGAAAGCTAAGGGGGACGAAAGGGAAAAAAGGTTGGTGAAACTACCTTTGGGGTGCTACTGAAGCTAAAGAGTTAGCGGGTCTCCTGAGGGACGCGACACGAACTTTGATAAAGTAAACAAATAAAAGAAATGTCGGCAATGAAGAAGGTCCCTTTGAAACCGGAAAAGAAGGGAGGCGGGACTTCCGGTCCGGGTAATCCCCCTCCAGAGCCTGCTGTCAATCAACAGACAAGCGAGCTACTGCACCCTCTGCTGGTCCAAATACAGAAAATCAGCGAAACCTTAACTAACATGGAAGGTGTTCTCAACAGTCAACAAAAACAACTAACAGAAACGTCAAAGAAGATGGAGGAGATCGCACAGAAATGTTTGGTCTCGACGGAAGACATCGGAAAAGTGAAGAAAAGGGTCAATAAATTAGAAAAACACCAGGATGAGCAAGAAAAAAGAATCTTGATGTTGCAAATGGAGAAATCGAATCTGACCCTCCGTTTTCAGGGCATTAAAGAAGAAGAGAAAGAAGATCTCAGATCTATATTAGCGAATGCCTTGGCACCCGTAACTGGCAGAGAACAGCGAGAGTTAAAAGAAGAGATGGATAAGGACTATAGAGCCTATTCCACCTTTACAAAGAAAAATAATCTGCCAGCAGAAGTGGTTGTCAAGTTTATCAAGCAGAGTACTAGAGATCAAATTCTGCGTGCAGTCTCAGCGGTGCCCTTGAAGATTGGAGAGCAGACTATCAGAATATTGAAAGATGTGCCTTATGAAATCCGTATGAAAAGGAAAGCATACAAAGGATTGACCACCTTTCTACAAAGACATCAGACTATTTACAGATGGACTTTCCCTGAAGGCCTGGTGTTCAAGTATAAGGATAAAAGAGAAAAGATTGACTCCATCTTCAAAGCACAAGAATTTCTGAAGAGACACGCCAGTTCAGAGGAAGAGGCAGCACTCGCAACTTGGATAGATTTGAGCAGTGAAGATGACAGCGGCCCAGAAGAGGGAGGTGCCGGAGTGGGAGACGTGAAAACCAAAGAGGGCCCATCCTATAACCTGAGGGATACCAAAAGAAGACAACCTAAGAAATAACTGTTCGAGAAGCGTCAGAAAGGAGTTGATTAACAACTAACCCCAAAGGACATTAGTAACATTGTTAACAGAGTTATTTTGAACTTTTAGACGAAAAGAAGACTCTCTAATCACGGTGATCACCAAAAACTGTAGCTATACTGACTAAAACTAACTTTTTTTAACAGAATACTCACTCTACTCTTTTCTTAATCCCTCTATATACCCTACCTCTTTCCATTTATAAAAAGAATAAACTCCTCTCCTTTTTAGGAGGGTTTTGCAAAAAAAAAAAAAAAAGATTATATAGGTATGTTGTTCTGTTGGTCACATGTATTCCTTTTTATAACTAGTCTTAAGGAGGTGATCACCTTGATCATTCTATTAATTTTAAATTTGCAGATAAATGAATTATATTTCTTGATTAAAATACAGTTAATTTTTCTTCCTAATGAACTGCTGCCGAAGTTAAAACATCTTTTTTTATTCTTTCTCTATGACACGTAAATTAAAAAAATATTTCTAATAATGCTAGGGGCATGAATAATATTATTAAAAGAAAAAAAATTCAATCAGCCATGCTTAAAGATCAGCCTGATATTTTATGTATCCAAGAAACACACTTGAAGAAAGACACCCAATTTTTTTTTAATTCTACTAAATTTCCTTGTCAGTACCATGCTGCTGGTTCATCCAAATCTAGGGGAACAGTGATATTAATTGCAAATAAAGTCTGCTCTATTCTAAAATCAATCCAAAGAGATCCAAAGGGAAGATTAATTTTGTGTCAGGGATGCTAAATGATAAACTTACCACAATAGCTACGCTTTACGCACCTAACAAGAACTAACTTGATTTTATCAGGGATACTTTGGAAAAACTAAAACTGTTTGTTTCTTGTCACATTATTATTGGTACAGACTTGAATTATATCATTGATATGGACTGGGATAGGTCCACAAAACTATCTAAAAAAAGAAATCTCCTAAAACCAAGTTAGCTGATATCTTGTCTCATTTTGATTTAGTAGACCTCTGGAGATTTTGTAATCAGGAAACTAAAGATTTCACTTATTTTTCTGGCAGACACCTGGTTCACACAAGAATTGATTTTATTTTAATATCTGCATCATTATGCCAAATGAACACCGAAGCACATATTGGACCAAAATTATACTCTGATCACACATGGGTTGAAGGGTTAATACAATGGTCTTCCAACAGTAATACATCTTATCACTGGAAGTTAAATCCTGCCTTGCTTCTTAATGATCATATTAAAACTAGGATTGATTCCATTATCCAGCAATATTTTGAAGTTAACTCTACCTGTGGGATCCCAAGTTCTACTGGATGGGACACTCTAAAGGCCGTTCTTAGAGGCCATTTTATTTCTTTTGCAGCTTATGAGAAACACTAAAAAGAACTTCTTCGTTCTGAATTGATAGTGAAGATTAAGGAACTGGAAGACCTTCATAAAAAAATAACTAGCAAGAAAGTCTATCGGAAACTATTAATAGAAAGGCAAAACCTTGATAGTCTAGAACTTTCTAGAATAAAACAAAATGAATTGTACTTTAGACAGAAAAAATGGATAAAGTCTCCTAAGTACTTAAGGCTTTTAACTCGCAGAATTAAAAATAGAACTCAACCTACCCCAATCTCATTAATAAGAGATTCTCATGGAAATATTTGTGCTAAGTCTGACCAAATTTTGAACATTTTTTGGCAATACTACAATAAGTTATACCAGTCAAGGTCACCCTCGTATGAAGATATTAAATCCTACTTATTAGAGAAAATAAGAATTCCCAAATTAACTCAAGACCACAAGAATTATTTAGATGCCCCCATCAAACAAAATGAAATGGAACTTGCTCTTAATAACCTAAAAAATTATAAAACATCTGGAACGGATGGCTTCACAGGAGAATTTTATAAGACCTATAAACATATACTCACTGAACCTTTGACTCAAATTTGCAATGACATTCTTTCCAAAGGTGTCATGCCATCTACTTGGAATGAAGCCACTATCATTTTAATTCCAAAACCAGGAAAGGATAAGACTGACCCAGGTGTTTATCGCCCTATTAGTCTGCTAAATCAGGATGCCAAAATTTTCTCCGCCATTCTTGCAACATGGTTAGGTAAAATTATACATGAATATATAAATGAAGACCAGACAGGTTTTATTCCCCAGAGGAACATGGCTAACAATTAATATAATCAATATCTGTAGAAAGAAAAAATCGCCTTCTGTCCTTCTTTCGTTAGATATACAGAAGGCATTTGATACTGTTGAGCTGTCTTATTTATATCATTTGCTGAATTTTATGAATTTTGGAGCAGGTTTTTGTAGAGGAAAATCTACGCTCTATGCCTCGCCACAAACTAAACTTAGAGTTAATGGAGTTTTTTCCAATCCTTTCAATCCCACCAGAGGCACACATCAGTGGTGTCCGCTTTCACCTCTTTTATTTGCACTGTGCATAGAACCATTGGCAATTGTTATTAGAGAGAATGCAAACATATATGGTGTGAAAGTAAATAATCATATATTTAAAACCAGTATTTTAATCACAGACAATACTGTATTATATTTAACAAATCCTCTCATCTCGCTGCGATATACATTTCTTGAACTAGAATCTTTTGCTAAGGTTTTGGGTCTTAAGATCAACAAATCTAAAACAGGATTATTTTCTATATATGTGCAAGATGATTTAATTTGCAATATCAGAAGAGCGTACTCCTTTAAGTTGATTCAGAAAACTTGGAGTTACTTGGGAGTGGAGATTCCTATAAGTTTAAATAACCTGTTTAAGGTAAACTTTGATGTATTGCAACAAACAGTTAAGACCCAGTTGTATGAATGGTCAAAGTTGGCTCTTTCTTGGATCGAAAGAATGGATATTGTAAAAGTTTTTATTTTACCAAAAATTATTTTTTTATTTAAGACCTTACCCATTTTCATTCCGGTATGTAAAATCAAACAATGGCAAAGGTTGTTAAACTCTTTTATTTGGAATTATAAATCACCTAGGGTATCCTCGGATACATTATACAGAGGCTATAGAGAAGGAGGCATGGCTTATCCCAACTTATTATTGTACCATGATGCTGCACAACTAACCAATTTGGTTAAACTTTTGAATATATGCAAAGCCCCTGACTGGTATATCATAGAACTAGATTTTTCTCCTCAAATACTTTTACAAGAAGTTATTTGGCAGGCTAGTTCAGACCGTTCTCCTGACTTGAAGGAAAATCCATTTTTATGGAACATGCTATTGATTTGGGAACGCCATCGTAATAAGCTTGCCCCAGCAATTTCTCCATTGGCAGCATTTATTGGTCAAAAATGGTTCTTACCTGCAAGACATAATGTAGATTATATCTTATTTCAAACAAAGAAGTTAAATGGGCTTATAGACTTAATGAAAAGTGGTAAATTGTTAGACAAGATAGTTATTGACTCCATGTTGGAAGATAAAAGTTCCGTGGTTTAGGTACTTCCAGTTGAATCATCTTTTTAACTCTCCTGCTATTAAGGAAAGGTTAAAGGAACCTCTTACACCCTTTGAACAGTTACTGAAAAATAACCCTGTCGGTTATAAAGGTTTTATTTCTATTTTGTATACTATTTTATTACAAGTAACATATGATAAACCACCATCGTATGTGTCCAGATAGAGCAAAGACGGTAATCTGGTTGTTACTTTGGAAGAATGGTCTCAGTCCTGGAAGTCTAATACTTTTCAGGTAAGAAATTTAATGATTAGAAGTCAATTATTTAAGATGCTCTCGAGGTGGTACTTGACACCCATTAGGGTTCACTACATAATGAAGAAAACATCCCCCAATTGTTGGTGGGGCTGTGGGGAGCCAGGCACGTATTGGCAAGTTTGGTGGCATTGTGATATAGTACAGCAGTTCTGGAAAGAAGTTGTTTCAGTTATTTTTCAAATTACTAACTATAATATACCTTTGGATCCAAAGATTTTAGTACTCAATATCTGGCCTCACTTAGATAATGCACTCGTTAATAAAATCCTCTTAGAATATTTATGTGCTACTGCCAGGATGACTTTGGAGAAATGTTGGAAAAGTTCTAATCTAATTTCAATTTATAGCTGGATTTTGAAAGTTAGTGAACTTTGTATGTTAGACAAAATTACAGAATCCCTCAGACAAAAAACTAATGAAAACCATCAGTCTAATTTTCTAGCAATATGGTTCTGTTTTCTGGATTACTTGACTGATAAGGAAGACTATGCTTTAATGTTGAACACACTTCTTGTTTTGTAATAGTTGAGAGCTTGTTGTTATAACTGGTTTCTAGTTTTGTTTTTTATTACCTTTATTATTAGCACTAACATTGTTTTTTATTGTTTTTATTTTGTATTTTTATTGCATTGTTGTTAAGTGCGGGCATGTGTTGGACTTTTGTTTCAAAAACTTTGTACTACAGTTATAATTTTGATATGTCTGTTTTATATAGTTGTTTGAAGCATTTAATAAAAGTTATTTTAAAAAAGTTTCTAATAAGCGATTTGGCTGCTGCATAAAAATTAGTTTGCTCTGGAGCTATCCTTCCTGAACTGAGTCAAAGGTGCAAGCCTAGAGCCTTAGAAATTGGGAGCTAGCTCACACTAACTCAGCTTAGAAGGAACACTGGTTGTAGGGTTATCTTTCGGTTATGCTCCTTTAGAGTGCAAGGGGTTGGACTAGATGACCTACAAGGTCCCTTCCAATTCGAACATTCTATGACTCTATAATTTTCAAGCACAGGTGTTGACGTGCCTAACCTTTTTGGAAGATGGACAAGGAGCTTCCTTAGGAGCTGGTGAGGGAGGGTCAACATCTGTCCAACAGTCTGGAAGACAGCAGTCAGATGCCAGGCAGGAGGCCCAGGGTGCAGAGGCACACGGGTCTTCTCATGGAAAGACAAGGTGAAGTCACTGCAATAGGGGAGGTAGTGGCAACATCTGATCACCTGGTCCAGAGACAGAGCACTAGGATGACAAATCTGGGAGCTAGGACAGAGGTGCACCAGGTGAAGCATTATAGAGGGCCCCCTCATGGGAAGGTAAGGGGGAGAGCACTTACAAATGGGGTTCAGCCTGGCCATAGGGGCCCAGTGGTAATGGCACTACCGGGGCCTCTGCTTCGTAGATCGCAAACTCAGAGTTCAGTTCCATCCATTCCTACAAGAGCGTGGCCGTTGGTTTTGGGTCAAGTCCCGCCTTATGCAGGATGGGGGTGGGGTGGGGGGATGGCCCAAGCACTAGTTCAGGCACCTCTAGGTTTCAACAGGAGCCTCTGGCATGAGCCGAAGGGTGAGAGCAAAAGGGAGAGGCTCTTTGCCTGTGGCTGTTAGCCTAGGGGCTCAGTAAGAAGCCCAGGAAAAGCCAGAAAGCCAGGACCTTGGCTCCTTGGGTTCCCAGTAAGGTAAGTAGACTTCTACAACAGAAGCCATATAAATACAAAGTGTTTTAAAAGGGGGGTTATAGAAAAGTATTTGTTTAAAAACAGTTATGAAGCCAGAATGCCAGCAGGGGGTTGGGGGCTATCCAGTATTTTGCATGGAGTGTCACATGTATGACTATCTGCCCACTGGTCAGAAGTCTTGGGTGTGTGCTCAGTGCAAGGAGCTCCTGGTTCTCAGGGAGCGAGTTTGCTCCCTTGAGGCCAAAGTGGCTGCCCTGGAGAAGCAGGGACAGTCAGTTAGGTGCACGGAGAAGACTCTCGGGGACTTGTTAGATATGTCCCACTCTGGATCTGGCAGCCCGGCTGCTGCCAGGGAGCATGAGGGTCAAGGGGAAATGGGGCACCATGATGAGGATAAGGGGAATGTGCCCTCAGAAGGGACCTCTTCTTCAGCTGGTGAACGGGTATCCTTTCGTACCAAGGAACCGTCCCTGGGAAGGGTGGGAGGGGGGCTCTTGGTAGTTGGTGATTCGATCCTTAGGCAGGTAGACAGCTGGGTGGCGAACCCGCGTACTGACTGTATGGTGACTTGCCTGCCTGGTGCGAAGGTAGCGGACATTACGCGTGTTTTAGATAGGCTGGTAGATAGTGCTGGGGAGGAGCCAGTGGTCGTGGTGCACGTCGGCACCAACGATGTGGGGAAATGCAGTCGTGAGGTCCTGGAGGAGAAATTTAGGCTGCTGGGCAGGAAACTCAAGGCCAGGACCTCCAAGGTAGCCTTCTCGGAAGTGCTACCTGTTCCACGCGCAGGGCCAGAGAGACAGGCACAGATCAGGAGTCTCAATGCGTGGATGAGACGATGGTGTAGGGAGGAAGGGTTCAAGTTTGTTAGGCACTGGGATGCTTTTTGGGACAAGAGGGAACTGTACAAAAGGGACAGTCTCCACTTGTCCCAAGAAGGAACCAGGCTGCTGGCACACAAAATCAAAAAGGTGGCAGAGCAGTTTTTAAACTGAATAATGGGGGAAAGCCGACAGGAGATGAAAAGTCTCTGGTTCGGGATGGCTCATCTCAAAGAGATGAAGGGGTAGCTATTACTTTTGTACAAGGAAATGGATTGCAATTGTCCACTGAGACTGTGGCTAATGATAGGAACTGCCTGGCAAGGTCTCGAGGCAGCAAGAGGAAGGCTGTGGGCTTAACAAACATGGGAAACTATAAGTGTTTATACACAAATGCTAGAAGTCTCCAAGGTAAAATCGGGGAGTTGGAATGCTTGGTGTTGGGGGGGAAATAGACATTGTGGGTATTTCAGAAACTTGGTGGGATGAGGAAAATCAGTGGGATACGGTGATTCCTGGTTATAAATTATATCGGAAGGATGGGGGGAAGGGTTGGAGGTGGGGTGGCTCTGTATGTCAGAGAGGGTATACCATCCAGTAAGATTGAGAGGGTAAGAGAATTGGATTCGCTTCTGGAAATGCTATGGGTTGAAATAGTGGGTCCAAAAGGAGGCTTAACAGTGGGAGTTTGTTATCGCCCACCAGATCAAAAGATAGAGGAGGATTATAAAATGATGAATGAATTAAAGATAGCGGCTAGACAAAATAACTGTGTTGTAATAAGCGACTTTAACTACCCACACATTGATTGGGTCAATATGAGTTCTAGTCGGGAAAAAGAGATTGCATTTTTAGACACTCTCAATGACTGTGCTGTGGAACAGATGGTCACAGATCCTACCAGGGGAGAGGTGATCCTGGATTTGGTCCTAAGTAACACCCAAGACCTGGTGAGAGATGTAAAAGTGATTGCACCACTTGGGAACAGTGACCATAATGTCATTGAGTTTAACATTTGTACAGATAGGGAGTTGCCCAAAAAGACTGACGCGACCACTTTTAACTTTAAAAGGGGTAACTTCTCTGGTAAGAGGGGACACGTGAGGAAGAAATTGAAAGGAAGAGTGCAGAAGGTCAAAACCATTGGGGAAGCTTGGAGACTATTTAAAAAGACAATCCTAGAAGCTCAGAAAAAATATATACCGCACGTTAGGAAAGGTATAAATAGGTATAGAAAAAAGCCTGCATGGTTAACAAATAGAGTAATGGAAGCTGTAAAAGGTAAGAAGGATTCCTTTAAGCGGTGGAAAGCTAGTCTTAGTGAGGTTGATAAAAGGGAACACAGACTATGGCAAATAAAATGCAAGTCTGTGATCAGGGAAGCAAAAAGGGAATATGAGGAGCATATCGCAAAAAAGATAAAGACCAACAATAAAACTTTCTTCAAATACATTAGAAGTAGGAAGCCAGCCAGGGAGACAGTGGGGCCCTTGGATGACCAAGGGGTAAAAGGAGTAGTGAAGGATGATAGGGAAATGGCTGAGAGGCTGAATGCATTTTTTGCCTCTGTCTTCACTGTGGAAGAGAAGTGTTTGCCCACTCCAGAAACACCGATTTCGGGAGGGGGTTTGAAAGACCTAAATCAGATTGCGGTGACCAGAGAGGAAGTCCTCCGACTGATGGACAATTTAAAAACTAATAAATCACCAGGCCCGGATGGCATTCATCCGAGAGTTCTGAAAGAACTCAAATGTGAACTTGTGGATCTCCTGACAAAAATATGTAATCTTTCTTTAAAATCTGCCTCCATTCCTGAGGACTGGAAGGTAGCTAATGTCACTCCCATCTTTAAAAAGGGCTCCAGGGGAGATCCGGGTAATTACAGGCCAGTCAGTCTGACATCGATACCGGGTAAGTTGGTGGAAACTGTTATTAAGGAAAGAATTAGTAGGCACATTGATGAACAAAAACTATTGAGGCAGACTCAGCATGGGTTCTGTAAGGGAAGATCTTGTCTCACTAACCTGTTAGTGTTTTTTGAGGGAGTGAACAAACATGTGGACAAGGGGGACCCAATAGATATTATTTACCATGACTTCTGGAAAGCTTTTGATACAGTTCCTCATCAAAGGCTCCTAAGTAAGCTCAATAGTCATGGGATAAAAGGACAAGTCCTCTTGTGGATCAAAAACTGGCTTATAAATAGGAAACAGAGAGTGAGTATAAATGGGAAACTTTCTCATTGGAGGATGGTAAGCAGTGGGGTACCACAGGGATCAGTACTCGGTCCGATGCTTTTTAACTTGTTTATTAACGATTTGGAATTGGGAGTAAGCAGTGAAGTGGCTAAATTTGCAGATGACACGAAGTTGTTCAGGGTGATGAAAACCAGGGAGGAGTGTGAGGCACTCCAAAGGGATCTGTTGAGGATGGGTGAGTGGGCGTCAACGTGGCAAATGGGGTTCATGTGGCCAAGTGCAAAGTGATGCACATTGGAGCCAAAAATCCTAAATATAAATACACGTTGATGGGGTCTGAACTGGCAGAAACGGACCAAGAGAGAGATTTTGGAGTTGTAGTGGATAACTCAATGAAAATGTCTAGACAGTGTGTAGCTGCAATAAAGAAGGCCAACGCTATGCTGGGGATTATTAGGAAGGGAATTGAAAACAAATCAGCCAGTATCATCATGCCCCTGCATAAATCATTGGTGCAACCTCATTTGGAATACTGTGTACAGTTCTGGTCACCACATCTCAAAAAGGATATTATAGCATTGGAAAAAGTGCAGAGAAGGGCAACTAGAATGATAAAAGCGGTGGAACACCTTCCCTATGAAGAAAGGTTAAAATGCTTGGGGCTCTTTAGCCTGGAGAAACGACGACTGAGAGGTGACATGATCGAGGTTTATAAGATTATGAATGGGATTGAGCAGGTTGAGAAAGAAGTACTTTTCTCCCTTTCTCACATTACAAGAACTCGTGGGCACTCTATGAAATTGCTGAGCAGTCGGGTTAGAACAGATAAAAGGAAATACTTCTTCACCCAAAGAGTGATTAACATATGGAATTCACTGCCACAGGAGGTGATGGCAGCTGCAAGCATGGACAGTTTCAAGACGGAATTAGATAAACATATGGAGCAGAAGTCCATCAGTGGCTATTATTCACAGGGTATAGATGGGCGCTCTCGGTCTGGGGCAGGTGATGCACTCTATTCTTGGTGCTGGAGGGGGCAGCAGTGGGAGGGCTTCTGGTGCCCTGGCCCCACTGCTGGACCTCCTGATGGCACCTGGTATATTTTGGCCGCTGTGTGACAGAGTGTTGGACTAGATGGGCTATTGGCCTGATTCAACATTGGCTTCTCTTATGTTCTTATGTTCTTAACATACAACATGGTGCTGGATATTGCTGAATATTGTTACATTGCAATCAAGAGGATTTGGGAGGGAAAGGGTTAAATCAGCCCCATCCTCTCAATGGTTAGATGTCGAGCCTTTTGGGCCATTCTTTGCTTTTTGTTTCAGAGCATATAGGACCTCTCTTCTCTCTCTTACCTGGGCTTGGTTGTCTTTCATACTTGGCCTTAGGTTTATTTCCTTAATCTATTCTACCAAATGTAACTAAATTAAGAGTTAAAACTGCATTCATACATACTTGGTCTCTGCTTTAGATTTACCATGTTGTAGGAAAGTATTAAAATTTGCATTCTTCTCCCTGCTCACCATCAGGGGATTTTTAGAAATGTTTCTTAAAGATCATTGCTAGATCACTATAGTGCCACAATATTATAAGGACATATTACCATGACCTACTCATTCTTAGGACTTCCCTGTTTCATTCATACAGAATCCGTTCCTGTGATGGACACAAACAAAAGAGTGGGCTAATTATAATGTTAGTGAGAGATGCTCCCTCCATGGTGCTTCTGTGTTAGAATCATAGAGCAGAGAGCCCTCAGTAATTTTACAAGAGCAACCCAAAAGTGTCATGTGAGTTGAAAGATTACAAGGTTGGTCATATCTAGAGAAATGAGATTGGGCTTGAACCTGCCTGCAGAGAGTAAAGCAGGATAACTGTGGAGGCATCTGGCAGTGAGATTACAGAGGCTAGCAGTGACTGAGTATATTGCTTACAAGTGTCAGGGGCAACAGGAGAACAAGAGTGGATGAAACTTTCAAAGAGCACAATGTGTTTGCATGGGACAGTAGTGATTACCTCCATGAGAATTCATTTACAATGTTGTATTTGTAAACTGTGAGGGCTTGAAAATAATTTTTATCATGTTTATCACGTTATCTTAAAAAAAAAAAAAAAAAGGTTAGGAATAGGTTTCTTCCAAATCTATTACAGTTATGTTTGTCAGTCAAGACAACATAAATTTATATATATATATATATATCCTTATATATATATATATCCTTATATATAAAGCTGACTTGGGGTGGCAAGATTCCATGAGCTCCCATTGGATGTAAAATGCCCTCCCTCAGCAATTGGCCTGCCAGCCGCCACTCAAGAGTACTCACGTGCCATTGGCCAGGTGCTGGGTCTGCTCCTCTTCTCCACCCACTTCCCCTTCAACCACTCTTCTCTGTCAGAATTCCTAGCAAAAGGCTTTGTATCTTGAGGAAGACGCTTCTCCTGCTTGCCTCCTGTGTGGGACTTACCTTTTCCCTCAATGGCTGATGGTAGGTGTAATGAAATGGCAGTTACCTGTGATTGTAAGATGGCTGCTGGGCTGCTGTCTGTGGTTGTTTGTTTAAAATGTTCCTCCATAAGGTTTAATTGAGCTGTAGTTCCAGAGAGCGGCCTGTAGGAGTATCACTCACTGGGCTGAATGGGCCTTCCTCATCTGCTGGACTACATTTCCCAGCTGCCCCAAGGCAGAAAAGGGTGGGAAAACAGAGACTGTCCCAACATGCAGGACAGCATCAATATAGACTGCAGACCATCCAGGAAGGAGGCCGTCTTTGTTCTATAGGAGTTTGGAAAGGCTCCTGCTGCCTGTGCTGACCTGGCCACAAGCCAGAGATGTGGGTGAACCCTATGAGGCAGCAGAAATTCAGCCACTCCACAGTTGGCTGGACTGGGGAATGAATGGAAGTTTCACTGCTCTCTTGGGCCAGAGAGAGAGGCTAGAGCAGAGAGCCAGAGGCTGGTGTGTAAGGAAAGAGGATGGTGTTTAACCCCTGTGGGTTTATGCCCTGCTGGTTCATAGTGTGTGCTTACTCCTACAGTGTGTGTGCGCCCCATAACTGTGTAAATAGTTAAATAAATTATTTTATTTGGGCTAATAATCTGTGTTGTGCTCTGACCACATAGTCTCCCCCACTCTGCACAATAACAAAGGGAGGGGGTAGCCCAAGGAGGCAAGGAAAGGCCAGACCCTTGGGTTGCCAACTTTCCAGGTATCCCCCAAAGATTGGGGATTCCATCTCCAAACATGGGGATTCGGCCACAGGGGTCTCACTGTCCCTCTAAAAAGGCAGTGATGATTCAGTGAGTCATGACAGCAAATTTAAGGAGTGAAATACGCGCACGGGACAAGGGTGGGAGGCAAACAGCTGAGTGGTAAATTGGAGCCCATTTCACCACAGTAGGCAACCAAGCTTGGTTCAGACAAAGGATGGAAACTCTTTGCAGGCCTTTGAAAGGAATTCATTGGGGCCAGTCCTGAGTCTAGGGTTGCCAGCTCCAGGTAGGGAGATTTCTGGAGATCTTCTGGAAGAGTCTATGGAAGCCAGGGTTTGGGGAGGGGAGAGGCCTCAGCTGAACATAATGCCATACAGCCTACCTTCTAAAGCAGTTATTTTCTCTGGGGGGCGGGGAAATCTGTTGTCTGGAGTTCAGGTGTGATACCTGGTGATCTTCAGGCTCCCCCTGGAGGTTGGCTGCCCTAGGCGTAGCAGTCAGTGCTTCAGAGCAGGTTCTTCTAGATCCAGGTTCTTGCTGTAGAAGCTGAGTGTGTGATTTTGGACCGGTCACAGACTTTCAGCCTAACTTACCTCGCAGGGTTGTTGTGCAAGTCAAAAGGGGGAGAGGAGAATCGTGTAAGCTGCTTTGGTCCCCATTGCAGAGAAAAATGACTTTTCCTCCTGGGAAACCATTGTTGCCAATCTCCAAGTGAGGGCTGGAGATCACTCAGAATTACAACTGCTCTCCAGATGACAGAGATCAGTTCCCCTGGAGAAAATGATTGACTCTGTGGAAAATGGTGAACTCTGGAAGTCAGGACTTCAGAGCACGGGAGAGGCTGCAGATGTGTGTGTGGGAGAAATGGAAAGCTGAAGAGAGAGGTGGAAATAAAGGTAGGTTGATGACTGGCTGGGAAGGAGATAGGGTTGCCAACTCCAGGTGTGAAATTCCTGGAGATTTGAGGGATGGAACTTGGAGAGAGTGAAGTTTGAGGAGGGCTGGGACATCAGACAGGTACAATGCTGTAGACTCTACCCTCCAAACCAGCCATTTCCTCCTGGGTAACAATTGTTGCCAATCTCCAGGTGAGGGCTGGAGATCACTGAAAATTACAACTGCTCTTCAGGTAGCAGAAATCAGTTCCTCTGGAGAAAATGGTGGAGGGACTCTGCATCATTATACCCTGCTGAGGTCACCACAGCACATTGATGCTGAGTGCCCAAGGCCTTGGCACTCTCCCAGAGGATATATATATAAAATTCCCAACATGCCCCCTCCATGCAGATATCTAAATCCGCACATCAGGGGCACTTGGGGGACAGGGAGATTTTCCTGCACATTTGGGGCAATCCCCATATGTGCAGAAAAATCTAAAAATTGTAAAAAAATATGGGGGGGGGAGTAAAAGAGCATTCACTGTGCAGGCAACGCTCTACATTCATGAAGGAACCTTAGATCTTCATACATTTGTCCTGGCTGCCTAGCACATTTTTTTGCCTGGGACAAATGTATGAAGATGTATGGCTGAAACACCATGATGAAGTATCTGTCGGTTTGAAAGACAAACTCAAATGAGATCTTGTTCAGAAGAAGTTCTATCACAAAATGGAATGTCATTCTGGAGAGTTTCTTAAACGTTTTGCAACGCTCTACATTAATAAAGGAACTTTGTCTATGAAGACTGTTTGATGTGATTTTTGTTTTTGAATATTATTGATCTTTAAGTTGGACTTTAGCACGTGTTTTTTCCAGTTGCCCTTTGAGTCTTTGTTATGTCTCGTTATTCCGACTGGGGGGGCAATGAACAGGGCTTGAAGGAGGTGCATTTTGTGGTTGCCGTGGTATGTTAGCATGTCTTTTTGACATATTGCGTTTTGAAAGCCTTGCCTTGTCACGTATAGACTGCTTGCGTTTTGCCTCAGCATGTTCTTCTGGAGTAAGTTTTCTTTTTTGGCCTGGTAGGCGCTTGTAATGGAAAACCATTGTTGTTGTGTACAATGTTTCTTCAGTTGGTGAATGCAGAGCAGGAATGGGGGAAAGCCGACAGGAGATGAAAAGTCTCTGGTTCGGGATGGCTCATCTCAAAGAGATGAAGGGGTAGCTATTACTTTTGTACAAGGAAATGGATTATAATTGTCCACTGAGACTGTGGCTAATGATAGGAACTGCCTGGCAAGGTCTCGAGGCAGCAAGAGGAAGGCTGTGGGCTTAACAAACATGAGAAACTATAAGTGTTTATACACAAATGCTAGAAGTCTCCAAGGTAAAATCGGGGAGTTGGAATGCTTGGTGTTGGGGGGAAATAGACATTGTGGGTATTTCAGAAACTTGGTGGGATGAGGGAAATCAGTGGGATACGGTGATTCCTGGCTATAAATTATATCAGAAGGATGGGGGGGAAGGGTTGGAGGTGGGGTGGCTCTGTATGTCAGAAAGAGTATACCGTCCAGTAAGATTGAGAGGGTAAGAGAATTGGATTCGCTTCTGGAAATGCTATGGGTTGAAATAGTGGGTCCAAAAGGAGGCTTAACAGTGGGAGTTTGTTATCGCCCACCAGATCAAAAGATAGAGGAGGATTATAAAATGATGAATGAATTAAAGATAGCAGGTAGATGAAATAACTGTGTTGTAATAGGCGACTTTAACTACCCACACATTGATTGGGTCAATATGAGTTCTAGTCGGGAAAAAGAGATTGCGTTTTTAGACACTCTCAATGACTGTGCTGTGGAACAGATGGTCACAGATCCTACCAGGGGAGAGGTGATCCTGGATTTGGTCCTAAGTAACACCCAAGACCTGGTGAGAGATGTAAAAGTGATTGCACCACTTGGGAACAGTGACCATAATGTCATTGAGTTTAACATTTGTACTGATAGGGAGTTGCCCAAAAAGACTGATGCAACCACTTTTAATTTTAAAAGGGGTAACTTCTCTGGTATGAGGGGACACGTGAGGAAGAAATTGAAAGGAAGAGTGGAGAAGGTCAAAACCATTGGGGAAGCTTGGAGACTATTTAAAAAGACAGTCCTAGAAGCTCAGAAAAAATATATACCGCAGGTTAGGAAAGGTACAAATAGGTATAGAAAAAAGCCTGCATGGTTAACAAATAAAGTAATGGAAGCTGTAAAAGGTAAGAAGGATTCCTTTAAGCGGTGGAAAGCTAGTCTTAGTGAGGTTGATAAAAGGGAACACAGACTATGGCAAATAAAATGCAAATCTGTGATCAGGGAAGCAAAAAGGGAATATGAGGAGCATATCGCAAAAAAGATAAAGACCAACAATAAAACTTTCTTCAAATACATTAGAAGTACGGAAGCCAGCCAGGGAGGCAGTGGGGCCCTTGGATGACCAAGGGGTAAAAGGAGTAGTGAAGGATGATAGGGAAATGGCTGAGAAGCTGAATGCATTTTTTGCCTCTGTCTTCACTGTGGAAGAGAAGTGTTTGCCCACCCCAGAAGCACTAATTTCGGGAGGGGTTTGAAAGACCTAAATCAGATTGCCGTGACAAGAGAGGAAGTCCTCCGACTGATGGACAATATAAAAACTAATAAATCACCAGGCCTGGATGGCATTCATCTGAGAGTTCTGAAAGAACTCAAATGTGAACTTGTGGATCTCCTGACAAAAATATGTAATCTTTCTTTAAAATCTGCCTCCATTCCTGAGGACTGGAAGGTAGCTAATGTCACTCCCATCTTTAAAAAGGGCTCCAGGGAGATCCGGGAAATTACAGGCCAGTCAGTCTGACATCGATACTGGGTAAGTTGGTGGAAACTGTTATTAAGGAAAGAATTAGTAGGCACATTGATGAACAAAAACTATTGAGGCAGACTCAGCATGGGTTCTGTAAGGGAAGATCTTGTCTCACTAACCTGTTAGTGTTTTTTGAGGGAGTGAACAAACATGTGGACAAGGGGGACCCAATAGATATTATTTACCATGACTTCTGGAAAGCTTTTGATACAGTTCCTCATCAAAGGCTCCTAAGTAAGCTCACTAGTCATGGGATAAAAGGACAAATCCTCTTGTGGATCAAAAACTGGCTTATAAATAGGAAACAGAGAGTGAGTATAAATGGGAAACTTTCTCAGTGGAGGGTGATAAGCAGTGAGGTACCACAGGGATTAGTACTCGGTCCGATGCTTTTTAACTTGTTTATTAACGATTTGGAATTGGGAATAAGCAGTGAAGTGGCTAAATTTGCAGATGACACAAAGTTGTTCAGGGTGGTGAAAACCGGGGAGGAGTGTGAGGCACTCCAAATGGATCTGTCGAGGATGGGTGAGTGGGCGTCAACGTGGCAAATGGGGTTCAATGTGGCCAAGTGCAAAATGATGCACATTGGAGCCAAAAATCCTAAATATGAATACACGTTGATGGGGTCTGAACTGGCAGAGATGGACCAAGAGAGAGATCTTGGAGTTGTAGTGGATAACTCAATGAAAATGTCTAGACAGTGCGTAGCTGCAATAAAGAAGGCCAACGCTATGCTGGGGATTATTAGGAAGGGAATTGAAAACAAATCAGCCAGTATCATCATGCCCCTGTATAAATCATTGGTGTGACCTCA
Source organism: Gekko gecko (assembly GCA_029375565.1). Lineage (NCBI taxonomy): Eukaryota > Metazoa > Chordata > Lepidosauria > Squamata > Gekkonidae > Gekko > Gekko gecko. The sequence continues at coordinate 275,975,072 of JAPDNY010000001.1, forward strand.
TTTGGAATACTGTGTACAGTTCTGGTCACCACATCTCAAAAAGGATATTATAGCACTGGAAAAAGTGCAGAGAAGGGCAACTAGAATGACAAAAGGGTTGGAACACCTTCCCTATGAAGAAAGGTTAAAATGCTTGGGGCTCTTTAGCCTGGAGAAATGACGGCTGAGGGGTGACATGATCGAGGTTTATAAGATTATGAATGGGATTGAGCAGGTTGAGAAAGAAGTACTTTTCTCCCTTTCTCACAATACAAGAACTCGTGGGCACTCTATGAAATTGCTGAGCAGTCGGGTTAGAACAGATAAAAGGAAATACTTCTTCACCCAAAGAGTGATTAACATATGGAATTCACTGCCACAGGAGGTGGTGGCAGCTGCAAGAATGGACAGTTTCAAGAGGGAATTAGATAAACATATGGAGCAGAAGTCCATCAGTGGCTATTAGCCATAGGGTATAGATGGGCGCTCTCGGTCTGGGGCAGGTGATGCACTCTATTCTTGGTGCTGGAGGGGGCAGCAGTGGGAGGGCTTCTGGTGCCCTGGCCCCACTGCTGGACCTCCTGATGGCACCTGGTATATTTTGGCTGCTGTGTGACAGAGTGTTGGACTAGATGGGCCATTCGTGTTCCAACCCTTTTATCATTCTAGTTGCCCTTCTCTGCACTTTTTCCAATGCTATAATATCCTTTTTGAGATGTGGTGACCAGAACTGTACACAGTATTCCAAATGAGGTCGCACCAATGATTTATACAGGGGCATGATGATTCTGGCTGATTTGTTTTCAATTCCTTTCCTAATAATCCCCAGCATAGCGTTGGCCTTCTTTATTGCAGCTACACACTGTCTAGACATTTTCATCGAGTTATCCACTTCGACTCCAAGATCTCTCTCTTGGTCCGTCTCTGCTGTCCAGCCTGGTCCGGTAGGGCCTGTCTGGGTGTGTGGGAAGCCTGCAGCTAGCCAGCCTGGGATGGTGGGGCCTTCCTGAGGGGGGTGGGAGGCCAGCCTGGGGGGTGGGAGGCCTGCGACCAGCCAGCTTGGGCAGGTGGGGCCTGTCTGGGAGGGTGGGAGGCCCGCAGCTGGCCAGTGGGGGCTACCTGGGGGTGGGAGGCCTGCAGGTTGGGAGGCCTTCCTGTGAAGGAGACCCACGGTTGGTCGACCTGGGCTGGTGGGGCCTGCCTGGGGGGTGTGGGGCCTGCCTGGAGGTGTGGGGCCTACCTGGGAGGGAGGCCCTAGGCTGGCGGGGCCTGTCTGGGGGGTGGGAGGCCCCACCAGGCTGGCCAGCCAGCCATGGGCCTCCCCTCCAGACAGGCCTCCCACCCTCTAGACAGGCCTCCTACCCCCCAGACACGCCTCCCACCCCCCAGGCAGGTTGGCTGTGGACCTGACATCCCCCAGGCAGGTCCCACTGGCACAAGCTGGCTGGTTGCAGTCCTCCCACCCTCCCAGGCAGGCCCTGCTGGCTGTGCCCCCCCCCCGGCAGGCCTCCCCCGCAGGCAGGCCTCCCACCCCCAGACAGACCCTGCTGGCCCAGGCTGGCTGCACACAGGCCTCTCCCCCAGGCAGGCCTCCCACCCCCAGGTAGGCCTCCCACTTCCCCAGACAGGCCTCCCCCCCCCCCAGAGAGGCCCCACCAGCCCAGACTGACCAGCTGTGGGCCTCCCACCCCCCCCAGGCAGGCCCCGCCGACCAAGGTAGGTCAGCCATGGGCCTCTCCCCTGCCAGACAGGTCCCCGCCAGCTAGCCTCAGAAGCCAGCTGAGGGGGGGAAGACAGGCCCTACCTTCTGCAAGGCTCTCCCGAGGGCTGAAGAATGGTTGGCAGGTAAACTGCCATGGCTGCTCCTCCGCTTCTCCTGACAGCTGTAGAAGGCTGTTCAGGCAAATGGCTGCTCGGCTGCTGAGGTAAACTGTTTGGAATTTTGGCGGGAGCTCACTCTGTGGGTGGGACTCAGGCACACCTTCTGATGGGCAGTTCGGGCGGCCAACTGAATTTGGCAAGCATAGAACGTTGCCATGCGGAAACACGTTTTTATATAAGGACAGGATAAAAAGCCCCAGTGCTTTGTGACATCCTGATAACACAGAAGTGTAGAAAGTGACACACTGCAAGTGTAAATCTCATCATCATCTGATGCTGTCTTATACCTTTAAAAAACTTCAATCATTGTTTCTGCCTGGGGAGCCAAACCTTTAGCTGATGCTGGTCAGTGAGTTTATACTGTTCCTTTGCAAAGAAATCAATAGGAAGCTACTGAGAGCCAGAGCTGTTGGGAGACAGAGTCCTTTGGGACTTCATCACTGCATTCTCATGTTTCTACTGCTCACATTCTCTCTGTGCTTATTCTCTTGTGCAAATTGTCTGCTGTGGGCTTTCTCCCTCTACCCCCCCCCGCAGAGACTGCCGCAAAGCTAAACACAGCCTCTAGTACTTACTCTTTCCTCGGTTCCTGACCCAATCACACTGTTCAGGAGACTTCCCAGTCTGTTCACCAGTCTGTATACCTTTGACAGGGCTAGCTAATTTTAGCAGCTTTCTCTACAATTTCTTGGTACCAGAAAAAACATCTGGAGGGAAACTGCTATTGTATTAGGGCTTTAGAAACATGGGCATGACTCAGCCAAATTTAGGTACTTAAAGGCTTTTAAAAATTATATGTAGGACAGATTTGAACATATGATTAACTCTCCCATTTTGATTTTTGGGAGCATGCCCTGATTCTAAACCTTTTCAAAAAATGTTTGCACATCATTCTGTTCCACACCTTATTAATTCATTCCTTAAAATACTTATATCCCACCTTGCATATCATCAATGCCAGTTCAAGATAGCTCATAAATTCTAGGATTACAATAAAACACAAATAAGAGCCATCAGGTAAAATGACATTAAGTTTATGATGTTGGTGACTGGAAGTGCCATTAAGGCATAATTATGTTTCACCCTGTACTTCCTGTGTTTCTTGACCCTTTGAGCCTGCTGTTTGCTTATTTTTTCATACTCCTACATAGATTTCTGAGCACTGTCCATTCATTACCAGTGAAGTGGGCTTTAATCCATGAAAGTTTATGCTGAAATAAAATTTTGTTAGTCTCTAAAAGTGCCCCTAGACTATTTCTTTTTGCTGCAGAGCATGAATACAGCAACCACTCTTCCTTCTAACGTGCATTTGTGCATAATTACACAGGGATTTTCACCTGTCCACACATGGCTTTTCAGCCTAAGTGCTTCCTCTGCCGTGGCCCACCCGCCCACTCAGCTGGCTGAGAGAGGAATGTGTGTATATTTCAAGCAGCGCTCTCTCTCGCTCTCTCTCTGCAAGTTCTGTTCCCCAGGCTCTCCTCTCTCTTTCCGCTCCAAGCCAAGTTGTCATTACATAAAAAGCCCTTCCAAGCAAGCTCCGTTTCCCAGGCAATCCATTTTGCATAAGGCTACCAGCTGCCGGCAGCTCTATTCAGGTACAAAAACAATCAGCCAGCCAGACTCCCTTGCAAAAATGATCCCAAATGCCTGACTTCCTGTAACCCATGCTCTGCCAGCCTTTGAGGCATGTTGGGTATATATGAGCAGGTTCTCTCTCCCTGGTCATGTGATGAAAGAGTTAACATGTTTGTTTGTGTGTGTGCTAATTTCTAGCTAGTTAGCCTTAGGGACCTATAGAGAAATCTCCCCTAGAGTTTAAGTGGAAAAAATGCATAATCAGTGGATACTGGGATTCTCTATTGGCCAGATCAATAGATTGAGGATGTCCTGGGGGTGGAAGGCTTATCACTTTTTGTTCTAAGTCTTGCCCTGTGCACAGACAGGAGAAGTAGCCATCACTGTACCAAGAGGCAGATTAGAGACAGCAAGACAGAATGTTTATTTCTTTTGAAATCACTGTTCCTTTTCTAATAATCCTGGGGATTATTAGGAAGGGAATTGAAAACAAATTAGCCAGTATCATAATGCCTCTTTATAAGTCAATGGTGCGACCTCATTTGGAATACTGTGTGCAATTCTGGTCACCACACCTCAGAAATGATATTATAGCATTGGAAAAAGTGCCGAAAAGGGCAACTAGAATGATAAAGGGGTTGGGACACTTTCCCTATGAAGAAAGGTTAAAGAGGGCTCTTTAGCTTGGAGAAACAATGACTGAGGGGTGACATGATCGAGGTTTACAAGATTATGCATGGGATAGAGCAGGTAGAGAAAGAAGTACTTTCCTCCCTTTCTCACAATACAAGAACGCGTGGGCACTCCATGAAATTGCTGAGCAGTCGGGTTAGAATGGATAAAAGGGAGTGCTTCTTCACCCAAAGAGTGATTAACACATGGAATTCACTGCCACAGGTGGTGGTGGAGGCTACAAGCATGGACAATTTCAAGAGGGAATTGGATAAACATAGGGAGCAGAGGTCCATCAGTGGCTATTGGCTACAAGGTATAGATAGGAACTCTTGGCCTCGGGCAAGTGATGCTCTGTATTCTTGGTGCTTGGGGGGCAACAGAGGGAGGTCTTCTAGTGTCCTGGCTCCACTGGTGGACCTCCTGATGGCATCTGGTATTTTTGGCCATTGTGTGGCAAAGTATTGGACTGGATGGGCCATTGGCCTGATCCAACATTGGCTTCTCTTATGTTCTTATATTCCCTAATTAGTCATTAAAAGTTTTTCTCTTTATAGCTAGTACATGTGTGTGGCTGCATTTCCTTTCACAGGGCGCCTGCAGGCGGGCCCTATGAAGGGGGTAAATCAGTAGTGTCTTTAAGACCAACAAAGTTTTATTTCTTCAGGGGATGTGTGTGTTGGAGGTGAGGCCATGTGTGCCATCCTTTCTCCCACTCAGAAACACATTTGAGTCAGTAGCGCCTTTAAGGCCAACAAAGTTTTATTTATTTCTTTGGTGTGGGTGTGGATGTGTTGGAGTGGGGTGTGTGCGTGCCCTCCTTTCTCCCCCTCAGTGGCTTTTACAGATGCAAGATTGGTGGATAAGGCACAGGGCAGCAAAAGGCAGCATGACTTCAGGCCCTTTCAGACCATTTTTGGATCATCTGCTCCTAGTTCATGGCTGATAGTTTTATACTGAACACGTGAAGGCCACACTGCAAGTCGTGGTTGCTGCACTTTGTCATTGCTCAATACAAAGTGAAGAAGACTTCTTTTTACATTGAGTTCTAAACTATTTTTTTCCATTATTACCCCTTATCAATGTTCTCTCTACTTCCACATGCATTTGCATCTTGGAGTAGGGATTCTACTATGCAAGAATGATACTAAAATCTGTGGATCACGTGAACAAATTATACCAATATACAAGACCAGTGTTGGTACTCTTGAAGCAAGCAGCAGGAAGGTTTTTGAACCCAGTAGCTTTAAAAGTGTATAATTCTGTTCTGGATTTGCACTGTTAAATTAATTATCTCTCATGCCACTAAACAGTATCATTGATAAATGAAGGTTTTTGTCACCCTTGAGGAGTTGAGGGTTTAGGTCCATAGTTCCTCTAGTGCCACAGACCCATCATTGCTGCATTCTATTTTCATAAAGGCAATATTTACCCTGTAATCTAGGTATTCTCCAGTAATGCCAAGTGCTACAATCTATATCAACCCAATCAATATCACCTATTAATCCCACAATTTGTACTCAGTTTTTTGAAACTCCAGACACGCTTTTAGATATTTCTGTTCTACATATCTTTGAGAATTCTGGTGAAACTAATCTGTGTGTGTCTAGAGGAGAAGCCTAGAAAACTGAAGTGTTCCAAATTCAGCACTATTTGTAAACTGAAATTTAAAAAATGTAATTTCAGCCCGCTCACAGCTAACATCATTTTTGGCTCACAGGGTAAGATTTTTGCTTATGAGACTGCACACCTTACAGGGAACATTGGCAGTGACCCTCCTGGGATTACGTACTTTATGTTATCACCAGTTACTATCAATGTGCGCTGTGCTTATCTGTATAGTTTTCAATTTTGCATAGAAATATCACAAACCAGGCCATCTTTACCCAATGATCACTATTTCATTTCTTCTCTCTCTCTCTCTCTCTAAGCAAATCCTGCTGACTGAGGTTCCATCTCACTGCTTGTGGCTCCATCTTTTAGGTGGAGAGTGAGTGGCCTGCTGGCATCGATCCCAAACCCAGTATAACAGAACAGACACACTCAACATTTTGGGAAATTTTGTTGAATAAAATGGCCACAACTTTTATTGGTTACAGTATTGGTTACAGCATGGTCTCCAGGATCTGAAGCATTGGCTGGCCCATGCCAGTCAAAGTACCTCATCATACCCAGCCAGCCAGCTTGAGTGGAGAACCGCAGGATGGCAGGTTGCTAGAGCTCACATGCACGACTGCCCCTCAGTGGTCTCCCCTGCCACCTGGTTGTGAGGGTACTAAGCTCTGGTAGTCCCAGAGCAGGCTTGCTCCCAAGCCCACATGCCAAGACCCCTTAAGGAAGTCCCCATGTTCAGGAAACAGTAAGCAGGCCGATTGCCATAAATGGATCCAGCCCCATGCTGTTACTGCCAAAAGTTGTGACTAGACATAGTGCATAAGAACATTAGCAAAATAAGTTAACCCGGGTACAAATATCTAACTATAAACAACATTCAAATTATAATTGTCCCTAAATCTCTAACTACTCTCCCACTAAAAATGCCCATTCAAAAGGGAGGAATGGGTGGGCAAGCTGCTCTGTGGCCGGATAAAGAATGGGGGCAGTTGGAGAGCAGCCAGCCTTTCCCCCATGCAAGGGCCCTCCCCCCAACCCATTGGGACCCCGCAATTGGTCCCTGGGGAGTAGGAAGGGCCATGTTTCCTGCCACTGCATGCCCTGCCACCAGCCTCCGGCCCACTCCCCTTCCCCGCTTGGCACCGCAAAAGTTGGGCTGTGGCTAAGTTGGTTCCTGCTTGCATTTGACCAAGTGAACGCAGACCTGTGAGAGCTGCTACTACAGTAAATGACGGAGCCATGGGGCATTTCTTTTTGAAAATTAGAAGAACCCAAATGTTGGTGTCAAACTCACAAAAGCCGAGGCAAACAAGGAAAACACAGAATGCCTGGAATGCCAATCAAACAGGATTTTTTCTTCTCACACACTGTATACCTTATGAACAATATTAATATAAAACAAAAGTTGTGTGGACAAACTATGATTCTTCCTTTCCTTTGGATGCCAGACATATTTGCTGCAACAGCAATTTTCCTAGCAAGTTGGTGGATAATACTGTGTAGCTGAAGGAAAATACACCGTACCCTCAAAGAGTCAACAAACAGTTTCAGAAGAGGCAATAAAACTTGCTCTGTTTCACATTTGGAGCTGCAACTGAGCCTGGCCCTTATGTGTACTGAGCCAGCAGGGCCATAGGGAAGAAAGAAGAAGTGATGACAAAACAAAAGGAGCGATGGTACTCCTTCTGTCAATGTTTATCCCTCCATTTCCAGTTTATTTATATTTATTTATTTATTTATTTGATTTCTAGACTGTCCTCCCCCAAGTAGGGGTCAGGGTGGTTCACAACATTCAATAAATACACTCTGTCATTCCAATAAATAATCATTAAAAACAGGTCTAAAATTTAAACAACAACCAAACTATTCCAGATGGCATTAAAAATTTGTATCCTACCCCTTGGAAATCTCGAGAAGTGAAGGATAGAGAAGGTCAGGCTTAATGTCAACCATTGATGTTTTCAACCACAGGCCTGATGGAACATCTCTGGCTTACAGGCCCTAAGGAACTGCATTAGGTCCTGCAGGGCATGGATGTCATTAGGCAGAGATTCCACCAGGCCGCCAGGGCCAAAAAGGCCCTGGCTCTGGTTGAGGACAGCTGAATATCCTTCGGGCCAAGAATCACCAGAAGATTCTTCTCGCCAGAGCATAATGCTCTTCAAGGGGTATGCCAGAAGAGATGGTCTCATGGATATGTTGGTCACAGACTGTAGATACATTGGCCCTAGACTGTAGATTTCTATCCAAGGAGTCCAAAGAGGACGAGATATCTGGATATGAATGTTCCTCATTTCAAGTTGTGGGATTCAGAAGAGAAGTTTATCTCACAGAAGAGAAGATCAACTTAGTGTGCACGCAATATTTTGAGATTTTTTATTCTTATAGAGCTGATACTTGTAATGGGTGCCCCCCCCCCCGCTTTGGATATTTGTCTACCATCGAGTTTTGGCTGAGGAAATATCCCATGACTTGAAATGAGCAACATTCAAATCTGGACATCTTGTCCTGTTTGGACTCCTTGGATAGAAATCTCTTTGGATTCTACACAGAAATTTGTTTGTACTGAACTTCCATTTGGACTGGACTTATATGGTTTTCCATTTAGTAACTAAAATCTATAATTTTGATATGTAACCTTCTGATGTGAATGTGTTAAAAATAAGAATATTATATGAAAAATAAGGAAACATATCTCATTGATAACTTTATATTTTGTCCACCATATCACAGTTTCTTGTTCTCAGTGGGCTGTGTCAGGTCTAATAGTAACAGAAGCACCGACCCACCTCGATCCAGTTGCCTGCAAAGATCATTTGTGAGGGTGACCAGCACCATCTCCATCCCATGACCAGGGCAGAAGCCAGACTAGAATGGTTCCAAGGGCCTCCATATCTTCCAGGAAACTCTGAAGCTGCTCTGTCACCACTTTCTCAGTCATCTTGCCCAGAAACAAGAAGTTCAAGACTGGGTGGTAATTGGCTGGATTCAAAGATGGTTTCTTTAAGAGAGAGAGAAGAAGAGAGTGGATTTATACCCCACTCTTCACTACCTGAAGGAGTCTCAGTGCGGTTTACAATCCCTTTCCCTTTCCCTCCCCACAATAGACACCCTTTGAGGTAGGTGAGGCTGAGAGAGCTTTCTCAGGAACTTCCCTTGAGAGAACAGCTCTGAAAGAACTTATGACTGACCCAAGGTTGTACCAGCAGCTGCACATGGAGGAATGGGGAATCAACCCAATTCTCCCAGATTAGACTCTTCACTTTTAATCACTACAGCATACTGGCTGGTGTTACTACAACCTCTTTTAACACTCCCCCCCCGCCATAGACCCCTGAACTTCAAGACAAATTGATAATGTCCACCAGGGACCCCCGTATTCCCTCACAGCTATGACGAGCACAGGTCCAAGAGGCAAGTGGTTGATTTAACAGCATTCAGGATCTAGCCCGGGAGAGTCAGCTGAAGTTGTCAAATACAGAATCCAAAGATGGCCAAGAGGCCTCCAGTTCACATACTGTATCAACACTGGCAGACAGGTCATGGCGGAATGACAAGACTTATTCTGCAAAAAAGCTTGCAAAAGCCTCACAGCTAATGGATGCATTCCTAACACTCTCTGTAAGAGATGTTAGAGACCTAACTGTCCTAAATGATTGTGCCAGTGAGAGCTAGTGAATGCGATGGATGCTGCAAAGAAATCTCTCTTTGCATTCTTCACTGCCATCGCATAGGTTTTCATAAATGACCTATAGGATGTTCCATGGAGCTAGTTTGGGATGTGAATGAAGAGGGCATCGGGGAGCGATCTCAGAGAGACAGGTATTCCAGATCTATCAGCACATCTAACGAGTCACCAGGAGGTATCAGATCCCACAGAGGATTCTGGAAACAAATTGGATCTATTAGCCTCTGCAGGTGAGCATAAATTCACTTGCCACCTAGATGGGGAGGGGGTCGCACACTCAGCTGGATCTTCAGGGCATAACGATCTGACCACACCACCCTATCAACAGCAGTCAGATCCCATGCCAAAGATCAAATCCAGCATGTGGCTAACTTGGTGTGTAGGACCTGATACAATCTGGTAGAATTCCAGCACTGCCATGGATGACACCAGGCCCAGAGCCTGTCCAGAGGTAGTAATGTCAGCAAGAACAATGAGCCTCAGGAACTCCAAGGCCTAACCCACAGCAGCCTCTAGCAGGCTTGGTAGGCTGTCTGCTGTTGTGCTAGGCAGTCAGTATACCAGCCAAACAATTCTCAGTGTCCCTCAGGAGGCCAACACAATAAACACCAGCGATCTTTGGAGCGGGGAGTGACCTGAAGGAAAATGACTCTTGGATGAGCATTGCCTCCCCTCACCCTTTAGTCTAGGACTGATGGAGGACCAAGAAACCTGGAGGGGCTAGCTCTTTCAAGGCAACTGTATCACCCTCCCTGGCCCACGTCTTAGTCACGCATGCCAGGTCCACTTGCTACTCTGCAAAATAATTTTGCAGTCACGGTCTTATTATTGATGGACCTGGCATTGCACAACATCAAAGTTGGAGAAGGGTTTTCTTTCCTAACCTCATCACCAATGAGTCTCGAGATGGAATGAAGGTTGGAAGGAGACCGAGCATAACCATAACTCTGTCTCCTTCCCACCCAGTACCTTCTCCCACTGCCGTGTCTCCCTTTAGCCCCAATCACTGGGATCTCTGACCCAGCACTGGCACTCCAGTTGTTGGTGATTTTGGGTCCGGTCACACTGCCGTTTTGATTGGGATTCGCTGCTGTTTCCTTGCGCATGTCAGTTTCACGTTCACACGTGCCAGTCCGCCTCCCGCCCTGAAGCAGGCTCATTTGCGCAATGATGACGGGTTTTCCTGACCCCTGGAAAATCAAGTGTTTTCCTGGCACTTCCGCTTTGAATGTGCGATTTTGCCTATCTGGACAGCCCATCTTTCGCAATGATTGCGATTAGGGCCGTCTGAACGCTCTTTGTGTGTGTGTTTGTTTGTTTTTTAAAAAAGCTTCCGGTTTGAACGCTTGAGCAAACATGCCCTTAATAAATCCATTTAATGTTTAATAATGGATTTATTAAGCACATGTTTAGTCAAGCGCTCAAACCGGAAGCTTAAAAAAAACAAAAACACACAAAAGATGGCCCTGGAGGCGGGAACAAGAGGCGGGGGCTCTGGCAGCCTTGATGGGGCCGGCAAGGAGGATGGTGGAGACGGCGGAGCCTGTTTTCGTGGGGCAATGGCGGCAGCGGTGGCGGCACCCCCCCAAAGTGTCGGCAGGAGCAGCAGCCGCCCAAGCCTCCCCCGTGGCCGGCAGGATCACCTGGAGGGACAGCGCAGCAGCAGGCGAGTGGGTGCTGGAAGAGAGGGGCCAGCTGCATCTAGTCAGCCCAATGCGAAGAAAAATGTTCCCAATTTAAACAAAGCGGGAACAAAGCGCAATTACCTTTGCAGTGTGGCCAGAGTCTTTGTCTCTGTTTCCCCATCCCTCCCCTTACCCTCCTAATGCAACCTAATCTATAATTTAAAAATTAACAACTAACAGAAGTCGTAGAAGTAGTGACAGACTTCATGTTCCTAGGATCCCAGATCACTGCAGATGGTGACTGCAGCCATGAAATTAAAAGACGCCTGCTCCTTGGGAGGAAAGCGATGGCAAACCTAAACAGCATGATAAAAAGCAGAGACATCACCTTGCCAACAAAAGTCCGCATGGTCAAAGCAATGGTATTCCCCGTAGTAATGTATGGCTGCGAGAGTTGGACTATAAGGAAGGCCGAGCGCCGAAGAATAGATTCTTTTGAATTATGGTGCTGGAGAAGACTCTTGAGAGTCCCTTGGACTGCAAGGAGATCAAATCAGTCAATCCTAAAAGAAATCAACCCTGATTGTTCCTTGGAAGGCCAGATCCTGAAGCTGAAGCTCAAATACTTTGGCCACCAAATGAGAAGGGAGCATTCACTGGAGAAGACCATGATGCTGGGAAAGATTAAAGGTCAAAGAAGAAGGGGATGGCAAAGGATGAGATGGTTAGACAGTGTCATTGATGCAACGAACATGAAATTGAGCAAACTTCAGCGGACAGCGGAAGACAGGAGGGCCTGGCGTAATCTGGTCCATGGGGTTGCGAAGAGTCGGACTCGACTGTGCGACTGAACAACAACAAGAGTAACCACATAACCTACTAACATACTGCACTCATCTACCCGATCTCTCGCTAGCCCACTCTTGACTTACTTCTAGTGTTACTCAACAGTTTCCAACAGCCGGTTTCCAACTTGCCCTATTTGGGCAAGATAATAGAGAGGGCAGTGGCAATGCAGCTACAGGGCTTTTTGGATGACATTTCCGTTTTAGATCCCTTCCAGTCTGGCTTCTGCCCGGTCCACGGGACAGAGACAGCACTGGTCGCCCTCACAGATGACCTCCGGAGGCACCTGGATCAGATCCGGAGGCACCTGGATCAAGTGCTGCTGTTGTTAGTTCTGTTGGCCGCGTTTGATACAGTCAGCCATCAGCTACTGACCCACTGCCTCCCCAACATTGGAGTTCAGGGACTAGCTTTGCAGTGGCTTGTCTCCTTTCTCCAAGATCGGGGACAGAGAGTGGCGCTGGGGGATCAGCTATCCCGAAGGCACACACTGGATTGTGCCAAGGGGCAGTGCCAAGGGGCAATGCTGTCCCCAATGCTTTTTAACATCTATATGCGCCCTCTTGCCCAGATTGCCCGGAGGCATGGGCTAGGTTGTCACCAATATGTGGATGACACCCAGCTCTATCTGCTGTTGGATGGCCAGTCTGAATCCAAACTGGAAGACCTAGGTCTGGTGCTACAAGCTGTGGCTGGTTGGCTTAGGCTGAGCCAGATGAAATTGAATCCAATGAAGATGGAGGTCCTGTACCTGAGTCGGAGCAGCCCAAGCCTAGGGTCCCTCTCCTGACCTTCGATGGGGCACTACTCATGCCAGCACCGGAGGTTAGGAGTTTGGGAGTGCTCCTGGATGCCTCCTTAACAAGCAGGCCCAGTTAGCAGCTACTGCCAAGTTGGCCTTCTACCATCTTCGGCTGATTAGGCAATTGGTTCCCTTCCTGGAACGCAATGACCTGGCAACAGTGATCCAAGTGATGGTCACCTCAAGATTGGATTACTGTCATGCCCTCTATATGGGGCTGCCCTTGTCACAAATCTGGAAGCTGCAGCTGGTACAAAATGCTGCAGCCAGGTTGTTGATGGGAATCCCGATTCGGGAGCACATCCAACCTGTGCTAAAGATGTTGCACTGGCTGCCCATAGCATAACGGATTCGCTTCAAGGTGCTGGTTTGACCTTTAAAGCCCTTTATGGCCAGGATCCTGCATACCTAAGGGACCGCCTTTCCCCATATGTACCCCAAAGAACATTGCGATCAGGGACCCAGAACCGCCTGGCTCCCCCAGGCTTCAAGGAGGCTCCCCCAAGCTTTAAGGAAGCAACCAGGTCCAGGGCTTTTTCGGTGGCAGCTCCACTCTGGTGGAATGAGCTCCTGGAAGAGACTAGGGCCCTGCAGGACCTTTTACAGAGCCTGTAAAATGGAGCTCTTCCACCAGACCTTTGGAGCTGCCATCACTAACACCTCAACTGCCAATAGTTAATATCTACTTTGGTGGAGCCCTGGCCCGTAGGTCGCTCGAACATAGCTCGTGCCAGTGACCTAAGATAGCTGCAGAAGGCCGAAGAGCCAATTGGAATACGAGGAATGTTGCTAGCACTTTATTTTGTTTAAATTTTAATGTTATATTTATTAATGTATGTGATTTTATCATGACTGTATTATGGGAATCTTATCTGTTTGTAAGCCACTCTGAGCTGCCCTTAGCCGGGAGGGCGGAATAAATATTTAATTAATAAATAAATAAACAGTAACACTATCCTAAATTTTAACAATTCTTAATAATACAGCTTCATTGGTCCTGTTGCCAAAGAAGGAGAAAGTTGTATTCACCACTGTGATCGAATGGGCAGCAGCTGATTTATCTGTTGATTAGTCTGTGCCGGTATAAAAGTTCTTCATTGATGTTAAAGTGACCCAAATGGACTTGGAGGCCAGTGGACAGGAACCCAAACCCTGGGAGAGGAACATGGGCATTCCAAGGTTGCCCAAGCAGCTGCAAGGCCCCTCAAGGCCAAAGCTACCCAAGGCTCTACCCAGTGCCGACCAAAGCAAGTCGTCTGGGTCCCTGGGCCTTCTCAACTTCACTCCACAGTTCTATGGCCACCCAAAATAACAGTCTGAGGTGACAACAACACCCAACATTGGCAGACGGGACCTACAGCAGCAGCCCAGCTTGCCCAGGACTGTCCACCCAGGACTACATTCAGTCCTTGTAGGAGCTAATGTGGTATAGCAATTAGAGACTCAGAATAAAACTGGAGAGACTTGGATTAAAATCTCCTCTCTGCTATGAAGCTGAAAGGGTGACACTGGGCTAGTCACTGTTGGCCTGTACATGTGTTTAAAAGTGCATACAGCTTGCGCATATATAGTTAATTGTCTCCAGCAAGCCCTGCATACATACAAGTGTACACTTATAAGCTTCATATACGTAATTGTGTGCAAGGAGCACAGGAACATATACCTGTACATGTATAGGGCTTGCTGCAGAAGTTTAGCTGTAAGTGCATGGAGAGAGCCAAGTAGGTGTAATCCTGACCTCTATGTGCTCAAATAGGGCTGCCAGATCTCCAGGATTAGCAGATCTCCTGCTGGAAACCCTCTTCCTCTGCTGCCACTCAGTAGTCCAGCAGAGAAAAAAATAGGAGGGTGGATCGCCAGTGCTGGTGATGCAGTAATGTCACTTCCAGCACAACCTGGAAGCGACATCACTGCTTAGGGGCAGCACTCTAGCATTCACCCAAGATTCTCTGATTAAACCATAGGTAAAGGTAAAGGTAAAGGTTCCCTTGCTCAAAAGCCAGTCGAATCCGACTCTAGGGTTGCGGTGCTCATCTCCGTTTCAAAGCCGAAGAGCCAGCGCTGTCCGAAGACGTTTCCGTGGTCATGTGGCCAGCATGACTAAACACCAAGGTGCACGGAACGCTGTTACCTTCCCACCGAAGTGGTACCTATTGATCTACTTGCAATTTCTTGCTTTCGAACTGCTAGGTTGGCAGGAGCAGGAATTAGAGACGGGAACTCATTCCATCTTGTGGCACCTGAGTCTTGAACTGCAGAACTACTGACCTTCCACAGCCTGCAGTTCAGCGTCTTAACCACTTGAGCCACCGCAGCTCCTAAACCATAGACTACTGGCCTAATGCTAGAGAATTGCTCCTATGAAGTGATGACAGGCCCAGATCATGCTAAAGCAATGTTATGGTGTCTCTGCTGATGTCATGTCATTGCTGGGGAGGCCCACTTCACCATTAAATCTCTCCTGCCAGCTGGCAGCTTTGGGCTGGCAATTTTAAGTCAGAGTGTACCGCTCTGAACAAGGCTTATCTCTCAGTCACCACATTACAAGATTTGTTCTGAAGATAAAAGGGGGGTGGGGCTGTGCATACTGAGCTCCTTGAGAAAGGGTGGATGTGAGACAGACCCTAACCAGCTAACTGTACTGGCTCCTGTGGGCAGGAGTTCATATTGCTGACTCTCCATTGAGAGATCTTTCCTACAGCAGAAGCTCATGCAAGGCTAAGGAAATGTTGGCAGGAGGTCTACCATGGAAAGGCTCTGTCTCTGCAGGAGGGTGCCATTGGCCTAAGTACTGTTGGCCTCTGCCCAGCTGGCAACATAGTCTCACTTAGAGAAACTGATTTTGGATTAACTGGGAGGCTAGCAGTAACACTCATTGTGGGTGGTAGGCACAGTGAGAGAAGGAAGTCTTTTTTCTAGGACAAATGAATTTTTCTAGGACAAATGAGAGTTCAAATGGCCAGCACCTAGTCCTGGACCCTGGAGGGAGGGAACTTCCTAAACAGTGAAGGGAATAGTCTGAGCAGGATGAGAAAGAGGTGGACAGGGGGTGGAGGAGCTACCCAGTGGGCAGACAGACACTGCAGAGATCCTTCTGGCTTGGAACATGAATAAGGGTGAGGGGAGTTATAAGTTGCTTTATAAATATAAACACCAACCTCAACTTCAAATGATTATTTAGAATAACATTTCTTTAAAAAAAATTAACATAAGCAGCCCAGAACAATAATACAAACCAGCAGCTTGGTACAAAAGAAAGAAGTTCCATAAACTAGGAGCCATTTTTGAGAAGGCACTTCCTAAAGAAAGGAGATGCAGGTTTTGCATGAGTCATTGGATTGGATACTATATATCCATTTTTCTAAAGTAGGCATTTTCCTGCATTGAAAGGAGAATTCCTCTGATGCAAGAGGCTCCTCTATCAATGGAAGATACTTTTGCATGAGGGGAAGTTTCCTTCTGTTAGAGGAATGCACCTTTGCTAGTGGAGCAGATCCATGGGATGCAACTCATTAATCACGTTCTTGTAGAAAAGGATGGGTGAAAACCTGTGGTGCTTTCATAGAGCAGCATCAAATGTGACAATTCAATGTGTCCGGATCACTTGTTCGTTTGCCAGATGACAGTACAGGATCATAATGTCTAGAAGGGAAACTTTACAAGAAAGTTGCCCAGGTTCTTTGCACATCTGTACCCTGAGCAATTTCTTGTCCTGCTGGCCTACAGTCGAATTCATCACAGATTCATCTGGCTCCACAGAATCATCATAAGTGACATCTGAAAATTCCCATTGTCTTCTGTGCCGTGACCTCCAACTTTAATGTATATCCATCAAAAATGTGGCTTGAGCGCTAATTGAAATCTTCTAACAGCGCACCCATGTTCAAACAAAAATATCCATTCCATTTGTTTAAACCTGTAAAATAAAAAAGATTGAGCACACAAAGGATCTCTCATTTCCTAAAATGTTTCTTCATCTCATTTCTGTATTTTTAAATCCATTAAAACAACCCATTACATCTCTTGCATGCCATTTCCTCGCCTCTTGTCATTTTAAATTTGCAAGTTCAAAATAGGTGGCTGTAAAATTATACTACTCGTATGGAGGTTGTTTTTTTATTTTTTGTAATGATATCTTCTCAGGTAATGAAAAATAGGGGTAAGCTCCATCAAGTGAGTCATAAGATAATGCCAAGCAATTCTCTGCCTGAACTCAATGTGAAGAGGCTTTGCAGATCAAGTCTTAAAAAGAATTTTTTTTAATTGATGTGAAGAGAGGCATATAGATTTCTCATTCTGCTCCTCCCTATTTCTTTCCTCCCTTGCCCTGCTGGATAAGGCTGTTAATCAGGGCTCTTCATATGACAAACCAGAATGTTGCTTCTGTAATTTACCCAGGGTTTTTTGGGGGGGGAGGGGAAGCGCGGGGGAAGTATGCACTTTTGTGATTTATAATTTTTAAATGGGTCATTTAAGATGTGCAATATATGAAATAATTATTCAGGATGGCAATAATTCTCTTCAATGTGATGTTAATGCAATCAACCATTTATTGAAGTGATAACAGGCTAGGCTATTAACTGGTAAACAGGTAATTAAGTGTCTAACTATGTGGTCAAAGCATCATGACAGAGAAATGGGTGTTCTTTTTTCAAGTGAAGTACCTGTAGAAAGCTAAATATGTTGTCATTTGCATAATATTTTCTCTGTCTTTGGCCTTCCCTACAAGGGCTTTGTCATGATGATCTCAAAGTCCTTCCATCCTTACTTGTTCAGTTCTGTTGGTAAGAGAGTACCTAGGAATACTCAAACATCCTGCTGGTTCAGCTCCTGGTTCTGTTTACCAGTTGTGAACAGCGAGCTGGTTTTTCAATGCTCTGTTTGTCAACTTATTTGTGACTTCAGCTTTGTTGTTGTTGTTCAGTCGCACAGTCGAGTCCAACTCTTCGTGATCCCATGGACCACATCATGCTAGGCTCTCCTGTCTTCTGCCATCCTTCAGAGTTTGCTTAATTTCATGTTCGTTGCATCAATAACCATCTCATCCTTTGCCGTCCCCTTCTTCCGTTACCTTCAATCTTTCCCAGCATCAGGGCCTTCTCCCTTCTCATTTGGTGGCCAAAGTATTTGAGCATCAGCTTCAGTATCTGGCCTTCCAGGGAATAGTCAGGGGTGATTTCTATTAGGATTGACTGATTTGATCTCCTTGCTGTCCAAGAAACTCTCAAGAGTCTTCTCCAGCACTATAATTCAAAAGCATCTATTCTTCGGCGCTCAGCCTTCCTTATGGTCCAACTCTCGCAGCCAAACACTAGCACTGGGAATACCATTGCTTTGACCATACGGACTTTTGTTGATAGGTTGATGTCTCTACTTTTTATTATGCTGTCTAGGTTTGCCATAGCTTTCCTCCCAAGGAGCAGGTGTCTTTTAATTTCATGGCTGCAGTCACTGTCTGCAGTGATCTTGGATCCCAGAAAAGTGAAGTCTGTCACTGCTTCCATGACTTCTCCTTCTATTTGCCAAGGAGTGATGGGGCCAGATGCCATAATCTTAGTTTTTTTGATGTTGAGTTTCAAGCCAACTTTTGCGCTCTCCTCTTTCATTCTGAGCAAGAGGCTCTTTAGATCCTTTTCCCTTTCTGCCATTAGAGTGGTATCGTCTGCATATCGGAGGTTGTTGATGTTTTTTCTGGCAATCTTAATTCTGGATTGTGATTCATCCAGGCTGGCATTTTGCATGATGTACTCTGAATATAAATTAAATAAGCAGGATGATAATATACATCCTTGTCGTACTCCTATTCCGATGCTAAACCAATTAGTTGTTCCATATCCTGTTCTAACTGTCACTTCTTGACCCTTATACAGGTTTCTCAGGAGACATGTGAGGTGGTCTGGTATTCCCATCTCTTTAAGGACTTGCCACGGTTTGTTGTGATCCACCCAATCAAAGGCTTCAGCATAGGCAATGAAGCAGAAGTAGATGTTTTTATGTTACTCCCTTGCTTTCTCCATAATCCAGTGAATGTTGGCAATTTGTTCTCTCATTCCTCTACCTCTTCGAAACCCAGCTTGTACTTCTGGCAGTTCTCTACCCATGTACCGCTGAAGCCTAGCTTGTAGGATTGAGCAGGACCTTGCTAGTGTGTGAAAAGAGTGCAATTGTGCAATAGTTTGAACATTCCTTGGCATTGTCCTTCTTTGGGATTGGAATGTTAACTGATCTTTTCCAATCCTGTAGCCACTGTTGCATTTTCCAAATTTGCTGGAATATTAAGTGCAGAACTTTAACAGTATCATCTTTTAAGACTTTGAATAGATGAGCTGGGATTCTATCACTTCCATTAGCTTTGTTGTTAGTAATGCTTTCTAAGGCCCATTTGACTTTGTACTCCAGGATGTCTGGCTCAAGGTCAGTGATCACACTGTCGTGGTTGTCAAGGACACTGAGATCCTTCTTGTATAGTTCTTCTGTGTATTCTTGCCATCTCTTCCTAATCCCTTCTGCTTCTGTTAGATTCCTACCATTTTTGGCCATTATCATGGTCAGATTTGCATGGAACAATCCCTTGATTTCTCTAGTTTTCTTGAAGAGATCTCTAGTCCTTCCCATTCTGTTGTTTTCCTCTATTACTTTGCATTGTTCATTCTTGAAGGCCTCCTTATCTCTCCTTGCTGTTCTCTGGAAATCTGCATTCAACTGGGTAAATCTTTTTCACCTTTGCCTTTCGCTTTCCTTTTTTCCTCAGCTATTTGTGAAGCCTCATCAGACAGCCACTTTGCTTTTTTGCATTTTTTTTCCTTTGGGATAGTGCTGATTGCTGCCTCCTGCACAATGTTATGAACCTCTGTCCATACTTCTTCAGGCACTTTGTCTATCAAATCTAGTCCTTAAACCTATTCTTCATCTCCACTGTATATTCTATAGAGATGTGCTCTAAGTCAAAGCTGAATGGCCTAGTGGTTTTCCCAGCTTTCTTAAGCCTGAATTTTGCAAGGAGTAGCTCATGATCTGAGACACAGTCAGCCCTAGGTCTTGTTTTTACTGACTGTATAGAGCTTCTCCATCTTTGACTGAAAATGACACAGTCTGATTTTGGTGTTGCCCATCTGGTGATGTCCATGTGTAGAGTCGCCTCTTAGGTTGTTGGAAGAGGGTGTTCACTAAGGCCAGGGTGTTCTCTTGACAAAACTCTGTTAGCCTTTGCCCAACTTCATTTTGTTCTCCAAGGTCAAACTTGTCCATTATTCCAACTACCTTTTGACTTCCTACTTTATCATTCCAGTCCCCTATAATGTAAGGACATCTTTTTTTGGTTCTAGGAGGTGTTGTAGGTCTTCACAGAACTGCTCCATTTCAGCCCCCTCTGCGTCAGTGGTTGGCGCATAGACTTGGATTACTGTGATGTTGAATGGTTTGCCTTATATTCAGACTGAGATCATTGAATCGTTTTTCCCATTACTGCCTTGACTATAACGGTCACACCATTTTTTCTATGGGAATCTTGGTCACAGTAGTAGATATAATGGTCTTCTGAATTAAATTCGCCCATTGTCCACTTTAGTTCACTGATTCCCAAGATGTCAATGTTCAGTCTTGCCATCTCATTTTTGACCACATCAAGCTTACCTTGATTCATAGATCTTACATTCCAGGTTCCTATACAGTATTGTTCTTTGCAGCATCAGACTTTCCTTTCACCACCAGACACATCCACAGCTGAGCGTCCTTTTGGCTTTGGCCCAGCTGCTTCACTTTTTCTGGGGTTACTTGTACTTGCCCTCTGCTCTCCCCAGTAGCATATTGAAACCGGCCAAGTCTCCAAAATCTTTAATTTTTTGCATCAGTCGTGGTATATTCTCTAATGGATCTTGAATCATAAACATTACATCATCCGCAAAGGCTCTATATTTATATGTAAAGCCTCTCGTTGTCAGTCCTTTAATATTCTTGTCTTCTTTTATTTTCCCCAATAATACTTCCAATATCCAAATAAACAATAGTGGAGATAGGGGGCAGCCTTGTCTAGTCCCTTTTCGCACTTTAAAATATTCCGTTTTTTCTTTATTAACATTCAATGCCGCTTTTTGATCCGAATAGATTGCAATAATCATATTTAAAAAAGATTGACCTATTTCCATTTTCTCTATCACTTGCAGCATGAAGTCCCAGTTCAAATTATCAAAAGCTTTTTATGCATCCAAGAAGAGAAATCCAACTTCTTTTTCAGGGTGTTTATCACAATATTCAATTGCATCTATCACCACTCTTAAGTTTATAGAAATACAAATCCTGAAATATCAAAATGATTCTAGAAAAGAATGGACACAGAGAAAGCTCTAGCATAGGTTGTGGCTGATCTAACTTCATTCAGATATATGATTAAGAGTTGACCTAGGTGGGAACAGCAGAGGTGTCACATGGATTTGTATGGAGAGGAGTCGAACTTCAAATGCACTGGGCTTTAAAGATAAAAACCAGCACTAATTGAGCTCAGAACACAGTGGCAGCCAATACTGTTCTGTTATAATTATGATACCTTGATCCAGTCAGCAAATGGGCTGCCCCTCTTTCATACTGACTGAGGTTGCTGATTTGTTGTTGTCTCTTGTAGTGTGCATTGCCTAGGTTAACAATCTAATCTAGGTTATAGTATAATGGATCAATAATCTAATCCAGGTTATAGTATAATGGATCAATAATCTAATCCAGGATATAGTATAATGGATCAATGTACCCAGATTGGCTGAGCCCAGATAGGGGCTCCCATGATTTTTGAACCTCCATTAATGATGTCTAATACAGACTTTCTTTATAACTGTGGTATTATATGATCTGTACTTCAACTGGAGTGTACTGTCAGGTTCAAAAGCAAGTAGATCCAGGCATTCTTGATCAAAAGAAAGGCTTTATTGGATTACAGTGCTAAAACCCACAGTAGATGGTCATTGTCAGGAATGGGGGGCAAGAGCAAAGCAAGCAGGGTTATAGTATGATGCAAGCAAGCGACTAGCAAATGAACTGTAAGCGCGCGCACGGGAAACTCCCGGCGGGAGAGTTACTTCATGAGCGGGAGACGACTCCCCCCTCCCTTCGTATTCACAGGACTGGAAAATTCTCATCAACACAAGAATAGCCCAAAGCCTACATTCAAGCCACCGTGATAAGGAGAAGCGGCAAGGGAAGAAGCTCCCACGTTACTGCCTGCATACCTACGCAAGCGCAAAGCCAAATAGGGAACACATAACAATGGACTCAGTGAGAAACATCAAACAGCCCTTTTTTCTGACATGTACATTGGATCAGAGAAGTTTGGTACACAGAGAACATAGTAAGTGTAACAGTTTACAGCCAAATCATATTCAGCCATATTTGGCTTGATGCTAAAAGGCTCCACACAGTTTTAGGCAATTCTGCAGGATACAGTTCAGCAAATGCAAAAGCAGGAAAGCTTCTTCACCAATGTCACTGTCTCCTCACAGGCTATTAAATGTGCTCTAAGGTGTGCTGTATCTAATTTCACATGAGTCTTTCACCAGCAATGCTTAAGACATCTTCCCTCCCTCTTTATCTCCCTCAGCTTGCCATTAAACAGGATATGGGCTCTCTTTGGAGAAGGAGGAGGGTATCAGACAGTAACTTTAGCCCCATAAATCCCAATATTCTAGACTGCCACTAAGGCCTCTGTGACAGACTGTCAAGGGTTAAGGCCTAACAGAGTCTGAGAACCTTTGAAAGACAGGCTGTTGGAATGGAATTCTGTTGAGAAAGTCAGTTAAGGAATGATGGTTGGGAACTGACAGTTGAGGAAGAGACAGTTAAACACTGATTGTGGCTGATCTGTGGCTAAGAGAGTGAGCGGATCAAGGATGATCCTCATTCAAGCCAAAAAAGGGAAATATTAAGAGTGGTTGAGCAGTGGAACAGTCTGCCTCGGGAGGTGGTGGATACTCCTTCCCTGGACATTTTCAAGAGGAGGCTGGATCACCATCTTTTGGGTATGTTGTAGGTATGTAGGGCTATCTTTTGGCTATGCTTCTACAGAGTGCAGGGGGTTGGACTAGATGACTTGCAAGGTCACTTCCAATTCCATCATTCTACTAAAGAGAAGTGATCCCTTTCCAATTAAGAAGGAAAATAGCTTCTAGTACAGAGAAGTGATTCCTGTCCAGTCAAAGAAGTGAAATAGCTCTTAAAGAAAGGAGTAATCCCTGCTTTGTGTATAAAGAAGGATTTGGGGAACTTGGTTGTATGTTCCTGCCTTCTAAACTTTATGTGTCGGTGAAACTCAGAAACCTATGCTTGAGTGTTTAAGCAGAAACTGAAAAGAAAGCCTCTCCCCTCAAAGTTTTAAAGACCTTGTTGAAGAGCAGACACACTTTTTGGCAACAAATTACCTGGCATTTGGGTACATAGTCACCTCAGTTTTATTATCTGTTCACCTCATACATGCCACACCTGATTCCACCTGACCTTTTCTTCTCCAAGTTAAATAAAATATTTTGTTTATTTTGAACTTTCAAAAGCCTCTTATGTGCCATTTCACAAGCAGAATATAAGAAGGTGATTTCATCTCTTCCCTCAGTTCCCTGAACTGGGCCAACAACTATAAATATAGATATATAAAGCTACAATTATTTACACATACACACTAAAGCAACTGGTGAGACAGCCATAGACAAAAAAATAAGAAAAAATAAAGGGGCTGTTCAGCAAGAAAGATGACAGAAGGGAGAATCCTGCATTTGAGGGAGGTAAGAGAGTGAGATCATCATAGCCTCTATCAAGCTACTGTCTCAAAATTCCCCAGAGCATTTGGAAACCAATGGGATTTAGAGGTGTACCATCTTAATCAGTTCCCTGCCTTAATCAGTTCCCTCCCTTTGCAATCACCCATGCCTTCAGTAGACAAAGATCTGACTATGATAAGGGTTTAATTTCCATCTCCCTTCCAAGGTCAGGAGAAACCTGGTACTAAAAATGTAGATCTACTGTATGTCCTGTTTTACACGTTCACATGTTGGGTCCATAATAACCTGGAACACTCTCACTGTTGACACAAAGTCCAGACTTTGGCCAAACAAGATTGCATTAGCTTGAATAAGGAAGTCCCCCAAGACAATTAATCTCCAGCTCCAGACCTGAGATCATATCCACGTGCTCAGACTGGACATCCACAGGCAAGCTAGATAGACAGTAAAACAACTGGAGCCCCAACTTACCTCTGGAGCCCAACACAAAGTACATATTACCAATACCTGCTATTGTGAACCTACAGAAGGAATGAACTACATGGAGGATCACAACACCACCCCATCCTCCCATCTGAGGTTGATTAAGAATTATGTACCTGGCTGGGGTCAAATGGGACAGAGTGATGTTGTCCAATCAGGACTCAAACATGCCAGTTCAATTTGTTCTTCCATTAGTATATCATGGATTCCAGAGATCTTGTTTTTCCCTGAACTGGCACTCCACAACATCAACTTAGAAGGGTAGATAGATATCACTGAGAGCTTTGACACCAGGGATGCTGTGAATTTTGCAGCAGACATATCTGATAGACAAACATGCCATGTTCAACAGTCGTAATCAGTTTTGAGCTGAGCCTCAGATCTGTTTACCTGTCTTCTGTCAACCCTGGACAGTTGTCAAACAGTTTACTTATTGTTATAGAGTTTCATTTCCTTGCTTTGCAGGAGCTTTCCTAACTGTCCATAGGTAAACTAATTCTACCCCAGGTTGTGGCTGCTTGAATCAGGTATTTAAATAAAGGTGGGAGGATATATTGCCCCAAAGGCTATGCAAAATAACTTCAATAATGTGAACTAGCAAATCATAAGATTTTTAAAATAGAGTTTATTTATAATTACCAGCTGATTTGCTCACTCCTTATTTAAACAATTGGATGCTGTCTAGCCTGAAACAACAATATGTTTGGGGAGAGGGCAGAAACTCTCATTGGGCTATGTGAGAATGTGCCTGTGTGCAGGGCTGACTTATCCATTAGGCATAGTAGGCACAGTGCCTGGGGCCTGCAATACTTTTAGTGGCCCACGAAAATATTTTAATTTCTTTTAAAATCAAAAGAAAAAATACTTTTAGGGTAGAAGACCCCTGCAACCCTAAAACATACTTCAACTGCATTGGCATAAAGACAAATATAATTCAGCCTGGATTATATTTGTCTCTGTACCAATGCAGTCGTAAAATATAATTTATAATATTTTATGGCAGAAGGGGCCCACAAAAGCAAAAGTGCCTAGGGCCCATGAAAATCATAATGTGGCCCTGCCTGTGCGGAACACTGACAATTGAACTGTGAAAGATAATCCAACAAATAAACTTGTACTGTTTGCAGATAGCCTAATTGACCATTGAACATTCAGCAGAAATTTTGCAGGCTTGGCAGTCACAGTTAATTTTGGCTCAAATTTATATGAATTCTCCCAAAGACCTTGTTTTTCTGTAGTGAGAAGGGAAGGGGATTAAGACTGCCTGGATATGCCCCTGCAGCCCTTTAGCCTTCTATATTAAAGTGCTTCTTTTTCTGTTGTGAACATTTCTAAAGTTGAAACCTAACTGAGCATTATGCCTGTTCAGTTTTTTAGCCCAATCCCTACTTTGGGGGGAGGGGATAGGAGCTTGACAGTGGCTATTCATTGGCAAGTAAAAAGCATCTTGTACATTCTCAGAGGGAACCACTCTTTCACACACACAAGTTACAGCAAGGTGGTTTTCAATCAATGATTAAATAAATATCAGGTGGTTGAGTGAATTTCCACCCTTCCATGGCCCCAACTATTCTTGAAGCAAAATTCCCACTGTAAACAGAGGAGGCAACACCAAAATAGCATAAATCTCACTCCAGTTTTCTCCCTAGTCTTCTCACTTATCACTGTGGACATTAAAAGAATAGAAACATTAAAAAGGAAGCAAAGAACCTATAGTGCCAGGACTGAAGAGAATGAATTGGAAAGGAAAGAGTTAGCTGACTCACCTCCAGTGGACTTGTGGCTGCTCCTCCTCCATTCCTTTCCAGACAATCAAGACAAAAATGGTGTGCATATTTCCCCTGGTATCTTCACAACTAAAAGGGTTAGAGATTCCTTTTTTAAAGAATGGCAGCTGGGAATTTACAGGTGTGGTAGGCAGTGCTCCCTCTAAGCTGTGGAGTCTTGTGCACAAAAATTCTGCTTTGTGAACCACTGGCATTAAAGTTGTGAGTGAGCGATGTGACTGCTGCATAAATTAGTTTGCTCTGGAGCCATCCTTCCTGAGCTAAGACAAAAATCTGTGAGCCAGAGGCTAAAAAACTGTGAGCTAGCTCACACTAACTCAGCTTAAAGGGAACACTGGTGGTAGGGCATATATCTGACCTATGTCTATGGGCCTGAGGGGAGAATACGATAGAAGTTTATAAGAATATGGAGGAATGGTGAGGAGGAATAACTTGCCCCATTCTTTCAAACTGCTAGAACTTGGGGTCATCCAATGAAAGTGACTGGCAATAGATCCAGATTAGGCAAGAAAATTTGTGTGTATGCGCGCATGCGTGTGCAACATGTAATTTGTAGAAATC
Organism: Gekko gecko; assembly: GCA_029375565.1. Taxonomy (NCBI): domain Eukaryota; kingdom Metazoa; phylum Chordata; class Lepidosauria; order Squamata; family Gekkonidae; genus Gekko; species Gekko gecko. Next base: position 276,001,342 of record JAPDNY010000001.1, read on the forward strand.
AACATCACAACAAGTCACCAGCTTAGATGGCTTTAAAAGTAGATTAGATAAATTCATGGAGGGTAGGTCCTTCAGTGGCTATTAGCCATGTTATCTCCTCCATGTTCAGAAGCAGTAGACCTCTGAATGTTGGTTGCTATAGGTCAAATAGTGGAACAGGGCACTGCCTTCATATGGACTGCCAAGAAGCATTTGAGTGGCTACTGTCAGAAAAGAATCCTGCACTAGATGCTCTTGTTCTTCTCATGATCTTATTGTTGATTGACTGATAAGTAATTGCTCTAAATATAACTCTTTTTTGCCATGTGATAATTCAGAGTTGATCATCCTGGGACTGGAAAGAGAAAGAAAGAAAGAAAGAAAGAAAGAAAGAAAGAAAGAAAGAAAGAAAGAAAGAAAGAAAGAAAGAAAGAAAGAAAGAAAGAAAGAAAGAAAGAAAGAAAGAAAGAAAGAAAGAAAGAAAGAAAGAAAAAGAAAGAAAGAAAGAACATTGCTGAGGGGAAAGAATACACAGCAAGCTTCATGATTTCTTTTAAAAGACACTTTTAATATGACAATTATCATTAACTCTGATTTTTCCACTACATAAGTGACAGCGAAATTATCATGTCTGTACCTGCATATTTAGAGCCTATTTCACCATCCCTAGAGTAAACAAAGGGGGAATTACCTAATCCCTGTCTGTGGCATCCTAGAAATTCTGTCAAGGAGTTGAGCTGTTGGATCCATTTTTCTTTAATATATTTCTCTTTTAAAAAATAGCTCTAGCAAGAATAAATAGAGCTGGGAGACTGTACTCTGCTTTCCCCTGTCTTTGGGACATCATTCTCCAATTGCTGCTCTGGTTTAGCCTGGCCATTCTTCAGCATAATAAAGGGTCAATAAATAATTAATGAAATAAAAGCCTTTCTTCCACTTTATTAAATGATGGAGGAGTATAATAGGCTGATGCTGGTGAGAGCCGTCTGTCACAACTGTACAGATTCTATAGATCCAATCAATTTACACCCTTCCCTAATTCTTGGACTTCAGAGTCCAGAGGACAGAGCCTAGATCTTTTGTTTGTGCATGGGTATATTGTATACTCTGCTGATGTCTGGATAAAATAGCTGTAAAACTGGAGAGAGAAGGGGGGACGGGAAAGGAACAAACTTTTAAAAATTTTCTCAGTAGCCATGGGTTTGCATAGATACCGAATTCCACACTTTAAACTGGAGGCTATTTATTTAGATTTTTTAAGTCTGATTACTTTGAAATATCTTTCTTTTAATTTTTTATGCTTACATACTCTGATTTCAAAAGGCAGGGACAAATATCAATATCCTAAAAGTAGGGTGCTAACCATCAATAAATTTAATGTTAATCAATTAAACTAGTAATTGGTCAATCAGCAGGCACTGATTTTAAGTTTAACTCCTGGAGATTCAAGCTGAGGTCACATTGCTTTTTTAAAAAAGATTATTTTAATTCTGGTGTAATAGAAACATTAAAGATTATATTCCCTGTGAAGAATCATGTAGAGTTGTTGCTTACTGAATTGCAAATTCTCATATGTCCCAATATCTACAAGTTGCATATACTGAGTTTTTAGAGTATTTAATCAACTGGCAGCCCTAACTACAAGATAAACAGGGTGAGAAAATGTTTAAGTACTTTCCCCCATCCTTGCCTCTCTGGTCTCTGTGGTTTTTCAATTAAATAAGGGGTATAGGGCTGTAACAACATATGTCTGAGTTTAACATGGTTTGGCCCTGTGATAAGCTGAGCTTTATCAGTGAAAAGTCCCATCTGTCCTTAAGTAATAAGATTAAATACCCATCATTTCCTCAAAGTTATCTGGATTCATCCTATCCATGAACTACCCCTTAGCGTAGCTATACCACGTGAGATCTGGTTTTGATAAAGGAGAAAGTGAACTGGTGGCATCATCCTCATCGTCACAAACTGGATTTGTGAACACCATTCTGCTAAGCAAGGAGCTTTGCTTCAGCGAAAAGAGCCTAGATTAGGGCCTAATTACATAATACATTATTTTTATGTACATCTTTGGGTCCACCCCAGGCCCTGACAAAGTAGCTTATGCTGGGAGTTCCTTGCTAGAACTTACATTGTCAGCTGCATGAGGGCTAATTCAAATTAGACTGTTATATGTGGGGATATGGGACTAAAACCTTCCCTCTGTGCTGATTTTTAGACCTAAAACACCCTGGAAAAACACTATTTACCTTTCTGGTAAAGGTATGCGTACTGGTACGCATGTAGCCTTTTAGTCCCTGGAAATCACCAGTAGACAAAAAGCTATTATAATTTATCACACCAATTACTAGACTACTCATAAACATCTAACAAAAAAAAACTCACACTGAAGTGAATAGAGATTACATTTTAGAACTACTAGTAAAACTGAAAACTAATAAGACTTTAGGTCCAGACTGCATATACCCAAGGGATCTTAAGGAACTCAAATGTAGAATTATTGATCTACTAATTTCTGTATAACTGGTTGCTGAAACTGGCCTCCATGCCAGATGACTAGAAAGTAGCAAATGTCCCATTGATTTTTTTAAAAAAGGTTCAGATAGGATCCAGGGAATTATAGCCCAATTAGTCTAATATATATTCCAGGTAAATTAATAGAAACTGTTATTAAAGGTAGAATTATTAAGCCAAGAGGAACAAAGCCTGCTGAAGGAAAATCAGCATGGTTTCTGCAGAAAGAAGTCCTGCCTCTACAACTGTTAGGCATTCTTTGAGAAGGTTAACAAGCATGAGGATAGGAGGTATTTGGTAGACATTATATACTTGGTAGACATTATATATAGCAGCCATTTGCAGGTGATACCAAATTATTTGGGATCATGAAAACTAAGGTGGATAGTGAGAAGTTACAGGAGGATCTCTCTAAACTGGGAGACTACACAGCAATGTGGCAAATGAAGTTCAGTGCTGATAAGTGAAGGAGATACACACTGGAGATCTTGGGGTGGATAGCTCAATTTAAAATCTGAATACCTTCTCAGCATTTCATATAGGATGCTTACAAGAGGGGGTCTAAAATGGCATGGCCAGAAACTCCTCCTGCTTTGCTTATATCCAGCCAGATGGAGTTCAGAACTTAAAAGTTAACACACTGTTTTGAGTTCTTTCAGCTGGTCCTTTTGCTTATGGCAAAATGTTGATTTGCACCCCTAGTCTCCTAGATCTTAGTCCAACACTCTAACAATACACCAGCTGTAGTACCAGCAATGCATATGCACCAGCATTACAAGGCAGGGCAGAACTTATATGGAGAAAAGGGGTGTTTCCTCAAAATATTCATAATTAACAAACCACTTCTGAATTAATCCAAGGGGAATTCACCCATGATGTCTTTGAATGGGATTGTCATTGCTATTTATGTAGTCAGCATCTACTATGCCTGAATCATATAAAACAGGTAAGCCTGTAGTGTCTTTGAAGAACATGCAAGGTGACCTACATAATGCTCCTTAGGCTTATCCCTGCAGTTCAGTAAATCATGTTCCAACAACAATTTATGCCTTTCTCCAATATCTCGTAAATCTTTCAGAATGCTATAACCAGCTGACTCCACAGTTGATATAACAGGACATAGATGGGGCAAGAAACTTCCTCTAGATTTATATCAATTTCACCCAAGGTGGGGCTAACTCCAATGTTCTTTGGATGAACATCTTACTGATGAATTTTGTGACTATCGCTGAGCAAAGAACATGGAAATTTACCACTCTCTGAGCATTTATGGAGCATATACACAAACACAGGAGTATATACAAAGATTTTTTTAAAAATGAAATGGCTGGCAAAGGTTGTGGAATTTTTAAAATGTATTTACTTCATTTATGCCCCATCCTATTCCCTAACAGGAACCCAAAACAGCTTACATCATTCTCCTCTTTTCCGTTTTAGCCTCACAAAAACCCTGTGAGGTAGGTTAGGCTGAGAGTGTGCAGCTGGCCCAAGGTTATCCCACAACCTTCCTTCCATGGTAGAGGGAGGAATCAAACCTGGAGTCTCCTTAGTCCAGTGTGCTAACCATTACAGTACATGTTGATGGGAGGCACGACTGATCCCATTCCTTTCCAGCAGGTGCCTGTGACCATTCCACATATGTGTACAATGCTCATGACTGTAAGTGGTAGCTCAAGAAAGAAAATGTTATTATTATTTTATGTAGACAACAATTTAGAAAAATATGAAAGTAGAACTGAGGCATAATTGTTAGCTGCCCTGAGCCCATTGGGGAGGGCGGGATATAAATTTGAATAATAAATAAATAATCAACTTTTTCAACCATGAAACGTGTCAAAATAACATAAATTAAATTGTGAAGTGAGATAGCTTAGGATGAGACTGTTTATGGCCCCTTCCCAGGGCCCTGCTGCTTTAGATAACATTACTTGGGCACTGGAACTTTTTGGGGTACCTATAGCCACCTGACATGAGGCATGGGTTCTTTTTGAGATTGCTTATTGCACCATCTGTTGTTTTATTGGTTTTATTGTTTTACAAATTTTATGTTGTAAGCTGCCCTGAGCCCACTCATGGGATAGGCTGGGGTATAAATTAAATTAAATTCAATTATTATTATTATTATTGATGATGATGATGATGAAACAAGAGCCAATACAAGCCTGAGATACAATTCTATAATATAAATATTAAATACAATTCTAGCACTGCAAAGCAAAACAGAAGCATCCAGGAAAATCTCGATAAAGCATCTTCAGGGCATCATGCTTAAAGTTTATGATAACGGTCTGAAGAAGTTTGACCGAGTCGACCCTGCTTAGCTTCCGAGATCTGACGAGATCAGACTTGCCTGGGCTATCCAGGTCAAGGCAATTCAAATAACAGTTTGGCAGACATCAAACCACATGATTAATTATTCACCTGTTCAGTTTCACTCTAATTTGTCACTGGGAACATTTGGAAAACGTTTTAATTTTTTTTTCTCCTGACTTAGCTTCAGCAAGCAGATAACAACAGAATGGAATACTTAAGAATGTAAAAACCTAAGAAGAGCTCTGCTGGCTCTGACCAGTGGTCCATCTAATCCAGCATCCTGTCTCACACAGTGGCCAACTGGTTTCTCAGGAGGACTAACAACAGGACATAGAGGCTGAGGCTTTCCCCTGATGTTGCCTCCTGGCATTGGTACTCAGAAGTTTACTGTCTCTGAATGTTGAGGTTTGCCTTAGTCATTATGGCTAGTAGCGACTGGTAGAGCTATCTTCTATGAATCTGTGTAATCTTCCTTTAAAGCTGTCTATGCCTGTGACTATCTATATGTCTTCCAGCAACAAATTCCACATTTCAATCACTCGTGTAAAGACGTATTCCCTTTTGCCCATCCTGAATCTACTGCCTATCAGTTTCATTGGCTGCCCTGAAGTTCTAGTATTTTGGGAGAGGGAAAAGGGTTTTCATGGTCTGCTGTGCATGCTTTTTATAAACCTCTTTGATAATCCCCCCAGTGCATAATTCTCCAAACCTCTATCATGTCCCCCCTTAGACATCTCTTTTCTAAACTGAAATGTCCCAGACTCTTCAGCCTTTTCATATAGGAAAGAAACTCCAACCCCTTAATCATCTTGGTTGCCTTCCTCTGTACTTTTTCCAGCTCTGCAGTGTCCTTTTTGAGATACAACAAGAAAATGTTGTGGGCTTCTGAGGCTTCTTCCTGGGGGTGGAGTGGAACAGACCTGTAAACTGGAGAAAAGACTTTTCGTGTTGTGGAATTAGGGCCTGGATTGAACCTCAGTCCTCTGTTAAACCTATGTTACTTTAATTTCTATAGTAAAGTATAGTTGAATCTTTGGTTCTGTTTCCCAGGAGGCTTCAGCACTCTGCTGGTGCTGTGGCCTTCTGGTACCAATAATCCTGCACATGACTTTTGCCTTACATGACTTTTGCCTTTTGGAGTGTTTATACACTATCAAATTCTAAATAGATAGGGTATCTGTAACTAGCTTCCTTAACTCTCTGGAGCTGAATTCAGACGGCAGTTTGACCCGATATAGCTATGTTCTCTAAACGGATTAAACTGGCAGGGTAACAATGTCCCCTCTAAGCTGAGTTAGTGTGAGCTAGCTCACAGTTTATAGCCCCCATCTCACACAATTTTGTCTTGGCTCAGGGAGGATGTTGAATATTGAAATGCTACGTGTTTCCTGACTTAAAAGTGAGTAATAGAATAAATTGAGTTTTGGTTTAGAACAACTGTCTCCCTCTCTCCCTTGATGCAGTTGGGATCCCTGCCAGTTTATCTCCCTTCCCATTGAACACAGTGGGGGTGGGAGTCCATGAAAAGGTTCCTGCTCTCCTAATTTCCCCAACATTTGGGTCCACAGGTCAAGTTACTAGCAACTGTGCTGCTTTGAGGAAAGATGTGTTTAGATTTCCCCAAACAACTGACAACTGTACATTACCTGAAAAATATCAAAAATATTATCTAGAAAAGTCCCAAGTCAAAGTAATGTTATTTTGCTCAAACCTAATACCCGGAACAACTCTCTATGTCAACTGGCAGCACTACAATAGAGGTGAGAAATTTTTCAAGAGGGATTGGTGAGATTATAATGATGTGGTCCTGCAAGTATTTACAAAGGACTCATCCCAGAAGAAGAGCTCAGAGATACAAAACCAATCAAACACATAGCAAAGTCTGATACCGCTTTGGAATAGCAGAAAGAGACCCTGCTGTCTTAAGTTATATAAAAAATAGGTTACTCTGTGGTGACATCCCCTTTTCTTCTTGGATACAGATGTAATAGAAAAGATATGTTCCAGTATCTTCCATTTCCTGGGAAGGTGATGATAGGCATGGTGACCGTGCAAGTTCATGTGATTCTGGGAGAAATGATTATCTAGACCCATTTCAAGATTCTCTAGATTCAGGTCTAGTTTTGGAATGGAAATGGGCTTGGTCCCCCGACTGATGACCTCTGACAGGAGGGTTGGGAGTGCATCCCTGCATATTCTCCTGGACTTCTTGGCAGCATTTACTATCATCAACCATGGTGTTCTTCTGGAGTGACTGGCTAATCTGGGGGTCGAGGACACCATGCTTCAACCAGACTGGTAGGATTCTGCTCCTCACTGTCTCTTTCTGAAGGTGTTGTGGGGGGACTGCTCCTCAGCCTCATGACTTTTATGTTATGGGGTTCCAAAGAGCTGATGCTCTCCATGCTACCTGAAACCACTGGGAGAAATTGCCCAGAAATGTACAATGAAGTATCACAGATACACAGATGAGACTCAACATTACTTCTCTCTAACATATGAGGATGTGATGCATAATGTAAATATCAGAGTTTGAGTTTCAAGAGCATGAGACAAACAGGAACACATGACTCATCTCAGAATTATGTATTGATTATTATTGATTGTCATTTATTTATTTATTTGAAAATGTCTGTTCCACTCTGCAGTAAAATCCTCAGAGCAGTTAAAAGATCAAGACCAAAGTTAGAATCACAGCATAAAATAAAATACAAACAACCATCAAAACCAGCAAGCAGATAAACTTAATGATAGCCAGCAGAGCTGTAGCACACAAAACCAAAATTTTCATCAGAAAACTAAAAAGGAGTATCAACAAAATATCTCAATCATTATCATTACTGATTTAAGCCAAAACCTTCCTTACTGAAAATCAAAAGTGTTGAAACAAAACACACACTTCACAGAGGAAGGAGTAGCAATTCTTGGTGCCATCACCAAAAAGGCCCTTTGCATACATGACTTCTGATAACAGTGGAACATAGAGCAGAGCATCTTCCACAGGCCTATAGATAGGCTCATATTAGAGAAGATGATCCTTGAGACAGATTGGGCCCAAATGTTTAAAGATCATGAATTCAATCTGGACATGAAAACCAAATGAAAGCTGGTGAAGCTGAGTCAAAGCTGGATTGCCCTCACTAGCAGGTGGCTAGTGTAACCTCAGCTTGTGGGTTCTGTGGGGGAGAACTTGGGATGAATCTTGCAATAATTTAGAAGAAGTGAAGCATTTTTTAAACTTTTCACTTAACATCATGTAACAAAAACATAGATCTTAGTAACACAATAGAACAGTGATATTTTAAAGTCCAAACAATAAACTTTTCCCTCCTTCACAGCTTGTGTCACTCCCAAAGTCCATCTGTCTCCTCTTGTTGGTGGCCCAAGAAGTTTCCAGCAGAACACTCTGTGCACCAGCTTCCAAGATGAAGGTCCCAAACAAACTCCCCCTTAGATAGCACAGCCCTGAAACAATAATTCTTAAGTTTCCCTCCCTTACCAGTGTCCATCCATAAATCATAGTTACCTTAAACAAGGTGTTAAGAGCCTATGATTAAGTTCAAGCTCCCCAGCAGGGCAGTCTTGCTTCCCTCCTTTGCTTTCCACAGTCCACACCCTTCTACATCTAGAAGCTCTACCCCTTCCTGGTTCATTCCATTCCTAGCTAGGGGTTACACTAGCACAGTATGACCTTTGAAGACAGCCCATATAGAAAATTTTTGAAGACAGCCTTACAGTAATCATTTGGAAATCACTAGGGTCTTTTAAACTGTGGACAGGTCAGACTTCTTTTCTACTTATCTCAAGTTATATGTAATCAATATTTCATCCAACAGTGGAGTAGTATGGATCTTTCACATACACAAAAAATCCCTCCTATAATTTAGAATTCCCCAAAAGTGATAAAGGTAATAGCTCAGAGGTGTAACATGCACTTTGCATGGTCAACATGGTTCCATTATCTGACTGAGGCCGATTCCACACTAATGCTTGCTCTGGTGTCATCTCCTGATAATATTTGGGGCAGTGGATCATTTCCCCGCTTGTTGCTGCAGGGTCAGCAATTGACCTGAATCTAAGGGTCTTTCCCTCTGGATTTTTCCTCTCCGCCAGCTTCAGGTTCTTTTTCTTGCTACAGGGCTGAAGTTGGGGCATTCTAGTGGGGAACTCGTGAATCATGGCTGTCTTCTTTCCACCCCTTTAATGCCCCTCTGCTTCTTTCCCTCCCCTTCCTGCATCTCTCCAGCCCTTCAACGCCCCTCTGCTTCTCTTCTCTTCTCTTCTCTTCTCTTCTCTTCTCTTCTCTTCTCTCTTCTCTTCTCTTCTCTTCTCTTCTCTTCTCTTCTCTCTCTTCTCTCTCTCTCTCTCTCCTCTCCTCTCTCTCCTCTCCTCTCTCTCCTCTCCTCTCCTCTCCTCTCTCTCTCTCCTCTCCTCCTCCTCTCCTCTCCTCTCCTCTCCTCTCCTCTCTCCTCTCCTCTCTCTCTCTCCTCTTCTCCTCCTCTCTCTCTCTCCCCCTCCCCTTCCTGCCTCCCCCTCCCTTTCCTGCCCTGGCACAAGGGTTTTTTTTGTGTGTGTCCCCGTGTTGCGTTACAACACAATACTGATCCATCGTTGATTGGCATTTAAATGTCCTTTTAAATGTACCTCTGCTGTTTCCCCATTTCTGCATTGCAATTTGCTATTTGTACAAATGTAGTGCCATTGTTAAAAAGATGTATTAAGGGTGACATGGAGGCGTGGACAAAAATTTTCGTGGGGCTAACCTACGGGCCGCTATGCCACTGTTAAAAAGATGCATTGAGGGTGGCATGGCGGTGTGGACACAGTTTTTGCAGGGGTGAAATGTGTTGCGTTGCATGTCAGCTTCTCTCCCTTCTCCTCCCCTCCTGCTTCCCCCCTCCCTTTTTCGACCTGGCACAATACAACTACACATACGTAAAGCATGCCTGTTTTCCATTGGGTGGGTGTGTTACAATGCAACCACGCCCCCGATCAAAAAAAAGGAGGGGGAAGAGAGGGGAGGGGCGCTAGATTTGGGGCAAGACAACAAATTCAGGTCAGAGTTCCTTGATACGGAACTCCTCCAACAGAATCGGACCAATTAGGCCTGGGAAGAATGGAGAGCAAAGCATTAGTGTGGAATCGGCCTGACTCTATACAAGGCAACTTCCCATGTTCAATTTAACATCTTTGTTTCAGTCAGTGATCTTTAAGAAGGGCGTGGTGTTAGCATTAAAAATAAAATAAGGCAACCCTAACTGAAAATGGGATGGAAGGTGGCATGGTGTAGCTTGACCTTGTCAGATCTAGGAAGCTGAGCAGGGCTGGTACTTGAATGGGAGACCACTACAGAAGATGTTGCAGAGGAACCACCTCCGCTTCTCACTTGCTTTGAAAGCTACTTGCTGGAGCTGTCATTAGTCATTGCAACTTGATTGGACCTTCTTATGTAACTGATGGCGATACACGCTTGCTTTGATCACCATCCAGGTCCACACCAACTAAGAAGGATTTCTCCTTCTTATCAGAAAAAGAGAGAAAAGAACTAGATCAGCAAAACTGTTCTCCTTTCCCCAGTAACTGACTGCATAATTAAAACTTGGAGGGGGGGGGAGAACAAAAAGGAGGGGGTGAGAGAGACACAGATGTTTTACTTGTATGTAACTCAAACAACTTTAGAGTGTCCTAACTGTGTATAGGCTATGAATACATTTCATGCTTCACTCACTAAGAATTAGCATTAAAAGTCACCACAGTGAACATGGGGAATGGGATGAATTTCAGACTACTGCACAAACCAGCCACTTATGTTGTTTGATGTCAGCTGCAGTCACATCACAGCAGACATCTTTTGCAAGACTAGCAAAAGAGGTGTCATTTTTGACATGGCTGTCTGTCCCTTTTCCCAGCTCAAGTGACAGGATTCAGAGCACTCTTCCTGTTTCTCACTGTTAGATACAAATCCAGGTGCAGAGAGGATTCTCCCCGGCTCCTCTTTGAAGAATGTCAGATTGGCTCTGTTTCTTTTTGAAAAAATCTGCTCCTTTGGACTAGCTGACACTTCAGCATGTCATACAATGCTGCATTTCAGACAACAGATAGCACTTTGGGGATGTGGAATCACTAATCTAGATGAAAATTATGAATAAAAAATAAGAGTATGTATGACTACACACCATCAGGGGATGGATACACAGTGCAACATTATGAATTCCCAGTAAATTGCCTCTCTGGTACAACTATAATAACTGATAGCCCAGATATGATATTTGATGTGCAATTTTTTAATCTCAGAATTTCTGAAATGTAGGCATTCTGATCCTTGCATGTATGTTCCAGTATGTTCATATAGTTATTCCCCCCCCAGTTCATTTTGCCTCCCCCCATCATTACAATTCACTTCTAATTCACTGTGAAAAAAGAACAGTGATCAGGCAGTGAGGCTTCAGTAGATTTACACAGGAAAAAATACAAAGTTCTGTAAAAGTTGCCTGCATTTTCTGAAGCTACAGAAGTCCTTTTTCTTGATGTGGACACTTGGTGGACTTGGCACATACTTGAATTACTTTGGGTTGTTAAACCCACTGTGACAAGCCTGTTCTAGCACCCAAGAGGACTCACAGAGCCTCCTATGGAACCAGGTCCGTTTTAAACTCTAAACCTTCCCCATCGTTATTAGGTGTTCTAAAGGTAGCAAGAGTATAGGAACGAGTTTGCTGCCATGAGGTAAGTTTTGGGGTGCACAAGTAGAATACTGAGATAATTGAGGCAGGGTTTTTATATAGACAACATGGAAGGTTTGTTTATTTACAGGTCAATTTCAAAGAACAGATCAGCAGCACAGGCCGACAGGTAGACAAAGGAGAAACCTGGCTGAGGCACATAAATTTAAGCTAGTTATAGCTTCAGAGTGTGGTTTGAATTTTCTTTAATGTTTTCAGGCACAAACAGTGGCTGAGTTCAGACTGGCAGTTTGAAGCGGGAGCCAGTCGTGGCAAAAAAGCCCCGGAACAAACTGTTCCGGGTTTTCCCGGTCACACTGCGCCGACTGATGCAGGAGCATACCGGGAGGAGGCACGGGAGCATTCAGACTGCTAGCCTGGAGGCGCAGCTGTAAATGGCTTTTCCCTGGTAATTTGGCTATGTGTGCATGTGTGCATCCAGCCGATTTGGGGAGGATCCTGTTGTGCCGGCACCACACTGGGCAGTAGAGTGGAGCACAGCCAATCATATCGCTGCTGCCTTATGTGCAACACAGGTTGTTCCCGGCTTTTTGGGTTGGCGTTCACAGTTCCCGGAAGCAGAATGAAGTGGGATAAACGGGCTCTCAGGGATTTGCTACCGCTTTTACCAAATATCTTTTAAATGTGGGAGTGAAGTGGAACAGCATGGGTTGACTACGGGTGGGAAACACCAGGCAGATGTGCCTGTGTGAACGCCCCCTTTAATCCGCTTGTAAAATGTGGCTGAAATGTGGCTATAGCGGGGCAAACTGCCAGTCTGAACTCAGCCAGTCTTTTACTGATTATCCGCTAGGTAGGATCCTCTCACCCACACAGGATTCCACCCACACCAGCCTGCCCTTTCCAAGAGCCAAACTAAATGGTACAAAGTCTGTTCATTACCAGAGACAGATCTAACTGTCCATTTACTCTATTCTCTTCCAGAGACAGAGCTAAACCACTCTGCCATGCTTCCAGGCAGAGTTACCCTTCACTCTGTTTGCTTTTTTACTGAGGCAGACCCCAAAACTATCACCACACTCTCCCTAAGGCAGACCTGAACATTCTCCTGCTGAGCTCTCCAGTACCCCATCCCCCCCCCGCTCAAAAAGGTGACTGGATGCTGGAACAACACTCCCATAGGATCAGCTAAGTGGCTGTTTTTCCTTCAGAGGCAGGACAGCCTCCTGTCCATCGCCATAATGCACTGTCCTGAATATGTAGAACGGTTGCTCTGTGGCCAGTCTTTAAGCAAGTTTAACCAATTGTTGCTTTTTAGATCCGCCTGAGTGGCAAGCATTACACAATTTTAAAATGTACATCTGCTTAAACTGCATTTTTGACTGAGTGGACTCAGATCCTGTCTATTTCACCATGAACAGCATGGGGAACATGCAACAAAACAGAGTTTGTTCTCCTGGGGTGATGTCGCACTAAGTTTACTTTCCTTTCCCTCCGGGTCTAATTGACCCGATCCTATGTGGGCATTTCCACATTATGGAATCTGACTTGGGTTTGTCCCAGGTTTTCAATTCCGCATGCCGCCTTGCCCCGGATCTAATGGTCCTTCCCCTTCTGTTTCCCCTCCTTTTTTTTGAATGGAGGTGGGGTTGCATTGTAACACCCCCGCCCACAGACGTGATCTATATATATGCGGGTGGGTGCATTGTGATGCATCCACCCACATAAAACCCAAATTTGCACATCCGTGGTTATGTTACAATGCTACTGGCAGATGATTGGCCAGATTTTTGATTTTTGAATTTAATTGGCCAGATTTTTAGATTTTTGAATTTAAATCCCCTGGAAAATGGGATGAAAGGTTAATACACCTGGACCAAAACATGTATGGTGTAGTGGTTAGGACTGCGTACTCTAATCTGGAAAACCAGGTTTGATTCCCCACTCCTTCACATGCAGCCAGCTGGGTGATCTTGGGTCAGTCACAAATTCTTTCAGAGCTGTTCTCTCAAAAGCAGTTCTCAAAAGAGCTCTGTCAGCCCCACCTACCTCACAGGGTGTCTGTTGTAGGGAGGGGAAGGGAAAGGAGATCTAAGCCGCTCTGAGACTCCTTCAGGTAGTGAAGGGCAAGGTATAAATCCAACTCTTCTTCTTTGAAATTAATTCCCAGTCTAACATTTCCTTCACATTTGTAATATCTGGTCTCCTTTTTAAACTTGAACATACCACATATGTGGAATATAATTATTTGGGTGTTTCCACTTTGAAAAGCAGCAATCATAACTTGCTACCCTCTTGGTAGAAAATAAAATCAAGGTCTCTGAAGTGACTAAACTCTTAATGCTTTTTGTTCTTTATTCATTTTCCACCTCAGCTGATATCTACAACAACAATATCCCTCCAACGGTAGGGAGTGAATGCATTTTACTTCTTGAGACAGGGGAGTAATCTTCACAATTTATTGCAAGAGGGGTTTTATCATTGTTTAGAACAGAAACTATACTGGCTGAGTGCCCTTAATGATCCATCTTTGACCTGAAATCTAAAACCTGCATACTACTATGCATCCAAGAAAAGTCTTCCTAGATGGCTGGAAAAGTGGCTGTACAGATTTTAACCTCTGTTTGAATTCAATTGATATTTATGTAGCAATATGGAAAGGATGGGGGAAAGTAAAAGTTGGTCACGAATCCAAGGTGTAAATCGTATGACCCCTGGAACAAAAGAGTGTATATTTAAGTGCTTCTCCAACTATGACTCAATGGTGCTAGTCATGTTTGTTAATTTTTTCTAAACAAGTTGTTTAGAAAGAAAATTACAATTGCCAGGATTCATTGGGAGGGAGTCATCTCCATTTCAAGCTATCTCTTAGTTCCTGTGGGATATGCTTTAGTCCTGTCTCTTTTGAATGCTCAGATATGGGCACTAATACACGGTCAGCCAAATTCAAAACACTACAGAAAGAAAAGATGGAACCAATTCCCTAAAGCTTTCTTTAGCGACTCTCATCCGTGAGATTTTCCTGCAGGAAAAACGTTTCAAGAAGCCTTGCATCAACAGCTTCTTGAGACTACCAATAGAAGTATGGGGTCAAAATCCTTACTTGGTATACACAGAGAAATGTTACTTGGATTGTTTTCAGCCATTTTGTTCCGTTTAAAAATTGCTTTCCTTTGTTACAATCAAGGTCTCTTTTAATATCTTTGTTTCATTTTGTTCTGCATTTTTTTCCAGCTTCCATTCCTTGGCCTTGGGCCACTGTGAGAAGGAAATAGGAAAATACCAGAAGAAGGCATTGTGAAGATCACTAAATATCAATGTTTTAGCCATCAGTCAATTAGTTGCATCAATCAATTAGGGGCCGCAGTGACTCAGAGGCTAAGACGCTGAGCTGCAGACTGGAAGGTCTGTAGTTTGGCAGTTCAAGACCCTAGTGCTGCGTGACAGAGTGAGCTCCCATCTGTGGCCCCAGCTCCTGCCAACCTAGCAGTTCGAAAGCAAGAAATTGCAAGTAGATAAATAGGTACCGCTTTGGTGGAAAGGTAACAGCATTCCTTGTGCCTTGGCATCTACTCATTCTGGCCACATGACCACGAAAACATCTTCAGTCAGTGCTGACTCTTCGGCTTGGAAATGGAGATGAGCACCACCCCGTAGAGTTGGATTCGATTGGCTTTTGAGCAAGGGAAACCTTAACCTTTTACAATTAGTTATACTGAAACTATTAAAAATAGGGGAAATTCCACTCTGATTTTGATTAGTGAGCGCTCATCCTTAATACTTAGTCTACAAGGAAATTTCCAAGTAACAGCCTCACTGAAATGAATCACAGGTATGCAAAAACTCAGTAGTTTCCATTCATTTCAATGGGGAAAAACTCCCCATTATTATGCCTTCTGTGCCTCTTAGGAAAATGCCTCCCCTCAGTCTGCTTTGTCTTACTTCATGCACACACTATGAGGGTTCTTTTTCATTGAAACTAATTTATCACTAGAATCCTTAAATTTACCTTTATACCTTGGAAAGATATATTTTAAATGGAGGAGAACTAACATTATTTCCTTAACATGCAAATCTCAGCTTTCTCTTTCAGGGAAGGTATGTGAGATTTTCTTAATGCAAATATACGTATCAAAAGAGAATGAAATATTAGCCACCCAGCTGAGCATTTTTATTTTTAATATTCTTTCTGTGCACAGATTCACTTGGATATTCTGAAGCCATTTTTTGTCACCAAATGCATGCTTTCTGCAGTTTCAGTGGTCGAATTTGGAGGAACAGCATGGAATTATATCTTTAAGGGCCAAAGTATACCCCTCCAAAAGAAAAATAACAGAGCATCTGTGATCAAATCTCTTGTAGCCATTGGGGAGGGAGGTGAGTTAAGTTGGGCAAACAATGCTGGAAAACAATTTTTTAGTCCTCCCTTCCTCAGGAGTCTGTCTGGTGCTTGTACAATTTCTGTATGGAAAAATGCAGAGGACATTTGGTAAATGGCAAAGGGGAACAGGCTAAACATTAGACTTGTGTGCTTCTTTTGTTATAAATTACAGTAATAACAAAAATGGGGTGTTTCATAACTATTTTAATTAACATAAAAATGAAACCAGTCACAGCTGGTGTAGTGGTTAGGAGTGTGGACTCTAATCTGGGAGAACCGGGTTTGATTCCCCACTCCTCCACATGCAGCTGCTGGTGTGACCTTGGGTCAGTCACAAGTTCTCTCAGAGCTGTCCTCTCATGAGCAGTTCTCTCAGAGCTCTCTCAGCTCCACCTACATCACAGGGTCTCTGTAGTGGGGAGAGGAAGGGAAGAAGATTGTAAACCGCTCTGAGACTCCAAGTGAAGGGTGCAGTATAACTCTAATTTCTTCCTCTCTCTTCATCTGAACAGCCTATGAGGGAAAAAAAGTTTTTCTTTCATTTGGTTCTCTTCCATTTGTCTTTGCAGATTTCTCTCAAATTTTACTGGTTTCACTTTTGCAAGGCATCCAGTAGGGTTGCCAGCCTCCAGCTGGGGCCTGGAGATCTCCCCTGGATAAAATTGCTGTTTTGAAGGGTAGACGCTATGGCATTTTACCATGCTGAGGCCCCTCCCCTCCCCAAACTCCACCATCTCCCAAAGTCACCAGGTATTTTTGAACCCAGACCTGGCAACCCTAGCAGCCAGCATTTTCCTATTAAGGGCATAAGGGGAGAAAGCAGTAGCCACTAGGATTACATAAATGTATGAAGTATTCCTTAGGTATTCCAGGGGGGATGGAGGAACTTACCAGGAGAAAGAGAAAGGCCTAGTCCACATCACTGGTGTTACACAGGAAGTGACATTATCATGCCAGCAACTTCCAGAAGATGCACTGGTATTTAGATAAAAACTCTATGGTAAAACCACTTCTACTATAGAGTTTTTGCCCAAATACCACAGTATCGCCCGGAAGTTGCTATAATGATGGTGGTATCATTTCCAATGCTCTTTCTAAGCTGTGGAGTCTTGTGAGCAAAAATTCTACTTTGTGAGCTACTGGCATTAAAGTTGTGAATGAGTGAGTTGGCTGCTTCATAAATCAGTTTGCTCTGGAGCCATCCTTCCTGAGCTAAGACAAAAATGTGTGAGCCAGAGGCTAAAAAACTGTGAGCTAACTCACACTAACTCAGCTTAGAGGGAACACTGGTCACTTCCTGTTTGACACCAGTGATGAGGCCTAGGCCTTCTTCTTTCTGCTGGTAAGTCCCCTGCCAGCCAGCTGATCAGCAACTAGAGGGCAGGGTCTAGTGGCAGAAGACCCCCACTTCTACCAGGGAGTCTGGCAACCCTAGGTATTCCAATCCTGAAGGATATGGGGTTGGACTTTGCCTTCTGTTCTGCTCTCATTTTATTACCCTGCTGTACCAAATTTCCTCCAGCAGGCTGTCCTCTTCTGCTTGCTTGCTGCTTACTGCTATCCAAAACTTATTCCCTGTCCAAGCAAGTTTACCTCAAAGTCCTCCAGCTGCTGCCTGCCCACTCAGATTCCTTACCCTCCTTGTGTCATCAAATGCTCTTCCCTTGTCAGTCTACCTCTTCTTGGTGCTACTGTCCTTCAAGCTAAGCGATTGCAGTGCTATCTGTGTTACTGTTTGGAATCCTTCATATCAGTTCTTCCGTAGACCTTAATGTTAATCATGAGTGCCTTTCATTGCCTCACAAAGGGGGACCCTTTTATTCTGTCTGAGATTTGGTAGTATGCATATCACTGGGAAGTGCTACAATCCTCCTGACATGTCCCATTTGGATGGAAAAGCATGCAAATACAGACCTGGCGAGGATGTCTTCCATTGAAACCAATGGGAAATAACAACAAGATAGAATTACAAAAATGGAACAACAATAATGAAAACAACCCAATAATGAAACAGGCCCTTTTGGAATTAATTTAAAAAAACCTAAAGAAACACAACAAACTCCCATGTACAAGTGTACTAAACAGAGGGTTGCCAGTCCCCAGGTCCTGGCGTGGGTTCCCTCAGTTTTGAGGCTTCAGCCCCATCCCAAAACATCTCAATGCAACATCCCCAAAATAATGACGTCATCACATTGGGGATGTCATGCCAAATAAGAGCTGCAAAGGGAGCTAACAATTTAAAGCATACATGATAAAATACATTATAAGACCATTAGAAATAAACCCACCTCACAAACATGCCTCATTAAAACAAATTTAAAACTAGCTAAAATAGAGTTTAAAATACTTATAAAGTGGTTAAAATATATGCAAAACATAAAACATTACTTAGGAAGAAAGGATCTTTGAGGGAGTGCCAAAAGAAACAAAAAAGACTTCACCTGCTGTTGGAAGATGACAACAGAAGGGGACAGAGGAATCTCCCTGTAGAGAGAGTTCCAGAGCTTTGGTGTCATGACCAAGAAGACCCTCTCCCAGGTTACCAGTGAGAGCCAGTTTGGCATAGTGGTTAAGTGTGTGGACTTTAATCTGGGGGAACCGGGTTTGATTCCCCACTTCTCCACTTGCACCTGCTGGATGACCTTGGGCAAACCATAGTTCTGTCAGAGCCGTTCTCTCAAGGACAGTTCTAGAAAGAGCTCTCTCAGCCCCACTTACCTCTGTTAGCCAAATTGCCTTATTTCTTAATAATATCTTGGGGAATTATGTTATTAAATGGCAATAGGCATATAAGGGAGCAATAACCTACTTATACAGGAGTCCTGCTTAGTCCAGTACTCCAGAAATAGATGCAGAGACCAGATCTTAATGAAGTGGTTTCTTTACTAGGGAGTTTGCACACACATACAATAAAACTCAAGCACACAAACAACACAGACCTAAGAAAATTAGACAGAAAGGTATAGTGACACTTGCATTAACAGGAGAAAGTCATCAGTTGGCTGATACTGACCTGTCCAATTAGATGAAGCAATCCTGCAGCAAAAAATAAGGGAGACTATAAGGAAAAGGGGTCGTTTTCTGGCAGGCAGAACACGTGGTAGACTCTGGGCAGCACTTAAACTGAGAGTCAGCAGGGTAGGATGGGGTCAGGTAGAGAGGAAGTGAGAGAGAAATCAATGGCGAATCCTGCTCTTTTTACACTTTATTTGGGCTAGGGGTGTGTGTCCTCTAGTCACGTCCCCTAGCCATGTCCCCAGGAAGTTTCAACACAAAAACTAGTTTCAGGAGGATGGGGGCTCAATGGTTGGGCAATAATACTTCTATTAATTCTAACAGTGGCACCTTTAGAAAACACTAGCAGAAGCGGCCAGGGTATTGGTGTTGATAGTCCGATGATTGCTGTGGTGATGGGCTTGGCTGGTATGTGTCAGCCAGCTAATCCTTTCATGGAAACAATTCTTTTGTTATGCTTGAGAGCATACGTGCAGCATCTGGCGCAGATGGGGGGAGAAGTAAGATGCTTGCATGCTGGAGGAGATGTCTGCTCATGGCGTCTCTGTAGAGATTCTCAGTTCTCTTTTGCATGGCATGGCATTCCTCTACAGCAAACTGTCACTGGCTTCTGTGTGATTTTTGCAGCTAGGGTGCTTGGCTCTCTCTGTCTGCTGCGCTGCAGGTGAGAGGTGGCTGGTAACCCACAGATCCACTCTTGGTCTGACACGTCATCTCAGGAAGAGGCTTCCCTCAGCTGGGCGTGTGTCTACAGTCCAGGTAGTTGGTATCAGCGCATGGTCACCACACAGCCCATTCCCTTGGCACACTTATTGCACAGTCTAGCTATTAGTTTTGGTTCATAAGTCCATGAGAGCATTGTAAGCTCCTTGCATGACAACACCTCACAGGGTGTCTGTTATGGGGAGGGAAAGGGAAAGGAGTTTGTAAGCCACTCTGAGACTCCGTGTGAAGGGCAGGGTATAAATCCAATCTCTTCTTCTTCTTCTCTTCTACCACCCATCTAATCTCAGATGATGGGGTACCTGAAGCAGGGCTGAAACATTTGGCTAAAACATTTGTTCATTTTGCAGTGTTAAAGACAAAAGGTCTATTTGGATAAGAACAAATTTAGAGTCCAGTGGCACCTTTAAGACCAACAAAGGTTTATTCAAGGTATGACCTTTTGTGTGCATGCACACTTTTTCAAATACTTAAAGGTGCCACTGGACTCTAAATTTGGTCTACTGCTTCAGACCAACACAGCTGACCACCTGGGTCTATTTGGATGTTCCTTCAGTCCAGTAATTACTGCTGAAAATTACTTTGGCTTGGTTGAGGGTTCACAGATCCCCACATGAGCCCATGGGCTCACCAGTTTACTTCATACATATAGCCTGTTATGATGCCAGTGTTACTATTTTCTAGAAAAGTGCAGGACTTTGTAGGTGCTTCTCGTTAAAACAAGATGTGGTGTCTTAGATGGTTGTAAAAGAGATTATACAAATTCATGGTAGGCTTGTCAATGGAACTTCTGTGATTGTCTCTGAATTCTAGTTGTTGAAGGGTAAGCAACGGGGTAGGGCAGAAGGAATCCTGCTTATAGGTCTTCTGGGTTGTATGGCTAGTGGCATTAGTGAACAGGGTGCTGGACCAGATGCAGCTTTGTCTGATCCAACGGGTCTCTAGTTAAGTTCTTATTTCTTAAACCAGTGGAATTGTATTCAGGTGTTATTGCAAGTGCATGGAGGCCAAACCACAAAGACATGATTCTGCTGAGAGTTCCAGGTTCTGCCGAGAGAATTTTGGATCGTGTTGTATAAATGCATGCTGAGGAAATAGGTTCATCCTAGAACTACAAGGGTATAATTCTTTGAGCATAATTTACTTTAGACCTTATTTTGGTTTAATTTGAGAGCCATTAAAATTGCTTTAGAGAATGATGTTTTGTAGTTTCGACAACACTGTGTGCTATCTGGATAGAGAGGTATGCATTCTGATAAACAGCAAGCTAACAAAACTGCAGAGTGCAGTTGTAAGTGTGAGATGCATTTGCTTTCTATGTCATTTCCAAGGGGCTGCTTTAAACCTACAAAGTTCTAAATAATGTGGGGAAGAAACAGATGCTCTGGAGAGTGGACGCTATGGCATTGTACCCCACTGAGGCCCCTGTTCTCCCCAGGCTCCTTTTCCAAACCTCCAGGAGTTTCCCAACCTGAATCAGACAACCCTAACCCCCCCCCCCCCGGGCAACCCTATCATATGCCTGCTCTTAGTCAACAGGTGCTCTGCTATCACTGTGGGAGAAGTGCCCCTCTTCACAAAGGGTATTAATATCTTCACAGAATAATACAAAATCCTTTTATTTGGAAATGCATTTTGCGGTTAATGATTAGCTGCATTTTTGCAAACATATGTAAATATTTGTTCTTCCTCACTGGCTCAGAGCTGGTAACATACATATTCAAACCTCTAGCCATAGGTTATGCTTGGTGGCTTCCATTGACTTGGTACCTCGTCGGGCTGCTAAAAAAGATACAATACTTCCATTATGATAATTCTAGAAGGTAGGCAGGTTAGTCTGATGCAATGAACTAAAACATGTGGTACTGGCCGACTGTTTTAAAAGTATAATACCTATCTTGATGTGATAACTATCTAAACTTTCCTTTATTTTTTACCTTACAAGAGACTCCTTTATGTCAGGCATTTATTATCTTGCTTTTTTCCCCAGTCCAAAGCAGTTTACAAAAATACCAAAACAATTTAAAGAAAGAAAATGCAATGTAAATGAACAAAAAAGTTACACTAAACATCCTGATCTGATTTGGGATCTGAGACACAGTGGGATGGCCTATCAAGGCCACAGGCTGGGAGTCATGGACTAAGAGCCAAGGGCCAACCCCCCTTTGGCTTTTGCCCTTCAGTTCACACCCAAATCACATGCCTTTGGCCATGCCCAGGATTTAAGTTCCTGCCACAGAAGGAGAGGGACCTACAGCTCAGCCTAAATCTTTGACTATGGAAAGTAAGTTTGGGTTTGGTAACTTAAAAAAAAAATCTGCTTAAAAAAATAAATTTACAAAGGAAGCTTCTGCATGTGCTTCTCCATCCGAACAAACTTCTGGGTAACCTGAGATCCTTTTGTACAAAAGCACCACAGTTGTCATTCTAACCCATTTAGCCTCTGGAAAATGTTCCCATGATGATCTTAACATTGAAACAAGCTGCAAGTTGACAGAAAAAACCCCTCTGCCTGGTCCCAGAAATATTATTAGAGCATCCCTTGAACATTTTTCCTGAGGAAGAGTTCTATGCTGTTTGGAAGCCTGCATACTGCATTGGCCTCATTGTTATTATTTTACCAGCCCTCCAAATAAAAGCAGTTGGTCAGACTGGTGGTAACTCATTACAAGTTGCCTGATACAAGTGGCATAGCAACTAGACAGAGTTGCTCTGTTTGGTTTTCACAAGATGACCTTGTGGCTGTGTGGTTGTGAGCTGCTCTGTTGACCATCACAGCTATGCCTGTATTTAGGATCCAATGTAAACCCTCTTCCCCAAGGCCTCATGGTACAAAGCCTGTTATGGGTGTTCATTTCCACCGAAATTCTAGTAAGACAGACTGCAGTTCTGAAAAAAATGAAAATCCCCAAATTTCTTAGAATGATTTATTTACTTATTCATGTTTTGTATATTCATACTGCAGTCCCAGGAAGGATCCTGTAGGAAAGCCTCGGTTAAAAAAAAAATCCCTAAAAATAAATTATTTAATCCAAAAAACTGGCACATGCTTATCAGTGGTGTATTGGAATGAACAAAGTATTGGTGTAACACACACTCCTCCATTAAGATTTATCATTTCTCCTCTTTGAAGTGAAACACATCCTGTTGTATGTGATTACAATATCACAGTGGAAGAAAGTTTTTTAAAACATACACACACATCAAAATTCAGGAAAAACAAGCACAGAAGTAATGAAAGATTTGCAATGTCCCTGAAGTCCCAGCAATGGAAGGACTCTTTTCAGCACTCCTGTTACAAGATGAAAACTAGGCAATCTATGGAAGGGAGACAGCGGTATGCTGTGAGCCACTCCAGACAGTAGCCACATTCCAAGATAGGCTTAAGTATGCAGAAACCATTAAGATCAGGGGACCTAAATTCATGAAATCGGGCCTTGGATTGTAACCAGACTATAGTGGACAAAGAAAGATAATATTCACAGCTCTATTGCTGTATGGGATCAAAACATCTTCCCAAGGCAATGCTTCTGTTTCAAGGATAATACATTTCCCAGTACTCAAAATGCAATGTGTTATTAATGGGAAAATGCTTCTCTGAGCTAGCGGGGTTGGTGTAATTTAAAATGGTTCATGGAATGAGACTGCACTGCTGTTATAAGCACTATTAGCTAGAACCTTGACATCTGGAATGACCACCTCCCACTTTCCCATATCATAGTGACAACAATGCCTGCCCCTAGTCTACGAACATCGGATTTACATCTGAATTGGAGCAGACTCCTTTCAAAGAGAACATATATGATGCTGCCTTGTACTGAGTCAGTCTCTTGATCTATTAATATTAACTACAAAGTCTGAGTCCAGTGGCCCCTTTAGGACCAACAAACTTTATTCAAGGTATAAGCTTTCTGAAGAAGTGTGCATGCAAACAAAAGCTTATACCTTGTGTGGCAGAACATGCTTACCCTGGCCTGCAGGCCCCGTTCTACCCTGTTCTACCCTGGAGGGGCTTTTCCTCTTACTGTCCAGTAGCCACTACCACCACCTGATCAATATAGGGATTTCCCACTGAAGGGATCAGGACCCTCAGCTCCCCTTCCAAGCTCAGAGGCCTTGCCTCAGTGTCTCCTGCTAGCCCAGTGCTGGTAACCAAAGTTTAATGCTTTGTGTGCCCCTAGAGGAATAGTCAGTTGCCAACTGCTTTCCTTCCCCCCTCCTGGGGCACCCTTTTAAAATAGTGTGTTCGAGACAGTGGAGGTCTATGTGGTACAGAGAACTGCTCCTTGCATACACAGTTTAAAATATTTATTAAAAAGAAAATGTTTACAAGCATACTTTCTGCACAACACCAGACTGAGCAAGGGAAAACAAAAAGAAATTGGTAAGAAACTCAAATCCTCTGTCCCTTCCTCTATACATACCCTAGCTGATGGTAAAATATAGGGCAGACTCTTTATCTTAGGTGTTCTAGGTCTCTAAAGATCTTTTATTACCTTAAAGCATGCTCCCAGCTCTTTAGGCCAGCTGCACGGTCCAAAATGGCTGCCTGCTCCCAACCTCATATGAGAGTTCTATTCAGCTCAGCATCCCAAAGAAAAGAGAGGCCAACTTCCCCTTGCAAAGAAGTTTTATTAACTCCCTGTCTTCATCCCCTTGACCAGGTCACACCAGGTCAAAGAAGCATTTCCTCCAGTCCATTCCTGGAGATTGTATCTGGGGCTGGTCTAGCCTAAAGCCCTCCAAACCCTGTTTCCTGTCTGGGGAAGGGGGGGGGAAGGAGGAAGGCTTATCCATCCCATTGTCTTTCCTGCTGGAGTCATTAGCATTTGTAAGAAGGTGAGCTGATGTGCCAGCGAATAGACTTCCTCTTCGGACTAAAGAAAAAAGATGGTAAAATGCAAAGGGAAGGCTTTTGCTGCTTGCCAACCCTCCAGGAGACAATGGACTTCTCCACACCTTGAATAAAACTTTGTTGGTCTTAAAGGTGCCACTGGACTCACACTTTGTTCTGCTGCTTCAGACCAACATGGCTACTGTTGTGTATTAACTATGGCCATGCATGTGGTCGAGGTTGCACACGGCCATGCAAACCAGCCGAGCTTCTCTCTCTACAAACAATAGCTAGAGAGGATCCGAAAACGGGCCAATTGGTCACCTCAGATCCTAAGGTAACCCTATGGGAATGGGCATTGTGTAAATAAACCAATCATGGGTATGTATGGGTGTGTGGCAGAGCAGGGACTTTAAGCAGGCCTCCAGGCCGGCTTCTGTATTCCAGTTTCTCCTGCCTTAATAAACTATCAGCTGATTTCACCACCAACATGCCTGGACCCAGTACTTTACACTGGCGATGAGGGTGGGATCGCGTTGAGCACGCCTGACCAAGCATCAGAACCAGGGACTCCAGAGTCCACTTCAAGCAACACACCACGCCCCGAGAATCTGCTCATCACACCCTGCATTGCTCTTCTGGTCATCATGGCTGCTGCTCCAGGACAAACCACCATCTTCAATCCATTCCACCCTGAGCTGTGGGAAGCCTAGGTTGAGCAACTAAAGTACTTCTTCGAGGTCCAGGAAACAATCGATGTGGGTAAGAAGAAAGCATGGATGCTAAGCACGTGTGGGGTCAGCACGATCTGCCTGGTTCAGAGTCTAATCACACCAAAGACTCATGAAGGCCTTAACCAACCATTTTGCACTGAAACCATCCAAGATGGCAATGTGCATGGACTTCTTTGTGCAGAATCAAAGGTTGGGAGAAGTGGCTGTGGACTTCATGGCCAACATCCGCAGGCTGGTGATTAATTGCGAGTTTCCTGCCATCGAGGATGCCCTGCTGAACCAGTTCATCTGGGGCATCTGGGAACAGAAGCTCCATAGGAAACTCATTGGCCTTGACAACATCACCTTGGACAAGGCACTCCGTGTGGCCACAACTTTTGAAAAAGCCCAGCGGGATCGCCAGGAACCCTCTGCACACCAGACCATGGAATCCACAGCATCCGATGCATCCGATGGAGAGGATATTCTACAGGTACATCATCCAGCCTGCTGGGAGGACCGCCGGCCACCGACAGTCACTTCGCAGGCCGCAAAGCCCAGTGGCCAACCACCATGTGCCAGCTGTGGGGAAGCGCATGAACAACGCTCATGCCATTTCTGAGACGCGATCTGCAGAACCTGCGGCAAGGCCGGACAACTAGCATGGGTATGCCACTCCCAAGGGTCCCAATGATGGAAGACAACTCACCACCAGGACACGGCGGAGCGTCACACGACTACCTCAACCCAACAGCACCAGGTAATGAATTTGCCCCGGGACGCCCCTAACAAAATTAAAGTCTGGGTCATGATTGGGGAAATCCATGTGAAATGGAGTTGGACGCGGGCTCTTCCTTCTCTGTTATCTTGGCAGAGACTCTGTGGAGGATCTGCCCCAAGAGAGGACCCCTCCTAGAGAAACCAGTCAGCCTCACCTTAAGGGACTTCCAAAAAAACCCAGTAGCCATCAAGGGGTGGGGCAAATTCAGAGTCCAGTATAAGGAGTTTAACAGACTACTAGACTTGCTGATTGTGGAAGGCCAACTCACCAGCCTGCTTGGCCTGTCATGGTTTGGGCCCTTGGGGTTCGGGGTGACCGGGGTAAACCACGTACAGCCCCTGGACTTTGACGTAGTGTGTGAGGAGTTTCTGGCAAAGGTATTCCCGGGGTCCAGCTGTTTTTCAACAATGTTTTAATAGTGGCCCCTGATGCTGTGACCTTCGTAGCCCAACTGAGGGTTGTCCTGCAACACTTCAATGACGCCAGCCTCAAGGTAAAGCACAAGAAACGCCTGTTGGGAGTGCTGAGAGTGGAGTTTTTGGAGTTCACCATCAACACACAAGGCATCCACCCCATGGAGGACAAGATCCATGCCATTGTACAAGTGCCCGTCCCCTCCTCAAAGGCTGAACTACAGGCTTTTCTCAGACTTTTAAACTTTTACCATTCCTTCTTGCCCCACAAAGCCGCTATTGCAGAGCCCCTGCACTGCCTGTTGGACAAAAACACTCCGTGGTTCTGGGGTTCCAAGCATGCCACAGCTTTCCATGCAGTAAAGGATCTTCTGACCTCCAATGTGGTTCTCACCCATTTTGATGAGTCCCTTCCCGTAGTCCTGGCATGAGATGCCTCTCCATATGGGGTGGGGGCGGTCCTGGGCCACCGGCTTGCTGACGACTGGGAGGTTCCTATAGCATATTATTCCCGGACTCTCTCTCCAGCCAAGCATAAATACACTCAAATAGACAAGGAGGGCCTGGCAATTGTGGCTGGGGTAAAGAAGTTCCACAATTACCTCTACGGTTGGCCCTTAACTGTGGTAACAGACCACAAACCTCTCCTGGGTCTGCTCACACCAGACCGCCAGACACTACAGATACTCTCCCCCTGGGTACTCCACTGTTCCATCTTCCTGGCCGTGTACCAATATTCACTTGTCCACCGCCCCAGTAAAGCAATGGGTCATGCAGGCGCCCTCAGCCTCCTTCCGTTACCATCCTGCAAGCCAGCCCCGGCCCCAGCTCACCACGTCGCTCTGTTGGAAGACTTTCCTGACCACCCTGTACAGGTAGCCGAGGTGTCTCACCATAATGCTTGGGATCACACCCTCTCCCAGGTACTAGACTGGGTGGGGAGGGGATGGCCCACCGGCCCAGTGGACCTGGAGTTTGTGGCCTTCTCATCACGGAGAGCTGAGCTCTCATTCCACAAGGGCTGCTTGCTATGGAGAAGCCGGGTGGTGGTGCCCGCCCCACTCCACAAGTGGGTGCTCACGGGAACATCGAGGACTGGGTAAAGAGATGTCAGACTTGCCAGAAGTCTAGACTGGAGCCACCTCGGGCCCCGGAGCAGCCATGGGAGTCATCCCACAAGCCATGGGTGAGGCTCCACTTGGACTTTGCGGGCCCCTTCCAGGGACAAATTTTCTTTATACTGGTAGACGCATATACCAAGTGTCTGGAAGTAGTGCCGGTCCCATCCACCTCATTGAGATCTGCCATCTGGGCGATGTGGCGGATCTTCAGCACACACGGCATCCCGGACTCCCTCATGACTGACAATGGGGCAGCATTTACCTCGGTGGAGTTCCAGGAGTTTGTGCGCTATTATGGGATTAGGCACATCCGCACCGCCCCATTCCACCCCACAACCAAGGGCCGGGCCAAGCACATGGTCCGAACAACCAAGGAGTCCTTACGATGTTTGGGCCCAGGAGATGGGGACTATTGGCTGGCTGCCTTCCTGTTCAGCCAGCGAATGACACCACACACCACAACCGGCCACAGCCCAGCCAAGCTACTCATGGGCCAGCACCCCACAATGAGACTCGACTGCCTCTACCCTGATCAGGCGCCTGAACACAGCATGGAGCCAGTGAGTCAGGAAGCTGCCCGAGGGTTCTTTCCAGAAGATCTTGTGTACACCCGGAACTATGCTCGAGGCCCTGCATGGATCCCAGCAAGGGTAGTTAGGGTGATGGGTCCCAGATCCTACGAGGTTTCTACAGAGGATGACCAAGTGCTGAGATGCCACATTGACCAGCTCCAGTGGCGCCTCCTCCCACCAGAGATGGAAGTACAAGAGGAAAGTGAGGATGAGTGCCCAGCCCCAGAGACTAGCGATCCAGACGAGACCAAGACCACCTCACAAGCACAGCTATGGCCAAGCGCAACACCAGAAGGAATTGGTAGCGCCAACCCTGAGCCGGGCTGGGACACAGACAACAGTAGCCCACGAACCCCAGCCGACAGGCCCAAGGTGCCTCCGGCTCATACTGGTGGGTCTCCAGAGCAGCCAGCTCTGGGGCCAGAGCTCCGCTGTTTGACCTGGGAATGGCGCAGACCCACCTACCTCAAAGACTTTGTCTGTTCGGGGGATCTGAACCATGGGGGGAGGGGTGTTGTGTACTAACTATGGCTGCGCACGTGGTCGAGGTTGCACACAGCCATGCAAACCAGCTGAGCTTTGCTCTCTACAAACAATAGATAGAGAGGATCCAAGAATGGGTCAATCGGTTACCTTGGATCCTAAGGTAATCCTATGGGAATGGGCACTGTGTAAATAAACCAATCATGGGTGTGTATGGATGTGTGGGGTGTGGCAGAGCAGGGACATTTAAGCAGGCCTCTGGGCCAGCTTCTGTATTCCAGTTTCTCCTGCCTTAATAAACTATGAGCTGATTTCACCATCAACACGCCTGGACCCAGTACTTTACAGCTACCCACCTGAATCTAGTGACAGTGTCTCTCCAGGGTCTCAGAAATGGGTCTTTCTCATCACCTACCAGATTCTTTTAAATGAAGGTCCAGCGATTGAACCTGGGACATTTCTCTACTCTACTAGAAACCACAACCCCCCTCCCTTACAGAGCGAAGAAATCCCATCTGCTTCACCTTCCCAGTCTGAAAACTTAAGCTAAAATAAAGGTGGAGAGGAGCTTCTTTCTGTTTGCCTTGAAATTGAGGGAAGTGAAAAAGTTAAAATGAGCTGGAAACAACCATAAATGTGTGAACAATGGCTGAATTATAAGTTTGCCTGAGGAATAAGGCAGAGTAGCAAAACCTAGAGATAAGATGGGAGGGGGTGTGTAGAAGAATCTGGACTGCAAGGAATAGCCTTGACTTACATAGACACTAGCAAATATGCATGCTTAATGAACTTATGAATATTACCTGACACACCTTGAATGCTTAAACAACTAATTAGAATGAATATACAATCCATGATGATGGGAGGGGGTCATGTCAAAGGGTTGGTATGTTTTAGGTGGTCTGGAAGAGGTGTAAGCTCTTATTACCCAGCCAAGGGGAATGGAGCAGGGTGGAGCCGAGCGAGTAACAAAAAGAACTGTGTGAAATGGTGGTTTGAGTTTGCCTCCATTTACTGCATAATAAAGTAATTAGATGGATATTCCTTACTGACTGCTATTTCTTTTATGGTTTTGTTTTCCTCCCTGGAGGGGCTAGGGAAAGCTTTACAAAACCCTTTGTGTTTCTAACAGAAACCAGACCGTTTCTGCTCCAGAATGTATCCCCTGTACTTGTTTTAATTTCCCTCCTTTTTGTTTTGGATTAGATCACAATTCCTTTTGAAACAAGCATGGTCAGAGATATAACAAGATAATTTTTACATATTAAAATATTCCCCTGCACATGCACATGCACATGCAAAACATTATTCATTTCAACATTTGTAGCAATCATATTCAACATTTTACGTAGATGTTCAAACTTCTCTTTGGTCAGTGGCTTAGTCAGAATGCTAGCCACCATTTCCTCTGTACGACAATGTGCAATATCTATCATCTTCTTCTGGTACAAATCTTTCACTAAAGCACACTTAATACCAATTGATCTACTTCTTGCAGTGGTGCTTTCTTCCTTACATATAGTTACATAAGCCTGATTATCCTCAAACATAAGCATAGGTACAGGCTCTCTTATTCCAAAGTCCTTTAACATATGAAAAATCCATTCAAGTCTACTACAGGTATTTGCTGCTGAAACACACTCGGCTTCTGTCATAGACTGCACCACAATAGTTTGTTTTCTACTAGTCCAGTCTATTAGTCCATCTCCATAGAAAAATAGATATTCGCTAGTTGACTTGTACTTGTTCGATTCTTCTTCCCAGCTAGCATCCATATATTCGAGTCGTTTGGGTCCTTCAGATGATCCAATTCTCAGTTGTAAGTCCATTATTCCTTTCAGATACCGTGCCAGTTTCTTTACTGTACTCCAATCATGATGATTAGGCAAGCTCACTTTTCTGCATAAGATGCCTACTGCTGCTGTGATATCTGGCCTCATGGTTTTGCTCAGGTAGAGAAGTTTTTCAGCTGCTTCTCTGTACTCTCCAATGTCTTTAAGTGGTTTTCCATCCGTTTCTTTCAGATAACCAGATTCCAGTGGTATGGATGATGTTTTGTAGTTCTTCATACCAACAGATTCTATAAAGTCCATAATTCGTTTCTAACATAGAAGAAAGGTTCCATCCTCAAGTCAATTTGCATTCCGAGGTAGTGTTGTACATCTCCTAGCTGTTTGACTTCCACATCCTTATTCAGTCCATCAGCTATTTCTTTGATGTTCAAGACAGTTGACCTAACCTGACAGGACATGGAGGTGTGAAGTCTTTTGATAAGAAATAATAACCTCTTATCCAAAGACATCCCCTCAAGCTTTACCCATAGAAGTTCCCTTGAAACAGAATCAAAAGCCCCTTTAAGGTCCAAAAAGGCAATATACAGTTTAGACCTTTTCCTTCTTACGTACCTATTGATCAAATGAGCGAGGACTTAACAGTGGTCCAGAGCTGATTTCCCCTGGCAGAAACCCACCTGTTCTGGTCCTAAAATTTTACTAAATAACATCCAGGTGCTGAGCTTAATTTGCAAAAATTTAGCATAAAGTTTCCCAATGACAGACAAAAGACTAATTGGTCTAAAATTAGAGGGATTAAGATGACAACCCTGTTTGTAGATGGGAACAATTATTGCATTGGTCCAAGCTGCTGGCATCTGGCCAGTCTTATTTACCATGGTGAAAAGAGCAGCTAGTGGGGAGGCCCACCACTCTGGGTCAGCTTTCAATACCTCAGGATAATCACATTTGGGCCTGGAGCTTTGCCTAATTTCAACTGATCTATAAGAGTTGTTATTTCCTCCGGGGTAACAGAAGGCCACTCTGGGAGACCGTCCAGGGGAGAATGAACCAGTTGCATTCCATTAAAAGAATCCTCATAAAATAAATCAGAAAAATATTGGAACCATGTATCAGGTGTGATAGCTGATATAAAGGGCGTCTCATAAAGAGTAGCACCATTAATTATGGCCTAAAACTGCCTGGTATCATTCTGGGTAATAGCACCCAGAAGTTGTTCCTACTGTTCATTGATAAAAGTCAACCTTTTAGTCTTTATAAGATGATGTAAATAATTTTTAAGTATCTGGTACTCCACTGGCAAGCAGGTAGCTGCAGAATGGTGAAATTTACAGTAAATGGAATGTAAATGGACTTTTATATTCCTACATTCTTGATCAAACCATGAAGCAGTTTGTGATTTTACTTCTTGTTTGGATGTAACCCTTCTAGGTTCCTGTTTTAGGGATTTGGTAATAAAATTTAATAAATTTCCATAGATTTCTATCACATCTAAGGGATTGGAAGAATTAATTCGTGTGGATTCAAGATCTACACCAGTGTTCGGTTTCAATAATTTTGGAATCTTTAGGCCTAAGTCTGGAGATCGGGAGATCTTTGGCAGAAATTCCATGTCCTGAGACACAGCAGACGTGGAATTCCCATTGATATCAAAAACACATATTAAGGGTAGATGATCACTAAATGTCTGACCTCCAACTATAAAGTCAAAAACATAAGAGGCATGTAAAGGAGGGGGAAATTAAAATGTAGTCGATAACACTACATCCCCTGTCAGAAATGTATGTATACTCATACGATTTCTCAAAATTTGTCAGACCGTTCAGCCAGATTTTATAAAATTGGGTGCAAAGTTGTACTAACTCCAAACCTGCGGGGTTTGACAAATTATCCCTAGAACATTTCATAGAAGGAGTAAATAGAAGCCAAAAGTCATCCTGATCGAATCCCAAATTGCTGAGAAGAGGCAAGATATCGTTATCAACTCTGGCATTAAAATCTCCAGCTAAGATTATTTCTACATTGGGAAATTTTTGTTCTAGCTGTTCAAGGTATGCAACCAAAGTACTACAATAGGTAGACAGGGTAGATCTGTTGGAGGAGAGTGGAATATAGATGTTCAATATTATTAAGGAAGGATTTCCACAATTAATCAAGATGGCTTGAGCAATAGGAGGGCAATCTTGAAGGCTAGTAGATTTTAAATTAAGATTACAAGAAACATGGTTGGTTAACCCCGCATAGGGGCAACCTCCACTACTGGCCCTGGATTCTGGAAGGAGTAGGATTTAAATCCTTCAAAGAATAAAGGAGTTAGGGCCCAAGTCTCCTGTAGGAGAACAATATCAAAGGATCTAAGATAATCTATGAAATCATGATCTTTGGCCTTGTTCCTCAACCCTGCTATATTCCAGGAGACAAATTTAACTGTCGTGGGTGAAGTACTATCCGGAAGTCAGTCCATCTCAACAAGTTGATCTAAAGAATTATTCTCATCAAGACTGACACACCTGTTGCTAATAGTACGAACATACTGAGGGGGTCCTTTTTGCCTGAGAGCTTAAAACTAGAATCCCCCCCTCCCTTAAAGCAGATGAAAAAATAGGACCAAGGGGCTCAGGTTGATGCACAACTGCTTGGATTTGGGGCTCAGGTTAATGGACGACTGCTTGGATTTGGATCTCAGTATGCTTGACGTTAATTGATGAAGCTTCTACCCCTGACATTGGACTAATAGAGGGAATGGGCTTATCCATCATATTTTTTTAAAGAAATTAGTTCTTACAACTTCCAGCCTATCTGTAACCAACTTTTGCTCAGCCAGTGGCAAAGCCTTAAAGGACTCCAAAACTTCCTCTTCCAATAACTTATTATCCAGAAGACTAGAGCTGGAAATAGAATCATTCCCTGTTCTTGGAACTTGTAGTGCATTAAGAGCACTTGAATCAGCCATCTCTGGATTGTTGTTAAACACAGCAGGTGAAGTTACATTATTCCGTGCTCTCAGAGCAGGAAATCATAGGCAGCAGGGGAGTTAAAAACATGTCCTTAAAAACGCGAATAGGGAAGATTCTTTTAGAGTTTAGCAGAGCTTTCTGATGAAAAAGCAGCCTGGGGATGCTGGGGCTGTGGAAGGAAAGTAGAACCCTCTGAGCTTGAATGATGTCATTAAGGGGCTGCACTGTTTTTATATCCACGTGTCCAGTACGCTTCCCAAATAGTTCCACTAGATGTTTCTTAACAAGTGAAACAGTTCTCCAGGAAGGTACAAATCCTTTAAACTTGCAGATTTCTAAACAAATCTTATGTGGCTGCCAGACAAGTTGGGAGGGAACCATTCTCTCCCTCTCCCTCTCCTGTTGCTGTGGAGGTAGCTTAGCCAACCCCTCCCTCATAGAACAAATGACTGGTTGCTTATCACAGTTAGCAACAGCTGGGTTCTTATCACGGCCAGAGACAGCTTGAGTATTGTTTAAGTCACATGCTCCATTTAGCAACTTATCCAACTTGGAGTGCAACAAATGAAGCTTTTTAAAAATAAACTCTACTATCCTTGCAGTAAGCAAAAGAAGGTTATCTGAGACCTCATTCGATGTTTTCTTTAAATGGTTGGTGCTCCACTTCCTTGCATATTTAAACTTTGCCAATAGGGTCCTGGGCCCAGTGTGAACACCACTGTAAAAAGGGGGAAAATTTAGACAAATTGTAGGCAAAAAGAAGAAACTGCAAAACGGCTGCTTCCTGCACAGCTCAGCACAGCTACCAACTAGATAGGCTAACAGATGGCAATTATTTCATTTGGAAGGAGAGAGCCATTTACTTGAGATGGGACTTGGGTATGTTGTTACAGACTCCTAGCCAGGAGAAGAGAACTCAGCAAAGCAGAAATCCTGGCTAGGAGAAGAGAACTCAGTAAAGCAGAAATCCTGGGACAAGGACAATGAGAAAGCATGAGGTACTCTGATAAGAACTCTGTCTGACAGAGATGTTCTGAGAGTTATTCAAATGCACATAGCAAAAGCAGTCTGGAATGAACATGAAAGATTGTATGTTAATTGTTCTCTAAAGAGATGGTTATGTATTCAAAAGAAACTGTTTAGCATGAGAATGCCTGAGGTGGGCAATTTGAGACAGCACCTAGATCAAATGTTTGCTTCAAGTCAAAGCTAAGGAGTGCTGGCAAGGAAATTACAGATCAGGACTTGGTTGTTTTGATTCTGGTTAGCCTACCCAGGAGTTATGAGAATATTGTATGCCAGATTGAATCAAAAGGAAACCTCTCTGCTTCAAATGTAATTAAAGAACTGGAACAGGCATTCAAACGCAAATAGTTTGAGGCAAAATAGTTTAAGCTGAACACAATTCTGACCAGATGGCTTTATATGTAAATAATAAAAGTAAAGTAACTTAACGTATTTGATGAAGTGGGCATGCACACGAAACCTCATACCTTGAATAAACCCTTGTTGGTCTTAAAGGTGCCATTGGACTCTAAATTTGTTGTACTGCTTCAGACCAATACTGCTGACCAACTGGATCTAGTAAAGTAACTTGTTACTCATATGGAAGACAAGGGCATATTAAAAAGGATTGTAGTGCTTTCAAACAGAAGGGTGCCCCTCCATAACAAACAAAAAGGGAGAATTTGAAACAACCACCCCTAAATAAGTGCTTCATATTAACAACCAAAAACAACACATGATTTTTAGATAGTGCATGTTCAATGCATATGAGGGGACACAGAGAATTCTTTGAAATCCTAAATGAAGAGAGAAAGGAAACACTGAGTGTAGCTGATGGAAGGTCTGTTGTGGCAGAAAGGGTAGGATCTGGAATAATAAGGTGCAGCCTCCCACATAGACAGATCAGAGAAATTCTTATTGTGAACTGTTTTATGTACCACAACTCACAAATAATTTAATCTCAGTGAGAATTCTTGAAAAAAGAGGAATGGTACCCTCATTTGGGGATAAATGTCTGATGGAGAACTCATTGCAACAGGCAGAGTTCATGAAGATTTGTATGCTTTAGACATAAGCACACAAAGTGAAACTTGACCAAAAGTTGCAACCAAAAGAAATGCTCCTGGATGTGGCACAGGAGATTAGGCTACAGAGGTAATAATGCTATTGCAGAATTAGAGAATCAAAACTTAACAAAAGTCATACAATATACAGTTACCAATCTAATCAGGGAGAAGAATGAGGTATTTGAGAAACTCAAAGCATATGCTGTCATGGTTAGCAACATGTCCCAGAGGAAACAGCTGGCAATCTGAACTGACAATGGAGGAGAGTACATTGGACATAATACAAAAAGGTACTTGGCTGAACAAGGTATAGATCACTGTGACGGACTACATTTAAAATGCTGTTTTCCTAATGCAGTAAAACCAGAGAAGGGGGGTGAATAGTTAACTCTGTTCTAGAATGTTGAGCTTGAGTGACAGGTTGCTCCTTTTCTTTGATTGACCAGAGCCAGCAGAGGGAAATATAAGATCAGCTGTGTGCTGAGGGGAGATGGAGTTTGTTTCGAGTTCAGCCGCAGTTACTATTCAGTAAAGTAAAAATTCAGCTAGAGGAGTGAATGTCTGAAGAGTCTAACTAAAAGTCTGTCAGACAGGTTCACCTTTTGGATTAAGGGAGAGACTCCTGGTCTTAGCTGTGTTAAACATAACCTGAGAAAGAATTCCGTCCACGAATTCAGAGTCTAGTGTCAGCTAAAGCTGAAGTATGTTTTCACGCAGATGCTAAGAACTGGGGTTTAAGATTTTGGCAAAGAGTGACTGGGTAGCAGGCTGAAGCTCCCAATCAGGCCAAAAGGAATAGGAATATATTTTCAGGGAAACAATATAAGTCCTGTCCAGTAACACTGGACCCTGAGCCAGACCCTGGTCTGTTGTGAAAGGAAACAGTTATAGACTGCTCAAGGGAAAGAAAACACATTGTGATTTCAGAAAAGGGGAAAGAATTTGATACACTAAGAGTGATCTTTCCAGAAAACCTGACTAGTTAATAGGAAACTATATGCAGAAACATGTAACTGAAACTTAAGTACTCAGTCAACCATCTCTCACTGATAAGAACCAAGAATTTATAAAAATAAGCTACTACAACACCATCTTGTCTGTCAACTGAAAACTATACTGTTTTACCAGCAATGTTTACTTCAGCCTCAGTTCCTGACTACCCTATACCATCCCTGCCTATTAAATCAAATCTTTATTATTATTCATTGTACACAGTCTCCAGTGCCATTTCAAGGGATCTAAAAAGAGGGCTGGGCAAGTTCCTGGGCTGGGCAAAAGCCAAATTAGATTCTGTCACAGGGTAGGACATTCAGATTTATAAAACCTCAAATATTATTATGCTGCTGGGGCTAGCTCAGTACCTGAAGGGTACTGCTTCAGAGTGGAAAGAGTAATAGGGGGTCCATCATAATCACCAACTCACTATTCCATACTCTCCAGAACAAAATGGTGTAGCTGAAAGAAAGAATCCATCTTTTACAGAAATGTGTAGATGCATGTTGCTAGAAGCGGTTGTACCATTAATGTACTGGGGTGAAGCCATTGCCCCCACAATCGGAATGAAGAGACGGACACCAATATGGATTTAACAAGGGCCACTTTATTAATTATTTATAATCAAACAACTGGCGAGGGGCTGTTAAAATGTACTGAGGAATATGACAGGTGTCAAACTCCTGACCACCTTCATCTCCTTCTGGGCGATGCACCTTCCCCGATCTCGAGCCACCCAATGTGCCTCTCGACCAGCGGTTTGGCATGTTTCGGAGAACCCCCTGGCCCACCACCCCAGAAGCCGCAAAGGCCTGCTAAGATAAGCCGGGCCAGATTGTTCTAAGGAAGATCACCCCTTCCCGGCCTTGAGCCACAAATGCCCGAAAGCCATTCATGGAAGACCCTTAAATTCCTTTATAACAATGCCAAGGTGCTCACCGATTTCAACTTCCTGATCACACTACCCCGCCTAACCACAAAGTGACCATCCTATTTAGCAAAAGCCGGCCCCCCAAAGCCAATTTCCAAACACCACCATCTTCAGTGCAAAGTAGGCAAAAACACCCCTACTTCTGAAGCCAAATTGAAAAGGGGTGAAAAATTCCTACCTGGCCCCCTTAAAAAGGCAACTGGTTGAAACCTGCACTAAAACAGGGTGGGAGGGTGGGCCGAGCACACTGAAGAACTGCGTAGGGCAGAGGGCAGGAGCCAAGCCTAAATAGGCTGGCTCTGCCCCCTGCCTGGTGCCCTCATCTTCATGCCTCACGAGGAGGCAAATCAGCCCCCTCCCGCCAGTGCGGGCTCGGCGGGAGTTGGGGCTCACATTAATACAGCTGCTTATCTACAAAACCAGCTACCTGCAAAAGGTGCCCAAAGTATGCCATACAAACTATGGTATGGACAAAAGCCTAGCATGAAGCATCTAAAGATATTTGGGTCAAAAGTCTTTGCCTAGGAATGTAAGGAATATAGAATTCTTGACCCAAAGACACAAACCATAAAAATTTGCAATCTGGTCTTCATAGATGAAAAACAGCAGAAAATGTAGACATCATTGAATCTACACTGATGGAACAAAATAAAGTACAAGAGCTAGAAGAAGTGCTTCTAGGCACTATGGATTGTGGAGATGATACACCAGGAGAACCTCAGGAACCAGAACGGGATACAAACAACAGATCAGATGATCAACTAGAACCAACAAATGCGGAGACTCTCCTACATGACCAAAACAAAGACTGAGACTGAAGCCTCTGTATGGGAAGACATAAACAAAATATACACTGACCAAGCAGAAAAATGGAGGAACACAACAGAGGGAGGGACTAAATCTCCAGTCAAGGATCAAAAAGGGATATTTGCAGAATCTCCTCTGGAAAATAAAATGAAACACAAGTGGATTTTCTAAAAGAAGTAATTGTTGAACTAAAATACTGTTCCACTGAGAATATGATTGAAGATGTCCTTACCAAACCACTTCCTCATGACAAATCTGAGATTCTACGAAGAAGAATGAATCTTGTGGACCAGCACAATAGACCCTGAGGTGTTGAAATATGCAACGTCTATAGCGCAGTCTTATGAAGAAGATCTGAAGATCATCCTTCAGAGAGACAACTGAAGGACCTGTAGTTAGCATAGTTAGACTAGGTATTTCTCACTTTTTCAGATTGTGTCCTTGCTTTCTCCTCATTGGCTGTTCTGGAGACTTCCTGGTCCTGCAAAGCTTCCTTCTTGTTGTAGTTCTTCTCACAGCAGTTAGGCTAGACAGTTAAGGCTCCCTCTCGTCTCAAAGTTTGTTCTTCTTTAAATAGAACTACTTATTTTTCTTTAAACAGTTGGTGCTCCACTTCCTTGCATATTTAAACTCTGCCAACAGACAAAAGTGAAAGTTGGATATTTTTTTTCTCTTTGCTTCTCCCTGATTTTTCCCCAATGGGTCCTATTGCACATAAACTCCAGAAAAAACATTTTGTAGTATCACTAAGTTACCCATTGGACTAAATATTTCAGAATAAGCCACAAGTGTAGACAGTCTGGATACATGTGTATATTGTATCATCTGCACTATATATGTCTGAGATGAGAAAACAAGTATAATGCTGTACATTATGCTTGCCATGTGTACCCATCTAATAAGACTTGCTAAACTCTGATTCTGTCAATGAATGTAATAGTGAATGCCCCAAATAATTTCTTATTAAAAGGTTTTTTTTATTATTCAGTACATCCAAATGTTATGAAAATCATGCAAATACTTTTATGACAGTCCATATTGAGATGCAACATGTTTTGTGCCAAGCAAATGCATTTGGGGTAATTTTTGGATTGTAAGTAGGGATGGGCACAAACCCACAAATGAACCTCGGTTTGAACATGAACCAGGTTGGTTTGTAGCTCATGAAACAGGGGTTCAGGAGAACTATCTCCTATGATCCACCCATGAGCCTCCATGAAGGTTCATGAGGTTTGTAGGAGGGTTCGTGCAGGCTCTGATAACATCTAAATACCTTTGGAGCTTACTTCCAGGTTGGTGGCCTGACCAAAAGTGAGCTCCAAAGGCCTTTAAATGCCACTGGAGCCCATCACTGGCCTGTGACCTGACACAAATGGGCTCCAAAGGCATGTAAATATCTTCAGAGCCCACCTCTGGGTCAGGCTGAGTTGAGAGTGAGCTCAAGAGTGAGCTCCGAAGGCCTTTATAGGAAGTGGGCTCTGAAGGCCTATTAAAAGTTTTCAGAGCTTACTCTGGGAGCTAAGTTGAGTCAGGCCTATGAAGGCCTTTGGAGCTCACTCTCAGAGCTCAATCAGGCTGACCCGACCCAGAGGTGAGATCACTTCCAGGTGGGGCTGCAGCCAATGCTCCCTTTAAGCTATGAAGTCTTGTGAGCAAAAATTCTGCTTTTTTTTAAATCTGTTTTTCCACTTCTCTGTGACAATGTATCAGTGAAATTACTCACTGTGATTAGTAATTATTGACCATCTGGCAACCAGCCAGTTTGGTGTAGTGGTTAAGTGTGTGGACTCTAATCTGGGAGAACCGGGTTTGATTCCCTACGCCTCCACTTGTAGCTGCTGGATGACCTTGGGCAAGCTATAGTTCTGTCAGAGCTGTCCTTGAAAGAGCAGTTCTCTAAAGAGCTCTCTCAGCCCCAACTACCTCACAGGGTGTTTGTTGTGGGGAAGGGAAGGGAAAGGAGTTTGTAAGCCACTCTGAGACTCTGAGTGAGGTACAAATCCAAACCTTCTTCTAACAACAGGTTTACCTCAGAGTCGCTTACCATCTCCTTTCCTTCCTCTCCCCACAACAGGCACCCTGTGAGGTAGTTGGGGCTGAGAGAGCTCTGAGAGAACTGCTTTTGAAAGAATTGCTCTGAGAGAACTGTGACTGACCCTGTGACTGGTTCTTCAGATTAGAATCCACTGGTCTAAACCACGATACCAAACTGGCTCTCTAAATTGTAACGCTTATTGTAGGATAGTTGATCCTGGGAATGATCACGTAACATTTAGTTCTTAACATAAGAACATAAGGGAACATAAGAGAAGCCAATGTTGAATCAGGCCAATGGCCCATCTAGTCCAACACTCTGTCACACAGTGGCCAAAAATACCAGGTGCCATCAGGAGGTCCAGCAGTGGAGCCAGGACACTAGAAGCCCTCCTACTGTTGCACCCCCCCACACACACACAAAGAATAGAGTGCAACACCTGCCCCAGACTGAGAGTTCCTATCTATACCTTGTGGCTAATAGCCACTGATGGACTTCTGCTCCATATGTTTATCTAATTCCCTCTTGAAACTGTCCATGCTTGTAGCTGCCACCACCTCCTGTGGCAGTGAATTCCATGTGTTAATCACTCTTTGGGTGAAGAAGTACTTCCTTTTATCTGTTCTAACCCAAACGCTCAGCAATTTCATGGAGTGCCCACGAATTCTTGTATTGTGAGAAAGGGAGAAAAGTACTTCTTTCTCAACCTGCTCTATCCCATGCATAATCTTATAAACCTCAATCACGTCACCCCTCAGCTGTCATTTCTCCAAGCTAAAGAGCCCCAAGTGTTTTAACCTTTCTTCACAGGGAAAGTGTTCCAACCCTTTTATCATTCTAGTTGCCCTTCTCTGCACTTTTTTCCAATGCTATAATATCCTTTTTGAGGTGTGGCGACCAGAACTGTACACAGTATTCCAAATGAGGTCGCACCAATGATGATACTGGCTGATTTGTTTTCAATTCCCTTTCTAATAATCCCCAGCATAGTGTTGGCCTTCTTTATTGCAGTTACATACTGTCTAGACATTTTCATTGAGTTATCTACTATGACTCCAAGATCTCTCTTTTGGTCAGTCTCTGCTAGCTCAGACCCCATCAATGTGTATTTATATTTAGGATTTTTGGCTCCAATGTGCATCACTTTGCACTTGGCCACATTGAACCCCATTTGCCACACTGACGCCCACTCACCCATCCTCGACAGATCCCTTTGGAGTGCCTCACAATCCTCCCTGGTTTTCACCACCCTGAACAACTTCGTGTCATCTGCAAATTTAACCACTTCACTGCTTACTTCCAATTCCAAATCGTTAATAAACAAGTTAAAAAGCATCGGATCGAGTACTGATCCCTGTGGTACCCCACTGCTTACCACCCTCCACTGAGAAAGTTTCCCATTTATACTCACTGTCTGTTTCCTATTCTTCTTAATTGCTCTCTGTTTATCAATTAAAATATTAGCATTAATATTAGAAGGAGAAGAAGAGGGAACTTTCCATCATACAGACTTGATGTTTCTGAGTCTTGCAAGCAATCAAGAGGAAAAGGTATCCCAGAAACCATATAATTCAGCATCCTGTTTCAACAGTGACCTGCCAGAAATTCTGAAAAGTCCCTAAACAGAAAATGAAGAACTTTCTCTGTTGTTTGTCCTAAGCAACTGATATCCAGAGATATGCTGCTTTTGAATCAGAAGTTGCAGTTCATACTCCTTTTCTCCAGGAAGCTGTCTGATCATCTTTTCATGCTGTTTAAGCCGGTGGCCCTCACCATATACTGTGACAGTAAATCCTATATTTTAACTATGGGTTGGATCCTACCGCCTTTCCCACTGGTGAAAGAGGTAGAAGGGTCTATTTGTGACCCCTGAAAATGCTAGGCTGCAGACCATGAGACACAGATGGACAAAGCATTATGGGAACAGAAGAACTGGGCAAGGTAGCACAGAAAAACTGACAGGATCCCACCCTATGTGTGTTTTCTGTTCTGTTCTGCCCCAAGTTTTAATATTCTGTGTGGTATCATAAAGGCACAGCTGAGGAGTATATTTGAACTGCTACAACACCAGTCCTGACTGGCTTTTGCAACTCTTTGACAT
Source organism: Gekko gecko (assembly GCA_029375565.1). Classification (NCBI taxonomy): domain Eukaryota; kingdom Metazoa; phylum Chordata; class Lepidosauria; order Squamata; family Gekkonidae; genus Gekko; species Gekko gecko. Next base: position 276,043,553 of record JAPDNY010000001.1, read on the forward strand.
AACTGGGGCAGCCATTGCCATAGAGTGGTATTTTTTTCCAGCCATTTCTCATGACGGGCATTATTACAATTATTAACAGTAAATACCAAGCTCACCAGGTGAAGAAATTTTCTTTCTTTGCCATTGGCTGAGCTTTGCCTTCATGGAAACCCAGCATAATCCCTTTGTAACAATAGCACTTCGTGGCTTTCCGAAAGAAATGCCATGAAATGATTAGCATGTAATATTTATAGTTCTCTTTCAACACCTTTGTACTCCTACAGGTACTCGCAATGTAAAGAAGCCACAATTCATAATTTTTCCTCATTAAAAAATTCTCTTCGGGGACCTCAACAGATGTAACAAGGCCAACAGCAGGTGTGGCATAATAAAAGCAAAGCACTTTGAACTGTCAGCCACTCTCAAACCACTCTTTGTACTGCTCTCACAGAAGCATGCTGGTTCCACTTCAAAACAGCTGCTCTCTCACAAGTATACCCTTGGCTCCCATTCATTCTTGGTGCAGTGAGGAGAAGCTCTGCTCAGGCCAAAAAGGCCAACTCAAGCCACATAACCCTCCCCCACCCCAATCCCTGCAGGAAGCCTAACAAGGCTAGGTAAGACCTCTTCAGTAGGATACGGTGCCCCCCATACTTTCATTTTAAGAGAAAGCTTTCTTGCAAAATAAAGATTTCCCCAAGCCATGTTTTTAAAGAAACCTCTGCTCATGTTGAATTGTTCTGCACACTTCCAATTTTTATGCAGGGTCATATGTATTTTCCACTAAAAATGTTTTTAAAATGCAGGGATGTGATCCAAATTCTGTACTGTGAAAAGCTGCATAATTGATACATTTTATCTATTTTAAGCTTTGAATATATTTACTTATCTGATATATATAAAAGCCCTAACATATTGGCACTTTCCAGCTCTCCCATTGGCTGTGTTGTGTGCTCCATTAGCCATTGGTCTGTCAACTGGCACTCAAGAGTACTTGTGTGCCATTGGCTGGGTACTGAGTCCACTGCTCTCTCCCGCCCACTGCCGGCTTGGCAACTCTTCCTTCCCTGTCAGAATAAACTGCCAAAAGGCTGTCTTTCCTGACAAAGAAGCTTCTTCTGCTTGGCTCCTCCATGACTGGCTAGGTACTGAGGAGAGCCAATGGCTGTCAAACCATTCTCTTCTCCTCCTGCTGTGTGGGCCTCTTTCCCCTAGAGTTGCCAATCTCCAGGTGGGACCTGGAAATCTGCCACTGTTAAAATTGATCTCCAGATGACAGAGATCAGTTCCCCTGGAGAAAATGGCTGCTTCGGAGGGTAGACCCTATGGCATTATACCCTGCTGAGGTCCTTCCCTTCCCTTCCCCTCCCCTTCCCAAACCCTGACCTCCACAGGATCCACTCCCCAAATATCCAGGTATTTCCCTACTCAGAGCTGGCAATCTTACTTTCCCCTCAATGGCTGTTGCTAGGCATCCAAGCTTGGTTCTGTCAGTAAAAAGGTGGGCCTACTTTGGCCTTTGTGAGGAACTCATTGTGGCCAGTCCTGACTAGGGTTGCCAGCTCCAAATTGGAAAATTCCTGGAGATTTTGTGGTGGAGTCTATGGAAGCCAGCATTTGGGGAGGGGAGAGGCCTCAGCTGAATAGAATGCCATAGAATCCACCGTCCAAAGCAGTTATTTTCACCAGGGGGAGAGAACTGGAGTTCAGTTGTAATACCAGCAATACCACAGTCAGTGTGGCGTAGCAGATAGTGCTTCAGAGCAGGGTCTGAGTGGGTGATTTCAGACCAGTCACAGACTTTCAGCCTAACCTACCTCACAGGGTTGTTGTGCAGATAAAAAGGGGGAGAGGAGAATGATGTGAGCTGTTTTGGTCCCCACTGTGGAGAAAGACTGTACTTTTCCTAGGTAACAGCTGCAAGGAGGGGGGAGGAGATGGAAAGCTGAGGTCAGAGGGGCACATAAAGATAGGCTGACGGTTGGCTGGGAAGGAGATAGGGTTGCCAACTCCGGGTTGGGAAATTCCTGGAAATTTCAGGGGTGGAGCCTGGAGAGGGTGCGGTTTGAGAAGGGGTGGGAACTCAGACAGGTACAGTGCCTCCTGGGGAACCATTGTTGTCAATCGCCAGATAAAGGTTGGAGATAACTCAGAATTACAACTGCTCTTCGGAAAGCAGAGATCAGTTCCCCTGGAGAAAATGGCAGACTTTGTGTCCTTATACCCTGCTGAGGTCACCATAGCAAATTGATGCTGAGTGCCCAAGGCTGGGGCACCCACCCCAAGCCTCTTTCTAGAGCTTGTTGTATTTATTTCCACAATGGGCCTTATTCCTAGTTTTTATATAGTTTCCTAGTTATTTCTGCCAGTTATGGAGGAGTCCAGGGCTATGCAGGACAGTGATTTTGGGCTTCACAGATTTCTGTTGTCATTGCCTGCTTATTTTAAAGCTTGTTTTCACACTTGGAAACCAAGGAGAGCTAAGAGATTCCAAGACCACTAAATTTCAAGCACAGTTTAGGGTGAGACCCAGCCTCACCCACTGGCCTTCCCTGTCACCACAGCCATTCACCTAGGACCAGGAAGGGTGGAAGATGCTGGCACAGGAGCTGGGAGACCTGGTGTGGCTACAAGAGAAGGAGGAGCAGGTAGTGGCACCAGCATCAGCCTAGTCCTGACAGTAGCAGGGGAAACAGTGCCCAGAGTTGAGATGAACCTGTCAACCAGTTGGCTGGCAGATCAAGAAGAGAGACAGCCCACATGGCTTGGCCAGAATGGTACCTGGCAACACAGCAGGACTGCTGATCATCTGGCAGAAGGGGCCAGGAGTTCCTGCCCAGGCAGGGAAAACAAGGGTTGGACAACTGGGCCAGCCAGAAAGGGTCTTGGGTGGGCTGGCCTTTGCTGCATGAGCACAGCCCTAGCTGTTGGGGTGTGGGAAGGAGAAGACCTCATGGGAGGAGTGCAGGACTGGGGATTTGCATAAAAGAGTGCAGAGAAGTGGCAGGGGCAGCACAGGTGGAAAGGGAAGTTCCTGTTTCAGGAAGCCAGCAAGAAGGCTCAAAGTTAAAGGAGATCAGAAAGGAATAAAAACTTTCTCAAGCAGCAGCCTGCAGTTGTCAGTCAGTCAATCTTTATTACGGTCCACATGCTATATAGAATGTGATTATAAGCGGCTTTGAGACTCTGTAAGGTAAAGCAGGATATAAAAATCTCCTCTTCCCCCTCCTCTTCCTCCTCCTTCATATTTTCACAGCAGAGGGCAACACTGTATCCTGTGATGGTGTGATTCTTAGAGGACCAGAATGGCAGTAAGAGGTACTGCTGCCCTTCATGGCCTCTACAGCAGATACTGTTCTTCTTCCAATTTGTGTGAAATCATGGAATGCTTAGAACACTGGTGTTGTCTTTGTCTATCTGAAACATGTATACCCCATATTATCAAGCAGGTGGTGTACAAATCTCCATTGATGCTACAGCAAGTCCTATCCATATGGACAAAAGATAATAAAAACAGCTACAGTAAACCTTAAAACCATAATAAATTATTCAAAGCAGCAGAAGCAAAATCTAAAAAAGTAAGAAGCAATGCAACAAAGCCAGCAGTTTTCATTTAAAAAAATAATGTGGTGAGTCACAGCAGCAAAAAAGATGTAAAAATATTGGCAGGAGACCCCCAGACCTGCCTTGGAGTCACCACAGGGAGAGGGAAAGACTACTTACAGGAATTGCCCCTTCATACTCCAGTTGATTGGCAGTATCTGCGGACAGGGTCAAGGGGGTGGATTGGATCCCAGATCTGTCAACAGACAAAGATGTTCTCTGCCTCCCACAATGACTACACTTCTTGTGAAAGATAGGGACTAGGCAGGAGGGCACACCAAGTTGCCTGAACATGATTGGCTATCACCAAGTGTTCAGGCTTGAATCTCAGAATATTCTGACTGCACATATGGTGTTTCATAGATCTGACCCATTGTTTCATTACTTAATGATGCATTTAACTGAAAGTATCAATTCATTAAGCAAATAAAAAGCGAATGGCTTTTGACCACTTGGAGGGACTGAAAAACAGTTCCTGGAAAAGGAGATGCCACGTTGAGTTGAGCAGACACAACATTCCCCCATGTGTCAGCTGCTCTGAATTGACTCCAGATCTACCACAAATGCAGGCATCCGCAGTTACTTTGTGGCATGCATGCACCTTGCGTGGTAGGTGGGGTTGAGAGAGTCCTAAGAGAACTATGACTGATCCAAGGTCATTCAACAGGCTTCATGTGAAGGAGTGGGGAATCAAACCTGATTCTCCAGGTTAGAGTCCACTGCTCTTAACCTCTACACCATGGTAGCTCTTAGCTAAATTCTTAGCTAAATTCTAAATACTTAGCTAAATGCTGGAAAGAAAACACAAATTATTGTATATTATTTTATTTTATGGTTGTAGGAGTAACAGAAGGAACTCTGGTAAAGTTGTAGGGATTTTTGAATATGTTGAAATCTATGACAGCACTCCAACAGGATTCAAGGACAGCAGGCATAGGCCATTTTTTTTTTAATTGTTCCCTGTATTAAAACAATTTAGCATGTAAAAAGGCAACCTACCAACCCTAACTGATAGGATGAATTGTTCAGCTGGGTAGCCGCTATCACCTTCCAGTTAGGTAACTGAAAATCAATGCCTTCTTCTCCACATAGTGCTCACTTAATTCTCACTGTTAAGAACTATACATTGGAAAGGACATCTCCCATTAGGCATAACAGTTTGGGAGTAGTTGCTGCCATTTCAAATAAGTTCTTGGCCAGGCAAATGAAAGATGTTTAGACACCTAGAACAGATTAGATGTTGAAACCCTCTTAGGAGGTCTGCAAACTCATTACCCATGATGTAGCTGTGGCTTTGAGAGACAAAAGAACAGTTTCCAGCCGTTGCAATATGGAGGACTGTTCATCTCTAACCCTCCACTGCTTGCTTTTGCAAATGGACTACTGCAAGAGTAGAAAATATTGAAGTGTGCTGATCAGGAGCTTTTAAAAGAACAATTAAAATTCTCTAAGTTATCAGATGACTACACAGCATTCTCTATTAACACATTTAAATGTTGTTTTCTTAATCTTTACTTCACTTTGTGTGGACCATGCCAAGTCTTCTTAGCTCTCTTCTTGATGCTCCTCTGGCTGAGTACAGACTGGCAGTTTGCTCCGGTAGCCAGTCGTAGCAAAAAAAACCCGGATTAAACTATACCGGGTTTTCCCGTTCACACTGCGGGGGCCTCTGCCGGAAGATACGGAACGGAGGCGCACGGGAGCGTTCAGACTGCCGCACCAGAGGCGTGCTATATTCACATTTCCCCATTAATTCGGCTGTGGGTGTATGGGTGTATGTGCGCATGAGCGCTCATGCGCATAAGCGCATTTTGCCGATTTTTTTTTTTGCCCTGCAACGCCGGCACCGCATTGGGCAGTGGAGCGGAGCACAGCCAATCACACCGCTGCTGCCTCCTGCCCAACGCGGGTTGCTCCCGGCTTTTTGGCGGCGCATTCAGACTCCCCGGAAGCGGAAAAACACGCGACACATGCGGGCTTTTGGATTTGCTACAGCTTTTATCAGGTATTTTTTTTAATCCGGCAGTGAAGCGCAACAGCACGGGTTGACTACAGGTGGGGGACGCCAGGCAGATGTGCCTGTGTGAACGTCCCATTTACTCCGGGATTGAATCGTCGTTGGCCTGGGGTCCCTACCGGGGCAAATTGCCAGTCTGAACTCAGCCTCTATGTGGGCTAATCCAAGATATTTTGTGGGTTAAGGCTGAAATTCCAAGTCCTTCCTCCCCAGCTAAAACACATCTTCAAATGTCCGAGCGGTTGGCTCGAACTGTAATTGTGGGACCCAGATCGTCGGGCTTGCTCTTCATAAACTGTCAGATATCAATGGTGGCAGTGGTGGTGGTGGCTCCAAAAGCCTGGTGGAAGAGCTCTGTTTTACAGGCCCTGCAGAATTGTAACAGGTCCCGCAGGGCCCTGATCTCCTCTGGGAGCTCATTCCACCGGAGTGGAGCTGCCACTGAGAAAGCCCTAGCCCTCGTAGCTAGCCTGGCTTCCTTGATGTTTGGGAGGGCCAGCCAATTCTGGCTCCCCAACCACAGTGCTCTCTGGGGAACATATGGGGAAAGGCAGTCCCTCAAGTATGCATGTCTCTGGCCATAAAGATCTTTAAAGATAATAACCAGCACCTTGAACCGGATCCAGTATGCTATAGGCAGCCAGTACAGTGCTATTAGGGTGGGCTGGATGTGTTCCTGCACTGGAAGACACAACAACAGCCTCACCGCTTTAAGTTTCCCTCAGTCAGATTTTTCCCAATTGTTTTAGGTTCCCCTCAGTCAGAAGACAGCTGTAATAATAATTATATAGCTGCTAATTGATGTTACTTGCTATCTGCTGCCTGGAGCAGGAACTAGTGCAGCCCTCACCTAAATGATGGGACACTACTCAGTCCTTCCCCATTTCAAATGTTCTGCACGGTGTGTGCCTCCCTTCAGGGGATCACATTGTCCCTCTATGTTGTCCAAGGTGCACACATGCAAGCAGAATGCACACATTCATAAGATATTCATCACTTCAATTCTTATGAATAAATTAGAAGACTCCAGCCAGGAAGGGAGCAACTGGCCTCTTCATTTTAAAAAAACTCTGGCAGCCAATTCCAGAGGTTGAAAGTTGGTGAAAAACAGTGCAATCCTGGTTTACTTCAGTCAGGTCAGAAGAGCGTAATGGCTTAGGACTGCACTGTGAACTGGCAACATGTAACAAGAGCCTCTCGATATAGGCTACTTCCACACTGTAATTTTTGTCACTCATTTGTCCCCACTGCTTTGGGTGTCGTCATCCCCCTTTTCCACGTGTGTTTTGCTCCCTCTGGGATGACTAGAGAGAGCAAAACACATTGGGATAAAAAAAACCCTGAAGCAATAGGGACAAACGAGTAGCAAACATGACAGTACGTCTGCTTCTTAGTATAGCCAGATGTACTAAGTTTTGGGAAAGTAAGCTGCTCCTATAGTAAGGACAATCTGTTGCTGCACAGGACTAATTTGACTCAGTCAAGGCCAGCAGAGTGTAAAGAAAACTAGACTGGTTTATGTGTGTGTGTGTGTGTGTGTGTGTAAAGTGTCATCAAGCCACTGCTGATTTTTGGCAGCTCCTCATGGAGTTTTCAAGGCAACAGATAGACGGAGGTGGATTGCCATTGCTTGCCTCTGCATAGCAACCCTGGACTTCCTTGGTGCCCCCCCCATCCAAGTACTAACCAGGGCTAACCTTGGTTAGCTTCTGAGATCTCAGGAGATCAGGCTATTCTGCCTGTCAAAATAGGCCCTTTGCTGATCCTGTCCATCTACTAATGGGAAGGGGCAATAGCTACGAGGTAGAGCATTTACTTTGGATACAGAAAGTTCTGAATTCAATCTCTGGCATCTCCAGTCAAAAAAAGAATCTAGTAGTATATAATGTGAAAGACCTCGGCCTGAAACACTGGACAGCTACAGCCAGTCATGATTGAGAACATTAATCTTAAAAGACCAATGGTCTGGCTTAGTATAAAGCACCATCATGTGTCCTCTGAAGCCCATGACTTTCCTGAGTTAAGGCTGATAGAAAACTCCCCCTTAATTTGCTCTACCTTCCTTCCTTAAAGGTATGTCTCTTACTTTGCTGCCTCCAAAACCTTAAGAGACTTGTAGCAAACTTTGTTAGACCCATCATTGCAACTGAGAAGGGGATAAACCTATGGGAAGGCTGAGCCTTATAAGTCTTTTTTCATCCATTTCAGAAGGCTGCCTTTGGATGGGAAGTTCAGGTCAAAGATATAGCACAAAGTTTAATTTTTAGTACACAATATCAATAACGACCATTGTTGAATGATTGGAGGTATAGTGCAAAGGCCAGAAGTACGAGAAGTTAAATCCCCAAGTTCAGGGGATTTTGCTATGAAATCATCGCTATGAAATTATTGGTTAGCCCTCTGGACAAACCATGATTGCTCAGTTACAGCCCCCACCACACCTCTACAATACAGGTACAAAAATATGATCTGTACAAGCTCATTATGAGGATGAATTATATGACTCACTGTGGATAGTCAAAAGTGCTACAAAATGCTATGTTGCCCTCCTACCCAATACCACTTTCTTTTCCTACTTTATTCTTCTAGAAAACAGAAGTGACATCATCATATTGGTGACACTGCACAGTGACACTCTGGTTTACCATTGATTTTTGCCCTCAAACCAGAGTGTCCCATCAGAAAGGCAGGATATAAATTTTGTAAATAAATAAACACAAGATTAAAGAACAACTCCATCTTTTTTGATTCTATGAGCATGACAACAGATCTGTCGATGTTTCCTGACTGCACTTCTGGCTGGATCAGTTGCCTAATTTGCTATTACTATTTAGTGCTTTTCTACCAATATTTGGAGTGAAGGCAGCTGTGCTATGCATCCATGCGTGGCTTGCCTTGCTAGCTAGGGAATGTGTATATCTTGTCAGGTGTACAATGAATGAGGCATGGCTCCCCAGGAACCATTATCATCTTGGCCAGTGCCACTTACTACTTTAATAGTGTGATGACCCATCCATTCCGTTTTAAAATTTCACTCCCTTCTTGTTGTGCTGAATACATATGACAAATGTAATTAGACCCCTGGAAACTCCCTTAGCAAAAAAAAAAAAGTCAGACAACAACCCAGAATACAAAAACCACTTACACATCATTATACAACACAGCATTCTCTTTATCCTATCATGAAAACAATGGCATTATCGGTCAGAGGAATTGTCAGTATAAATACTGTGCTGGTTAAACACATTAAGAACAATATATTTGTCCTGTAACAAGTCCCACAGACCCTCAACTGAGCCAGACTTTTGGTCCAGTATTCCTGACCCAGGTGGGTATGTTGGTAAGTAACACACACTGGACAATGAGAATAATCCTAAGAAGATCTACTCAAAATCCTACTCAGGTCTAGAGCACAGGTTTTTCTCCCAAGTAAGTGGTTGTAGAATTGTTTCTCAACATTTCTTAATGTAATAGACTGGAAGCAGAGGGATATGTACAAAGAATAAAATTCGATCCCTATCCTAGGCATGTTTATTTAGAAATAGGTTCCTCTGTGTTAATTGAGATACAACATAGACTCATTCTCACTCTTTCTTTGTATGTACACAAACACACACATTATTTATATATCACCTTTAAACCTTTCCAAAGTAGTGAACAGTTTTCATGCAACATTCTGTAAAGAAACAATAAGAGCTTGTGTGGGGGGAGTGGAATCATTATACTAAGCCTCATCTATTCACTTGAAGGCACGTAAAGGTCCTATATGTGCTTGAGTGCACATATATAGGAGTTTCTTACCAGGCTGAAGTACACTGCCAGCTTTGTACTCATGTAAAATAAAGTAAGATTAAACAATATAGTATTTCTTAATTGGGAAGGAGGTTCAAGTGTATAGACTGAGGAATGCATCAGAAAATTTGGGGGAGTGATTTTGTTTGGTTTTGAATGACAGCTCCGCTACCTATCTGCTGGCATGCCTCCATTTTTCTGTACTGAGATAGGAGTTGATCATAGTGTTGCAGTTCAGTAGAGGATCAAAGTGGCATGATCAGACACACACATCTGGCACTCGGCAGCCATCCATCCCTACCCCATTGCAAAACGACTCCCATACGCCTTAAACAGCCACCAGGAAAAACTGGTGGTTTTCCAGGTGAGGTGCTTCCGTGGCAGCTCTTCTGGCGTCTGAACGTGCAGGCGTGCCACGGAAGCATGGGACCCATGTGGTCGCCCCTCCTGTTTCCGGCATGGCAGTAAACCGTTTTCAGCAACCCAACCAATCAGAGGGGCGCTTCAGCCATTGCTCCATGCTGGTAGCATGGTAGCGATGTGAACTAGCCCTCATGGGCTGGCTACCCGATGCAGCTGGCATTGTGGGACCAGTGTGAATGCTGTGAAGCGCACCTAACTCCAGCGGCTTTTTTCTCTGCAGGATACTGCCACTGCAACCTGCCTGTCTGGACACAACCGCTGTGTTGCATGCATAAAACTTTTGAAAACTTAGGGTTGCCAGCCTCCAAGCAGGGACGGGAGTTCTCTTGGAATTAAACTGATCTCCAGTTCCGCAGATGACATGAAGTTGTTCAGGGTAGTGAAAACCAGGGAGGACTGTGAGATACTCCAAAGGGATCTGTGGAGGATAGGCAAGTGGGCATCAACATGGCAAATAGGTTTTAGTGTGACTAAGTGCAAAGTGGGGTCCGAGCTGGCAGAGACTGACCAAGAGAGCGATCTTGGAGTCATAGTAGATAACTCAATGAAAATGTCTATACAGTGCGCAACTGCAATAAAAAGGCTAATGCTATGCTGGGGACTATTAGAAAGGGAACTGAAAGCAAATCAGCCAGTATCATAATGCCCTGTATAAATCAATGGTGCAACCTCATTTGGAGTACTGTGTACAATTCTGGTCACCACAGCTCAAAAAGGATATTATAGCATTAGAAAAAGTGCAGAAAAGGGCAACTAGAATGATAAAAGGGTTGGAATACTTTCCCTATGAAGAAAGGATAAAGCGCTTGGAGCTCTTTAGCTTGGAGAAATGACGGCTGAGGGGTGACATAATTGAGGTTTATAAGATTATGCATGGGATAGAGCAGGTTGAGAAAGAAGTACTTTTCTCCCTTTCTCACAATACAAGAACTCGTGGGCACTCCATGAAATTGCTGAGCAGTCGGGTTAGAACAGATAAAAGGAAGTACTTCTTCACCCAAAGAGTGATTAACACATGGAATTCACTGCCACAGGAGGTGGTGGCAGCTACAAATATGGACAGATTCAAGAAGGAATTAGACGAGCTTATGGAGCAGAGGTCCATCAGTGGCTATTAGCCACAAGGTATAGATAGGAACTCTCAGTCTGGGGCAGATGTTGCACTCTATTCTTGGTGCGGGGGGGGGCAACAGTGGGAGGGCTTCTAGTGTCCTGGCTCCACTGCTGGACCTCCTGATGGCACCTGGTATTTTTGGCCACTGTGTGACAGAGTATTGGAGTAGATGGGCCATAGGCCTGATCTAACATTGGCTTCTGTTATGTTCTTAAGAAGAGGAAGAAGAAAAATCAGATTAATATCTTGCCCTTCACTTGGAGTCTCAGAATGGCTTACAATCTCCTTCCCTTCCTCTCCCCACAACAGACACCCTGTGAGGTAGGTGGGGCTGAGAGAGCCCTGAGAGAACTGCTCTTGAAAGAATTGCTCTGAGAGAACTGTGACTGACCCAAGGTCACCCAGCTGGCTGCATGTGGAGGAGTAGGGAGCCAAACCCAGTTCTCCAGATTAGAGTGCAATGCTCTTAACTACTACAACCCTTGAAGAAAATGGCTGCTTCAGAGGTCAGACACTATAGTATACCATAGATTCTTGATGAACTCCCTCTCCAAATTCCCCTCTTCACAGCCTCTGTGCCCAGATGTCCAAGAATTTTCCTATGAAGACTGCAGTCCTAAGTGGAAGACTAGTAGGGGTGGGGATGGATAGAGGCTGCTTAACCATTTTTCCTAGTTCATTGTTATGTCCCAAACTTCCCCAGTTGCTTTGCTTCCGAAATACGAGGACTTCTATCTTCCACCCTAGTGTTTGTGTTGTGGGAGAGATATTCAAAAGCCTGAAGGGAAAAGAGTTGTATATTCTCTCCACCTGCCAATTTTTATGACTGCCATTTCCTACAGCTGTGTTTCATTAAAAATATATATATATTAGCGCAAAGATCCATACAGTAGTATGTAATGTATGGTTTGGCCCCATGTATCAGAATTGTCCAATAATTTTGCAATGAGATCTCTCAAATTATTTTCATGGAGCAGCAAGTACTGCTTTCTCATTCCCTTTTATTTGATAAATTGAAGTTTTACCATTATTAGCTTTTATTCACCTTTTGAAAGAGTATTAGCAGAACATAAAATAGCAGAACATAAATTAGCCATGTTCTTCCTTTTGAGGCAGTTTGGTTAAGGGCATAGTATGACTGTCTTCCATTGATGGTCTTCTTAACTTGCTTCTGAAGAGAAAAGGTTCTTTGTCATTTTGATCATACGAGCCAACTGGTGATTTTTCATTCATATGAACAGACAATGCATCTTACCAAATTCTTACTGTCCAAGTTAATTGTGGTGTCATCTACTGTAAAAGACCTATCAGCAGGGCGAGGCGAGGTAAGGCGAGGTAAGGCAGTCGCCTTACAGCGCCAAGTTAGAAGGGCACCGCCTGGCCTGCTGCTGCCCCGCCCCCTTCCACCCCTCAGCTCTGTTGGCCCTTGGCCTGCCACCCCACTGAGGCCATTGGTGCATCCACCAAGCACTTGAGCTGGAAGGTTTTAGCTGACTTTGCTTGGCCTGGCAGTGGTGGCCCTCCCAAACTACATTTCCCAGCATGCCTTTCCCCTGCCTCCCCCCTCCTTACAGCTGAGGAGCTGCTGGGCTTGGAGCACAGGAGGAGGGGAGCATGGAGCCAGCCAACCCTCCATGCAGCCCGGAGCCCACACAGGCACCGATTCTTTGGCCAGAGCTGCTGCTGACGCCGGGAAACTGGGCAAGGAGGTGCCAGGCCCAGGGCTGGCATTGGGTTCAGGGTGGGCAGGCAGCTGAGCCACATCAACAAGGCTCCTGCCAGCAGCAGCTGCATGCCAGGCTGGGCACAGGAAGTGTGCCTTGGGCACCAAGGCAGGGGGGGGCAGATCTGCGCAGAAACTTTTTAATCCGTGCAGGAGGCGAGCTAGGACTCTTTGCCTGGGGGGGAGAAGGAGGGAAAGGCGGAAGGGGGCCAGCCTGCGCTGCAGCCTCACTCTCCTCAGAAGCCTTCCCCAGATGGCCTTCTCGCCCCTCCAACTGGCCACAGGCTCTCGCTTAAAAAAATTAAGTTTTAGCTTAAAACATTAGCACTGTTTGCAATATTTTGTTCATTTATCTGACACCCCTTGCTCTGAATTATTGCATCAAAATGTCTGTGCTGTTGCAATCTTGAGACTGTTCAAAACATTCACTACAGAAATCTCATGCTCAGAGTTCTGAGCCTTGGGGAAAAGATGAAATGGCTTAGCATTGCAACCTTTTGTATGTAAGTTGCTTCATGTGCTGGTCAAGATGGCTATGTGTTTGCCTAAGTGGTCAGTATCAGCCTACTATCTGGGAAGTCTAAGTTCAAAATCCCCAAAGGGATGACATGATAGAGGTTTACAAGATTATGCATGGCATGGGATAGAGCAGGCAGAGAAAGAAGTACTTTTCTCCCTTTCTCACAATACAAGAACTCGTGGGCACTCCATTAAATGAATGAGCGGAAGGCTTAGAACAGATCAAAGGAAGTCATTCTTCAACCAAAAAGTGATTAACGCATGGAATTCACTGCCACAGGAAGTGGTGGTGGCTACAAGCATGGATGACTTCAAAAGGGAATTGAATAAACACATGGAGCAGAGGTCCATCAGTGGCTATTAGCTACAAGGTATAGATAGGAACTCTCTGTTAAGTATGAGACTTAACGCAGGAGGTAAGTTCAACAAGTGATTCAGCTTTATTTAGCTCCAAGATTAGACCAGCTAAGGGCTAGACCAGCTAGACAAAGATACAGTCAAACACAGTGGTTTATATACAGTGGGATATGAGGTAGCCACGCCCTCAGTCATAACATTGTCCAATTACATTAATGCATAACATCCAATCACATCTAACAGATAATGTCCAATCATATTTCATATCAATAGCCAATCAAAGATGTTCCCTCCATAAGCCCTTTGATTGGGCAATGCAATACAATATTTCTGATCCGCATAATGAGCACTTGCTCAGCTTATGCTGCCACTTATGTCTCTGAAGACATAACAACTCCTCCCCCCTTAGATGGAACACACTCGTAATCTGACAAGTAGGGAGGGGCTCTTCTACTTCACTCTAACCGCCTTAACTCTGGGGCTACAGATGGTTCAGGGTCTGCACTAGGCTCAGCGCCAGGCACTGCTGGGCTGACAGGCTCGCCAGGGTCCGAGAGTCCAGGGTTCTGCCCTGACTCAGGTTCTTGCCGAGAACCAGCAGCACTCACCTCGACCGGAGGCAAGTGGGACTGCTCCCTGGGCCCTTATGGATCTCTGGCCTCTCGCTCCTGTTCCGCAGGAGCCCACCGTTGCCGGAGCTGATCTATGTGGCGGCGTATCTTTCGGCCGTCAGATAGCCTCACCACATACATCCTAGACCCCAACCGGTTGGTGACTTCGGCAGGAAGCCACCGGTGCCCTTCAGCATAGTTACGGGCAAAGACCCAGTCCCCGGGCTGGAACTCCCTGGATGGCATGGGCGGTTCGGCCCGTACAGCCGAACAGCTGAACTCTGCTGCCATCCAGGTCCGGGTGCAGGCGGTCGAGGAGGGTTGTCAGTTTCCTCCCCATGAGCAGCTTGGCCGGGCTTTTCCCTGTGGCAGAGCTCGGTGTGACATGCTGCCACAGGAGAAAATCGGCCACACGATGGTCCCAGTCCTCGCCAGGCAGTCGGGCGAGGGTCTCTTTCGCCGTCCGAACCATCCGCTCTGCCTGGCCATTGGAAGCGGGATGGAACGGGGCTGTGGTGATGTGCCGGATGCTGTATCCCTCTAGGAAGCTGGCGAACTCCCTAGAGGTCAGTTGAGGACCGTTGTCGCTGACAAGTACTTCCGGTAGCCCATGGGTGGCAAAAAGTTGGCTCGAAGCCTTTATTAAGTTTGCCGAAGTTGTGGACCTCATGGGGACTACCTCCAGCCACTTTGAATAAGAGTCCACAACCACCAGGAGCATTTGGCCGTTGATTGGCCCCGCAAAGTCAAAGTGCAGCCTTGACCAAGGCTTTTCAGCTCTATCCATCGCTGCCGGTGGTGTGTGTGGAGGATCAGGCCGGGATTGCTGGCAACTCACACAGCCTCGAACTCGCTCTTCGATGTTAGCATCGAGTCCAGGCCACCACAGGTATCCCCTGGCCAGGGCCTTCATACGTACAATCTCTGGGTGCCCGGCACGCAGGGACTCAAGAACCCTTTCTCTTAGTTTGGGGGGAATCACGACTCTATTCCCCCACAATATACAACCCTTGGCAATGGACAGTTCAGACCTTCTGCCCCAGTACGCCTTGAACTCAGGCTCCGAACAAACACTTGGCCACCCCCTCCACACCCAGTTTAAAACACGGGACAGTATTAAGTCCTTCTGGGTGAACGCAGCAATGTCCTCGGACCGAAGTGGAGACTGTGACAGTTCATCCAAAGCGCAGATGTCTGCTGTAGGAGCCGGATCGAAACCAGTCTCAGGCAGAGGACAGCGGCTCAGGGCATCAGCGTGCGCGATACATTTTCCGGGTCTGTGTTCCAAGTCGTATTCGTACGCCGCCAGGAACAAGGCCCACCTCAGCATTCTGGGCGACAATATGTTGGGCGTGGGGCAGTCAGGGGCAAAGATTCCCAGTAGCGGCTTGTGGTCAGTCACCAGAATGAAATGGCGGCCGTACAAAAAGTCATGGAACTTCTTGACCACACTTACAAGCGCCAAACCCTCTTTGTCTATTTGTGCATAGTTTTTTTCCGCACCACTCAGTGACCTCGAGTAATATGCAATCGGCGCCTCAGACCCGTTAGGCAATACATTGCTCAAAACTGCCCCAATACCAAATGGCGACGCATCAGCCGCCAAAACCAACATTTTACCCTCATCAAAATGAGTCAGCACGCTGTCAGAAGTCAGTAACGCTTTAACATTTTCAAATGCCTTTTCCTGTAGCCGTCACCAAACCCATTTTGCGCCTTTATTTAACAACCGATGTAATGGCTCGGCTACCAAAGCTTTGTGGGGCAGAAATGAGTGGTAGAAATTGATTAGCCCTAAATAGGCTTGTAACTCCGTTTTATTCTTAGGTCTGGGTGCATTGTGTATAGCTGCTACCTTTCCAGGGGTTGGGTGTACACCTTGTTCGTCAATTTTGAACCCAAGGAACTCGACACTTGAGATCCCAATCGCACATTTTTCCCGTTTTACTCGCAACCCAGCCTTATTGAAGCACTTCAGAACACTCCGTACCCTTTCAAGCAATTCTTCATCACTCTTTCCCGCAATAAGCACATCATCAAAATAGGGAATTACTCCCTTGATACCTCTGAGCAACCCTCCATTAAACCCTGGAAGATCCCAGGTGCGACATTAACCCCGAATTGTAGGTGCTTAACTTTAAACGCACCTCTATGCGTAACGATGGTTTGTGCTTCCGCAGCATTGTTATCTACGGGCAACTGTTGATATGCCTGGGCAAGGTCTAATTTTGCAAAAACCTTGCCTCCCCCTAGAGATGCAAGTACATGGCTTATTACAGGCACAGGATAGGAATGCTGTTGTAATGCCTTATTGATTGTACATTTATAATCTGCACAAATATGTATGGATCCATCAGGTTTGACAGGAGTAACGATGGGCGTTTCCCATTTGCTGTACGGAACTGGCTCCAAGACCCCTTGCTCTAGGAGCTTGTCAATTTCCATTTCAATCTTTGGTTGTAATGCTAACGGCACCTTCCTATATTTTAGCCTGATAGGCCTAACATTTGGATCCAACTCAAATGAAACCGGGAACCCATATAAGTTCCCAGCCCTTTTGCAAAAACCTGAGGAAACTCGTCATACAAACAATTCCATTTATCATAGCATACTGTATTAATACCAGAAATAGTAATGCCTAAGGGCTCAAACCAATCGAGCCCCAACAGGCTTACCCTGTCCCCTTCGGCAACAATCAGGGACAGAGCCGCCTTACGCTCTTTGAAACGGACTTCAAATTCCGCCTCACCTGCCAATGGAATTCGGTGCCCTTGGAAATCTGCAAGACAGGCGTCAGTGGGCAGGAGGCGGCGGCGGCTTCGGCTCGGAAAAAGACAATCCAATGTGCACGTTGAAATGATGGTTCTAGCCGACCCGGAATCGACTTCGAAAGGGCAGGCAACTCCGTCGAGGAACAAAGTGACAAAAATCTTCTTCCTCCGGGGTGCTCCCGTGGTGAGGATGGACGATGAAGTGGGGCTGGATGACAGGGTCGGGTTTTGGGACGACAGGGATGAAGAGCAGGTTGTGTTGACCTTGCTTCGGAATTGAGAGTGCTGCGGAGGCGAGGTAGGCGGCGATCTTTTCGACTTGCAGACTCTGGCAATGTGCCCGCGTTTCCCGCAAGCCCGACAAACCAACCCTCTGGCCCAACAGGTGTCGCGCTCGTGCTTCCCGCCACAACCAAGGCACTGACGCTCTGGCGCAGTCTTCACTTGGGTTCGCGGCTGGCTGCTGGAACAAGGCTCTCGTACGTCATCCACGGCGGGCGCTGGCTCACGGTCCTCGACCTGTAGGTGAATGCTGGATTCGGCTGCCGCAGGCCGCTGTCGCACTTCTCGCGTTGACCTTTCAGCAGCCTCAGCGGCGATGGCTTCCTCGAACGCGACCTTGAATGTCAGCATCTTGAGGGCGAACAGGCGTTGTTGCAGCTTGGCATCGCGGTGACCGCAGACCAGCCGGTCTCGTAAGGCTGTCTCGAGATCAGCGAAATTGCAAGCCCTTGCCAACTTCCTCAATGCTGCCACAAACTCGGCTACGGATTCGCTGGAGCCTTGCCGCCTTTCGTAGAACGCGTGCCGGGAAGCGATCTCAGAGGGTTGCGATGCGAAGTGGACCTTCAACTTCTCCGTCGGCGTGGCGTACGGCACGGTCTTGATATCATCAGGTGTGACAAGCGAGCGGGCGATGTCGAACACCTCCTTGCCACATGAGCTAAGTAGCGCGGCTCGTTTCTTCGCGGCATCCGTCACTCCGCCACTCTCGAGGTGGAACTCGAACCGGGTAAGGTACACTTCCCAGTCTTCCGTCGCCGGCTCGAATGGCTCGAAACGAAACATGGAGCTCATCGCGGCGCCTTCTGGAACGGACAGCTCCCTCAGAGGCTCGCGGTCGATCAGAACTTCCTCCGTGATTCTCTCAGCGGGGCTGCCTACCCGCTAAATCCCATCCTCGTCGCCACTTGTTAAGTATGAGACTTAACGCAGGAGGTAAGTTCAACAAGTGATTCAGCTTTATTTAGCTCCAAGATTAGACCAGCTAAGGGCTAGACCAGCTAGACAAAGATACAGTCAAACACAGTGGTTTATATACAGTGGGATATGAGGTAGCCACGCCCTCAGTCATAACAATGTTCAATTACATTAATGCATAACATCCAATCACATCTAACAGATAATGTCCAATCATATTTCATATCAATAGCCAATCAAAGATGTTCCCTCCATAAGCCCTTTGATTGGGCAATGCAATACAATATTTCTGATCCGCATAATGAGCACCTGCTCAGCTTATGCTGCCACTTATGTCTCTGAAGACATAACACTCTCAGTCTGGGGCAAGCGATGCTCTGTATTCTTGGTGCTTGGGCGGGGGGGGCAACAGTGGGAGGGCTTCTAGTATCCTGGCCCCACTAGTGGACCTCCTGATGGTGCCTGGTATTTTTGACCACTGTGTGACCCAGAGTGTTGGACTGGATGGGCCATTGGCCTGATCCGACATTGGCTTCTCTTATGTTCTTAGCATATGCACACTTCTTCACATACACTGAAATAGATTTCCTCAAATATTACATGCAGTAGGGAGAGTTAGTTGTCAGGAAGAGAATAAGTCACTGAGCAATAAAAACAGCAAGACTGGAATAACAATACAGTAGGACGTATAAATTGCAGTTCTCTGCCTAGGACAAACAGATCAGACCCTACTTCAAAGGGTAAATGGACACAAATCTGACATCAAGAATCGCAAAACTGAGAAAACTGTAGGAGAACTACTGCTGTAAAAGAGACTATTTGGTTTGGCAGTTATATCAGTTGAACAAACTGAAGCATCTGCACTTGACCTGAAGGAATCGGTGACAAAATTTGCAGAGGAAAAGACACACAAAATGAGATTCTGATGTGCCTGAAATAGAAGCATTCAAGAGCCTTAATTTTTGACATCACAATTCACAGGATTATTCAAAATGGTCAGTGAGTTGTGTGCTAAAACTGTTTTCTGTTTGAGAAAGAAAACCAAAGGCTATTTTACTTATTCTCACAATTTGTTTTAAAAAAATAGCACCTGTTTTTGAAAATTGGTTAACAGTGGGGGGGGGGCGCAAGTAGTTAACCTTGCCTTAGGGCGCCAAAAAGCCTGGCACCAGCCCTGCCTATAAGTAGTCCTTTTAAAGTAGCAGGTGTGTGCTCCCTGGCTTAGTTCTGTTTGTGTTGTATCTAGTTTGTATCTCCTCCTCTGTATTAGGAATTACAACATGTGAAATCAATGGACTAGTTAAAAAAGATCAGTAAAAAAACAGAGAATTGCCCAGATACCCGGAGATAACAAATGAAAAGTTTTTCATGAAGCTTATTTCAAATCCTTTAAACAATTATGCAGGATATCAGGTCTTGAACTAAATATGCAATCCTTATCATATTAACTAGGAATAAACCCAGTTGAGCTGTATGGAATTTACTTCTGAGGAGGCAAAGGAATTGCATTGCAAGTTTTAGCATCCAGCAGCCTTTGGAGAGCTCTTTTCCTCCCAATATCATGGCTTCATCCTGTGTGGGGAGGGGAACCTTTCACATTAGGTGGTGACTTTTTGGTTACATGGCTCTATTGGATAGCGTGTGCTAGAAGAAGCTGAAGAGCTGATTAATCAGGAATGCATTGTCCACTGACAACTCTTAATAGAAAAATTCAGAGACTGAATGCTAAGGATGGGGTTGCTGGCTACCTTTATCTGGTACCTTCCCCAAACCTGAAAGGACTATAAGAAACCACAGTCCAGTCGCAAGAATATGGAACAATGTGAGATACAACCATCAGGTACTGCTTTGTCCATGAAAATGATCTGCTGAGTTCATGGTCTGCTGAGTTTTTAGCTGATTTCACACATGTTACTTACCCCTGATTACCGGTGGGGCAGTTTGCCCCAGACCATTTAAACTGATTTCGCATTAGAGTTCTTGGCACGTGGCTGTTTTCAATCTGCTCCTGGAGTTTGATTTCCTTGGCGAGGTTTCCTGCGGCTTCCTGCGTCGTCCCTCCTCCCACTCCCCTGTCTTTGCCCTCTTAATCCCTCCCCTTCCTGCTCCCACTTTTTCTCTGCACGGCAACAGGAAACTTCTGGCAAGTCAAGGATCGAGCTGAACCGGAGCAAAACGGAGGAAGCTGTGGGTCAAAAGATGGCCGCGGGACAAATGGTGTGAAATTGACCAGAAGAAGCGGAGGGAAAGGAGGAGCGAGCCTGGGACAAAGGCTAGTGTGAAATCAGTCTTAGTTTTGTCATAGGAGGAGCTAACCATTGTACCCTTGCAGGAAAAGACACAACCTGCCTTCTCAAAGTAGCCTGGAAGCTACCGGATTAAAGAGCCAAGTCAACAAGGACCCTGGGAATCCCTCCAAAGGAAGTTTGTTAACAGGATCCAGAAAAACAAAGATCGAATCTGCATTTGCATTTTTAAATCAGTTTTGTGCTGCTGTGACGCTGTCTTTCTCTATGCTTGACGGCATCACAGCAGCAAGAAATTGATTTAAAAATGCAAATGCAGATTCGACCAAAAGAAAGTCCTTGCTGTAGGTAGTTCTCTCTTGACCCTCACCCCCTTTTTTAAAGAGGTGAAAATGTATAGTAAAAAGACAGCTTATAGTGTATTGAGCTTTGAAATTATTTTTGGCTGTGAGGGAAAAGTATTATTGTTAAGGGTACCAGATTACAACCTGGAAATCCAAAATAAAGGATTCAAAATCATATTGCACACCAATCAATTTGTTCATTCAAACCATATGGGGTTAAAGTTTTAAGGGCATGAATCCAGAACAGTTCTCTTTTTTGAGGTTCTGGATTCTAGGTTTTAGGTTCAGTTTTTTTTTTCCCCTCCTCCTCTTTTTTTGTCCTTGTAATCAACGGCTGGCATATCTCTTGCTAAACTGGAGGATTTAAAGGGGGATCTGTTGATTACAATCTGCAGCTCGAAATTCCTGTGTAACTCTTAAAGTGCCTGTGGGAGTGTTCATTTTATCCTGGGTCTTAATTTCATTTGGTGGACAGGGGCTAGAAATGGGTATTTCTGCATCTTTGAAGTTATATCAACATGCTGTTGCCTTTTTAAAAACAACACTTGTGGCATCATTATAATACCAAATTCTCACCATTAAGACAGCACAAGAACTCTTTTCAGATGATTGAAATTATTTAATATATAAGAGAACTACATAGTGATAGTAATGCAGAGCTGGAAATAGTGTTTACCACTGAAAAGGAAGACAGGACAAACTTCTACAGTGCTCTGGAGGGCTTTCTTCACCACTGAGTATCAGAGAAAATTACTGTATGCGAGGCTTGTAAAGAAATCAATGTCAAAGTCACACGGCAGATGGCAAGTATTTTAGAGGCTCCCAGATAATGCAAAACATTAAGATTATTTGTAAACTGGGAATGAAAAGGGAGTTATTATAAGATGAACAATTTTGTTTGGTAGTTAAAGTCATTTTGGGAAAAGAGACATTTTGGGTTTGTCCTGGTGTTATTAGCATGACAAAGAAGCCTCCTATTCAGGGTCAAATTCCATCTTTTTTAAGCAGCAGCTGCTTCACCATCCTCTACCTTGAGGAGTCTAAAATCAGCTTATAATCACTTCCCTTCCTCTCCCCACAACAGTCACCTTGTGAGGCAGGTGGGGCTGAGAGTGTTCTAAGAGAAGATGAAAAGAAGAAGAGATTAGATTCATATCCCACCCTTCACTCAGAGTCTCAGAGCAGTTTACAAACTTACAAACTCCTTTCCCTTCCCCTCTCCACAACAGACACCCTGTGAGGTAGGTGGGGCTGAGAGAGCTCTGACAGAAACTGTTCTTTTCAAGAACACCTCTGACAGACAGAACTATAGCTTGCCCAAGGTCATCCAGCAGGTATGAGTGGAGTAATAGGGAATCAAACCTGGTTCTCCCAGATTAGAGTCCGTGCACTTAATCACTACACCAAACTACTCTTTTCAAGAACACCTCTAACAGAACTATGACTGGTCCAAAGTCAGACAGCAGGCTTCATGTGAAGGAGTGGGGAATCAAACCCAGTTCTCCAGATTAGGGTCTGCTGCTCTTAACCACTACGCCGTGTGGCTGGTAGAGCAGGGATAGGTGAGAGAATTAAGATAACCTGCTTTCCTACCATTGTTTTCTGGCTCAGAATTATACCATGGAAGCTACTTTTCACTTTCAGGGAATCATGTGCTGTTTGCCCCTACCTATTCCCTGTGGATGGCAAAGACAGTCGGATCAAGAGTGGGGGTTTTGAGGTGAAAAACAATGGAATCCCTCTAGACCTACTTGGGGGAAAGAAGGGTTCCACTACCTTAATAAATAATGAAATAGATTTGAGTAGGCTTAGAAAGGTGTGACTCTGCTCAGGACTCTGCCTTATAAAGCACCTGCAAAACTGCTGTTTGTTCCGCCCATGGGAAAGATATACTGGCACCATATAGACTCTTGTATACGTTTCAACATGGTGCATATGGAATCCTTGGCAAAAAGGGGATTTAGATGGACAAAACAACTAAGCTCTCATGTGCCCTGGCTCAGGTGGAGCCTTGCTCTGGACTTGATACACAGTTTTATACGTTTTTGTACGTGTGTGCCTACATTTATGTTCAGACATAAGCAGCAGTGTAAGCCAAAATCAAAAACATTTTAAATGGAAAAGGATATTTAATGATGAACAGGCTTTCCAGAACAGTCCAGGAATGTTAACTTTCCCCACAAAAATAAACAACACTGTGGCCTTCCCACTAAAAATCAAATTGCAAAGTACTTACTGTAATTCCAACTGAAATCAAAATTCATTTTGAAGAGGTTAAACAAACACTGTGGGGTTTTTTTAATGTTAATGTTTTTAAAAAGCACTCCTTCCCCCTCCCGCTCTTGGGTAAACTGTCCCTGGTAGGGATGATTAGCCATATCCCAAGAGGTGACAAATTCTGCAAGTAGCATGAAAATAATCCTGTTGCAAAGACCAAATTCTAACAGGGAATTTCCTTTTGGAGAGGCTCAAAATCATGCCAAACTGCACTCTCTCCTGTGGTGAATTTGCCCAAGCACCATATAATTAGACTAAGTGAGAATCTCTTGGCACAGATGGGCATAGCTGTATGGCTTCCCTCTACACTCAACAAATCATTTCCTCAACCTTATATCACACCCTTTTCCAGTTATCAAGTAAATGTTCATATGTGCAGCTTACTGCAGGGTATAACAAGGGCAGTACTCCCTTCACAGCTGGGGCTGTTTGTATGTGTCCACATACTATGTATAGGGAGAAGCACACTAAACTTCCAGTGCAGCCACCCCTGTGCAGAAACTGTGCCTGGAGAAACCCTTGTCAGCATCAGGGGTCCTCTGCCAAGTTTTGAGTCAGCTGAAATTCCTCCCATGGGGTGTATAATCACCACTAAATCTGAGTGAATTCTTGGTTAAAAGGGAGAGAAAGAGAAAACATGCCAAAGAGAAGAAAGCCAGGAATTGAAAGAAGTCAAATAGAACTAGAGAAATGAATAGAAAGAAATACTTTATTTGCCTGTGGCAACACATGTTACATGCTAAACAAGGGAGAGAAAGCTTTACCTTTGTTCTTTTACAGATCTTCCTTCACACACAGCACTAAAAGTCAGCGACATTAGAGATTATTTTAAAATGAAGAAAACTTTTCCAGAAATAAGATTTCTCTGGATCTTAGCCACTCTCATGGTGCTAACTTTCCAAAACAATATTCTTGTGAAATTCCACAAAATTATTTGGTAACCAAACAGCAAATCACTTTCTTTCTTCTTTTTTTTGGGCCCCCCGAAGGGGATTTTTTATTGCTTTTTTTATAGTAGACAACTAAAACTACAACGAAAAAGGGAGGGGACTACATCTAGGGAGAAAGAAAAGAATACCCACACTAACTAAAAACCCATGTTAGTACTATATTGTTAGTGAACAATGCATGCTGTGAGTTACTATCTTTGGCCCTGGTCACATGGCAAGGTAATTGTGCTTTGTTCCCTCTGTAATTTAATTGGGAACATTTTTCTTCACATTGGGCTGACTAGATGCCGCCGGCCCCCCTTTTCCAGCACCTGTTTGCCGTCCCTCCAGGCAATCCTGCCAGCCATAGGGAGGCTCGGGCAGCTGCTGCTCCTGCCGCCACTGTGTGTGGAGAGTCCCCTGCTGCTGCTGCCGCCATCATTGCCCCACAAAAATGGGCTCCATCGTCTCCACCATCCTCCTTGCCGGCCCCGTCCAGGCTGCCAGAGCCCCCGCCTCTTGTTCCCGCCTCCAGGGCCGTCTTTGTGCATTTTTTAAAAAGCTTTGGGTTGAGCGCTTGACTAAACGTGCGCTTAATAAATCCATTATTAAACGTTAAATGGATTTATTAAGCGCATGTTTGCTCAAGCGCTCAAACCAGAAGGTTAAAAAAAAAAAAAAGCACAAAGAGCGTTCAGACGGCCCTAATCACAATCATTGCGAAAGATGGGCTGTCCAGATAGGTGAAATCGCGCATTCAAAGCGGAAGTGCCAGGAAAACACTTGATTTTCCAGGGGTCAGGAAAACCCGGCATCATTGCGGAAGTGAGCCTGCTTCAGGGTGGGAGGTGGATTGGCACATGTGAACGTGAAACTGACATGTGCAAGGGAACAGCAGCAAATCCCGATCAAAACGGCAGTGTGACTGGACCCTTTCTCAGCTATATAGTTAGTTGGTTACTTGTTATGGGAGAATTCCAGAGCATCTCCCAAACTCGCTTCATAAAGGCCATTTTCAGAGTCCTTCTGCCTTTACTTAGGCTTTCTATCTCTGAAAGCATAAGTTGGTCTGCGGACTGCAACACCTTCTTCCGTGGCCAAGTATTCGTCCGTCTCCGAGGGTGTGGAGCCACTCGAACCAGTTTCACCGTCTTCTTTGATTCCCAGATGGCATTTCAGGAATTCTTTAGCCTTGTGCACGGATTCAATCTTCTCTCTCTTATCGTGTAGCTTAAAGATGACCCCTTCTGGAGCTGCCCATTTATATGTGATTTGATTAGTTTGGAGAAAAAGGGTTAAGTCCTTGTAATTCTTCCATTTTAGCAAATCACTTTCTGAATGAGAATTGCCAGCCCCTCCCCCAGTGGGGCTGGAGGATCCCCTCCCCTAACTCTTATTTTCACTATGTCACCAACAGCTGTCCTCCATATCCTCACACTATTATTTATTTATTTATTATTCAGATTTTTACCCAGCCCTCCCAGCCAAAGCTGGTGCATGGCAGCTTACATAAAAACAGTTAAATTGAGACATAAATTACAGTTAAAACAAATTCTAAAATCATACTAAAGTGCTAGTTGTTAATATTCATACAATAGTAGCAGCCAATAACCACTGTGCAAGGTTCTTATCTCACAGTCTTAGTGTTTGTTTGCAGGACGTGCTGTTCTTTGGGCTGTCGATGGTGATTCCAGAGTCCAGGGCCAGGCGATGTTCTTCACTGGTGGTGGAGGCTCCCAAAAGCCCACCAGGCTCTGTTTTACAGGCCCTGCAGAACTGTAAAAGGCCCCGCAGGGCCCTGATCTCCTCCGGGAGCTCATTCCACCAGGGCTGGGGCCACCACCGAGAAGGCTCTGGCCTTGGTCATAGACAGCCTAGCCTCCTTAAGACCTGGGAGGGCCAGCCAATTCTGAGCCCCTGACCGTGGTGCTTTCTGGGGAACATGTGGGGAAAGGCGGTCCCTTAGTTACCACAGGCCAGTTTGATTTCAAGGGGTGGGGAGTCAAAAGAGAGAGTATGCCCAAAGCACCCACCCTGAAGGTGTGATGTGCAGTCCCAGTGCCCCTGCCTGGCTGGGTGACATAGCGCAGTGGGAGGAGGGGTCAGAGGTGAAGCCAACCCCCAGGCCTGCTGCTGTGGTGAGAGTGACGGAGATGGGTCAAGCATGCTCAGGCTCGCTATGACCCACTATCTAGAGGCTTCTGTTCAGTAAAGGGAATCTTACACAACATAATCTGCACAATATTATATATTAGGCTTAGACATTTCATGAATACACCCATTCCCAGGCTTCTGTTCAGTAAAGGGAATCTTACACAACAAAATCTCTGTAATTTGAGAGATATGGCCAGGAAACCACAACTGATCAATCTCACTTCACCTTTGATACCCTAATGCAACAACTAACATGAGGCAATTTAGAACAACATCTTATAGACCCACCCTAAGAATGACTCTTTTGCCATGGAGACTGAGTTAACAGCTTCCTTTGGTTTGATAGAAGCAGAAGTCCATGAAAGTGTTCTTTCAAGACTACAAACTCTTCTGTGTATATTAAGAGAAACCAATAAGACCCACTCTACTCAACTGAATGTGGAGGGGTTAGAGAGGGAAGATAACATTAGCCCCAGCAGAGAGAAATACGGAATTTGACCCATGAATCAACCAAGATGTTACCTCCATTCCTCTAACTAGTGGTACTATGGAGGAAGAGGCACATCTGAACTGTAAAAACCTCTGGCTGAAAGTAATTGTAAAGTCTAGCTGTATTAAGGAACAGGAGATTGCAAACATTAATTGACTAGAGGAAAACCTAACTTTAAAAATCCTCTCATGGAACACATCAGGATGGGCCGTAAAAATACAGATCCTTGAAATTTATACCCAGATTAAGAAATTTCATATCCTGCTGATCCAGGAAACATGGATTTCAAAAGAAAGTTTTGTAGAAGGATATACTACCATCTTAGTCAGTACTGAAAGACATAGCAAAAAGGAATGCTTTTGTGGAGGATTAGCATGCCTAATTGCAAACCTCCTGAACATAAAGGAGGTTAGGACAGTGACTTCTACCTCTCTAGCACTTGTGGGGGTTTTGGCCCTTCCAACAACTTCCTTTTTATTGATAACAGTGTACTTACCCCCAGTCCTAAGGAAAGAAGAGTTAGTAAGAAACTGGGACAATCTAGATGAACTATCTCAGAAGCAAGAGAAAGGTTACCGAAGCATTACTTAAGAATAACAGAGGACTTTAATGCTCATATTGGTGCTGATGGATCTAATATAAATGTAGAGATGTTTGACCCAGATGAGGAAGACTTCCCATATAGTGACTTCCTTTCAAATAGGGCAGGAAGAGATCAAGGGGTAAACCCAGCCGGTAAACAATAAATCTAGTACTTTCTCATAACTTGGTGCTAGTCAATGAGAATGAATTGGTGGACCCTGAAAAGGCACTTACTTCTTTTACTTATAAGGGTGCTAGC
Organism: Gekko gecko; assembly: GCA_029375565.1. Classification (NCBI taxonomy): domain Eukaryota; kingdom Metazoa; phylum Chordata; class Lepidosauria; order Squamata; family Gekkonidae; genus Gekko; species Gekko gecko. The sequence continues at coordinate 276,070,943 of JAPDNY010000001.1, forward strand.
ACAGAGGATTACTGTCTGGTACCAGAAGAGGTGTTGTTGTGTACCAAGGGAGACCACGCACGCTGTTGGGCTCACATGTGGCCATGCGGACAGGCTAAGCTTCGTATCCTAAGACAATAGAAGCAGAGGATCCGAGAACTTGCCAATTGGCCAGCCCGGATCCTAAAAGGAACCAATGGAGGGAGTTGTTTGTAAATAAACCTATCATGGGTGTGTGTGTGTGTTGGGTGTGGTTAAGAATGGGAATATAAGCGGGCCATAGGCCCTGCTAGTTATCTCAAGTTCTTCTATGCATTAATAAAGTATGAGCTGAAATCACTACGCAATGCTTCATTCTCAGTACTTTATAGGTGTTAACTAAGATCTGCAATTTCAAAGTGGGTGACTTCCTTGGAGGTAACCATCTCCCTCTTATGCTAACTTTAACCTTAGATAAACAAATGGTTAAGCCACCATTTTCAACTCTGCATGCAGAGCAGATCAACCAGAGAATAAAAATAAGGCAATGGACCCCATTGATATCACAAGAAATTAGCTCTATAATCCACTCACAAGAATGCCACTTCTTGCACAACAAATGTGCTTCAACGATTGATGTGACATTATTATGATACTTTGAGCCAGATCATAGATTTATGTAAATCAGTATACCAGCTACTTTGTTTTAACCAACTAAAACAAAGGAAAAACAGTTGGTTTGATTATGAATAACAGGTCCTCCTGAGAAAAATGAGAGCTTATCACAAGAAGCTTAGACTGAAGAGATCAGAATATACCTTTATCAGATTTAGGAAGGCTAAAGAGAGCTGGAAACAACCAGTAATCAACAATCTTGTGATATTACATATTAGACTTACATATTTCATAAATACCTCATGACGGTGAGCCCCCTCCCATTTGTGGGAAGTACCAAGATAACCTTTGGATTTAGACAGCTCAACATAGCTGAATACCCACTTCTCCCCTTGACCACAGCTCAGGTTTTTATTAAGCCCGTTTTGTTCCAGTTTTGGAAAAACAATTATGTGGCCCATTGTTTAGAAACAGCTTCTTATAAGACACACAGAGAGAAGCCTGCTATACCTATGACCTTCTGAAATAAGCATACTGAACACCTTTTTAGAGGGCACAGATGTCATCCTAAGAGTTGGCAAGGCACATAGGGAGCCAAGAGACCATACACTCATGTTTGCATGTCAGGTAATGAATTGTTAGGCAGAACTGTCGACATCACAGCCAGCCCTGAGACTCCCAATCTCTGCTAAGGGGATTCTTATGCTGTGGGCTCACATCAGAAAGCAATCCTCTGTCCAGAAAGAAGAACATGAAGCTGAGTCAAACCTGGGAGATTTATATTTTTATGTCTAGCAAATCTTACCCTTAGTTCAATGAATTTACCATCTTCTGGGGGGGGGGGTTAATTTTCCAGTAGGTAGACATTAGGTGATGATATTTTCCAGAAAAAAATGGATGGATGACTTCTGAGTAGCAAAATATTCAAGGAAAGGAGAAGGCTTAGAACAAAAAGCTGCAATTCAAAATCATGTACAACTTAAGAGAAAGCAGCTCAACAAAATGTGAAAACAATCATTACCTTCAAATAAGCTGAGATAGTGTGACAGAATCAAAGCGACCGAGAACCTATTGAACCAAGTCCCATACTAAACTACACAGAATTTACATATATGAAACTACACCAGGGGTCATTTCATAGAAACAGAGGTGCAGGAGCTCATTAGCATAACTCATTAGCATATTTGCATATGCCACACACCCTGACATCACCAGAAGTGTGTCAGAAGGCAACACACACTGCTCAGGCTCCAACCCAAAAATCTCCAAGTATTTCCCAGATCAGAGCTAGCGAGCCTACCTGGAGAAAAACTGATTCAAAAGCACAAAGCATAAAAGGTTGGGAAATCCCTCCCCAAATCTCCCCAGTCAAGATATAAATTCTTAGGTGCTTGATCAGAGCAACCTCCCCTCTTTGCTGCACCCCACATGTTAGGGCAATCACTATGTTCCCTCATCAGCATGTGAAGAGGGGGTCTTTTAATTTGCAAACTTAATATTTTCCTAAATATTTAAGAATTCTCAAGAAACAATTTAACCCACTATTTCAGAATATCTAATAGTCAGCCCGCCGCTATCTACTCTCTCTCTCTTTTTTTTTTGAAAACTGCTGCAAAAGGCAGACTTTTATTTATTTTTATAACAAACTACAACTAAACTGAATAATACAATACAACACAGTACAATACAATACAATATCACAACACAACACTAAAAACATAACACAAAAAGCTAAACCACAAACATAAAACACAAATGGGGGTTATTTAGTTCCATTTGTATATCATATTTAAAGCACTTTATCATTCAACATAATGTTACCCTTTACATGAGTATCTCTTATAACAAACTATCTGTTTCATCTCTGATTTTATCTTTTCTTTAATCAGTTCTTTACCCTCTCATCCATTTAGTTTCCAAGTGTTCTGAAAAGTGGAATCTGAATGTCCTTTCGTACTCAAAGACAGCTTGTCCATCTCCGCTGCCTCTAATATCTTCACAATAAATTCTTGTCTTGTTGGTATTTGGGTGGCTCTTCAATATTTTGCAAACAAAATTCTGGCAGCAGTTGCCAAGTATATTAACAAATAACGGTCATCTCTATTTACCTCCTTAGGTAAAATATCTAACGACAATACTTCTGGCTTAAAAGGAATTGCACTCCCTAGGATCTTCTGTATCACTTTGTGCACCCATATCCAATAGCTTTTAATAATGCTACACGACCACCACATATGATAAAATGAGCCCACCTTATTCTCACATTTCCAACACTTATTGGAACATTTATCATCATATTTAGCAATTCTTTCTGATGTAACATACCATCTATAAAACATTTTGTACATATTCTCTCTATAAGAAATTGCTTTAGTTATTTTAACATTTTTGTTCCATATCTGATCCCATTGCTCCAGTTCTATATTGTGTCCCAAGTTCTGGGCCCATTGAATCATATTTTGTTTCACTATTTCGTCTGCTGTCATATCTTTTAAAAGTAGTATATACATTTTTTAATGAATTTCTCCTCCGGCGCACTCAATATTTTTTCCAACTCTGTAAGAGATTCAGTAAAGCCTGTCTTCTTATCCTTCACATATCTCGATTCTATCTGGGCTCTCTGCCACCACACTAAATCTTCTTGCAACTTAAGTTCATTTTTTGAATTCAAAATATTTATGTATCTCCTTGGCGGATTTTCATCATATCATCTGGGTAGAGTAAATGCCTCTAACAGTATAGCCAATTCAGAAATTTTCATAAACCATCTCCTTTGTATGATTTCCCACACTTTTATAACCGAAGCCCATAACCAGTGTTGTTTAAAATACTTATGCACTGAGGCTTTTCCGTGCCAAAGGAATGCATGCCAATCTAATTTCAGATCATGACCTTCTAGTTTTAATGTCCTTCTATCTTCCAACATGATCCATTCTCTAATCCATGCTAATGCCATTGCTCTATAATATAATGTCCAGTTAGGAGGCCCAAAACCACCTCTTTCTTTTAAGTCTTGAAGAGCCTTCAATCTGATTCTAGGTTTTTTCCCTAGCCAAACAAACTGTGTTATTATCTGGTCCAACTCTTTAAAGAGTGTAAAGTTTTGTAATATTGGAATCGTCTGAAAGAGAAAAATCCATCTTGGTAAGATATTCATTTTAACCAAAGCTGTTTGTCCCATCAGTGAAAGTTGCAGGTTTTTCCATCTTTCTAGGTCTTGCTTTGTTGCTTTTATCAACTCCTTATAGTTATTTTCCTGTAGCGCACTGCATTTATTAGTTAGATTAATTCCCAAGTATTTCACCTTATCGCACAATAGGTAACCTGATTCTCTCTGTAGAGTGTCTTTTTTGTTCCTTCTTCATATTCTTAGTCAAAATCTTCATCTTATTAATATTAACTCTTAGTCCCACCACCTGACCATACTCCCTTAGGGTCCTGTTTAATTCAGGGATTGAGGGAAGGGGGTCCTCTAGTATAAATACTAAATCATCAGCAAATGCGAGAAGCTTAAATTCTTCCCCCTGCACCGTCAACCCATTACGCCATATTGCTTCATTAAGTGTCTCCAATGCATAGATGTATAACAATGGTGACAAAGGACAGCCTTGTCTTGTTCCCTTTTGAATTTCAAAATTTTCTGTTCGATCTTCATTAATCATCACTGAGGCAGTTTGCTTTGTATATATCGCCTGAATCATCTGAATAAATTCTGTTCCTGCCTCCACCATCTTTAATGTCTCCAACACAAAGTTCCAGTTCAAATTATCAAATGCCTTTTTGGCATCTAAGAAGATCAAGGCCATTACTTTTTTTGGATGCGCTTCGTAGTATTCTCTTACATCCAATATACATCTCAAATTATTTTTGATTTGTCTTTTAGGCAAAAAACCTGCTTGATCCTTATGTATAGTTCTTGCCAATATTCTCTTAAATCTTTCCATGATAATCAAGGCAGACATCTTGTAATCAGCATTTAATAATGAAATTGGCCTATAATTCTTAATTTCTTTTTCATCCATGTTTGATTTGTGAATCCGGAAGCTCTTCCCCCTCCATGATCCTCTTACATATCTCTGCTAGCCACCTTGTCGGCTTATTGGCATTCTCAAAGAAGTTCTGTTTGGCAAACATCAGTTTCTTAGCTAATTCATATGATAGCAAGCAGTTCATTTTGTGCAACAACAATTTAATCTTGCTCTGCCTTCTAGGTTCCAATGTCTTCTCCATCCTCCTCTTCTCTTGTTCTCGAATCTCCCTTTTCAGGTTTATGTAATCTTTATTTCTCTTCTTATTTCACTTCTTTTATCAAATGCCCTCTGGCATATGCTTTAAATGCATCCCAAACAATTCTTAAAGGCATATCTGGTTAAATGTTTTCTTTAAAGAAAAGATGGAACTCCTTCTGCAGATGTTTTACTAATTCTGTCTTTCAGAATTGATAGGTTTAGAGTCCATCTGTTTCTGGGTCTTGTTCCTTGTATCTCAAATGTAATTGGGTTATGATCCGCATAAGTTCCTGCCTCTATTTCTGCTTCCAAGAGATCTTTAATCATTGTAGTTGAAATCCAACACATATCCAATCTTGACCACGAGTCATGTCTCGCTGAAAAGAAGGTATATTGCTGTTTTTTTGGGTCTCTCACCCTCCATACATCCATTAATTGCCATTCTTCTATTATCTGGCACAATGAGTCCAGGAACTCGTTACCTCCTGTTTTTCCCCCCAAAATGTTTGCTTTTCTGTCCTCCTTCTTATCAAAAACCGCATTGTAGTCACCAATTGTGCACAACTCTTGAAATTCTTGCTTCAAAATAAGTCTTTGAAGTTTTCTATAAAACTTCTCCTGATTTTGATTTGGAGCATAAATGTTGATAATCATTGACCTTTTAATTTGTCTCTGAATGGCCACCATTAGAATTCTTCCATCCTGTGAGGCAAATATTAATTCAGGTTGTAGATGTTCTTTAACAAATGTGGCTACTCCTCTCTTCTTTTTTCCCTCATCCGAAGCTACAAAAAGTTTCCCTAATCCTTTAACATTTAGATGCTTTTCATCTCCTTTTCTTATATGAGTCTCCTGAATACAAATAACATCCACAGTTTGTTTTTTAAGCTGATGAAATATTCTTCTCTTTTTTTGTGGTCCATTTAATCCATTTACATTCACCAATATAAACTTTATTTTGTTTCTATTCATCTTGATTTTGATTCTGTTGTTGCCGTTTGTCTCTTGTCCATTGTCTCGTGTCAATTGGGGATCTAAATCTAAATCTTCTTTTTTGTCTTGGAGCTTTTGGAATCAATGTCAGTAATGCCATCACCCCTTGAGGTTCTTCTCCCTCTTCTTTTCCCACTTCTCCTTTTTCCCTTTCATCTTCTTGATCTTCTGACATCTCTTCCCCATATGTCCTCAGAAAGTCCATTGCCTTAAAGACTGAAGTTATTCTAAATCTTTTCTCTCCATATGTAAAAAACAGTCCTTTGGGTAAAATCCATCTGTAACTTATATCATTACTCCTCAATAGTGTCGTCAGCTCTGAATATTCCTTCCTTTTTTGGTGGACTCTCCATGGAATTTCTTTCAAGACATTTATCTCCACTTCATTCATCTTCAGGGGAGATACATTCACTTCTTTCAGTATTTTATCTCTTATTGCTCTCTTGTGGAACCATGGCCCAGGACAGACTGGCAATTTGCCGCGGGATGGGACCCGGGCTGACAACGACTCAATATCGGGGTAAATGGGATGTTCACACAGGCACATCTGCCTGGCGTCCCCCACCCGTAGCCTACCGGTGCTCTCGCGCTTCACTGCCGGATTAAAAAAACACCTGATAAAAGCCGGCGCAAATCTTGAAAGCCTGCGTTCGTCGCGCGTTTCTCCGCTTCCGGGGAGTCTGAATGCGCAGCCGAAAAGCCGGGAGCAACCCGCGTTGGGCATGAGGCAGCAGCGGTGTGATTGGCTACGCTCCGCTCCACTGCCCAATGCGGTGCCGGCGTTGCAGGGCAAAAAAAAAAATCGGAAAAATGCGCTTATGCGCACATACGCCCACAGTTGAAATAACGGGGACACAGCGAATATAGCGCGCCTCCGGCGCGGCAGTCTGAACGCTCCCGCGCGCCTCCGTCCGGTATCTTCCGGCAGAGGCCCCCGCTGTGTGGATGGGAAAACCCGGTATCGTTTACTCCGGGGTTTTTTGCCGCGACTGGCTACCGGGGAAAATTGCCAGTCTGTCCTGGGCCCATATCTGAACTTCTCTCGGGAGCTTAAACTGTCTTGCATAAGCCGAATTCATTCTGAAGGCCGTGTCTCTCTCTTGTTCCACCTTACTCACATCTTCCATCTGCATATGATCAGCCAATAACTTTGCTTTCTTAGTAGTTAAGTCCTCATCCTTCTCTTCCAGAACATTCTGAAATCTCAAGATGAAGGCCGCTCTTTCCACTTGCAATCTCATAACATCCTCTTCTAGAGTATTCTGCTTCTCTTCATTCTCTTGAGTTTTCCTCTCTGTTTCCTTAGTTCTGCCTTCCATATTTTCCATTGCTGTATTTACGGCCATAATTTTGTAGTATTCTCCACAACTTGCTTTTGCAGCATTTGTAGACTTTGTGCAAATTGAGTAGTGATGTCGGCCATAGCCTTTTGGATCGGCTCAACCACTTGGGGGATCATGTCCTTGATTTCTTGGATAGCCCCTCTAATAGGCTCAATTGCCTGAGGGACAGAATTTCTAATTTCTTCCATGCTAACTTTGATAGGCTCCATTACATCTGTAATGGCACTTTGTATGGTTGATTGCACCAATGCTTGCATTTCCTTCTGTATCTCTTTTTGCGTTTCCTTCTGTGCCGGGGTTCCCAGTTTTGATTGTACAGAACTAGACATTCCTGGTGAAACTCCCAAAGGTTTCTCACTTGGCTTTGTGTATTCGACATAATTGTTATCCTTTACCCACAATTCACCTTCGATTCTAATTCTAATTCCAGATCCAATATTTAATAATTATAACCCACTTTTTTCAATGATTTATATTCTACTTTCACTTTCCCCTTATTGTTTTGCTTATTTTACTTATTTATTCATCTCTACTTAATGTTTAGGAACAAGCGTTATCATCTGGCTTAATGCCCAGACCATCTATCTATCGTGAAGACCTTGCTTGGGTTAGTAACTTTTTTCTGGTTGTATGCCCAGAAGTTTAATCACTCTATCTGCCTATTATTTAGTAAACCATTATAAGATTGGCAATCTGCTCAAACAATGTCCCCCCCCCCTTTATCACAGCACTTTTACACAAGTCTCAGCATCAGCTTATTACATACAATGATCTCCAAGAAAAATCCAACACGTTTAAATCCATCAGCTCTTTCAGATCAGGACTTAACACTTCATGCTGACAGGATTCAAGCTATGCTCCATCTTCCACCCTGCCCCCAGAGGGTTAAAAATTGGCGTGCATTGAAAAGAGGCTCAAGATGACACCAATTCTTCCACCCTGTCCCTGAAGGGTTAAAAATTAGTGTACGCTGAAAAAGGGGCTCCCCCTGGAATGTCACTCTTCCACTCTACCCCTGCTAGGGTTAAAAATAGAAAATGCCACAAGGGGGTCTCCTGCTTCTCCTCTTTCTCCCTCCAGCTTCGACTTCTCTTTCAATCACTCCCCCCCTTCCTCGTACACCGGGCTGGGAGCACACTAAATGAAAGTCAGTCGGGAGCCTCTTTCTTCCCAGCTTTTACACAGAGTCAGAGTTTATATCTCAACTCTTTTATGTCTTCCACTGTTTCTTCCACCAAGCAATTAAAGGTACCAATGCCACTTTCATTTACAAATGAGGATTATTTCACTGTTGATCTCACCCTGCTCCATTTTACCGGTCTGCCATTAATAGCCAATTCTGCTTAATGGCCGCTTTCTTCCTGGGGGTGGGAACCCACCCTTCTCTTGCTACTCCCTCAGGGCTAAATATTGCCAGAAGTTACCCTTTTTAAATTGACTCAGTTCCCAAAAGTGTACTCACGGGAGCGTTCACCGGCTTAGGTTCCTCTCCCCCCCCCCACGGTGCAGGAGCATCAGCTTTTCTCATAAGATGAGCTCCAACTTCGTTTCTGTGTTGGGGGCGATCCTGGTCTCCCTGCAGGTAGTCACACTCACAGGGGCCTGGATCAAGCCTCTTGCAGCCGAAGTGGTGGTGGGGTTTTAAGTTGACAAAAGACCCCTTTTAAAAATGAAAGTGGCCAGAGCTGTTGTCAGAAGCTCTGTTGCGCCATGCTCCCGCTATCCACTCTCTCAAGGAGAAAATGGTTCTTCCCTTTTCCTCCATCCTAGTGAGCTATCAAGCAAAACAGACACAGCATGTTGGCTCCACTTGACGCAGTGGTACTTCTTGACGAGAAGACTGAAGCACTCCTGCTGGGACAGAGCAAAGTCCATCAGCTGTTCCCTTTATCCGTCCCTGGAATACAGAGACTGGGCTAGCCTGATCTCGTCAGATCTCAGAAGCCAAGTAGGGTCAGCCTTGGTTAGTACTTGGGTGGGAGACCATCGCAGAAGTCCAGGGTCACTACACCAAGGCAGGCAATGCCAAACTACCTCTGAACATCTCCTGCCTTAGAAACCCCATGAGGGGTCGCCACAAGTTGGCTGCAAGTTGATGGCACTTTCTCCTACCATCAAGCACCTTTAAATCCCATTAATTTCAGTGGCAGAAACAAGACCTTGCTTAACTTACTTTGAAACCGATCATGTCCTTATCTTTGGCTGAGTCATGCCTAAAGGTGTTCAGACATAATACCTAAAAAAAAATGTTCCTAAATACCATATCAGAGAATAAGTGCAAATCTGAAATTAATGTTTCAGTCACATAAAACAAAGCACATTTGGTAAGAAAATAGGGTTACAGAGCATCACTTGCCCCAGACTGAGAGTTAAGAACATAAGAACATAAGAGAAGCCAATGTTGGATCAGGCCAACGGCCCATCCAGTCCCACACTTTGTCACACAGTGGCAAAAAATATCAGGTGCCATCAGGAGGTTCACCAGTGGGGCCAGGACACTAGAAGCCCTCCCACTGTTGCTCCCACCCCAAGCACCACAAAAGAATACAGAGCATCTCTTGCCCCAGATCGAAAGTTAAGAACATAAGAGAAGCCAATGCTGTATCAGGCCAATGGCCCATCCAGTCCAACACTCTGTGTCACACAGTGGCCAAAAATACTAGGTGCCGTCAGGAGGTCCAGCAGTGGGGCCAGGACACTAGAAGCCCTCCCATTGCTGTCCCCCCCCCGCACCAAGAATAGGGTGCAACACCTGCCCCAGACTGAGAGTTCCTATCTATACCTTGTGGCTAATAGCCACTGATGGACTTCTGCTCCATATGTTTATCTAATTCTCTCTTGAAACTGTCCATGCTTGTAGTTGCCACCACCTCCTGTAGCAGTGAATTCCTTTTTTTTTTTTGCTAAAACTCTCCTAAAGAGGAGAGAATTTTATTCTTTTTATAAGAAAAGGGTAGGGTAGACAGCTGGAGAAAGAAAAAAGGATAGAGTGAAAATTTTCTGTTAATAAGGGTTAGTTTTAGTTAGTACTATTTTTAGCATCCATCACGGTTAGAAGATCTTCTTTTTAACAGTCCAAAGTCCAAAATAACTCTGTTAATACAGTTAGTAAAGTCCATTGGGGTTAGTTATTAAACAGCTCCTTCCAGATGTTACACGAACAGCCACTGCTCAAGGTGTCTTCTTAAGTCTCTTCAACTAATAGTTGAGTCCTTTTAATCTTGGTGGCTCCCGCTCCATCACCTCTTTCCCCTGGGCCGCTGTCTTCTTCACTGCTTGCATTAATCCCAATTTTGAGTGCTGCTTCCACCTTGCTGGCGTGTCTCTTCAGAAGTTTTGTTGCTTTAAAGATGAATTCCATCTTCTCTCGTTTCTTTTTTTTCTTATATTTCCGACCATCAATTTTTACGGGCTCCATACTCACTACAGATGAAATTAGATCTCTGATGTATTTCCTGCTCAGCTCGGCATCCCCTTCTTCTGGCAGAGTATTTTCCTTTATATAAGTGGAATAGGCTTTTGGAGCCATGTCCACCTCTTCTTTTAATTCATTCGCTTCACTGCCAGTTAGGGGTGCCAAGTCATTCGTCAAGGTAAAACTGAGATCTTCTTTCTCTTCTTCTTTCTCGCCCAAAAGGATTAACGTCAGAGTAGCCTTTCTTGTTGTTTCCGAGATTTGCTTTTGCCGACTGATGAGAACACTTTCCACTTTAATCAAAGTTTCATTGATTTTCTGCATTTGCTCCAGCAGGGGCCGCAGTAGCTCCTTTTCTTGTTGAATGACAGCAAGCTCTGGGGGGGGGTTACCCGGACCGGAAGTCCCTCCCCTCTTCTCTTCCGGTTTGTGCAGGACAATTTTCAGCATCGACATTTTCCTTTTTGTTTACTTTTTCAAAGTTCGTGCCACATCCTCCAAGAGGCTAACAATGTCGTAATCGCCTGCCAAACCCCAACGGTACCTTCACCAACACTTTTTTCTCTTTACCCCCCTCCTCGCACTCCCTTTATAGATCTCGCTTCTCAAAAGGGGTGGGGACTCCTCCCTCCTCCCTACGTTTGCGGGGGGTTTATCTCGCTTCAAATTAGATCTTCAACTCACGATTCGATGCAATTCTTCTTTTTATCTTAACTCATGCCACTTTCTTCACTCCTGGTGGAATTCGGGGGCGCTGCTAAGTCCCATTACGGGCACGACGCAGCGGGGCCGATTGGGGCGGGGAGAAAGCCTCAATTTCCCGGCTGTCTGCCGGCAAAGAGGCTACTCCCCAAGCGCGCCCGGTTCGGAGCCTTTGCCTAAGGCTCACTAGGGTCTTGCATACATGCAAAGACCCTCCCAAACTGCGCGTGGGCTAACCACCTCCGGGAGCGTCCCGAAAGGTGGCCGCCATTCGCAACGCCAAAACCGAAACCCATTTTCCTGTGGCAGTGAATTCCATGTGTTAATCACTCTTTGGGTGAAGAAGTACTTCCTTTTATCTGTTCTAACCCGACTGCTCAGCAATTTCATGGTATGCCCACGAGTTCTTGTACTGTGAGAAAGGGAGAAAAGTATTTCTTTCTCAACCTGCTCTATCCCATGCATAATCTTATAAACCTCGATCATGTCACCCCTCAGCCGTCGTTTACCAAGCTAAAGAGCCCCAAGTGTTTTAACCTTTCTTCATAGGGAAAGTATTCTAACCCTTTTATCATTCTGGTTGCCCTTCTCTGCACTTTTCCCAATGCTATAATATCCTTTTTGAGGTGTGGCGACGAGAACTGTACACAGTATTCCAAATGAGGTCGCACCAATGATTTATACAGGGGCATGATGATACTGGCTGATTTGTTTTCAGTTCCCTTCCTAATAAACTCCAGCATAGTGTTGGCCTTCTTTATTGCAGTTACACACTGTCTAGACATTTTCATTGAGTTATCTACTATGACTCCAAGATCTCTCTCTTGGTCAGTCTCTGCCAGTTCAGACCCCATCAACATGTATTTATATTTAGGATTTTTGGCTCCAATGTGCATCACTTTGCACTTGGCCACATTGAACCCCATCTGCCACGTTGATGCCCACTCACCCATCATCAACAGATCCCTTTGGAGTGCCTCACAATTCTCCCTGGTTTTCACCAACTTGAACAACTTCATGTCATCTGCAGATTTAGCCACTTCACTGCTTACTCCCAATTCCAAATCATTAATAAACAAGTTAAAAAGCATCGGACCCAGTACTGATCCCTGTGGTACCCCACTGCTTACCACCCTCCACTGAGAAAGTTTCCCATTTATACTCACTCTCTGTTTCCTATTTATAAGCCAGTTTTTGATCCACAAGAGGACTTGTCCTTTTATCCCATGACTATCGAGCTTACTTGGGAGCCTTTAGTGAGGAACTTTATCAAAAGCTTTCTGGAAGTCAAGGTAAACAACATCTATTGGGTCCCCCTTGTCCACATGTTTGTTCACTCCCTCAAAAAACACTAACAGGTTAGTGAGACAAGATCTTCCCTTACAGAACCCATGCTGAGTCTGCCTCAATAGTTTTTGCTCATCAATCTGCCTACTAATTCTCTCCTTAATAACAGTTTCCACCAACTTACCTGGTATTGATGTCAGACTGACTGGCCTGTAATTTCTTGGATCTCCCCTGGAGCCCTTTTTAAAGATGGGAGTGACATTAGCTACCTTCCAATCCTCAGGAATGGAGGCAGGTTTTAAAGAAAGATTACATATTTTTGTCAGGAGATCCACAAGTTCACATTTGAGTTCTTTCAGACCTCTCGGATGAATGCCATCCAGGCCTGGTGATTTATTAGTTTTTAAATTGTCCATCAGTCTTAGGATTTCCTCTCTTGTTACCTCAATCTGATTCAGGTCTTTCAAACCCCCTCCTGAAATTGGTGGTTCTGGAGTGCGCAAGCACTTCTCATCTTCCACAGTGAAGACAGAGGCAAAAAATGCATTCAGCTTCTCAGCCATTTCCCTGTCATCCTTCAGTAGTCCCTTTACCTCTTGGCCATCCATGGGTCCCACTGCCTCCCTGGCTGGTTTCCTACTTCTAACGTATTTGAAGAAAGTTTTATTGTTGGCCTTTATGTTTGTTGCAATATGCTCCTCATATTCTTTTTTTGCTTGCCTGATCACAGACTTGCATTTTATTTGCCACAGCCTGTGTTCCTTTTTATCAACCTCACTGAGACTAGCTTTCCACCGCTTAAAGGAATCCTTCTTACCTTTTACAGCTTCCATTACTTTATTTGTTAACCATGCAGGCTTTTTTCTATACCTATTTGTACCTTTCCTAACCTGTGGTATATATTTTTTCTGAGCTTCTAGGATTGTCTTCTTAAATAGTCTCCAAGCTTCCCCAATAGCTTTTCCACTTTTCCTTTCAATTTCTTCCTCGCATGTCCCCTCATACCAGAGAAGTTACCCCTTTTAAAGTTAAAAGTGGTTGCGTCAGTCTTTTTGGGCAACTCCCTATTTATACAAATGTTTAACTCAATGACATTGTGGTCACTGTTCCCAAGTGGTGCAATCACTTTTACATCTCTCACCAGGTCTTGGGCCAAATCCTGGATCGCCTCTTCCCTGGTAGGATCTGCGACCATCTGTTCCATAGCACAGTCATTGAGAGTGTCTAAAAACTCAATCTCTTTTTCCCGACTAGGACTCATATTGACCCAATCAATGTGTGGGTAATTCAAGTCGCCTATTACAACACAGTTATTTTGTCTAGTCACTATCTTTAATTCATTCATCATTTTATAATCCTCCTCTACCTTTTGATCTCCCATTTTTTAACCTCTCTTATTCAGGTTATGGATTATAAGTAGGTCAGGATGTCAAACTCATTACCTTTCTTGTCTTTTAAAAAATCTATAGAGAGTCATAACCTAGGTTCCCTTTAAGCTGCGCCAGGCTCTGCTGGTGCACCAATTTCCCCTGGCCAGTGAAGCAATTTTTACCACAGTGCAGTGGCAGGAGGTTCCCTTCCCAATGGCCATGCAGCATGGATCCATTTGCTCAAGCAGCACAGAAACACAGCAGTATGCTCTGTGTTTCCTAATCTGGGCTGGCCTCACCTCCCCTCAGCTGGGGTTTGCTTACCCTGTGAAAGGGGGTGCTGCTACCCTCCTCAGCAGTCTTCCACCTTGTGCTCCTGGAGATACCCTGGCCCAGAAGGAGGACTGTTCTGTTACCCAGCTTCTGCCCTTCCTGAGGTGAGTTGCCTGGGTGTTTGTTTTGTCTTGGGGTGGGGGTGGGGAGCTGGCCTCAGCAGCATGCTAGAGGTGATCTGGTGTATTCTGGAGCTTTGCAAAGTGAGTCTATGTGCTCTTAAGCCTGGGAGGTTAGTTGAAGAAGGTGGGGGGAGCTCTGGCCTCAGCAGCATGCTAGAAGTGATCTGGTGTATTCTGGTGCTTTGCAAAGTGACTCTATGTGCCCTTAAGCCTGAGAGGTTAGTTGAAGAAAGTGCGTGGGGGGGAGCGCCAGCCTCAGCAGCATGCTAGAGGCTATCTGGTGTATTCTTGTGCTTTGCAAAGTGACTCTATGTGCCCTTAAGCCTGGGAGGTTAAATAATACAAATATGTTCCATATAAATATAAATAAATTTAATATAAATATATGGCTTGTAATACAAATGATAATAGTTTATATGTTGTTTGCATGTTTGTACTCTTAAATACATTTTTTTAAAAAGAATGTCGGCCCGCTCACAGTTTTAACGCTTGTACCACTTTTGGCTCACAGGGTAAAATTTCTGCTCATGAGACTGCACACCTTAGAGGGAACATTGGTCATGACCATCTCTCACCTCAGGTCCTCTCTCTCACTCCCAGAGATATCCACAGACAGGGTAGCCCAGTCTCTTTAATAAACAGCCCTTACTCACACAGTGCTATTGAAGTTGGGGCTGAAACACTGTCCCAATCACTCTGCCACCATTCATTAATATCCTATGATATATATTTTATAGATTGAAATACTAAATTGTGAGTGTGTGCTTCTTTTTCTTAGACTGGCAGCCCAAAGGGTTAATCAAAACAAAAAAACTTTTATTTATGATAAGAACAAAACACTGAAGAAAGTAAAATAAAATAAACACTGTTTCACTTCCTGTTAAATACTGGGTTCCATAGATGGTCTGACCTCAAGCACAGTGATCAGCTCTGCTTTACTGGTGATTCAGCAAGAACAAGACAAAGACAAAAGACAAACTGCCAGGGTTTAACCCGGTTAAATAGCATGCAATTCCACCCACTTCCCAAACAACTACCAACAATAGGCCATTATCAGAACCATTACTTCCCCATTGGCCACCTCCAGAATCCTGGTGGGCTTTTGTTCTAGAGCTCCAAGCTCAGCCAGTCTCTGGTAGAAACAGTCCTGGAATGTTCCAGTCCCAGTACATAACACTTCCACTGAACTTTTGTGTTGTTGTTCAGTTGCACAGTCAAGTCTGACTCTTCATGACCCTATCATGCCAGGCCCTCCTATCTTCCATCTATCTTACTTGAACTTTTGTACTGAGGTCCTATTCCTACAACTGGGATCCTTTAGTTACAAATTTAGTATTTTCAGCCTGCTCTAAGCAGCTCTTCTACATAGTTGCACTCAATTAGAAAAACCCTTTTCACCATAGCTCCCAAGCTGTCAACTTCTCTGCTACTAACTCCTAACCACCATTTTCAATTGCTGTTTTTCAAGTCTCCCCCTCTCAACAATTTGTCAGCTTTCACCGGCTGCTGTTAGGGACAGGCTGACCCTAGCCTGTCCATCACAACTACCGTTTTCTAGTTTATGGATACCTAACTTAATCTGAGAGAGAGAGATTTGTGAACAGGATGGAAATAACCTGGTATAAGTCTACCTGTGCAAGGGGAAAACCACCCAATCTGACAAATTTAAGATGGTTCACAAGGTATATTAAAGACTACTAAAATAAAGACTACAGAATGCTTTCTTCTCTTAATCTCAAAGTGAAATGTGCTACTCACATGGGGTTTTCGATGATATTTGGACTTTGCTGGACTCTATGAGGTAACTCTTCATTGTTTGCTCCTTCTTCCCAGAACGCAAGTGCTATAATCTAACATGAGCTGTAATAAAATCGCAGTATCTAGACTGGGTCTTAAGATCTTACTTGAAAAATCTCTGTGGGGGGGGTGTTCTCCTTTTTAAAAAAAACACCTTTATATTTTGTAACATTTGGCCTGATTAAGAGTTTTGGTGAACTCAAAAGCTTACACAATGTTTTGTGTCATTTTGGCTGGCCCTAATAAAACGTATTACATGGATTTTGCATGGGCCAATATAGCTGTTTACCACTTTATCACAAAAGACCTTATGGCAGGAAGCTGTTCTTCCATATTCCCCTTTAACATCAGTAAGAACTACTCCTACACCCTTTAGCAAAGTGCCACAGATAAGTATAAAACAGCCAGTGGTGTCACAAAGTACTAATATTGTACAGTCCACTGGCTTGCAAGATTTATCTTCTAGACTGTTTGCTCATGTCATAGTGAACTGCTGCTCTATGGTCCAGTAGTTTTCAGGGTTTACATTTGTCCAAAAGCTCACAGAAAAGGTTGCAGTGTCCTGGACAGCTTTGATAAGAAACCCTCATAATATTTTTCCACCCTTAAATGAAAATGAGTTGAAGCTTAGACTCATTAATAACATTCATTTCATTAACAATGGAGGCACTTATTTTCTTTTAAAAGGTGGTTGTAGGAGCCCATCCGCCTCCAAAAAGGAAGAAAGGAAGATTTCACAAAATGGCTGTTGGAGGCTGAGATGCTGCACTGTTGGATTGTTAAAATACATCTGTATTTTCAGTGAACAGATGGCTTCTTCAGATGGTAGCCAGTTCCTACTTGAGGTAGGAAGTACTTTCAATTTAATATAGGCCGAATTTTCCCAATTTAATCCAAAAGTCATCTAAACTACAGACCTAAAGTGGCTTAATGGTCACTGCATCTTCACGGAGAGCTGGTAATAGGACAGGGCCAGAAAATGGGATGGCTCATATATAGGATTTTATGGGTCTGATTCTCACCAGCTGCAGTCACATTGTAGGCTTGGCCGTGCCTCTATTTGCAGTGGTTTATAGAGTTGTGGGAAGTTTTGATCAGACATCCCACCTGAACTGGCTTCACCACTGGCTTGCCCCATGGTCGATTGTTCAGATTGTTCAGGGATCCTTTTTTTTTTTTTCCCACCCATGTGCATAAGCATGTACTCAAAGCTCTGTCTCCTTTTTGGCAGCTCCACAATCCCTCTGCCAAGTACTCTGGCTCCTCTCAGCCTCCTTCCCTCCACCTCTCTGTCTTGGAATACATGGGGCTAAAGTGCAGATTTGCAGGAGAGTAGTCCCATTGACTTCAGTGCATTTATTTATTTATTTATTTTATACTTTCAGCTTGCTATCCTGCTCGAACCCCCGAAGGGGTCTCTGAGCGACTTACAGTTACTCAATCGTATCCTATCTAAGGCCACATATAGTCAGGGAGGGGACTACCCTACCAGCACCCAATGGAGTGTTGTAGTTCGGCTCGGCTCAGCATCTGGCCCCGGTCTTTCACCTTCTCCCGTCGGCTTCCCTATGGCTTGGCAGGCCCATCCGGTGCATGGCTTGCATGTCAGCATGGCTCCGGCTCTGTCCGTTTCGGCTCCGCCACGCCTGCGCCTTCACGCTCCCCTGCGTCTTCCTGGCTCCGCCTTCCGTTTTTTGACGCTCGATTCTCGCTTGCTGCCACATCCCGTCGCCATCTTGCCACCCGCTCGCCTTCTGCTGCCGTCACCGCCGCCGCCGGCGGTGCTCTGCTACCTCCACGGGGGGGGGGAGGGTGCTCCCTGCCACCTAGGGCAGGTACCCATTTTATCTACTCACATTTCTATGGCTTTCGAACCGCTGGGTGGGCGGGAGCTGGGACTTGGACCAGGTGTTCACCCCAGTTGCGGCGGGTTTCGAACAGCCAGAACAGCTGTTCACAGATGTTACCAGCAGGTGTTTTAACTACCTGCGCCACCGCTCCCTTGTGTCAATCATGGGATGTTCTCAAACAGCAGCTCTGATGCAGAAACAGGAGACAGGGGTTGGGGGGATCTATCACTCAAAAACAATGCCCCCAGGGACTCCCAATCCAGACTACAGCAGTTGGCTGCAGTGATTGACAATGCCAGTGACGATTATGCACTTATGCACACATAACTACCTGATTTTAAAAAAACCCAAAGGAGGTGGAAATGGAAGGGAATGTTCAGACTTCCTAAATGGCTTGACTTCACAACAGGGGGGTTCAGGCATCAGAAAATGTGGGGTGGAAGCGCTGGCATAAGTAAAGACCGGACTTTCCCTAGTGTCGGCAAACTCTGCTTCTAGGACGTGCTGGACCTGGGTGCCGATGAAGGCAGATGTTGTTGTCTGATTGTGCTCTTTACATCCGCAAAGGTACAATATTAGCGTGAACTGCTCGTGTAACCACAGCCACTCTCTATTCCATCCACGTAGGATCAGATCTTGACACAGGAACTAGGAGGTTGTTTGGCAACCACAATCCTAGACCAATCATAATGTATCTCCTGAGGAGCTCTCCATAAACTCCTTTACTTTTCAAAATGTTAATGAATTATTATGGCTATAGCAAGAAGGAATCACAACAGATGTCACAACAAATACAATGTCTATTAGACTCTATTAGATATTGTTGCAAGCATGTGTGGCTGCATCTATGGACTTTAGAAAACTTTGGAACAACTGACACAAGTCGTTGTGGATTTTGTCACTGAGAATTCATCTATCCTATGGGTTTGGCTGAAAATGAAATGCCTAGGGGAATTTGAGTCTATGAAAAAGGAATGGTAATGTTTCTTGACTACTATAGCTATTCATTTAAGATCTTAATTATTAGGAAATGGGACCTTCTAAAGTGCTTTTGCTGCACTTTCTCTCCTAAACTGCAGTGGATCTTTTGGGAGCTTCTGTACTACACACTGTCATCTGCCTTTTGGATTTTCCTCAACTCCACTGCAGGCTTCCCCAAACTTATTATGATACAATTTTTTCCCAAAAAATCATACCCAAAATCAGTTTGGGAACAATATGGATAGGAAGATGTGGTTTTCTGCATCACTCTGCACACATCCTAAGAAAACATAAGAACATAAGAGAAGCCAAAGTTGGATCAGACCAATGGCCCATCCAGTCCAACACTGTCACACTGTGGCCAAAAATGCCAGGTGCCATCAGGAGGTCCACCAGTGAGGCCAGGATACTAGAAGACATCCCACTGTTGCCCCTCTCCCAAGCACCAAGAATACAGAGCATCACATGTCCCAGACTGAGAGTTCCTATCTATACCTTGTGACTAATAGCCACTGATGGACCTCTGCTCCATATGTTTATCCAATTCCCTCTTGAAGCTGTCCATGCTTGTAGCTGCCACCACCTCCTGTGGCAGTGAATTCCATGTGCTAATCACTCTTTGGGTGAAGAAATACTTCCTTTTATCCGTTCTAATCTGACTGCTCAGCAATTTCATTGAGTGCCCATGAGTTCTTGTATTGTTAGAAAGGGAGAAAAGTACTTCTTTCTCTACTAGCTCTATCCCATGCATAATCTTGTAAACCTCGATCATGTCACCCCTCAGCCATCCTTTCTCCAAGCTAAAGAGCCCCAAGCGTTCTAACCTTTCTTCATAGGGAAGGTGTTCCAACCCTTTTATCATTCCAGTTGCTCTTTTCTGCACTTTTTCCAATGCTGTAATATCCTTTTTGAGGTGTGGTGACCAGAACTGCACACCATTCCAAATGGGGTCACACCATCAATTTATACAGGGGCATTATGATACTGGCTGATTTGTTTTCAATTTCCTTCCTAATAATCTCCAGCATAGCATTGGTCTTTTTTATTGACGTCGCACACTATCTCGATATTTTCAGTGATTTATCTACTATGACTTCAAGATCTCTCTCTTAGTCAATCTCTGCCAGTTTGGACTCCATCAACATGTATTTATAATTAGGATTTTTGGCCCCAATGTGCATCACTTTACACTTGGCCACACTGACACTCACTCACCTATGCTTGACACATCCCTTTGGTGTGCCTCACAATCCACCCTGATTCTCACCACCACACAATTTAGTGCCATCTGCAAATTTAGCCACTTCACTGCTTACTCCCAATTCCAAATCATTAATGAACAAATTAAAAAGCATCGGACCCAGTACTGAGCCCTGTGGTACCCCACTGCTTACCACCCTCCACTGAGAAAGTTTCTCATTTATACTCACTCTCTGTTTCCTATTTATAAGCCAGTTTTTGATCCACAAGAGGACTTGTCCTTTTATCCCATGACTATTGAGCTTACTTGGGAGCCTTTAGTGAGGAACTTTATCAAAAGCTTTCTGGAAGTCAAGGTAAACAACATCTATTGGGTCCCCCTTGTCCACATGTTTGTTCACCCTTCAAAGAATACTAGTAGGTTAGTGAGTCAAGATCTTCCCTTACAGAACCCATGCTGAGTCTGCCTCAATAGTTTATATTCATCAATGTGCCTACTAATTCTCTCCTTAATAATGGTTTCCACCAATTTACCTGGTATTGACATCAGACTGACTGGCCTGTAATTTCCTGGATCTTCTCTGGAACCCTTTTTAAAGATGGGGGTTATATTAGCTACCTTCCAGTCCTCAGGAATGGAGACATATTTTAATGAAATACTACATATTTTTGTAAGGAGATCCACAAGTTCACATTTGAGTTCTTTCAAAACTCTTGGATATATGCCATCTGAGCCTGGTGATTTATCTGTTTTTAAGTTGTCTGTCCATTGTAGGACCTCGTCTCTCGCATCAGTCTGAATCAGGTCTTTCAACACCCAAAATCAGCAGTTTTGGAGTGGGCAAGCATTTCTCATCTTCCACAGTGAAAACAGAGGCAAAAAATGCATTCAGCTTCTCAGCCATTTCCCTGTCATCCTTCAGTAGTCCTTTTATCCCTTGGTCATCCAAGGGCCCCACTGCCTCCCTGGCTGGTTTCCTACTTCTAACGTATTTGAAGAAAGTTTTATTGTTGGCCTTTATGTTTGTTGCGATATGCTCCTCATATTCTTTTTTTGCTTGCCTGATCACAGACTTGCATTTTATTTGCCACAGCCTGTGTTCCTTTTTATCAACCTCACTGAGACTAGCTTTCCACCGCTTAAAGGAATCCTTCTTACCTTTTACAGCTTCCATTACTTTATTTGTTAAACATGCAGGCTTTTTTCTATACCTATTTGTGCCTTTTCTAACCTGCGGTATATATTTTTTCTGAGCTTCTAGGATTGTATTTTTAAATAGTCTCCAAGCTTCCCCAGTGGTTTTGACCTTTTCCACTTTTCCTTTCAATTTCTTCCTCACATGTCCCCTCATACCAGAGAAGTTACCCCTTTTAAAGTTAAAAGTGGTTGTGTCAGTCTTTTTGGGCAACTCCCTATTTGTACAAATGTTAAACTCAATGACATTATGGTCACTGTTCCCAAGTGGTGCAATCACTTTTACATCTCTCACCAAGTCTTGGGCATTACTTAACACCAGGGGTCTTTTCGTAGAAAAACAGCTGCAGGAGCTCATTAGCATATGGTATGCTAATGAGCTATTAGGCTATTAGCATATGTCACGCCCCCTGACATCACCGGAAGTGATGTCAGAAGGGGAAGCAAAAGGGGGGGGGAGGCATCTTCAAAAGCCTCCCCTTCCCTTCCCCAGCTGGCCTGGGTGGTGGAGCTAAGAGAGAAGGGGTTTAAAGTTTAAATGCCTTCTCATGAGAGTTGGGCCACAGAAGGAGGAAAGAGGGAAGGAAAGAGAGAGAGCAGAGAGGAGGAAAGAAGGAAGGAAAGAGGGAAAGAAAGAGAAGGAAAGAAGGAGGGAAAGAAAGAGAGGGAAGAAGGAGGGAAAGAAAGAGAGGGAAGAAGGAGGGAAACAGGGAAAGGAGGAAAAAAGAGAATAGAAGAAGGTAGGAAAGAGGAAAAGGAGAGAAGGAAAGGAGGGAATGAAGGAAATTTGGCGGCAATTTGGCCCCATTATATCCTAGGGCCTTTGAAGTCAATGGTGAAAACATAGGGTATATTCTGGAGGCTGGAGGGGAAGGGATTTGAGGGAGATGCTCCAAACTCACAGGGTAGCTCATGGAGCCTCTCCCCAAGATACCCACCAAGTTTCAAGAACATTGGACCAGGGGGTCCAATTCTATGGGCCCCCAAACAGGTTGCCCCTATTCCTTCCATTGTTCTCTATGGTGGGGGAAAAAGTAACTTTTTTCCCACCATAGAGAACAATGGAGGGAATAGGGGCAACCTGTTTGGGGGCCCATAGAATTGGACCCCTGATCCAATGGTTTTGAAACTTGGTGGGTATCTTGGGGAGAGGCTCCATCACCTACCCTGTGAGTTTGGAGCCTCTCCTCAAATCCTCTCCCTCCAGCCCCCAGAATATACCCTATGTTTTCACCATTGACTTCAATGGCCCATAGGATATAATGGAGCTGAAACTGACATTCGGCTGCCTGAAAGACTTCCCTGGGATGCCGGCTGGGGGCGGAGCTTGGCTCCTGAGCTCCCCGAGCTGTGCTCCGGTGCGCTCCCCCCCCAAAAGACCCCTGCTTAACACCAAATCCAGGATTTCCTCTCCCCTGGTAAGATCTGTGACCATCTGTTCCATAGCACAGTCACTGAGAGTGTCTAGAAACTCAATCTCTTTTCCCCAACTTGAACACATATTGACCCAATCAATGTGTGGGTAGTTAAATCACCTATCACGACACAGTTATTTTGTCTAGCCACTATCTTTAATTCAGTCATCATTTTATAATCCTCCTCTATGTTTTGATCAGGTGGGCGATAACAAACTCCCAGTGTTAAGCTTCCTTTTGGGCCCACTGTTTCAACCCATAGCATTTCCAGAATCTAATTCTCTTACCTTCTCAAACTTACTGGTTTGTATACCCTCTCTGACACACATAGCAACCCGACCTCCAACCCATCCCCCCCATCCCCCCCATCCTTCCAATATACTTTATAACCAGGAATGACCATATCCCACTGATTTTTCTTATCCCACCAAGTTTCTGAAATACCCACAATGTCTATTTCCCCCCCCCAACACCAAGCATTCCAGCTCCCTGATTTTACCTCAGTCACCACATGGTCAGTATGTGGGTTTACCACTCAGCTGTCTACCTGCCTGAGAATTGAATCACCAACTCCCAAGAGCCCCCCTTCTTCCCTGCCCAGGGATGGTTTCTTGGTAAAAAAGGATACCCATTCACCAACTGAAGAAGAGGTCCCTTCTGAGGGCACATTCCCCTTATCCTCAGCACAGTGCCCTGTTTCCTCTCGACCCTCACGCTCCTTAACAGTAGCAGGGCTGCCATTTTCAGAGTGGGATATATCTAACAAGTCCCCAAGAGTCTTCTCCATGTGCCTAACTGACTGTCTGCTTCTCCAGGTCAGCCACCTTGGCCTCAAGTGTGCAAGCTTGTTCCCTGAGAGCCAGGAGTTCCTTGCACTGGGCACACACCCAAGATTTCTGTCCAAAGGGCAGACAGTTGTACATGTGAACCTCAGTCGACAGAAATCTTGGGTGTGTGCCCAGTGCAAGGAACTCCTGGCTCTCAGGGAACAAGCTTGCACACTTGAGGCCAAGGTGGCATTCTGCAGGCAGGGCCAGTCAGGTCTCCTAAAGTAGCAGTGCTCTCAGGCCTAGAGAGCAAGGCTTGGGCATCAATGGGAACTGGAAGCAAGGAGCCGGATCAGGAACACAGGACCAATTGATCCAGAACACTTCCACCTCCTAGCCCAAGGATAAGTAGGCTGAGAGGACAGCAGCAGCACCTGCTCTGGAAGTAGCACTTGAGACTCATGTTGTCAGGTTTAACTAGGGCTGGAATCCTGCAAAAGATTGCATCCACCATGATCCAGCCCAGGAGATGCAGCATGGACTACCATCCTGACATGGCACCTTTGTTGGGTATCTGCTGCAGGGGGGCAACAGTGGGAGAGCTTCTAGTGTTGGATCCCCACTGATGGATATCCTGATGACACCTGGTATTTTTGGTCACTGTGTGACAGAGTGTTGGACTGGATGGGCCATTGGCCTGATCTTACATTGGCTTCTCTTATGTTCCTATGTTCTTATGATCTTATCTCTGCCACTCTTCCTGATGGAGGTGGATTCTGGTGGGCTTATGGACTGTCCTGGACTGGCACTTAGTTGCCCCAGGATCGGGGGGACAGAGGGAAGTTCTTGAAGAAGAGTTCCCACTGCAGGCTCATCAAGGGCAAGTTCTGGAGCAGATGGGCTGGAGACATCTGCCCTGCAGGGATCTTCTGGAGTTTCCTGCTCTCCCTCAGGCTATGTCTCTAGCTCCAAAGGCTCCCCTTGCAGGCTTCTAATTCGGAGTCCAAAGCCAGCTCAGTGGAGGTATCATACACAAATAAACACACACAGAGACACTTATTTTTGGTCACATGGAGCTGCTGAAGATATGAAAGCACGGTTTTGTGGATGCCCCCTGTTTATTTTGATTTGGTTAATCACCTGACCTCATCCTTGTATTACTAACTTTCAAACTCCTAGGTATATTTGGAAGACAGAAATTTGATTGATGAGCATAAATTGCAAAAGAATTGGAAATCAATTTACTCCTATTGACATCGGGTGGGCTATATGTCATTTGTCATGCCATGTAAGTTGTCCTTTACAATGATCTTGTGATCAGGGCCGTTGCCAGGGTTTTTGCACACCTTCTGGCGCCCCCCCCCGTGCACCCACCAATTTTCAAATATAAACTTTCCTAGGCATGCTGCCCTTGAATACATGAAGCTGCCTTCTACTGAATCAGCCATTTGGTCCATCAAACTCACTATTTTCCATTCAGACTGGCAACAGATCTCAGGCACAGGTCTTTCCCATCTCCTTTTGACAGTTAAAAGAGGGACAGAGAAAGACAGAGGGGGGGACAGAGAGAGAGAGGGACAGAGAAAGAGAGATAGAGGGGGGACAGGGACAGATGGGGGGAAGAGAGACAGAGAGGGAGGGAGGGAGGGAGGAGAGAGAGAGAGGGACAGAGAGAGACAGTGAGGGGTGAAGAGAGAAAGAAAGACAGCAAGAGAGAGAGACAAAGAGGAGGAAAAGAGAGAGAAAGACAGTGAGAAAGAGAGAGACAGAGGGGGGGAAGAGAGCAAGACAGAGACAGAGAGGGACAGGGGGAAGAGAGACACAGAGAGAGATGGGGGGAGAGGGATGAGGGAGAGAGACACACACAGAGACATACAGGGAGAAGGAGGGCGCCCACATCCTTCCCACCCCACCCAACTCCAGCTCGCATGTGCGTACGCACCCTCCCTTCCTCTCTTGATGGTGCTGGCTGTGGCAGACCCATGAGGGCTGCTGGGCCGCATTGCTGAGAGAGAAGGAAGGCATGCATGGCCTTCCCGCCCTACCCCATCCCATCTCAGCTTGCACATGTGCGCGCTCACTCACTCAGGAGGGCATTCACCCCAGCCCTCATCCTCTGTAGCTGTTCTCCCTCCCTGTCTGCAGCTTGGCTTTTGCCCCAGCCCTGGGTCCCAGCTCACCTCCATCATCCTTTGCCCTCCCCCCAGGCACAGTTGACTGGCCCATTGCAGGTATGAGAAGGGAAGGGAGTGGACTTGAAGGGCTGGCTGCAGAAGAAGCGGTAGGCAGGGTTCCTGGGCCAGCTTGACTGGGAGACAGAGGGTTGACATGAATGGGGAGGGGAAGGTAGATCTTCTTTTAGGGTGCCTGGGGGAGAGTGGGATCTGTGGGCTCGCAGGCGCTGGCACCCTCCGCCATCCCGGAGCCATTCTTCTGTCCCCACCAGTGGGGAAGGAGTGCCCTCATCTCCCACATCACAGACATGCACTGGCCTCACCAGGTAGCCCCACCCCTGCCATCAATTCTGCACTCCTCTGATGTCTGTGCTCTAGGCATTAGCCTAGGTTGGCCTAATGGTAGCACCGGCCCTGCTTGTGATCCCATTGTGTTTTTTCTGCTCCATACTGACAAAATGGGACTTTGGGATGGGAACACTAATTTCAGGTTACATATTCGGGGGCACCCTAACAGCTGCAACATACAAGCTGTTGTACCAGCAAATTAGTGTTTGGAATGGTGTGAAGCTTCTACAGAGTTAGTGTATCGAGCTGGCACTGAAAACTAGCACAGGATGTTGTATTGCTAAAAAGATTTGGGCCACTATGGAGCTGCCACCAACTCCAGATCAGAAGTGCAGAGAGAGAGAGGACATAGCAACAGAACAAAGGGTGTCCACCTTAGTGCCATTCCTAAAAATATTTGGTCCACCAGAGTCATGTTGCTTGTTTAATATTTACTAGATGCCTACAGCTGATCTTTGCAGTTAAGAAAAAGGGGCCTTTCCTTAAACTTTTTCATCTAAAAGACATGAAAGGGACTATGGCTAAGTGACAGAGCATCTACTTTGCCTGTAGAAGGTCCCAGGTTCAATCTACTGCGTCCCCAGTTAGAAAAATGATGAAGTAGGTAATGTGAATGACTTTTACCTCAGGTCCTGGAGAACTGCTGCCAGTCAGAGTGAACAGTACTGAGCCTGATAGATCAATGGTGTAACTAAGGCAGCTTCATATGTTCATACAATACTTGTGGGGAAAGTGAAGACACAAGGAGTTCCAAACTCAGCAAAACAAAGAGGTTAAGGAGTAGAGGGATAGAATCAGCCTGGGGGAAGCCTGTGTTAATAAATAACTCTTGTTTGCCATTTTAATACAAAGAAGCAGCCTGAACCAATATCAGTAGCAAGAGAATTTCAAAGATAAGAAGTGATAGCAGAGAAATGCCAAGTATGAGATGCAGAAGGTGAACCACAGTTTAACAAGGAGGCATGAACCAGAAGATTGGATTGCCACCGGCAATCAGGAGAGCAGGATGGACTGCCAGAGCACAGGATGGTACCATTAACCTCATCAGAGCAAGCCACTCTGCACCAATATGTATCATCAGGACTGGAGCAAACCCAACTGTCATTTTAAAGTATTGGAAGAAAGTTACCCTGAAACCAAGGCTGACTTCTGATGAAATAATTTGTTGTTTTGGAATTTAGGGTGCAAACCTTATTTTAATCTAACCTTTCTTTTAGAGGAAGCTTTTATATGATTGTGCATTTTGCTCAACTATTAGCCCCTTTGTTAGTCCCACATCACAACCTAGCCCATCTGGCAGAATCCTTTTTGTGATCCACCAGCAGCTCATTAGGTACCCAGAACAGAGAGCTGTGCACAATTAGGAGTTCCTTGCCATTACAGTCAGAAACCAGACCTTGGTTCCTACTAGAAAAATGTTTGTCCAATTTGAGGAAATGCTTGGTGGTAGATTTGTTATTCCTTAGCAGTACTGGCCAGCCACTTTGTAGTGGGTAGAAACCTATCCCCCCCCCCTCGCATTCTCCTTTACTGCTGTTAAGGAAGGCATCATTATCCCTTACCATTGTGTACTCTGTAATGGCATGTTTGGTGAGCACATTTGATGTTACCTACACAATGGGATATAGAGACTTCATTGTCTAAAAGCATTAGTGGGAGATACAGTTCCAGAGAAATGTTTCATATGATAGGTCCCTTCCCCTATATTTCTTCCAATATATACAACATGTTTGTATCACTCTCCACAATTTCCTAGTGACCTAGTCTTTTTTAACCAGCTTTGCTATTTACCCAAGAACACTGTCCTTAAATGTCAGTTTTCATTTTCAGCCTACAAGGAATGGGTCTTTTTGTACCAGCATTAAAAGCTCAAAATTCTGAGCCTTTCATCATCTATGCTTTGGGATAATTTTCTTCCCTGGCCCAAAGAGTATCACTGCTGCTGAAAAACTGTTGTTAGGAATCCCCACCCCACCCTACCCAATGATTCTCTAAACTTTATTTGTGCTTTCTAAATACACCTTTTATATAATAGACAATTCTTTGGTACAGTAAGTAGCTGTTGTTGCTGTACCAACAGCAATCATGAAAGCCACTTTATAGGGCTGGCTTGTGGAGGTACAATTTCTTGGTAAATGGAATTGGGCATTCAGACTATAGTCAACACTGTGAGGAACACCACAAAGGACTAGGTTCAGGATTGCAGGGAAGTAGTTAAGATACCACTGCAACACAAAGAAGATTGGTTTTGAACATTAGCGATAAAACACAGTGTCTACTTACAGCATATGACCTTCCTTAGAGACTGCTGGTGGCAAACACCTGGACAGCTACAGTGATTGATGCACACTTTGTACTTGAATCATCATCCCAAAAGACTGCTATATAAAACTCCTAGTTTTATTACTGTCTCTGTTAACTAGCAGAATATTTAAATCCAAGCTTGCAAGGGCACAAGTAGTTAAGAACTTATTAACAAATGTGCATCATCAATGATACTAGCAGTGTGGGATAATCACCAAGAGAAAAATGAAAGAAGAAATAGCTCCTTCCAAGCAATAAATATGTAGTCTTGCAATGTAATCTTGTCAAGCAATAAGGACAGGCTTTCTATTGGAAGAGGTTAATGCACAGAAGCACCTCCTGTTTAGTGTAATAAGTGAGATGACAGTTGGGTGAGGGTCATACTCAAAATACAGCAAGGCCCTCAACTATTGGTGCATGGAATTAACTTCATTATGCAACAGTACAGGGTATTCTAGAACTTGACTCTGACAGCATGATATCATTGCTCCACACACTGCTTTGGGCAAGCCTATAGCAGAGATACAGACATAACTTCTGGTCTCAATAGGAGTAGAGGTAGTTATTAGTTCTATGTAGTGCTGTTAAGATAAATTCTCTTAATTCCTCTTTAACCAATTTCTTCCTGAAATCAGACAATGTGTTTCTTTTCCTCTTTTTAGGAATCTGCTTGAAATCAGTTCCTACTTCCCCAAAGAAAAATTTGAAGAGATGAGAGGCAGGAAGGGAAATTTCAGAATTTCATTCTGTAGATGCTCAGAGGTAGGTGATGTCTTCCCAAACCTTCCTCTCCTCCCACTAGAGCACTCTATGGTGTATCCCATAAAATAACTGCAAGAGCTGAAGTTACAAAAGGGTATATTGATTTCTCTTCAAAAAGAATTCCTTCTTTTAAAAAATAACAAGAGAAATATATATATATATATATATCTTTTAAAAACCTGAATTTCTGCAAAAGAAATGACCCTCCCCATAACAACAGTATTCTATTGATGTTTCAAACTTCTGAATTGTTTAAAACCCTCAAAGTTAAGTGACTACCTGCATGGAAAAGCATGTTTTAATACTGAAAGGTATAAACAGACTTGTCTCCATATGACTGTCCACTGCTCATATCCAGAGGAGTGCAGAGACACAAGAATAGTGGCCATTTAACCTTATAACAGGAAATTGGGAGACATTGCAGGTGATTTTCGATTTGCTTTTACTACTGTTTCTGAATGTTTTTCCTTCTCTGTTAGTGATTTTATTCCTTTTTGGTGCATCATTATTGTATTTTTATGAGTTTAATTCCATTGTAACTTTTTAATGGCTGATTTTATTGCAAGCTGCTTTGAACTGAATCTTTTTAAAAAGTGGCTCATCCTTATACTAATTGCCAAAATGTGCGGATACTTATTTCCACCAACAGGGGGCTCGCTCTCCCCCAACAGCTTTTCCTACATAGTCAGTAGACTTCCTGGGTTTGTAGAAAAATCCAAAAACTAAAAAAATCCCTTCAGGGACGGTTGAATTTCCCCCAAAACTTTTTGAAATGGCCTCTGCAGGGATCTGCTTCAGGCATCAATGGTGAGAGATTAGAATGTTCGAGGGGGGAGGCTTCTAACTGGCTTTGTCAGTAAAAGGGTGGGGGAAGGGCCCTTTCCAGGCCTATTTTGGCCTTTCAGGGAGGGAGCCTTGGGGCCAGGCCTCACAAGAGTTGCCAGTGCCAGGCTGCGGGATTTCTAGAGATTTTGTGGTGGACTCTAAGGAGGGCTAGGCTTGGAAAGGGAGAGGCCTCAGCAGGGTATAATGCCACAGAATCCACCCTCCAAAGCAGCCATTTTCTGCAGGGAGACAGCCCTCTGCTGTCTAGAGTCCAGTTGTAATTCTGGGGGCTCTCCAGTTCCCATTTGAAGGTTGGCAACTCTAGGCCTGGCAGTAGTCTAGGGTTGCCAGGTCCCCCCTGATTTGCATGACTCACCTAGCCTCGGCTGCTTGCTACCGTTCATCAGCAGCCACCCTATGAAAGCCAGTGAGGTGCAGCAGTCAGAGCTTCAAAGTAGGGTCTGCAAGACCCAGGTTCAGGTCCCCATCTTGCAGTGGAAGCTGACTGTGTGATTTTGGACCAGTCACATATTTCAGCCTAACCAACCTCACAGGGTTGTTGTGCAGATAAAAAGGAGGAGGGAATAATGAAAGCTGCTTTGGTCCCCACTGTGGAGAAAGACTGTAATTTTCCTAGGTACAGGCTGGGAGGTGGAGATGGAAAGTGTTAAGTATGAGACTTAACGCAGGAGGTAAGTTCAAAGTGATTCAGCTTTATTTAGCTCCAAGGTTTAGACCAGCTAAGGACTAGACCAGCTAGACACAGAACAGTCAAAAGCAGTGAATTATATACAATCCTGGCTGAGGTAGCCACACCCTCAGTCATAACAATATCCAATTACATTAATGCATAACAGCCAATCACAACGTAAATATAAAGTCCAATCATAATTCATTACAACTGTCAATCACCGATGTTCCCTCCATAAGCCCTTTGATTGGGCAATACAGTACAGTATTTCCGATCCGCATAATGAGCACCTGCTTGATTATGCTGTCACTTATGTTCCTGAAGACATAACAACTCCTCCCCCCTTAGATGGAACACACTCATAGTCGGATAAGTAGGGAGGGGCCCTTCTGCTTCTTTCTGACCACCTTAATTCTGGGGCTTCAGTTGGTTTAGGGTCTGTACTAGACTCAGTGCCAGGCATTGCTGGGCTGACAGGCTCTCCAGGGTCCGTGAGTCCAGGGTTCTGCCCTGACTCAGATTCTTGCCGAGAACCAGCAGCACTCACCTCGTCCGGAGGCAAGTGAGTCTGCTCCCTGGGCCCATATGTATCTCCGGCCTCTCGCTCCTGTTCCGCAGGAGCCCACCGTTGCCGGAGCTGATCTATGTGGCGGCGTATCTTTCGACCATCAGATAGCCTCACCACATACATTCGAGACCCTAATCGGTTTGTGACTTCGGCGGGAAGCCACCGGTGCCCCTCAGCATAGTTACGGGCAAAGACCCAGTCCCTGGGCTGGAACTCCCTGAATGGCGTGGGCGGTTCGGCCCGTACAGCTCTGCTGCCATCCAGGTCCGGGTGCAGGCGGTCGAGGAGGGTTGTCAGCTTCCTCCCCATGAGCAGCTCGGCCGGGCTTTTCCCTGTGGCAGAGCTCGGTGTGACATGCTGCCACAGGAGAAAATCGGCCACACGATGGTCCCAGTCCTCGCCAGGCAGTCGGGCGAGGGTCTCTTTTGCCGTCCGAACCATACGCTCTGCCTGGCCGTTGGAAGCGGGATGGAACGGAGCTGTGGTGATGTGCCGGATGCCGTATCCCTCTAGGAAGCCGGTGAACTCCCTAGAGGTCAGTTGAGGGCCGTTGTCGCTGACAAGTACTTCAGGTAGCCCATGGGTGGCAAAAAGTTGGCACGAAGCCTTTATTAGGTTTGCTGATGTTGTGGATCTCATGGGAACTACCTCCAGCCACTTTGAATAAGAGTCCACGACCACCAGGAGCATTTGGCCATTGATTGGCCCCGCAAAGTCAAAGTGCAGCCTTGACCAAGGCTTTTCAGCTCTATCCATGGCTGCTGTTGGTGTGTGCGGATGATCAGGCCGGGACTGCTGGCAGCTTAAGCAGCCTCAAACCCTCTCTTCAATATTAGCATCCAGCCCAGGCCACCACAGGTATCCCCTGGCCAGGGCTTTCATGTGTACGATGCCTGGGTGCCCAGCATGCAAGGACTCAAGCACCCTTTCCCTTAGTTTGGGGGGAATCACCACCCTATTTCCCCATAGGATGCATCCTTTTGAAATAGAGAGCTCAGCCCTTCTCCCCCAATACGCTTTGAACTCAGGCTCAACACAAACACTTGGCCACCCCCTCCACACCCAGTTTAAAACATGGGATAGTGTTGGGTCCTTCTGGGTGGAAGTAGCAATGTCCGCAGACCAAATTGGAGACTTTGACAGTTCATCCAGCGCAAAGATGTCTGCCGTTGGAGCCGGATCCAGACCAGTCTCAGGTAGGGGGCAGCGGCTCAGGGCGTCAGTGTGTGCGATACACTTCCCCGGTCTGTGCTCTAGATCGTACTCGTACGCTGCGAGGAACAGAGTCCATCTCAACATCCTGGGCGATAGGATGTTAGGCGTGGGGCGATCAGGGGCGAAGATTCCCAGGAGCGGCTTATGGTCAGTTACCAGAAGGAAACGGCGGCCGTACAAAAAGTCATGGAATTTCTTGACCGCACTCACAAGCGCCAAACCCTCTTTGTCTATTTGCGCGTAGTTTTTTTCCGCACCACTCAATGACCTTGAGTAATATGCAATCGGTGCCTCAGACCCGTTAGCCATTACGTGGCTCAAAACTGCCCCAATGCCGAATGGTGACGCATCAGCCGCCAGAACCAACATTTTACTCTCATCAAAATGAGTCAGCACGCTGTCAGATGTCAGTAACGCTTTAACATTTTCAAATGCTTTTTCCTGTAGCCGTCACCAAACCCATTTCACGCCTTTATTTAACAACCGATGTAATGGCTCGGCTACCGAAGCTTTGTGGTGCAGAAATGAATGGTAGAAATTGATTAGCCCTAAATAGGCTTGTAATTCCGTTTTATTCTTAGGTCTGGGTGCATTGTGTATAGCTGCTACCTTTCCAGGGGTTGGGTGTACACCTTGTTCATCAATCTTGAACCCTAAGAACTCGACACTGGAGACCCCAATAGTACATTTTTTCCTTTTTTACGCGCAACCCAGCCTTATCGAAACACTGAAGAACACTCCTGACCCTTTCAAGCAGTTCTTCGTCACTCTTTCCCGCAATAAGCACATCATCAAAATAGGGAATCACTCCCTTCAGACCTCTGAGCAGACCTTCCATCAATCCCTGGAAAATCCCAGGTGCAACATTTACCCCGAATTGGAGGCGCTTGACTCGAAATGCACCTCTATGAGTAACGATAGTTTGTGCTTCGGCAGCATTGCTATCAACGGGCAACTGTTGATATGCCTGGGCAAGGTCTAACTTTGCAAAAACCTTACCTCCCCCCAAAGATGCAAGTACATGGCTTATCACGGGTACAGGATATGAGTGTTGTTGCAATGCCCCATTGATTGTACATTTATAATCTGCACAAATGCGTATTGAACCATCGGGTTTGACAGGAGTAACGATGAGTGTTTCCCATTTACTGTACGAAACTGGCTCTAAGACCACTTGCTCGATGAGCTTGTCAATTTCCGATTCTATTTTCGGTCGCAACGCTAATGACACTTTTCTGTATTTCAGCCTGATAGGCCTAACATTTGGATCCAACTCAAATGAAACCGGGGGACCTGTATAGGTTCCCAACCCTTTTGCAAAAACCTGAGGAAACTCATCATACAAACAATTCCATTTATCATAACACACTGCATTTATACCTGAAATAGCAATGCCCAACGGTTCAAACCAATCAAGCCCCAACAGGCTTACCCTGTCCCCCTCGGCAACAATCAGGGACAGAGTCGCCTTACGCTCTTTGAAACGGACTTCAAATTCTGCCTCACCTGCCAATGGGATTCGGTGCCCTTAGAAATCTGCAAGACGGGCGTCAGTTGGCAGGAGGCGGCGGTGGCTTCGGCTTGGAAAAAGACGATCTAAGGTGCACGTTGAGATGATTGTTCTAGCCGACCCGGAATCGACTTCGAAAGGGCAGGCAACGCCGTCGAGGAACAAGGTGACGAAAATCTTCTTCCTCCGGGGTGCTCCCGTGGTGAGGACAAACGATGAAGAGGGGTTGGACGACAGGGTCGGGTTTCGGGACGACAGGGATGAAGAGCAGGTTGTGTTGACCTTGCTTCGGAATTGAGAGTGCTGTGGCGGTGAGGTAGGCGGCGATCTTTTTGACTTGCAGACTCTGGCGATGTGCCCGCGTTTTCCGCAAGCCCGACAAACCAACTCGCTGGCCCAACAGGTGTTGCGCTCGTGCTTCCCGCCACAACCTATGCACTGGCGCTCTGGCGCAGTCTTCACTTGGGTTCGTGGCTGGCTGCTGGAACAAGGCTCTCGTATGTCATCAATGGCAGGTGCTGGCTCACGGTCCTCGACCTGTAGGTGAATGCTGGAATTGGCTGCCGCAGGCCGCTGTCGCACCTCTTGTGTTGACCTTTCATCAGTCTCAGCGGCGATGGCTTCCTCGAACGCAACCTTGAATGTCAGCGTCTTGAGGGCGAATAGACGTTGCTGCAGCTTGGCATTGCGGTGACCGCAGACCAATCGGTCTCGCAAGGCTGTCTCGAGATTGGTGAAATTGCAAGCCCTCGCCAACTTCCTTAATGCCGCCACAAACTCGGCTACGGATTCGCTGGAGCCCTGCCGCCTCTCATAGAACGCGTGCCAGGAAGCGATCTCAGAAGGCTGTGGCGTGAAGTGGGCCTTCAATTTTTCCGTCAGCGTGGCGTACGGCACGGTTTTGATATCATCAGGCGTGACAAGCGAGCGGGCGATGTCAAACACCTCCTTTCCACACGAGCTAAGTAGCGCGACTCGTTTCTTCGCATCATCCATCACTCCGCCGCTCTCGAGGTGAAACTCGAACCGGGTGAGATATGCTTCCCAATCTTCAGTCGCCGGCTCGAATGGCTCGAACCGATGCTTGGAGCCCATCGCGGTGCCTTCTGGAGCGGACGGCTCCCTCAGAGGCTCGCGGTCGATCGGAACTTCCTCCATGATTCTTCCAGTGGGGCTGCCTACCCGCTAAATCCCATCCTCGTTGCCACTTGTTAAGTATGAGACTTAACGCAGGAGGTAAGTTCAAAGTGATTCAGCTTTATTTAGCTCCAAGGTTTAGACCAGCTAAGGACTAGACCAGCTAGACACAGAACAGTCAAAAGCAGCGAATTATATACAATCCTGGCTGAGGTAGCCACACCCTCAGTCATAACAATATCCAATTACATTAATGCATAACAGCCAATCACAACGTAAAGATAAAGTCCAATCATAATTCATTACAACAGCCAATCACTGATGTTCCCTCCATAAGCCCTTTGATTGGGCAATACAGTACAGTATTTCCGATCCGCATAATGAGCACCTGTTCGATTATGCTGTCACTTGTGTTCCTGAAGACATAACAGAAAGCAGAAGATAGAGAGGCAGATAAAGGTAGGTTGGCTGTTGGGTGGGAAGGAAATAGGGTTACCAACTCCAGGTTGGGAAATCCCTGGACATTTGAGGGGTGAAGCCTGGAGAGGATGGGATTTGAGGAGGGGAGGAACTTCGGACTGGTGTAATGCCATAGATTCCACCCTCCAGCCATTTCCTCCATGAGAACCACCATTGCCAGCCCCCTGGTGAGGACTGGAGATCACTCAGAATTACACCTGTTGTCCAGACGACAGAGATCAGTTCCCCTGGATAAAATGGCTGTTTTGGAGGGTTGAATCTATGGCATCATACCCTGCTGAGGCTGCTTGCCTCCCCAAGCCTCACTGTCCCAAGGCTCCACCCCCAAATCTTCAGGAATTTCCCAACCTGGAGCTGGCAGCCCTAAGGTGAATTGATCTCTGTAGCTGGGAGATCTGTTGTGATTCCCAGAGTGCTGCCACTGCTGCTGTGGGGGAGAGGAAGCAGGTGGGTGGCTGAGAGCACTGCCACCACTGTTGCTGCTGCTCTGCGGAGTGGGGGAGGAAGCAGGCAGGAGGCTGGGAGAGTGATGGGGGCAGAAAGAAAGAATGATGGGGTGGGGGGCAGAAAGAGAGAGAAAGAGTGATGAAGTGGGGAGGCAGAAAAACAAAGAGAAAGATGACAGGTCAGAAAGAGAGAGGAAGTCACATGCATGGAGGAGAAATAGAGAGTAAGAAAAGGGGGGCAGAGGGGAGAAATAGTGTGAGAGAAGTAGGGGCGAGGAGAGGAAGCAAAGGTGTGACAAATGAGATAACCATCCTGCAAGTTTCTTGCGGGCCTCCACTTGTAAGTTTATATTTTCAGAGGGTAGTCATACTGATCTGTAGTAGAACAGCTACAGCCCAGTCTAGTAGCACCTTAGAGACCAAAAAGATTTGGGGGGAGGGGCTGATGAAGAGAGCTTTGATTTTCAAAAGTTTGGAAACCCCACCCCCACCTTGTTGGTCTCTAAAATACTACTGGACTGAAATCAAACAAGTTTATATGTAAATGAAATTTACTTAGGGTCCGTTCAGATGGCTCTATAGATCCACATGAGGCACGAGTGCCTCATGGATTTAAACGTAATGTCCAGACATCAATGTCTGGGAAACATCCGTCTTCTGTGAGCATCCTGTTTTGCTGCGCTTCGGAGCCGTACTAAAAAGGTACTACTTTAAAACTGGAGTTTTCTGTTCCCGACGGGCCATTCATGGACTTTCTCCCGTCTGATCATTCCAGCAGGCAATTAAAAAATGGTGCCCGTTTGGGATGGTCTGACATTAGACCATCCTGAACAGGCACCATTTTAAAAAATCTTGATTCTGCGCATGCGTGAATAAACAAGGCCACTACATCACGCCTATACACATGCACAAAAAGGGTTTTTTTTAAAAAAAAGCCACCACAAGTGCCTCCTTCAGTGGATGCCATTTAGACACTCCACAGCGGAAGCAGCACGTGGCAAGGCGATTCCCCGGGTGATGTCTGATCATGCGAGGACAGATTAAAAAGATCAGGATCAAATGTGAGCTGGCATAATGGCGGGATTAGCTGCCCATCTGAACGCACCCTAACATGATCTAATATCTTGAGAACACTGATGCAGAGATCGGGCTTGATTCAAATTTGAAATGCAGCATGTTGTCAGAACATATAATTAAACTTTCTTCCAGATATCTCTCTTTTCAAGGCAGATAATGCATTAGAAAATATTTTATTTGTTTATTTTATTTTCTTCCCCCATTGTGTTTAAATTCAAAACATCCACCTATATTCTGAACATACACACCAATTTTCATTCAGATATTTCAGTGTTCAAGGAAGATATCATAGTAAAAACAAGCAAAATGCCAAAAGGGTAACTTAGCAAGTTAAACTAAAGGTGGGTGAGTCCACAAACTAAGCCAAATCTTACTTTCTGTAGCCAATTATTATAGCATGTTTGCAAGATGCCTTAATTACTGGTACAAAATAAGCAATAAGTGAATCATAGGAATGGGATACAACCACCTGCGCTGCTGCCCAGAAAGTGAAACTATATGCACTACCTTTGCAAGCTCATGATTGAGGGTGGTCCATAATTACCCTCTTCAAATGATTACTATGGTGGTATTACCATGGGGTCCGACTCTTCGCGACCCCATGGACCACATCACACCAGGCCCTCCTGTCTTCTGTCGTGCTCCGGAGTTTGCTTAATTTCATGTTTGATGCCTTGATAACACTGTCTAACCATCTTATCCTTTGCCATCCCCTTCTTCTTTGACCTTCAATCTTTCCCAGCATCAAGGTCTTCTCCAGTGAATGCTCCCTTCTCATTTGGTGCCCAAAGTATTTGAGCTTCAACTTCAGGATCTGGCCTTCCAGGGAACAGTCAGGGTTGATTTCTTTTAGGATTGAATGATTTTATCTCCTTGCAGTCCAAGGGACTCTCAAGAGTCTTCTTCAACACCATAGTTCAAAAGAATCTATTCGTCGGTGCTCAGCCTTCCTTATGGTCCAACTCTCGCAGCCATACAGTACTACTGGAAATACCATTGCTTTGACCATATGGACTTTTGTTGGCAGGGTGATGTCTCTACTTTTTATTATGCTGTCTAGGTTTGCCATCACTTTCCTCCCAAGGAGCAGGCGTCTTTTAATTTCATGGCTGCAGTCACTGTCTGCAGTGATCTTGGACACCAGGAACGTAAAGTCTGTCACTGCTTCTACAACTTCTTCTTCCATTTGCCAAGGAGTGATGGGGATGGATGCCATGATCTTATTTTTTTGATGTTGAGTTTCAAGCCAACCTTTACACTCTCCTCTTTTACCCTGAGCAAGAGGCTCTTTAGGTCCTCTTCACTTTCTGCCACTAGAGTAGTATCATCTGCATATCGGAGGTTGTTGATGTTTTTCCCAGCAATCTTAATTCTGGCTTCTGAATTATCCAGGCTGGCATTTCGCATGATGTACTCTGCATATAAATTAAATAAGCAAGGGGACAATATACATCCTTATCATACTCCTTTTCCTATGCTAAACCAATCAGTTGTTCCATATCCTGTTCTAACTTTCACTTCTCGACCCTTATACAGGTTTCTCAAGAGACATGTGAGGTGGTTTGGTACTCCCATCTCTTTAAGGACTTGTCATAGTTTGTTGTGATCCACACAATCAAATGCTTTAGCATAGTCAATGATGCAGAAGTAGATCTTTTTCTGGTACTCTCTTGCTTTCTCCATAATCCAGCGAATGCTGGCAATTTGATCTCTAGTTCCTCTTCCTTTACAAAACCCAGCTTGTACTTCTGGCAGTTCTCTATCCATGTACTGCTGAAGCCTAGCTTGTAGGATCTTGAGCACGACCAGGGGTCGGTTGGGCCAGAGCACAGGGGAGCGGTGCTCCAGTAGTGAGGAGCCAAGGGGGTGGGCACATGACCAAGCCCCGCCCCCTGCTCCCAGCAAGTACCGGGCAGGAGGAGGGAGGTTGGGAGGGACAGATGGTGGGCACTCCACAGGAAAGGACCCAACTCCTGAGGTGAAGGGGCCAGCGCCAGCTGGAGCTCTCATGGGGCATCTGCGCGGTCCTAGCATCTGCACTCCTCCCCCTGCCATCGCATGCAGGACCGCTGGAAGGCCACCCACCTCTCCCCCATACCATTGCCAGCTGTGCCTCCACATGGGGCCACTGGAACGCCCTCCCACCTCCCCTTGCCATCACCGGTCTGCGCCTCTGTGTGGGGCCACAGGAATGCCCGCCCCTCTTGCCATCGCCTCCACAGCCGCCACTTCCAGCATGGGGGCTGAGCACAGTGGGCAGCAGTCCAGGACCATTGGGTATTTCTCCTTCCTGTACCGCCATATGCCCCTGCTGTGCAGCCGCCAAGGTTTGGCTCCGCCTGGGCTCGGGGGAGTGGGGCGGATCGCAAGCAGGGTTGGGGCAGGCCCTTGCTGGGTGTTCCCGGCTTTGGTGTCACCTTCCCCGGCCTGGCAGGAGGCAGACAGGGGAAGGGGGGCTAGTTCCAGGATGGAAGTCTAGGCTGGTGTCAGTGCAAGAGCCTGGGTGCACTGTGGGAAATGGGAAGTGAGAGCAGGGAGGAGAGAGCCAGTCATGAAAAGATGCACATGACAGAAATAAGGAGAGCCCCGCATACCAGCTCTGGGAAACACACAAAATGCAGCAACTTGGACTGGATGATCAAAGCATCTCTTGCACTCCCTCTGAATCCTGTCTATCCATTTCACTCCCTGTCCAATACACACAAACCCACAAACAAGAAATATCCACCTCTCTCGCTAACCGATTTTCCAAATGCCTTCTCGTCTTATAGCAGCAGGGGTGCAAAACCACGTCCATTTCTTTTCCCTGTGTTTTTCTTTTGGAAAGTCACTTAAAAACAACAACTCATTGACAGCAGATCTTACAATGGCGGGGAGCATTTTAATCCTGGCATACTTTAATTAGTTCATCTTTGCTCTTGTGCTGTTGCGTCAATTCTCTTTGCTTTTTTTTGCATAAAGATTTTTTTTTTGAAATTTATTTTCATTTTCCACTATACCAAAAGTTCATATCATATCACTTTCACTTTCGGTTACAACTTATAATATTCATTACGTGTTTCACATTTGACAACTTATATATCATACTAGCAAAATTTCAGTTTTGATTTATCTTTTCCATCTTCAGCCAGTCATAAAATGATTTCCATCTGTCCCAAAAATGTTCCTCTGATTTATTTTGTAATATTGTATTTAACTTATCCATTTCAGCTATTCCCATCACCATATTTTTAAGTTCTATTATAGATGGTATTCTTTTGGATTTCCAACGTCTTGCTATCAGAATTCTGGCTGCCATTAGGATATATACAATTATCTGTGTATGTACTTTAATGCCTTCCAGTAACATATTTAGTAGCCAGATTTCTGGTTCTAAGGGGATATTTATTTTTGTAACATCCAGGAGGATTTTTGCAATTTTGCTCCAAAACTTCTGGATTTTGTCACATCTCCACCATATGTGGAGGTATGATCCTACGTTCTTCCCACACCTCCAACAAATATTGGATACTTTGGGGAAACATTTTGCGACTTTCTCAGGGGTCCAATGCCACCTATCTACCATTTTATATATTTTTTCTTTGTATTACGTAGCTCTCATAATTTTTAAAGATTCCCATGTTTTAGTCCATTGCTTTGCTTCTATTGGGTGTCCAATCTCTTTTATCCATGCTAGCATGGGTGCCTTTATAGTTTCTTCTTGTAAGGAATCCTCTATTAATATATTATAAATCTTCTGGATAAGTTTATCGCTGGAGGATAACCAGAGTTTATCAAATTCATTTAAGCTAGTATGGAATCCTGTTTTTTTATCTTCAATATACTTCGATTTTAATATATTTTTTTCCCACCAGGACAATTTTATGTTTTGTTTTAATAATATCTCATCTGGTTTTAGTTCCGCCTTTTTATTTAATAGATTCCCATATATTTCTTTAATCTCTCCTCTTATTAAGGAAGGTTTTGGAAATGCCTCAATTGGGGAGATCCATATTGGTATTTTAATATACTTTTTGTATTTAATTAAATTCCAAACTTTTATGAGAGAGCTTCTTATTATGTGTGTGTGGAAATTTGAATGGATTTTGTCTTTTCCGTACCATAGGTACGCATGCCAACCCATTACTAGGTCCGATCCCTCTAATGCTAATATTCTAGTGTCTTCTAACTTTGCCCATTCCTTTATCCATACCAATTACATTGCAAAATAATACAGTTGCCAATTGGGTAGCGCAAAACCTCCTTGCTTTTTAGAATCCTGAAGATATTTCAGTTTTATTTTTGTTTTTTTGGATTGCCATATAAAGTCACTTACAATTTTCTCCAAATCCTTGAAATACTTATAATTCCTAATTGTTGGTAAATTTTGTGCCAAAAAGGGGAATCTTGGGAGAATATTCATTTTTATCGTCGCTATTCTACCTAGTAAGGGGAGGTGCATTCTATCCCAATGCTTTAGGTCTCTATTTATATCTTTTATGAATTGTAAATAATTATTTTCATATAGCGTCGAGGTATTACTTGCAATCCATATTCCTAGATATTTTGCTTTCTGCACTATCTCTATCTTAGATATTTCTTTTAGTCTTTGTAACAGTTTTTGTGGGCAATTTTTGGCTATAATTTTAGTTTTTGAGATGTTGATTCTGAAGCCGGCTACTTTCCCAAATTCCTGGATATCTTCTAATAAATAGGTTAAAGAGTGTTCCAGTTCTTCTAATATCAAAATCAAATCATCTGCAAAAGCTTGCAATTTAAAACTTTCCCCTCCTTCAACCCTTTGATCATTTCATTTTTTTCCCAAATTCCTGGATATCTTCTAATAAATAGGTTAAAAGTGTTCCAGTTCTTCTAATATCAAAATCAAATCATCTGCAAAAGCTTGCAATTTAAAACTTCCCTTTCCCTTCAACCCTTGATCATTCCTTTCCGCCAATGATTGTATAGTGAAGATAAACAATAATGGACATAGGGGGCACCCCTGTCTAGTACCCTTTTGGATTAAAACCTTCTGAGTGGGTTCACCATTCACTAAGATTTTTGCACTTTGGGTATTATATATAACTTTTATCATTGTGTAGAAATTACTCCCACATTCCCATACCAATTTTTTTGGTAACATATAGTCCCAGTTGATATTATCAAATGCTTTTCAGCATCTAAAAGTGTTAATATCATTGGCTT
The DNA here is from genome assembly GCA_029375565.1 of Gekko gecko. Lineage (NCBI taxonomy): Eukaryota > Metazoa > Chordata > Lepidosauria > Squamata > Gekkonidae > Gekko > Gekko gecko. The sequence continues at coordinate 276,113,236 of JAPDNY010000001.1, forward strand.
TCCTGGATGTAGTTCATAATATTCTAATTTGTTAATTATATTTCTAATATTATTTTGTATTTTTCTTTTCAGTAAAAATCCAGATTGGTCTTTATGTATTACCTGACTTAGTACCCTCTTTAGTCTGTTGGCCAAAATTTTTGCAAATAATTTGTAATCTGTGTTTAATAGCGAGATAGGCCTATAGTTTTTTATTTCCTCACCCTTCGAATTCGGTTTATGAATCAAAGTTATAATGGCTTCATTCCATAAAGTAGGAATCTTACTTGATTTTGGGATGCTTTGTATTAATTGTTTAAATGGTTCTGAAATCTGTTCTTCAAATATTTGGTAAAACTCTGTGGGGATGCCATCTGATCCCGGAGTTTTTTGTTTCCCCCCGCTTTTTATTGCTTCAGATATTTTACAAGGTGTGATTGGGTCATTTAATATTCCTATCTGTTCCTTATTAAATTTACCTTTTTCCCAATTTTCTTGATAGACTTGCACTTCCATACTTAAAATTTCTGGGTTTTGATACAAGCTTTTATAAAAATTTTCTACTATCTCTTTTATATCTCTTTGTAAGACTTTCTCTTCTCCATTCTCATTTTTTAGCATTTTAATTATTTTTTTCTCCTTATCTTTTTTCAATTTATATGCTAACCACCTCGTAGGTTTATTAGCGTTCTCAAAATAATACAGTTTTGCTCTTTCTATTTTTTTTGCTACTTCCTGTGTTAAAAGAAGATTAAGCTGATGTTGCAGTTTATTTAATCTAGATCTCATATTTTCTGTGGCCTTTTTACCATCCTTTAGTTTATTTTCTTCTTGTTGTATTTTCTCTTTCAATATTTCATATTTTCTGTTATCCTGTTTCCTTCTCCATGAGCTTTGATTTATCCACCAACCTCTTATAAATGCCTTAAAGGCATCCCAGATTACTTCTATAGTCATTTCCCTAGAAGTATTAATCCTAAAAAACTCTTTTATTATATTTTTAGTTTTCTCTGTTATTTCTTTATCCTTCAAGATGTCCATGTTCATTGTCCATCTTGAATTTCTACTAGAAGCTTTTAATGTTAACATGATTGGATTATGATCTGCAAAGGTGGCTGGTAAAATATCTGCCTCTTCTATAACTCTTATGAGGGAAGTCGATATCCAAGCCATATCAATCCTTGACCACGTTTTATGCCTAGCCGAAAAGAAAGTAAAGTCCTTTTTATCTATATTTTTCGTCCTCCAGATATCTATTAAGGATAGTTCCTCTGCCATCTGAAGGAATAGTTTTGACAAAGTATTACTTAAATTCTTAGTACTTGATTTATACACTTTTCTACCTATTAAAGGATCATAAACTGCATTATAATCCCCTATTGCACAAACCTCTTCAAACGATGTTTTACTTAAAGTTTCCTGTACCTGCTTGAAAAATTTTGTCTGATTCTGATTGGGAGCATATATATTTAATATTAGAATTCTTTTTAGGTGTCTTACTATTGAAACTGCTATTCCTCTTCCCTCCTCTAGGCTAAACTCTAATTTAGGCTGTAAATATTCTTTTACATACGTGGCTACTCCCTTTTTCTTCTTTGATTTTTCCAGATTAGTAAACATCATTCCTAACTTTTTATCTTCTAAATATTTTTCATCATTTTTTAAATAGGAGTTTCTTGGATACATATTATATCTGCATTAACTTTGTATAGTTGTTAAAATATTTTTCTCCTTTTTTGTGGCCCATTAAGCCCATTCACGTTCACTGAAATAATTTTAATCTTCTGCGACTTCGCCATCTTCTACATCTTTGTTGTTCTGTTCTTTTTTCCTATATTGGAACCTCGTTAATACATTAGGTACGGTTCTCTCTGGTTTTCTTTGTTCTCTTTTCTTTTTTGGCTCTTGTTTTTCTATTATTGCCGCCAATTGAGTACTTACTCCTTCTCCATGCTCTTCTTCTGATGTTTCTAATGTTTCTTCCTCATTTTGTCTTCCTAGATCACATCTAAATCTTTCTAAAAAGTTCTCCATTTTGAAGATCGAGTTTATGTTAAATCTTCTTCCTTGGTATGTGAATAGTACTCCTTCTGGTAACAACCACCGGTAGAGAATATCATTCTTTCTAAGCAGTTCAGTCAGCTTAAAATAGTCAAATCTTTTTTCCCTTACCTGCCATAGGGTATCTTTTAGAAATTTGACTTCATGATTATCTACTAACACTTGTGTTTGACTTGAAGCCCGTAAGGTTCTATCCCTTAGTTCTTTTTTGTTAAATTTGATGTGGACCTCTCTTGGAGTTTTATTTTTTCTAGAGTATGAAGTATTTTCCCTAAAAATTAGGTCAATATTACTTTCCACTTCTTCTTTTGACCCCACGTCAAGCTCTTCTGCCAGCACCTTAGCCATTTCACCTTTGAGATCTTTCCCTTTTGTTTCCAGGAAGTTCTGGCATCTCACCACTAAAGCTGCTCTATCTATCTCTAATAAGATTATGGTTTGCTCCATCCTCTCTGTCTTTGCTCTTAACTCCTGAAAGTCTTCTTGGAGTTCTTTGCTATCTTTATCCATTTTTTGCAAATATTTAGTATTTTTTTCCGTTTCTTGTTTACGCTCTACCATTTGTTTTTTAAGCTCTTCAGTATCCATAAATATAGCTTCCATCTTTCTATGTATAGGTTCCATTTCTGCCTTAATTATCGTGGGTAAGGTTGTTTCCATTGTTTCCTTTACTGCCTGTGTTACCGTTTCCTTCACTACTTCCTGTACTGTCTGAGTAACTATGTTTGAGACCCATGATTTTATATCTGCCTTCAATTCTTCCATTGAAATCGTAATTTATTATGTTCTGGATTTTTGCCTGAGTTTTAGGTGAGGGAAGAGAAGACTTCCTTATACCTGATCCCGAAGCCATTTTCATATTTTTAAAAATCTTCTGTTTATAAAGGGCAATCTTGTTTTGTAGCTGTATACGTTTTTTTAGGTGTAATTGCTGGAATCTGTTCATATATCAGTGATTTATTTAATCTAGTGTTTGTGCATATGGATATTTTGAATCTAATATTTACTTAAATTTTATTTTATTTTATTTATTTGATCTAATATTTGTGATTTTAAATTCGAATGCTTACTTGAGTTTTTATTTCTTTAAGTATTATTTCTTAGACTACTGTTTATAATTTTAGATGTTTCTGGATCTAATGCTTAATTGAGTTTTAACCAGCCAATAGTTATTTATTATAATATTATAATAATAAATATAATATTATTAAGTTTATTTTCTTAATCTTTACATTAAAAAGGATTTATAACTAATTAACCCTCTTAACTATTTACTAATCAACCTTCTTACTTAATTAAATTAATTACTTATTACCTATCGCCTACCAACTATTTATTATAATTTATATTTATTGTTTAGTATTCTTTTTAAATATTTTGTTTACTTGTTATTTTCCCTTGCTTTACTCTGACTCAATGTCTAATATACACTAGGGTATACTGGAATATATTAGAATGTCTAACTCTATATCTCTACACACTATCCAGTTATTTTTCTAACTTCCCTAACTTCTATTGCTAATTAATTCTACCTGTATACTATTTCCTGACTATTTGGGATTATATACAAATTGTTTTATTATATATTACTAACTTCCTCCCTATTAAGTACCTTCACCACCAAAATCCTTCAGCAGAGTACAATGCTTTACCAGCAAACCAAACTGAGTCTCCATTTCCCCAGCTCTTAAGACCAAAAGCCTTCCCCCCCCTCTCCTTTTGCCCTGACTCCCTACTGGCTTTACTTATTCCTTCCACGTCATCAAGTCTCTCCAAAACAGTTTAGTTACTGGCAGCTTCTCATCATTCTTACTTCCCTGGCCTCTGTAATCCACGTCACTCTCCTCTCCTCCTCTTTCCTCCATCGTATCCAGTCCTTCTCTCTCCCACTGGCTCGGTGTTCCTTCTCCTTCTCCCCTTCACGATGCGTCACACTGATTTCTCCAAAATCCAAGCTCCAAAAACCAAACAAAACACAACCAGTCAGTTTATTCTAATTACCTCCTTTCCTCCCTTCACATTTATCTCTGTTACTTTTTACTTTAAGGCTAAATGTACAACGGCCCACTATTTCAACTAATAAACCCTTTCTGGGAAGGGGGGAGGTGGAGGAGACTAAGTACACCTTAATTAAGTGCAGCTATTTCACTTATTAAGTTTCCCAAGGTTACTAAATAGAACTTATCTTCATGCCTGGCTTGAAGAAAACCCCTGTGTTGCTAGCTGGTGTTGCTTCTAGCTGCGGCCACAATGCTCGGCTGTTCCCGGCTTGTCTGGCGTCCTCCGGTTCTCCTGCTTCAAGGCAGCTTCAAAGTTTATAAAGTGTTGCATCACACTCTATATTTGAAGCAAGCCTCTTGCCCTTCCTCCCCTCACTTTGGGAGAAAGACTCGAGGGCTCGACGCCCCTAGGGAGAGGATAGAACCCAGGAAGAGGTGAGCTGTTACGGAGCTACTCCGAACACATCCACCCTCGTCAAGCTCTGGCAGCCATGTCTTTTTTGCATAAAGGTTAAACGTCAAAAAAAACCCCAAACAACCTTCCCAACATGTTGTTTGCAGGGCTGGCAGATAAACATGTTTGTTTGTTTTTTAACCGATTAAGGGATCCAGCTGGGTACCGAAAGGGTAGGAAATCAAACAGCAACAGAAAAAGCCGGGTTGGTTTTCCCTTCTCTCCATGGCTTGCATTTCTTTCCCTGGATCTGATGGCTGTTTAAGTTTCTTTAAGTACACAGACTTTTTGGAATCTGTGGAAAAGAACGCCACAGTCCTCAGCATACTCATTTGACAGTAAATGCTACTGAGCTCTGTGGAGCTTGCTTCTGTGTAAAGGAGAAGTGGTTTAGGTCTCTCTGCTGCAATCTTAGGTCCCTCTCTTCTAGTCCCATTAAATTCAGTGTGATTTTCTGACAAGCCAGCATACTTATGAGAACTGTTAAAGTTGGTTTAAAAGCTTGCTTTCAGGGTTGTTGGTTTTTACATAGATTTTTTTAGTTATTTTTCAAAGAGATTTATCATGTTCAGATTTATTTTGCTTTGCCATTTTGTCCTAAAAGGACTATGGCTTTTCCTAGAACACAGTGATCATTAGTGACTTGCAAATGGAAATATTAAAGAGACTTAAATTTCAACATCACAATTAACAGGATTTTCAAAAATGCTTTGTGATTGGTGTTTTTCTGTTTGAGAGAGAAAATCAGAGATCGTATTATTTGTTCTCACAATTTAAAAAAAAGAAATTAGCAATTTCAAATGTTGTGTTTTTCATTCTTCCTAAAATGCACTTATGTGTGAAAATTGGTGGGCGCTCTGGGGGGCAGCGATAGAAGGTAGCCTCACCTACTGTGCAAAAAACTTGGTACTGGCCCTGTCTGTGAGGGCAGATCTGTGTCCTGTCTCCCCATAGCTAGCAATCCAAAACAGTCCAGTGGCATCTTTAAGACCAAGTTTTATTCAGGTACAAGCTCTTCCTCCTCTGCGAGGACAGATCTGCACGTTCTCCCCCCCCCCAATAGCTAGCAATCCAAAACGGTCCAGTGGAGCCTGAGCGGTGGGTGTTGCCTTTTGACACATATCCAGTGATGTCAGGGGGTGTGGCATATGCAAATAAGTTATGCTAATGAGTTATGCTAATGAGCTCCTGCACCTTTTTTTCTACAAAATGACCCCTGAGCATGATCTTGCTAGCGTGTGAAACGAGTGCAATTATGTGATAGTTTGAACATTCTTTGGCATTGCCCTTCTTTGGGATTGGAATGTACACTGACTTTTTCCAATCCTGTGGCCACTGTTGTGTTTTCCAAATTTGCTGGCAAATTGATTGCAGTGCTTTAACAGCATCATCTTTTAAGATTTTGAATAGCTCAGCTGGGATTCCATCACCTCCACTAGCTTTGTTTTTTAGTAATGCTTTCTAAGGCCTATTTGACTTCACATTCCAGGATGACTGGCTCGAGGTCAGTGATTACACCGTCGTGGTTGTCAAGGACATTGAGGTCCTTCTTGTATAGTTCTTCTGTGTATTCTTTCTTGCCATCTTTTCCTAATCTCTTCTGCTTCTGTTAGGTCCCTACAATTTTTGTCCTTTATCATGGCCAGCATTGCATGGAACAATCCCTTGATTTCTCCAATTTTCTTGAAGAGATCTCTAGTTCTCCCCATTCTATTGTTTTCCTCTATTACTTTGCCGTTGTTCATTCAAGAAAGCCTCCTTATCTCTCCTTGCTGTTCTCTGGAAATCTGCATTTAATTGGGTAAATCTTTCCTTTTCACCTTTGCCTTTTGCTTTCCTTCCTTCCTCTGCTATTTGTAAAGTCTCATCAGACAGCCACTTTGCTTTCTTGCATTTCTTTTTCTTTGGGATGGTGGTGATTGCTGTCTCCTGTACAATGTCATGAACCTCTATCCATAGTTCTTCAGGCACTCTGCCTATCAAATCTAGTCCCTTAAACCTATTCTTCACCTCCACTGTATATTCATCAGGGATGTGATTGAGGTCAAATCTGAATGGCCTAGTGGTTTTTCCAACTTTCTTTGGTTTAAGTTTGAATTTTGCAATGAGTAGCTCATGATCTGAGCCACAATCAGCTCCAGGTCTTGTTTTTACTGACTGGATAGAGCTTCTCCATCTTTGACTGCAAATCATATCATCAATCTGATGTCAGTGTAGCCCATCTGTTGATGTCCATTTGTAGAGTTGCTTCTTAGGTTGTTGGAAGAGGATGTTCACTATGACCAGCATGTTATCTTGACAAAACTCTGTTAGCCTTTGCCCTGCTTAATTTTGTTCTCCAAGGCCAAACTTGTCTATTATTCCAGTTACCTTTTGACTTCCTAATTTAGTATTCCAGTCCCCCTATGATGAAGAGGACATTTTTTTTGGTGTTAGTTCTATGAGGTGTTGTAGATCTTTATAGAACTGGATCTCTTCAGCCTCTTCTGCAGCAGTGGTTGGGGCATAGACTTGAATTACTGTGATGTTGAATGGTTTGCCTTGGATTCAGATTGAGACCATTCTGTCATTTTTGAGATTGTACCCCATTACTGCCTTTTGCACTCTCTTGTTGACTATAAAGGCCACACCATTTTTTCTATGGGATTCTTGGCCACAGTAGCAGATATAATGGTCTTCTGAGTTAAATTTGCCCATTCCTGTCCACTTTAGTTCACTGATTCCCAAGATGTTGACGTTCAGTCTTGCCATCTCATTTTTGACCATGTCAAGCTTACCTTGATTCCAGGTTCCTATGCAGTATTGTTCTTTGCAGCATCAGACTTTCCTTTCAACACCAGACACATCCGCAGCTGAGCATCCTTTTGGCTTTGGCCCAGCCACTTCACTCTTTCTCGGGTTACTTGTACTTGCCCTCGGCTCTTCCGCAGTAGCATATTGGACACCTTCTGACCTGAGGGGCTCATCTTCCAGTGTCATATCTTTTAGTCTTTTGTTACTGTCCATGGGGTTTTCTTGGCAAAAATACTGGAGTGGGTTGCCATTTCCTTCTCCAATGGATCACACCTGGTCTGATTTACACCAATTTTAAGGGCAGGGGGAGAATACTGTAAGGAAAAACTCCTGATCTTGAGTCTCAGGGCTCAGTAGATGATCAGTTCCCAATATCCATGTTCTTACATTTTCATAGATTAATAAAGTTCAAATTAATGTGCACATATCACATTTTATGCATTTGCAACTAATACTCATTAAATTTAGACTAACTCTTGAAAAATCTATATGGAACATATAATCTCAGTGGAACCCCTTTACATGAAAATTTGCAGTGCTAGGATCATGGCCAATTTGAAGATGACCAACACCATTAACTAAGTAGTAATTCTACACAGACCCTTGCTGTTCGAAAATTTCCATTTCTAACAGGCACCAACATCTACAGGGATTCTTATTTAAAACAAAATTTTCATTTCTTTTCTGTATTGTATTATGATGAATTCAATGCAGCCAAGCCAGAAAAGTGTGTCTGAATATTTTACCATATTCTCAGCACGGCATCAGAGAAAGCATTAAAGGAAATTATCACCCTGGAAATATTCTTTGAAAAAAAATCTTTAAATGTCAACATTTTCATTATATTCCATTTGCTTGAGTGCTTTTGTAGAATGCAATTATCAATTTTCCCCCTTTAAACTGTATGTTTACAGAGCTATTTTGGATATGATAAAATACATTTGGTAAGGATAAAATGTTATAACATGGGCAGTTGCTGTAGACACTGCCTTTTCCAAACATTTTAGGCAAGTTACTACCACACAAGAAAAGCATGGGTAGACAAAAATGACTTTCGAATGCTTGACTTGTATCCCCAGCTTGGATAGGAACGATATTTACATTTGAGATATGGGATACAAAAAAAAGTTTTTAAACACTGGAGGAACTACAACACAAAAGAGGTACTCATAACAATGATACAAAATTATTAGCACTTAATATACCTGCAGGCAGTGGCAGGGATTTTGAACAGTCATGAATTCCCAAGATAAACACCTAGGACAAACCAAAACCAAAAATCATGTAATACCTTTTATTAAGACCAACCAAAATAACATGACACGAGGTGTAAACTTTTAAGGTCACTAGACCTCATAATTTTTTTTTTCAAGTGGAAGGAGAAAAAATGTCTCGGACCATAGTCTCAATGTTTTGTTTTGTTTTTTGTCAGCATAATGTATAGAATGCTTTGCTGATTTCAATGAGCACAGGACATGGCTAGTATTGGATGCACCCTTGGTGTGTGTTGTGTCCTTAAATTATTAGACATCAGAAAAAGGAGGCAGCATTGCTTTAAACAGGAGCACCCTTTAATAATTTAGGTTCTTTTTGTGTAAGTAGCTGCAGTAACAACAACTTCCTTTTCCTCTGTTTCGCTTACATTAAGTCCTGGACTGGAGCAGTCTAAAACACTGGCCTGGATTAAAGCAACAAAGTTGTCACAGCAAACTGGAAGCAAAAAATGGCCGCCATTCAACTGAAAACATGTTCAAAGCCTATCCGTCATGCCCAGGGTGAAGGAAGTGCAGCTCTCATATCATCACAGCAGTTTATTATATGCAATTGATTGGGTCTAGTATACCATCTGGTAGGAATACATTGTTACACGTCTCATTGATTCTAATATGGAATGAAGTCATGTATCCTTGGATGAAAATGTTGCAAGCTTTAATTTACCCTAGCAGGGTAGCTGTGTTACCCCTTGTGTCTTTTTCATCTAAATGCTACCTGTTTCCTAAATGAACAAGCATCGTATAGGATTTCTGTGCCCTATGATCTTTGATCCAGAGGAATTAGCCATGTTAGTCTGTTGCTGCAAAATAGTAAAAAGCCCAGTAGCACCTTTAAGATTAACACTCTTTATTGTAGCATAAGCTTTTGAGAAACACAGCTCTCTTCATCAGACGCATAAAGTTTGTTAATCTTAAAGATGCTACTGGGCTTTTTACTACCTGCTCTTTGAACTCTTTAATTCTCCTCCATTTACAAGCTCTTCATTTCTTTAAATTGGTAAAAAACGGGGCAAAGATCCAGCTATGCTTATGAAATGATATTCAAAGAAAGTAACAGTGTCAGGGGGATTTATCTGAATGCAAAACTGTTATCAGAAATTAATTCATAGGGTTGAACATCAAACTTCACCATCTTTTTCCAATGCAGAAATGCTATGTCCAAGAACAGAATAAACCTCCTGCTATAAACATTCTGCTCTGCTGTAGAATATGGCACAGGATGCCTTGTTTCTGAAAACAGCATGTCTAAAAGACCCTTTTGCAAACATGTTATTACTAATTCTATTTTTTCCAGATGTTGCCTTAATTCTTATTCCAAAATTCCAGAGTTCATATATCTCCCTTGTGGAGTCACAAGGTTCAGATTTATGCAAGCATGGAAGCCACCATATTTTTGTGGCCTCATGTTTTATGTACTCAGTGATAACCATCTGACAAAAACAGTACAAAAGGGCCATCAGACATCTGGCTTCTCCACAGTCGATCAGTGAGCTGAAACTGTCATAAGGATTACTTCACAGAAACCAGGAAGGACAGCTGCATGAAGACCCTCATCCAGTAACCAATGCCTTTATTAGATTTTTAGAAATCTACCAGGTGAATAATAAGTCAACTATAGAAACTGCCCTAAAACCAAGAAAGTATCTTGTCTGAGAGCTATCCATGTTCTTTTATATTATTGCTGTAGAAGGGAAGGGATAATTACAAGTTCACAATGTTACACAATGTTACACAATGTTGAGTATTATGATCACTAATCAGATCTGATTCTGAATGATCACATGGCATACTTCATTTAAGGCTGCACCACAGGAAACAGGGGAGTTATGTGCTTGAATGCTTCTCCCTCCTGCACATCCAGAAGAGGACTAAACTAGAATCTTTTTTTTTCCTTTTTCTCCATAACAATTCTGTCCTGGGCATGTTACTTGCATGAGCAGGACCAGGAAAGCAACATGGGCAGAAGTTTTTACAGAATGCCAAGGCCATTTGGGAGTCAACCACAGTAAAGCAATTCACCATCAGCAGCCATGTGCCACTAAAGTAAGTTGGTTCCAACTGTAGGGACATTTTTTCTAAGCAAAGGGAGATAATTTGAACATTAAGTCCACAGACTGGAGTGGTAAAGTCTCAATAGGGTTGTACAGTGCAATCATTTCCAATGTACATGTCTTGACTTCAGAAGGCTCCTACAACGACCAATTTGGCCTCCTCTTGTTCACAATGGTTCAGCAACATCATAGGGAGACATGGCACTTGGTACAACTAGTATGCTATGATTCAGTTCCATATTTTCATTTAGTCCAGACCCTGCACTCTCAGTACTCTGACAATGGCTGGGTGGTAGCTGTGGATGTGCCAACTGAAACTAAGTCTAGGCAAAATAGAATGAATCCTGGTCAGTAGCTCCTGGGACTTTGAGGCTGCAGTCACACGCATCAGTTGAAGTGAAGGGGAAGCTAGGCTATTCCCTCCAGAGGAATTTGACACGCAGTTGCGAGATCACACCTTCTTTTGTGTCTTCTCCATCTCTTCCTCCTCTGCCCCTTCCGGCATCCCCTCTTGTCCATTCCCAGAAGGCCTGTTGGAGCCTAGAGGGGCCTGCACCATCTCACGACTACTGGGATGTGGTACCACCTGAAGAAGCCCATCACTGTGTAATCAGTCACAACTGCAGGTGAGTCTCTTTTTTGTTTCCCACGTGCATAAATGAGGAATTGCACCTCCGCACTGATGGCCCCCTATGGAGTACGCGATGATGCACATATTGCAAGGGGGGGGGAAATGGCACCGAGCCAGGATGGCCTGATCAGACCATCCTGATGGCTTGAGATTGTGCTTGAGTGATCTGACAGGACCTTTACTGAAGGCTGGTGCTTACACATTGCCTATGGTCATCCCCAGCTTTTTAGTTCATCTCGCAGACACCTGCATTTCCTTCCTAGGAAATCAGGTTTCTCCTAGTACACTAGCCAGGAGAAGTTTAATAAAGAGACACAAGCACTTCTAAAAAGATTTGTTTCTATCTCTAGTATAGCTTTTTAAAACCTTCAGATAGGGAGAAGCAGGATCACCAAGTTCTAAACCAGTCCAGTTCCAAAAGTTAAAAAAAAAAAAAAACTGAGGAAAGGATAGCTTAGGGTCCTTTGAAAATCAAAGTAGATATTTGATGGGAGGGTTCTTAAAAAGGTGTCAGGCTCTGTCAGGTTCAGATGTCAGTGCAGTTAGTTAATTAGATGTCTAAACACCCCACTACCTATAGTCAGATTAGTCATAGTTTGGCCCAGGGTGACATGAGTGGCAGAAAAGAAACACAGAGGGGCCCTGGGGGCAAGGCAAAGGAGAAGACCAGGGGGCAGAGGGGAGGGGTAAGGGGAGGACTGTGGTTTTCCCCCCACCTCTGTGCAGGACCACAGCAGAGCATCCTAGCATCACTCTGACCTCTGGCCAGAGTGGTGCCATGAAGAAGCCATGCCTGGTTCTCTTCCCTAAAAACGATGCTCCTGGGGTGGCCCCAGCAGAGATGCCTGCAGGTGCTGGCATTGGACAGGGGTCTGCTGCTCAGGCAGTCCCTCCTGAAGTTGTTGCTGCTGAGGCTCAGTGGCAGGAGGAGGGGCAGCAAGAGCTGTCTTTGGGGTCGATCTCTGGGGATGATTCATCTCCAGAGATCACTCCATGGACTCAGAGGCCTGTGGAGAGACTGGAGGAGCTGGGTGGTGGCCACCACCAGCCCCCTGCTCTGGTCCCTCTAGGCTCCAACAGGCCTTCTGGGGAGGGACAAGAGGGGATGCTGGAAGGGGCAGAGGAGGAAGAGATGGAAAAGACACACCCCAGGGTGCCCCATCTCAACCCCCTCCTCCCAGTGAGCAATCTTCTTGTGCCCCCCTAAGACACAGTGTGTCTGGCCCGAGTGCCTCATAGAAGGAGGCTCAAGTGGAGACCAAAGCTGCTGGTCAGCATGGTTCCACTTCCCACTTCACCCCCAATGTCTGGAAGTACTTCCAGCTGTTGGAGGGCCCATGGTATGCACAGTGCCAGCTGTATAGGGCCCAGATCAGCTGTGGGAAGGACCTGCACCATCTCACGACTGCTGGGATGCGGTACCACCTGAAGAAGCACCACCAGGCGGAGCTTTTTTGGGGGGAGAGACTTGCTGCCACTGAGGTGCCCAAGTGGCCAGCAGCAGCAGCCAGCCAGGAGGTGAGTCATGCAGCGACTACCTCCAGTGCTCTCCCACAGAGTGCCGTGGCAAGGGAGGGACACCAGACATCTGTCACTGAGATGTTTGGTGAGGGTGGCACTAGTGTGCCTAGGGGGGAGGAAGTATGGTAGGAGGATGGTCACTCGCTGCATTGCCGAGATGATCGTTGAGAGGTATCCCTTCACAGTGGTCAAGAGTCCTGCATTGCGATGGTTGCTCAGGTATCTCGCACCCTGGTACACGGCTCCTTCTTGCACCACGATGAGCAGGACCATGGTGCCCTCGCTTTACAGGGCTGCCAGAGAGTTCATGAGGGAACAGTTGTCCCACGCTGCAGGGAGCGTTGTTCACTTTACATCAGATATCTGGACCTCCGAATAGGGGCATGAAGCATATCTCTCACTGACTGCCCACTGGTTGCAACCCAGTGACATCATGGGTGGTGGGCAGGCAATACCTGATAGGCAGGGACAGGGCCCCTGAGCCGGCTACTGCAAGGCTCTGCTGCATGCCGAACCACTTGACGTCCTGAACACAGGGGCCAACATCAGAGCCACTATCAATAGGCAAGTAGAGGAGTGGGTAGGTAGTGACATCATCATGGCTTCATGGTGACAGATGGTGGCACCAACATAATGGCAGCGGTTAAGGCAGTGGGCCAGAAGCACCTTCCCTGCACGGCCCACCTTCTCCACCTCGTGGTGAAGGATGCCTTGGGCCAGGGATTACAGAATCCCCGGCAAGTTGCTGGGTTCCACACTTACCGGCATCTCCTCCAGAAATGTCGGCACATTGTGGGCCACTTCTCACACAGCAATAAGGACGTTTATTGGCTGCATGAAAAACAGACACTGTTGTGCATGCCAGAGCACCGCCTATTCAGTGACATCAGCACCTGCTGGAACTCCACCTGTGCCATGCTGGAGTACTAGGTGGAGCAGAAGGGAGCCCTGACTGCCTTGATCTCAGAGAGCGGGGTCATATGGGAAGAGAACTGACTCACCCAGGATGGGTGGGTGATCATTTCTCAGACTCTGGAGGTTCTTGTGCCCTTCAAGAGCCACACAGACATGTTCTTGTCTGACATGGTGAGTCTGGCTCTGGTCGTCCCCATGTTCCACATGGCATGTGAGGGACTGGCCTCGTTGTTGGAGGAGGTGCAGACCTTGTTCCTGAAGTGCTCATGCTGGTGAGGAGGCTGAAAGAAGGCCTCAAGGAACACTTTCAGCCCGTCTTCACCAAGCAGAAGGCATACACGTTGGCAAGCATGTGTGACCCACACATCAAGGGCAAGATTGCCAAGCAGGTCAATGAGTTTGACAGCTGGAGAGACACGCTTTCCAAGCAGCTTGAATGCAGGCAGGTCAGTGGGCTCATTTTGCCGGGAGTTGAAGAATTGGGGGGGGGTGAAAGCAGCACAGCTGTTGCTCTTCCCCAACCTCCCCAGCTAGGCCACATTCCTCCCCCCCAGCACCCACCTCAAAGAGTGAAGAGATGGAACTCTTGGGGTGGCTCGACGGCCCCTCTGGGAGCAGTAGCAGGCACATGAGACAGGATACGGTGGCTATGATGGTCAGGGACTACCTTTTGAAGCTCTGTGAGTTACAGTCCACCTGCCTGCTGAGCTACTGGGCTGTGAAGGAGTAGGTCTGGCTGACCCTCTCTATCCTGGCTGAGGGGCTCCTCTCATGCCCTCCTACAAGCATTCAGAGCGAGCGTGTTTTCTCACATACGCCTGAAGCCCTGGACAGTGGAGCAGTTGGTCTTCCTCAAGGTCAACTTGTCACTGTTCAGCGTTCTGGACCTGGACTTTGAGGGTGACTGAGGTGAGCATAGTCTTGTTGTGCCTGCATCCTCTCTTAGTCTGTGTGCTGGGAAGTTTGGGGAGAAACATTCTTCCCAAAATTAAAAGGAGAGAGAGAGATACGTCCCCCCAGATCATTCCAATTGGCAGACAGATGCTCCACCAAATTCCCCCCCACTGACATTCTTTCACCCAGGCCACCCTCCCCAGAACACCTCCATAGAACCCCGGTAGTTGTGCAGAACTGGGTACCATCCATCCATCACCTCCAAAAAAAATTGAATGCTGCAAAACCAGTTTTCACTCAAGCTAGTAGAATACAATTAAAAAAACAGAAAATTCCACAGGAGTGCCACAGAAATTGACATTTTTCTTTGCAGGCATAGGTAGTGCGCATTGGGCAATGCTCCCTCTAAGCTGTGGAGTCCTGTGAGTAAAAATTGTATTTTGTGAGCTACCAGCATTATAGTTGTGAGGAGGCAGGTGATTTGGCTACTGCATGAAGTAGTTTGCTCTGGAACTATCCTTCCTGAGCTAAGACAAAAATGTGTGAACTGAAGGCTAAAAACCTGTGAGCTAGCTCACACCAACTCAGCTAAGCTTAGAGGGAACACTGGTGGCGAGTGAGGGAGGGCCCATGATGAGAGGCAGCCGCACCTAGGCTAAGTTTCCTCAAATGGGACAATGACAGCTGGTGTGTTGCTGTAGAGAGAGGAGGATCAGGGTGGACAAACAGCAATACCCCCTCCCTCTCTCTTTCTGAGGCCTTCCTTCTCTGCCTTGACTCAATGGGTAAGGGTATGCTTGTGGACTGACTGGGCAGCAGTCCCACAAAATACCACTACCCAGATTTTGAGTCTTTTTTTGGGGTTGCTACTCTAGCTTGCCTCCCCATGGTGCAACCTGGGTCATGCTAAAGAACTAGAACATCCCTCAGGTAGGCAATCCCGGGATCCCCCATCCACACTGCCCAGACCATTGACAAGACAAGCAGTCCTTCTCGAGACTACTTGACAAGGAGTAAAGAGGATAGTCAGTCTTTGGGTGAAGAAATACTTTCTTTTATCTGTTCTAAATCCGACTGTTCAGCAATTTCATTGAGTGCCCACGAGTTCTTGTATTAAAGGGAGAAAAGTACTTCTTTCTCTAGCTGCTCTATCCCATGCATAATCTTGTAAACCTCTATCATGTCACCCCTCAGTCTGCTGGCTGGGTTAGGTTTTCCCATTGGAAACAACGGAGGGCATGGGGGCAACCTGTTTGGATCCAATGTCTTTGGGACGTGGGGGTGTCTGTGGGGAAAGGCTCCAGAAGCTACCCTGAAAATTTGGAGCCTCTCCCTCAAAACCCCTCCCCCCAGCCCATTAATGGGACCGTGGGACAATTTCACAATTTTTGCCACTATAGAGAACAATAGAGGGGATGGGAGCAACTTGTTTGGGGGCCTGTAGAATTGGACCCCCTGGTCCAATCTTTTTAGGACTTAGTGGTTCTTTTGGGGAGAGGCTCCAGAAGCTACCCCTGTGAGTTTGGAGCCTTGCCCTCACACTGCCCCCCCCCAGTCCCCAGAATATACCCTATGAGTTTTTGCCATTGACTTTAATGACCCATAGGGTATAATGGGGCTGAAAGTAATTCGGCCGGCCGAATGACTCCCTAATCGGCTTGCATTACTGAAAGTGGGATTCAGGAGTCATTCGGCTGGCTGAAAACGATTCGGCCGAATCAGCCAAATATGAATCAGGCCCCAAAATTTTTTGGTGCACATCCCTAGTGGGGAATCAAACCCAGTTCTCCCAGATTAGAGTCCCCACACTTAACCATTACATAAAAAAAATGAAAAGCTTGCTACCTCTTTCTTTCCCAGGTCCCTTCCATCCACTGATGTGATGAGAAAACATTTGATTTTTAAAGGAGGTTTGGGGGGTTTCCTTTCACTGGGTCGGCTCTGCTTCACCCCCCTGCATGCATCTCTCTGCTAGTTTCTCCAATGCATTGAACAGACTATGCTGCCTACCACATGCTGTTCATTCTGTCAATCACATGCTGCCAATCACAGGTTGGGTGGCAACAAGCCACACTAGTATAATGCCAAAGCCAGGTTGGCAGACTGACTGGCAGAGGCAACATTAAGGTAGGAATTAAAACCGGAACCTTGTAAAAAGCAAAGCTCTTATCTTCTCCAAGCCACAAATCCAAAAGAGAAATAGGATTCACCAGAGGCTCTGTGAAGGGATTTGACAGGAAATCAGGAGAGTTTGAAAGTTATGGGTAAATTTCTGAGGCCTTAGTTATGCAGGTGGTCGGACTAGTGATACAATGTCCAGACAGATAGAGCCTTTACATTCTATGGCTTTATAATGAAATGGGGGAGGAGGAGGCAGAAAAGGGAATGTGGGACATGATCGACCCTATGCAGAAAATTATGAGATTTCTCTCTCTCTCTCTCTCTCTCTCTCTCTCTCTCTCTCTCTCTCTCTCTCTCTCTCTCCCCCCCCCCCGTGTGTGTGTGTGTGTGTGTGTGTGTGGTGCCGTCAAGTTGCTTATGGCAGCCTTATGAATTAATGACCTCTGGGAGACAAATAGTTTTTGAAGGAGTAATGTCATTAGGGAATGTAGGGGAAAACACATCAAAGCCCCCAAACTGTGATCTGCAGAATTTATGCTTGTGTCTTGACTCCTGAGTGGCTGAGGGAAAATTTAGTTCAGTAGCCAACCTGACTTGCAGAGGGCAAAAAATTATCTCAACACCATTCTTTCACCTAATTAGTAGAATTGGGAACAAGCTATACTCATATAGACAGAACAGGCTGGGCAGAAGACATGGAGTACGACACATTATAGCACTAGTGGGCTGAGATGTGCAGCCTTCCTGGGACACACATACTATACTGCCCAAGCCTTAGAGTCCAGTTGTTATTATTGTTAAACAGGCCTACAGATCCTAGGAACGGACAGTCCAGATGGTAAAACAACTCCAGCTGACAGACTCACAGGCTAAGGCCTAGTTTTCACTGAGGTAATATGCTTGCCTTGAGATGTACCACTTCATACTGTAGACATCATTGGATGCAAAAGACAGGGAAAAAATCCCTACATAGAGAAAATTAACATGTCACAGAGAGGGCTTGCTTAGAATCCTTCTTCTTGTCATCTAACTGTATGTGGAGATTTTTTTTAAAATGAAGGAGCATCCAATTGTGTGATAAGTAGGGCTCCAGCCTCCAGGTGGGGCCCGGAGAGCTCCAAGTATTCATCAAATCTCCAGCATTTCATCAAATTGAGGCATAAAGTTTCATCATAACACAAAACGGAACAGGATAAATTGGTAATGCATGAGATAAACAACAGTACTGGATCATGATCATACATGCCTACACCTGGCAATCCTGGGAATTTGAGGGAAGCGGCATGAGGAGGGGGGGCAGTGCAAAACATGTTGTCACTTCCAGGCAAGAATGGGAAGGTAAGACCACAGAGACTAGAGATTTCCTAAAGAGTTGCTCAACACAATGATCCCCAATTTTTAAATAACAATCATGTTATTTATATTTTTAGAATGTTTTGTACATGCATGGGGGGTGACTTTGGAAGAAGGGGCTTTGTCTCTGTGTTTCTAAGGTTTTCCTTACTCATAGAAAAAGTGAGATACCACTGGGTATATCTTTGGTCTGCCTGTCAAACAAGTTTGGTGAACCCCAAATATGTGTTGCCCCCCCCCACTTCTTCCAAGGTTTACGCTGTCCTGACTGATCAGAGTGACAGTGCATGAAATTAAGTCATGTTTAAATGTTATTCTTAGCAGTGAGTTCCTTGTGCATCTATAACTTTTTCAGACAGGTTATATTCCTTTCAACTGATCAAACTGAATTTACTCAAGATATATATATATATAATTTATCTGCTATAAATTACTCCAAAGCCAACATTTTACAATTGGAAATTAATCCCCAAATTGTAAAAAGGCCCTGTAAAGCCTAACATTAGACACAGAATGGACATAATATGCAGAAGTAATAAAACAAACAAAATTAACAGGTTTTAGGAAAATTCTCCAATATAAGTATTTTGAAGACAGCAGATTATTTCCCTTGTTTGTATCAGTGAAATTCCTTGTATTTGCAAATATTCTCTTGTGTTTCACTCTTATAAAAACATTGCTTCCATTTTGCTGGAACTCTGAATGCAGAGCAATATACAGGGGAAATATTTAAAGGGTTTCTTCCTGTAAACCTTTTGGTTAATCAGTCTGCACTCTCTTATATAAAACCTATTAAAAGGAATTTTTACCACATGAGATCCCCCTTCCAGCTTTAAATAATATTTACAATCTACAATTTATAGCCAGAATACAAAGCGCTGAAACATACCTTTTCTGTGCAAATTCTTAGGTACTGTTTCCTGACCTCTTACAGCCCCATAGAAATTAGCATAATCACAAATTCACACTGAAATGTAAAACATGGCTGATACATGGTTGAATCAAATAATGCATTTCCTATTTGCTCTCTTGGCAGTGATGGGAGACATAGTTTTCCCACACACTAACACATCTGCTTTGTCCAAACATGCAAAAGGGGGGGGTATCATTTAAACTGAGAGCATGTTTACACAGTCCTATTTTCATAGGTCCAGTCTGTGTGGTTTACTGGATTTAATCTGGCAAATCAACTGTGCTATCCTAGCATACATGTAATAGCTATAGCAGGGTAGGGAGAGCAAGCATATCCTCAATTGTTGGGGGGGGGTATTGTTTGATCCTGCTCATGATTCACTCCCCAAATCTTCAGGAATTTCCCAACCCCAAGTTGGCAACTGAGGACATACCAAACACACCAAGGCTCAGCGCCACCTCCTCCAAGCCCAAACAGTGTTCTTCACACTATTTGAGGTCACTAAGGTTGCCAATTGACCCAGATAGTCCAGTATTTTCACTGACAGTTCAGCAAAAACATTGAAAAAAATGTTGTTCAGTCGCACAGTTGAGTCCGACTCTTTGCAACCCCATGGACCACATCACGCCAGGCCCTGCTGTCTTCCGTCATCCTCATCCTTTGCCGTCCCCTTCTTTTTTTACCTTCAATCTTTCCTAGCATCAGGGTCTTCTCCACTGAGTGCTCCCTTCTCATTTGGTGGCCAAAGTAGTTGGGCTTCAGCTTCAGTATCTGGCCTTCCAGGGAACGGTCAGGGTTGATTTCCTTTAGGATTGATCTCCCTGCAGTCCAAGGAACTCTCAAGAGTCTTCTCCAGCACCATAATTCGAAAGCATCTATTTTTTGGTGCTCGGCCTTCCTTATAGTCCAGCTCTCACAGCCATACATTACTACTGGGAATACCATTGCTTTGACCATACGAACTTTTGTTGGTAGGTTGATGTCTCTACTTTTTATTATGCTGTCTAGGTTTGCCATACCTTTCCTCCCAAGTTGCAGGCATCTTGGATCCCAGGAACGTGAAGTCTGTCACCACTGATCAGCTAGCTGGTGGGTGGGGCTTACCAGGAGCAGGAGGGAGGCCCAGGCTATATCACTGGCAGCGTAGTGATGTCACTTCTGGAGTGTGCTGGAAGTGATGCCATCATGTTGGTGACATCTGGGTGGCACTCTGGTATTTGGGCAAAAACGCTATGAAAGAAGCCATTTTTAGCATACAGTTTTTGTCAAAATGCCAGAGCATTGCCCAGATGTCACTGATGTGATGACGTCACTTCCTGTACACACCAGAAGTGATGTAGCCACATTGCCAGCAGTGTTCCCTCTCAGCTGAGTTAGTTTGAGCTAGCTCACAGTTTTTTAGCCTCCGGCTCACACATTTTTGTCTTAGCTCAGGAAGGATGGCTCCAGAACAAACTAATTTATGCAGTAGCCAAATTGCTCACTCACAACTTTAATGCCAGTAGCTCACAAAGTAGAATCTTTGCTCACAAGACTCCACAGCTTAGAGGGCTCTTTGATTGCCAGTGACATAGCCTGGGCCTCCCTCCCACTCCTGGTAAGCCATCCCATCCCCTGCCAGTTGCCAGGAGGGACCTGGCGACCCTATATTGTTACCTGTTTGTAAGAAAGAGCCAACCCATGTTTGCTTTACAATGAAACAAGATACAAGTACCTGGATATGGTGCATATATGTATATATGCCTTTATGTGAGCCCTCACCAACTAGTTTCTGTTTCCGCCTTCAAGGCCTTTATGGGAGTTCAGTCTCAGTTCTAGTCCAGTAGTTGTAGTTGCTAGCATGTGTAAGTGTCTTCCTTGTTGGAAGCAATAGAGGTGCTTGTTGTTGAAGCTGCCAGAGTCTCCTGTGTGCTGACTATCTGGATCTCAGAGTATATATGTGGAGTTTCACATATTCAGCTGTACATGTGTTGAATGTAACATAAGAATTACTCAACAAATGTATAGAGAAATATCAAAAATATACTATAGACAAACTGTATATGTGTTCACTGTAATTTGGGAACAGGACTTCTGTGGGAGACCATAACCAATAAAATGAAATGAGTTTGAAAACTCTTGGGATAGAAAGCAATAAGGTACCATCCTCAGCTTAGTGCCCCCCCCCACTCCTGGAATTTACACTTCCCATCCCATATCTTAGGGATCAAGCCTAGGGAGATATGGCAACCACACTTCTGCCTCATTTTAAACTGTATCAGAGCAGTTAGAAATTTTCTATTGCAAGACAGTTAAAATTCCCCACACAAGACTTATTCACAAAGCAGTCCTGTGAAGGAAAGACTCATGCGTGGGCAACGTTTCATTCCAGTCTCACACTAAAGAAAATGCCACCTCATGTCACATGGAAAGGCTTTTAAAAAAATCTCTCTAGAGTCCTGCAGAAATCTAAAGAGAAAAGCCATACACTAAAAAGTCCCATGCTTTCATTTTATAACACTGACACATACTTTTTACACTTCAGTTCAAAATAGATTTAAATCAGCAAAGTATTAAGAGTCTTAAATTTCTTTTATTTTTTATTTATTTCATTGGATTTCTTGACTGCCCTTCCCCACTAATGTGGGGCTCAGGGCGGTTTACAACAGGATAATTCAATACAAATTATAAAACCAATTAAAACCACAAGCATACAATATTAAACAATCAACATTCCAAGAACAGACGGTAAGAACAATTTAAAACATTCCAAGAACAGATGGCATGTCTAGCATTCAGATTTTTTTTAGAGGGGGCCCTACATGCCCTGCAAAACTTTAATAGATCAGACAGGGCATGGATGTCATTCAGCAGAGAGTTCCACTAGGCTGGGGCCAAGGCTGAGAAGGTCAAGGCCAGCCAGATATCTTTGGGGCCGGGAACCACCAGGAAATTCTTATCTGCTGATCTCAATGCCCTTCAGGGGACATATCAGGAGAGGCGGTCCCGAAGGTACATAGGGCTCTAAAGGTAAGCACCAAAACCTTGAACCTGATCCAGTCATCCACTGGCAACCAATGTAGCTCATGCACCACTGGGTGGATATGTGCCCTCCATGAGATCCCCAAGAGGACCCATGCAGCTGCATTTTGTATGAGTTGGAGCTTCCAGGTCAGTCTCAAGGGTAGCCCTACATAAAGCGAGTTACAATAGTCCAACCTGGAGGTGACCATTGCATGGATTACTGTGGCAGGGTCGGGATGAGACAGACAGGGGGCTAGCTGCCTGACTTGGCGCAGTTTAAAAAATGCCCACCAGACAACACTGGTGATCTGAGCCTCCATAGATAAAGTGGGGTCCAAGATCACCACCAGGCTCTTGACGGTAGGTGCTGGTGTAAAAGGCACCCCATCAAGGGTTGGGAGTTGGCCTGAATTTCCCCCCTCCTCAGCCACATAATGTCTCATAACACAGACCCTCATCCTCTCAGAGCCCTGATTTCCTCTAGTGGTTGTTTCTTTTCCTGTCCTGCATGTGTACACCAGCACACACAACATATGCCTCTCAACATCAAAAATTAAACACACACCACCAACAGAAAATAACAGTTATAATGATCTTCTTTTGGGCATAGTATTTTATTCTCCTATCCCCCTCACTCCCATTCAATGGCATTGTCCCCTGTCAATGCAGGCAAGATCCTGAGAGAGCAAAAGAAAGCTGAACGAAGACAGATAAAAGGGTCAGTTTGCTGAGACAAAAGATGATATCATGTCGAGACAAATTACAGAGGTGCTGTGTCTAAATGTGTCAAAGCAATAAGTGCTACACAACAGCCGTATCAGCAGGGCTGCTGCTAGGTGCCTCTTGCTTACACGAGCTGCATGTAAAGCAGGAGGGTGAGATGAGAAGCGCAGTTATTCAGGTCACACAGAAGCAGCTTCCCAGCCATTTCAAAGACAGGTCGCTAGTAGGCCCCCTGCAGGACATCCCTCTCATATGCTCACCATATCTCTGAAAAAGAAGCTATTAGAAGTGACAAGTAGCCATAAACTTGAGGGCAGAGTTCTATCCGGCCAAGGCACACGGCATTGTTTTTAACCAGCCTGTCGATAGTTACTCATTTATTCCTGCAGGGGGGTTGAGATATGCATGAACCAAACACATCTTCAAAGAACAGCATGGTTTTAAAAATGCATTCTTCTGAGGAGACTAGTGCTGCCTAAAATTCTCTTCCCAAATATATCCCCATCCCTATGTGTTTGTGAATTCTCCCCTGCATTGCTACCAATTTCACATGCTGCAACGTTGCAGAGACATGGGACTTTTCTTTTACTCATTTTGCTGTTGTGATTTGGAATTTCATCTTTAAAAAAAAATCTTGTTGCATATGTGAAGGAGTTCATGCCAAAATTTAAACTTCTACAAAGAGAATCACTATAGAGGCCTTTGCCAGTGATGGGAAATTGCAGGAGTGGGGCTGGATTTGTGAAAGATATACCACAGAAGTGCCAGTCCGGACCAACCTTTCCCCGTGTAGGCTCATGTGGTGATTTACTTTCCCTCTGTCACTTCCACTGCATGACCCACACAGAAAGTAAATCTGATTTTAAAAACTAGGTCAACCAAGATGTTTTGTAGTTGTGTGGACATGGCAAGTTGCCTACCTAAGTATGTGTTTCATATTTATATTCTAGATAGCTTTTCAACTATTCATAAGAGCCCAAAGCAGACAACAATTAAAAAAAAACAATCCGCCCCAAAAATAAAATCCAAAGGTAAAAAATAAAAACCTTGCAGCTGAAACAATGATTTTTTTTTAAAGTACAGATATAATGTAGTTGGTGCCGCTCCATCCTCACTCAATTTAGCTCTAAGGCCTTCCGGAATGAAAATGTTTTTAACTTGCTCTAAAAAGGTGGTGGGGATAGCAGCACTCTCACCTCTGATTGAGGGAATCCTGATGTTTGGGTGCCCCCACTGAAAAAGTATTCCCACATCTTCCAACCAACCTCACTTCCAACAGAGACAGTTCCTGCAGGAAGGCAGGCCCCATAATATGTAGGCCTAACACTAAGCTGAACCACAGAAGCTCCCCCAGCACCAACTTCTACAGCTGGCTAGTCAAGTAAGAGCCAAAACACTTTATCTAGTTTCTGGGGAGAAAGCTGGTGGTACCCTCACTCCACTGCATTTGAGAAGCTAGACCCATATCATCCACTATCACCCAAGCTGACCTGGAAGATTATCTCCCACTGTAAATGATGTCCATTTAAAGTTTAAAGGGGCACTCTGCTCTTTCTTCACCCAAAGAGTGATTAACACATGGAATTCACTGCCACAGGAGGTGGCGGTGGCTACAAGCATGGACAGCTTCAAGATAAGCAAATGGAGCAGAAGTCCATCAGTGGCTATTAGCTACAAGGTATAGGTAGGAACTCTCAGGCTGGGGCAAGTGATGCACTATATTCTTGGTGCTTGGGGGGGCAACAGTGGGAGGGCTTCTAGTGCCCTGGCCTGACTGGTGGACCTCCTGATGGCACCTGGTATTTCTGGCCACTGTGTGACAGAGTGTTGGACTGGATGGGCCATTGGCCTGATCCAACATTGGCTTCTCTTATGTTCTCTCTCCTCCCTTGCCACTCCTGCTGCCTGGAAGGGGTAGAGAGCCTGCAGACAGATGGTTACTTTTGCTGGTGTTCAAAGTAATGCTTCTTTAAAGTTTAAAGGGGTGTTATTTTCAATGCGAGATAGACCTTGCTCCCAGACTCTCACTATAATCTACAACACACTATGTTTGGTCAGAGTTCTGTGGCCAGATCTTCACAAAGAAAATAATGGCCTTTTAAAATTTAAAGGGACATGTACCACCAAGCAAGTGTTTGCCAGGATGTACTTCCTCTTTCCCCTTCTCTCCCTACTCATGCTGCCTGGGGGGGGGGAGGGATGGGAGAAACAGCAAAAATAATGATGTTGAAATTTCATAATCCAAAGGAAGTACCTGAAATGGAATCCTGAATAGGTAACAACAGTCCTGAAAATTTGGGCTAATAAAAAGCACATTGTTCCCAAAATTGTGACATGAAAGCAATATAAAAATGCTTGATGTGCACACCCCTACCTAAGACAGATAGCATAACGTATAAAGTGACTTGAGTGGCTTGTATACATTGTGATGAGCTGCCATTTAGCAAACAATCAGCTGTATTTATGCATAGTTTCCTGGCATCGAGGTTTACCTCCAGCACCTGGAAGCCATGTGACACCAGCAGATGGTATTTGTCTTAAATCTGCTTTTTTCCTCTCTCAACAGACACTTGAGGAACTTTAATGATCCCTGAAGATTGCTAGTGGAAATCTGAGCAGTAGATGGATTGTTTTGAAATGAATCCTGTCTCTGGAGGCAAATCTTACTGAAATGCAGTGTCAGATATCATTACCTAATACAGGACAGGGCAACAATGCTCAATAGATTAAAATTTCCTCATAGGGATATTGAAGGATTATTTTACATGCTAATTTTTCTTTTGTCCATCATAGGTATAGATCTTCCAGAGACAAGTTAAAACCACACTAACTGAAGCCCAAGTAGAATACATTCCCCGTACTAGGAAGGCACTACCAAGTCTAAAAGGAGGCCTCCATGTTTAACAATACAAGTCAAGGAAGCTATAAAAAGTAAAAAGGCTGCCCCAATGAATTGAACAGGTAGGACCACAGGTTCTGGCAAAAGAAACATGTCAGTAATTAGCTATGCAAAAAGAGGCATTGGGAGCAAGTTGCTAAATGTATCAAGACATATAGTAAACATTTCTTTGAATATATCTGAAGCAGGAAACCAGCCAGAGAAGCAGTTGGGCCTTTGGAAGACCAAGGAATAAGAGGCAATCCTGAAGAAGATGGGGAGATGGCAGAGAAATTCAATGAATTTTTTGCATCTGTGTTCACTGTTGAAAGTGTGCTGAATGCGCCCATGCCACAACCACTCTTTTTCAGAAAGGAAGTCTGAAGAACCAGGTCAAATTGGGATTATGAGAGATGAAATTCTAGACCTAGTGGGGAAATTAAAAACTGATAAATCTCCAGGTCCTGATGACATACACCCTAGAATTCTTAGAAAACTCAAATGTGAAATATGTAACCTATCACTGAATTCAGCTGCTGTACCAAAAGACTGGAGAGTAACAGATGTTACGCCGATTTTTAAAAAGGGGTCCAAAGGGGAACCAGGAAATTACAGGCCAGTCAGCCTAATGTTTGTCCCAGGCAAATTAGTAGAAACTATAATCAGATAGAATTGTTAGGCACATAGAGGGACAAAGTCTGCTGAGGGAAAATCAGCATGGCTTCTGCAAAGGGAAGTCCTGTCCCACCAAATTTTTAAAGTTCTTTGAGAAGATAAGCAAGCATGTAGACAACACTAACCCAGTAGACATTATATACTTGGATTCAAAAGGCTTTTAACAAGGTATCTCACCAAAGACTCCTGAGTAAACTTAGGAGTCATGGGATAAGAGGATGGGTTCTCATATGGATTAAACTTTGGTTAATGACAAGAAGCAAAAATAGACAGTTCTCACAATGGAGGGAAATAAGCAGTGGAGTCCCACAAGGGTCGGTATTGGGCTGGTGCTATTTAATTTGTTTATATATGATCTGGAACTAGGGATGAGCAGGGGAGTGTCCAAGTTTGCAAATGACACAAAATTATTCAGGATGGTGAAAACCAAGAGCTCCTGCAGGCTCTCCACAAATTCACTGAGTGGGCAACTATGTGGCAAATGAAGTTCAACATTGGTAAGGTGATATATATTGGACCAAAAAATCCCAACTTCAAGGATTTGCTGAGTCCAAAAGACAGAAAGATTTGGGAATCATAGTAAATAGCTCAATGAAAGTGTGAACCCAGTGTGCTGCAGTGGTGAAAAAGGCAAACTCTGTGTTATGGATTATTAGGAAAGGCCTGAAAATAAAGCAGCTATTATAGTACCCCTGCATAGATATATGGTGCAGCTTCATTTGGAATACTGTGTGCTGTTCTGGTCATGATGTCTCAAAAAGGGCATCACAGAGCTGGAAACAATACAGAAGAGGGCAACCAACATGAGGAGGTGGTCGGAGCACTTTCCCTATGAGGAAAGGCTGAAGAGCCTGGGACTTTTCAGTTTATAAAATAGACAAGTAAGGGGGGCATGATAAAGGTTTATAAAATTAGGCACAAGGTGGAAAAAGTTGACAAAGAGAACCTTTTCTCCCTTTCCCGAAATACTAGAGCTTGAGGACATCCAATGATGCTGATGGGCAGTAGATGCAGGATAGACAAAAGGAAATAATTCTTTTCATGACAAGTGATTAAAATGTGGAATTTGGTGCCAGAGGATGGAGGAATGGCTACAGACATAGACAGCTTTAAAGGAGGATTAGACAGATTTGTGGCATATGGATCTACCAGTGGCTACTAGATATGGTGACTAAAAGGAACCTCCATATTCAGAGGTAGTAAACCTCTGAATAACAAAGCCTGCATTCGACATCAGGGGAAGACCTCAACCTCTATATCCTGCTGTTTGACCCTAGAGGAACTGGTTGGCTACTGTGTGAGACACAATGCTGGATTAGATGGACCACTAGTCTGATCCAGCAGGTCTCTTCTTATGTTCTTATGATGCCAACTAGTACAAATCATAGGTGTGTCCATTCTAAACAGTGTAAACATGCTACAAGGTTGGTACTTCTTTTTAAGAGGCAAATAAGATAATTAATCTGATGGCAACCATTTGGAAGCAGATACATTTGTACTCATCATTATACATGAATACATACTTTTTCTACATTGGAGCCGTTGTGTGTGTGTGGAGAACTGGCATTTGGGGGGGGAAACAGATTATTAATTCAGTGGAATTCATTTAAAAATAAGCAACTTGAAGATCAGCCTAAGCATTGTACATGTCTTTTTGTGTATAAGATTACTAATAAATGCATAATGGCATGAAGCATTTTAAGAAACATTCCAACTATGTGTTATCCTGTTTTGCATGTTCAATGCATCAACATCTGTGTCAAGAGATTAGGCAAGAAAATTTTGACCCAGGTGGTTACAATAACTACCTGGATCTGAGCCAATCAGATTGCTTGATTTCTCCAGCTAGTCAGAATACTAAGATAAAATTCCCAACCCTTTAGAGTATTTGACTTCTGGTTAATTATAATCTTCTTCACTTGTTTTTTGTCTTATCAGGGGCATGCACTTGAATTTTTATTTACTCCTCAAACACTAGAAAAATGGTGGCAGGCCTTTAAGATAATGCAAAACATTGAGTGTTCAGACTCAGTTATTCAGAAATACCCATTAGAAACAAGGATTGCCTATCATGCACTACGATTAAAAATGGAAAACTTTATATTATGTCACAAGACTTGTGTCACAAGACACAAGTAAGATAGTAAAGTAAACAAAATACCTTATAATAAATTCAGGTACTGCCACATAATGTTGTCAGCTTATCCAGCCCGGCACACTCCTGTCTCTAAGGGAAGCTTGACATTAGCTTATCATAGGTGTTTATCTCTACATTTTGCATCTGAATCAGGGTCCCCACTCTCTTAGATTGTTGATTGGATTGGATCCTATTATATGGAATTCCCAATGAGCAGTTGAATGAAGTTTAAGCCTGAGACCATCCTGTTTAGAGATAGTTCTGTAAGTGTCAGGAATACTTCTCAAAATACAAAAGTGAGCATTCCATATTGATCGTGATACATACAGGATAACCTCTAACTGCAAGGAATGGAAATCTCTACCCTGTTCAAAGTCTGTATCTCCATCAATCCCATGAGGAAATGAGTAAAGCAGGGAAGGGGTAGAATTGTCCATTTTTACTTTGCGATTCTGCTGTACTGACATTAACGAATATTGATGGGAGATCTTCAAATCA
Source organism: Gekko gecko (assembly GCA_029375565.1). NCBI lineage: Eukaryota > Metazoa > Chordata > Lepidosauria > Squamata > Gekkonidae > Gekko > Gekko gecko. The sequence goes on from JAPDNY010000001.1 coordinate 276,142,110, forward strand.
AATCCCTAGAAATGAAGGATCAAACTCTAAACAAGATGAACTGCAAGAATGTATTCACTCTAATTGTTACCCAGTTGCTGAATAAGAAAATGTTCTTTCATGATACATCATTTATCTATTGCAAAACAGAATCATAAGTACTGGGTAGTTCTTTACATGACACTAGACTTTAGTCAACACTTTATGTATTTCTTCTGATGAAATGGAATGTAATGACTTAAAAACTCAGGTAGTATCAACGTTAGCTTGACTATTTTTGACAATGAGTATTTTTCTCTTAAAACATTCCTTTGTAGGTCATCTTGTGGTGAGATCCATGTGGTGAGTGCCATGTGGTCCAGCATATATCCAGTTATAACCTAATAACACAAGTCAACAATTGAACTACCTAAACTCATTCACAGGCTCTCCCAAGGCTTTACAGAACTTTGACGTCAATTCCACACAGTCCTTACTACGAAGGAAACATACCTTAGCATAAGGAAATGGTTGCCTGGATCCCATCCTCCTTAACAGTGCAGACTAAACCTACTAGAAACTTCTTTTTAAAAAAACCCAAACTTCTCTCTCTGATGTAAAGGTTGGAAACATTATCAAATTTATCTTATTTCCTCTTAAAATTCTGGATCATGTTTTGTTGAGCAGGACTTCCAAATTCTGCTATAGGCAAAATTCTTGGGCCATCATATGATACAAAAAAGTCCTGAGAACTTTTATTTCTTTTGCCAGATTTAGAAGCATCCCTTAGAATTCCAACGGACATTTGGCAATTTTTTCCTTCTCTTTGTAATCTAGTTTGCTGGCTATGTTTTAGTTGCTATTGTTGTTAAACTTCTGCTAAAAGATATTTGTTTCATATTTGTATAGTTTTATATGCTTGTATTATACCTTCAGAAATGGTAATTTATCCAATTGCTTGCCATTTTAGTGATTTACAACTGCTAGTTTTATTGATTTTGATTGATTTTTTGTCAATGTTTGTCTAAATTTATCTTTGAGCACCACCTAAAGAGCATTATGATCATGAAGGAGAATACAAATAAATAAACAGAGGATGGATCTTTCTGTCAAAAGAAATGGGACCCCTGTAGAATAAAAGTAAATAACCCTCGGTCAATTCTTTGCCTGTAATCAAAGGGAGACTATACATTTCCCTGGGTAACTGAGCAGTCTGATTTTTCAGCCAAGCAACAGAACAGTAAGATTTTCAGTCAGATGCCTCCACAGTACGTCATTTTAATTTGAAAATTATTGAAAATAAATTAGTGTAATTATCCACAGTCTCTCATATTTCTGACAGTGACAAGGACTGTAGGCCACCTGGGGAGTGCTGGGAATGTGAAAAGTATTTAGTAATCTGCAAAGTTATAACGTAAACAAATTACACCTGTAATTATCAGTAGTCTTCATCATACCACTCATACAAATCCTACTGCTCCAGGAAGAATATATTGAACTGTTGTTGACTCATTACAATGAAAGTTTTGTTTCCAGACCTCCAATAGCATCAAAATTCATCAAAAGTGAAGTCTTCAGCTTGCAATGGTTTCATGATCTGTTTCATAATATGCAGGTCAACTATACATGCATACAAGTGATTGACCATCATGAACAATCCTCCAACATTTGCTTAGCATTTGGGAAGAGCTTCTGTTATGGGACTCTAGTTTCTGTGAATGGAGAGATAAACACCGCCACTAAGCAGCTAGAACCTTTCAATGGCCTCAGGTCAGCAGTAGTCGTGTCCCAGGTTTAATCATTGATTCATATCAAAAAGTCAATGGAAAAAATCCATTGACTTTTTTCCACTGACTTTTTGATATGAATCAATGATAAGTTTTTAATATTAGTGAACACTGATTGAAACAATAAGGGGGTGGAGCATTGCGAGAAGCCAAGAGGGGGGAAGAAGGGGGTAATAGAAAATGATGTATTTAAAAATATTTTGAAATATGGAACGTGTCAATATATCCTATTAATAAAAGTTTAAAAAAAAAAAAGTCAATGGAAAAAATCCAGTTCTTTGTTAACAGTCTTAAAATGAGGCAAAACTTACATTATCCAAAGAACTGATTGGATGTGTCTTCAGTTTGGCTCAAGCTACATTAATGCCCTAGCTATTAATGTATTAATTAATTTTGCTGCTTGTCCTATCTATCATGCTATATGCATAATGAGGAAGAATTCCTATCCACAAGAATTTTTTCCTTTGCAATCTCCATCATGTGGAAGCTCTTAAATAAAGCAGGAGCATGTTGTATTGCACCCAAAGGGAACTATCCTTGTGGAAATGGCCTTCTGTGGAACTAAGCAAATTTTTCCTGACTGTTCCTCCCAGAGGCTCTCTGTGAGAGCTGAAAAGGTAATCCCCAGGGTATGATGGACCTTCATGGACAAAAATACATTTAACTTTGACTGTTCATGTAGGGTGCAGGAAAAAGATGAAATTACAAGCCCTGCATCTGCTGCCAGTGGCACAAAAAGCTCCACTTGTGTAAGACAGTCAAGAGTGGGAGATTCTGCACCCATCTGTTTCCCTGCAGTTTTTCCACAGCCACATCAGGACGTTGGTCTTCCTCTGCACTACATGCTGCGGTCACTTTCCTTGTGCATCAGTTTTTTGGGGACCTTCAGCATAGTTTTATGGCTATTCTGGGGTGAGTTTGCAGTCAGTGTGGTGTTGCCCAGGGTATCTGAATGTGGTTTTGCACCACACCTTTTCCTTCCTCTGCTTCTCATTCGTGGGGAACAATAAGCAGATAACATGACACGGTTTCATTGATCGCAATCCATTCCCCACACCCCCATTTCTGTTCTGCTTTCTTTCCCTCCTTCTCCAAAGACAAAATAGGACATGTCCTCCCATTCAGGCAAACTTTTTTAAAAGCCAGAAACATCATAAGAAGGAATCAATAACTATAGAGGACTAGGGGATTCCCTGATCCCAAATGTGTCTCTATGGGCTTGGATTCCCCCCCCTCCATTTCTTTTTGCAGAATCATGGAGGGAGGGAGGGAAGGAGGGAGGTGTTGGGTCTGCCTTTCTCTCCATCTCATACAAAGCAGCTAGTTAGCTCAGTGAGTTAAGGATTGTGCTCATCATATAAGGGTTTGCTTTCAAGCCCTGTGGTGAGCAGGTACATTTTGGGAAAAGAAAAAAAGACTTTTAATTTTTTTAAAACTCAGGGATGAGATTAACACTGTTTTAACTCAGGGATGAGTTTATTGTTACACTCTGATCACTGGTGAAAAATATTTACTGAACTGCCAGATGTGTTTGAATGCATTCTTAGGGCATCAGCATGACTTCCTCCTTTCCTTTTCTCTTAAAGGTACAGTGTCCTATTTTCTGTGTTCTCATTCCCCGTCAGAGGAAGACACAAGCAATGTTCAACTAGGATCCTCTTCAGCTCTCCCCACCCTCATTTATAGTTTTCTTGATTTTTGTAATTCTCTACATGCATGGCGGGGCCCGTACTCGTTGCCATCCCCCTGCCACCTCCCAAAGCCATGGGTGGGTTGGGGGGTGTCCTGCCAAGATCTCCTGTGCAGCCAGGGGACTGTGTGCTGGTGACGCTCCGATAACTCAAGCATGGGGGGGTTCTCCTGCTTTTCCTTCTTCTTCCTTGTGGTCTCAGCTTTCTGGTGGCAGCCTCCTCAACTTGGAATGTTTCCATCTCCAATTAGACTAGCCAGCTGCAGATCTCCTCCCCCTGTGGTCTCCCAGTAAAACTGGTCTCTTGTTGAATCCTATAATAATTAGGCAAAAAATGTGGCTTTTGCTTGTAGATGCAGAACGTATACACAAATAAATAAACTGGAGGGGGGAAAACAGTGCAGAGGGAATACATGCAACGGTGAAGTCAACCCTTGAGGCTTTCCTCACTGCAACCAACCAGGTTATGCAGGTTTTCCAGTTCCCAGCAACACTCACAGGAGACTGCTGGGGGAAGGAGAAGGTAGGAAAGCCTTACTTTAACCAAGACATTTTGTTGGTGATACATAGGATCCAACTCATGTAATATAAAGTGATGAGTTTAAAACAGGGCTGGCTCCAGGTGTCTGGGCGCCCTAGGCAGGAAGCCTGGGGCACCCCCACTGGGGATGCCAACCTCCTGGTGGGGCCTGGAGATGGGGGCGGCGGCGGCAGAGCACTGGCTGTCCTGGGGGCTCCGTGACTGCGGGGATCCCTGGGAGAGCCGGGAAGGGGCGGGGGGTCTAGCCGCTGCCCCCTCCCTCCCAGAGCCAGCTTTCTTCAGGGCTCCGTGGCTGCGGGGACCCCCGGGACAGCCAGGAAGGGGGCGGGGGGTCTAGCCGCCACCCCCTCCCTCCCTCCCAGAGCAGGCTTTCCTCGGGGCTCCACGGCTGCGGGACCCCCGGGACAGCCAGGAAGGGGGCAGGGGGTCTAGCCGCCCCCTCCCTCCCAGAGCCGGCTTTCCCGGGGGCTCTGAGGCTGCGGGACCCCCGGGACAGGCGGGAAGGGGCAGGGGGTCTAGCCATCACCCCCTCCCTCCCAGAGCCGGCTTTCCCAGGGGCTCCATGGCTACAGGACCCCCAGGAAAGCCGGGAAGGGGGCGGGGATCTAGGGGCTGCGGAGGGCGCCTGGTTAGGGCAGCAGGGGGCGCTTTTTGGGGGGGAGTGGGGCACCATTTGGCACCCCTGAGGTCGGGCCACCCTAGGCGAGCGCCTAGATCGCCCAATGGGTGATCCGGCCCTGGTTTAAAATAAAAGCCAACTACCACTTTCTGCCAATAGCATAAATCACCGAATGTTGTTCAGTTTTATTGGACTCTTCCCCCAAGTCCCCATATTCATCACACCAAGCTTCTCTGAGCATTCTACATTCTCTGCCCTTTCCCCCTTAGGCCCCTGTTCCTCTACCTACCTTTTTCTAGGTTCCTGCTTCTCAGGACACTACCTATTTAGGCTTCCTTCAGCCTCCCAACGTCATTAATCCCTGTTCTTTTGCTCTGCCATTTCACAAAACACTTCCATTCAATTTCTTAATCCTAATCCCCGGTGTTTACCCAGTACTTCAGTTTCTGTTCCCCATCCAGCATGCACACACACACACTTCATTTCTGCCACTTGCTAAAAATTTATCTTGTCCTGAACATTCTTCTTCAGGACAAGGGGAACTCTCCCTTCCTTTTCTCTCAAAAGGTAACTTCTTTCTCAATATTCTATTGCAGAGATCTTTATTTGTCTGGTCAGAATGCTTGTAACCATTTTAATGAGACCACAGCAGATCATCTGATGGGTTTCAGTTTATTTTGAGTTGCCATATTGTCCTAACCATATCAAAACTGAACATTTACAGTGCTGACCCACAAACTCCATGAGCAATTCAGTGGATATGGCATTCCTCTTAGCTTTTGGTCTCAGCTATATGTGCCATTGTTTTTCTGTTGCTAAACATCTGTTGCAATTTTCTCTCTATAGAAATGACAACTTCTGTTCTGAATTTTGAATGTACATACAGCAGTTGTATTTCCCTGTAGATTAAGACCGGCTGTAGATGTGAATAGTTTCATAATTTGTTTATACTGTGTAGGTTCCTGAGAAATGTAAATCCAGTGATGACTCCCCTCTAATCTCTCTATATAATAATTCTGTTTTGGTCATGGACTCTCCTGAACATTCCACATGTGCCCACAGCCTTTGGCTCCGTGATCTGTCACTCAGAAGCTGTCCCTATCCACTGAGTTGCCTGAGTCTCGCGTTGCCTGAGTCTCGCCTCCAATATTCTAAACAGTTTGCTATTCCTCTTCCCCCAATAGCCAGTTGAAACACAGAGGTCATCTGCATATGCAGCTTGATTGGCCTTTGCCTCTAACATTCTAAACAGTTTGCTGTTGCTGTTGGGAGTCACTGAATGTGTCCTGAGGCAAAGTACATTTTCCCTTAAATGGTCACTGGAGTTGCCAAAATACATATCCCAATCTTCCCTTAAAGGGTCACTGGAGTTGCCAATCTCCCTGTGGGACCTGGAGATCTCCCAGAAATCACTGTGTTCCCCAACCACAGCACAACATTTCCCTTACAGAAAATTTCCCAGTTATTACAATGGCTGCTTTGGGCAGTGGACTCTATGGCATTATACCCTGCTGAAGTCCCTCTGCACCCCAAACCCTGCCCTCCCCAGGCTCTACCCCTCAAATCTACGTCTGGCCTTTCCTTTAGTATTGTCAGCCTCCAGGCAGCACCAGGAGATCTCCAAGATCAGTTCTCCTGGAGAACATGGCTGTTTTGGGCAATGGACTCTATGGAATTATGCCCTGCTGAGGTCCCTCCACGCTTCAAACCCTGCCCTCCCCAGCCTCTACCCCTCAAACAGGGCCAGCTCATTCATAGAAGCGAAGTAAGGCAGTCACCTTACGGCACCAAGTTAGAAGGGAGCGCGCTGTCCTGCTGCTGCCCCGCCCCCTTCCACCTCTCAGCTCTGTTGGCCCTTGGCCTGCTGCCCTCTCGAGGCCATCGGCGCACCCAGCAAGCACTTGAGCTGGCAGGTTTTAGCGACTTTGCTCAGCCTGGCAGCAGCGGTGACCCTCCCAAACTACATTTCCCAGCATGCCTTTCCCCTGCCTCCCCCCTCCTTACAGCTGAGGAGCTGCTGGGCTCAGAGCATGGGGGGAGGGGAGCGTGGAGCCAGCCAACCCTCTGCACAGCCCAGAGCCTGCACAGGTGCTGCTTCCTCAGCCGGAGCTGCCGCCGCCACAAGAATGGGCAAGGAGGTGCCAGGCCCAGGGCTGGCACTGGGTTCAGGGGTGGGCAGGCAGCTGAGCCACATCAACAAGGCTCCTGCCAGCAGCAGACACCTGCTGCACCTTGGGCACCAGGGCAGGTGGGGGCACAGAAACTTTTTAATCTGCGCAGGAGGCGAGCTAGGACTCTTTGCCTGGGGTGGGGAGAAGGAGGGAAGGGCAGAAGGGGCCCAGCCTGGGCCACAGCCTCACTCTCCTCATAAGTCTTCCACTGATGGCCTTCTTGCCCCTCCAATCAGCTACAGGCTCTCACTTAAAAAGTTAAGTTTTAACTTTAAAACATGTGCAAGTAGTTAGCCTTGCCTAGGGCGCCAAAAAGCCTGGCACCGGCCCTGCCCTCAAATCTACAGGTATTTCCCAACTCAGAGTTGGCAACCCTGTAACTGGCTATGGAACTGCTTTCCAGACCCTTGCAACCCAGAAGACATGGCATAGGAGGAGGCATTTTTCTACCTTAGCTGCCACTGCGTAACCCCAAATCAACATAAGTCAGGGGTGGAGGGAACCATACCTGTTACCATGAGGCTGTCCTCCCATACTGTCCACTTGGGGCAGCAAAATGACTTGAGACAGCTCTGCCTTATAGCTAAACAGAAGGAAATAAACATGGCTTGCCTCCCTATATTTTCCCCTTCCTTCTGCCGTCCCACGAGCCACAGCCAGGACACTCACCTGAAGCTTCCTTCTAGAGCTCATTGTATTTCTTCCCACAATGGGCCTTACTACTAGTCTTCTATATATATAAAATAAAATCCCCTCACTGTAAAATCAATGCCCTGGGCAAACTGCTGGACCTAAAGACACCAAATTCGGGGACAGCGCTCCTACTGTGGCGTAGGTGCTTGCTAAGAAAGGATTTTTAGAAATTTGACCCCTAAGTGGATCAAAAGGGGTAAAATGTGTTCCCCCCATTGATCCCTATGCAGTCGCCAGGCAGCTGCCTCCCTGCACCTCCCACTCTCTGATTGGTCAGCTGCAGAGCTCAGTGTTCTCAGGTAAAAAAAAACAGTTACAGGGGACTGCAGAGAGCTCATGACAGTTGAGGAAATCAGGAGTGGCCAACAACCACTTGTGAAGTGAAACAAAGCTGCTGGCCCAGCCTCTCTGATGGCTTCCAACACACTCCCCCCACCTCCTACACCTAACAGGTGGTTGTCTGTCAGGTGCAGCCCCACCTCCACAGTGGCTTCTAATACTCCTTCCCCCTCCCCCTCCTACACTGGACAGGCAGCTACCTGTCAGGTGTAGGAGATAAGGTGGGATGGCTTCCAACATAATTCCCCCACCTCCTACACCTAACAGGCAGTTGTCTGTCAGGTGCAGCAGTGGTTGCAGGTGCTTAAAGCCACGAGGGAGCCCGCCCCAGCCCTAGTGCCTTAGTGATCCTGCCAGCCCTGCCTCCACCAGGGCTTCTAATGCTCCTCCCCTCTCCCCATCCTACACTGGACAGGCAGCTGCCTGTCAGGTGTAGGAGAGGAGGTGGGATGCTTACAACTGCCGGGGAGGTTTGCTCAGCAGGATTGCCTTAGCACTGCTGCTGGCCCAAGCCTCCCCGATGCCTTTAAATACAATCCCCCCCAACACCAGACAGACCGATGTCTGTCAGGTATAGGAGTAGGGCCAGGGTATGAATGTTTATGGGGAAACATTTCTAGGAGCCATTTCGATGCATTCCTCCCTCATGAACCTGAAGAAATGTCTACCACATCACCACTCCCTCACACCAACTCCCCCTCACACCTCTCATCTCTTACTGCCCCCAAGAAAGCTCCTGACAAACATCGAGCCAGATATACCAACGCTACAAGGAGGAGGCAACTTAGGAATGCAGCAAAGACATTTGCACATAATACTCCGGCAGTGCACTGAGCTGTGCAGGCCAAGTGCCAGCAAGATCACCCTGAGGTGCTCAGAACAACACAGTCTCCATATGAGCAAAACAATCTAGAAACACAAGTAGAGAGGCCATCACTTTCCTGGAAGATAGCAGGAGATGACATACCAGACGACTGCTTCTTAAATGGACAGTTCTATGTGGCCTGCTCCAGAGTGAGCTCACTAAGCAGCCTGGTGATCCTAGCACCTGAGGGCAGAACCACCAATGTGGTCTAGAGAGAGGCCCTTCAGTAAAGGGGGGAAAAGGTACGTATGTCTCACTTTGTTTTTTTACACTACAATCTTCTCCATGAGAATTCCTACAACAAATGTCACATTTCAGACCTCACATCATCAGTATTATAACTGGATTTACAGAACTTAAGTACCGTAGCAAAGCATGGGTATCAGGCTAGTTTCCCTATAAATAAATAAAATAAACAGCAGGTATAGGCTGTGTTAGTCTATGAAAGCTACCATCAGGATAGCAGTCTCAGGATGAACCTGTGCACTTTACCTGGAAACAAACATGGGTCAACGTGCGTGGGCTTATTAAGAATTCTTCAGGGAGAAAGTGATGCACCCCACCATAGTGGGAGACTCATGTAAATCTACCTTGCAAGTGTTTGGGCAAAGAAAATAAACACAGAATCAGAAAAATTAACCAGGTCTTTGGTTCCTCCAACTCCTCAACATGCATAAAATAAGCTTGGCATCCGAAAAACTCCTACAGCCATCCTCCACACAGCAGCTAATCTGGCTGTCACTTATTTCTGAGCTAAAATTGGTTTGACGTTAGTATAAGATCCGGTTCCCTCTCATATTCTCACACAGCAAAAAGGAGATGCATAGCAAAAAGAACTGTAAGGTATGCATTAAAAGTGCCTCTCATGTTAACTGGATGGATTTACTACAAATACAAAAATGCTCGAACTACTTGAGGTGCAGAACAAAACTGCCCTGCAAAAAGCTAACAAGCATCAGTGATTGAACCTGAAGAGCAAATACATCCCAAGCAGTCAAAAATGAAGACAGGGCAGGTGAAGATGGTGCTTAGCAAACAACAAAGGGAAAACAGGTGAGCACACTCTAAACAACAGCCCAGCTGAATCGGAAAGGATATCACTCATTTGCACAGCTGTGTGGACCAGAAAGAAGATCATGTGGGACAATGAAAGCAAAACGATTTCCTTTAAAAGATGAAAGCAATCACAGAAAACAAGATGCTTCCATTTACTCAGAAACAGCAGCCTCTACAACTACATTTTACAACTGTACAATAACTTAGAACACTCTTAGAAACAAGGACTAAGACTGGAAGAAATTGTCCTCTAACATATGGCTGATGGACTGAGAGTTCCTGGTTTTTGTTGTTGTTCAGTCGCACAGTCGAGTCTGACTCTTCGTGACCCCATGGACCAGATTACACCAGGCCCTCCTGTCTTCAGCTGTTCGCTGAAGTTTGCTCAATTTCATGTTCGTTGCATCGATGACACTATCTAACCATCTCATCCTTTGCCGTCCCCTTCTTCTTTGACCTTCTATCTTTCTCAGCATCAGGGTCTTCTCCAGTGAATGCTCCCTTCTCATTTGGTGGACAAAGTATTTGAGCTTCAGCTTCAGGATCTGGCCTTCCAGGGAACAGTCAGGGTTGATTTCTTTTAGGATTGAATTATTTGATCTCCTTGCAGTCCAAGGTACTTTCAAGAATCTTCTCCAGCACCATAGTTCAAAAGAATCTATTCTTCGGCGCTCGGCCTTCCTTATAGTCCAACTCTCTCAGCCATACATTACTACGAGGAATACCATTGCTTTGACCATGTGGACTTTTGTTGGCAAGGTGATGTCTCTGCTTTTTATCATGCTGTTTAGGTTTGCCATCGCTTTCCTCCCAAGGAGCAGGTATCTTTTCATTTCATGGCTGCAGTCACCATCTGCAGTGATCTGGGATCCTAGGAACGTGAAGTCTGTCACTACTTCTATGACTTCCCGTTCTATTTGCCAAGGAGTGATGGGGCCAGATGCCATGATCTTAGTTTTTTTGATGTTGAGCTTCAAGCCCACTTTTGCGCTCTCCTCTTTCACCCTAAGTAAGAGGCTCTTTAGGTCCTCTTCACTTTCTGCCATCAGAGTGGTATCGTCTGCATATCTGAGGTTATTGATCTTTTCCCCAGCAATCTTAACTCCAGTTTGTGATTCATCCAGGCCAGCATTTCGCATGATGTACTCGGCATATAAATTAAATAAGCAAGGTGACAATATACATCCTTGTCGTACTCCTTTTCCTATGCTAAACCAATCAGTTGTTCCATATCCGGTTCTAACTGTTGCTTCTTGACCCTTATACAGGTTTCTCAGGAGACATGTGAGGTGGTCCGGTACTCCCATCTCTTTAAGAACCTGCCATAATTTATTGTGATCCACACAATCAAAGGCTTTAGCATAGTCAATGAAGCAGAAGTAGATGTTTTTCTGGTACTCTCTTGCTTTCTCCATAATCCAGCAAATGTTGGCAATTTGATCTCTAGTTCCTCTACCTCTTCAAAACCCAGCTTGTACTTCTGGCAGTTCTCTATCCACGTACTGTTGGAGCCTAGCTTGTAGGATTTTGAGCATGACCTTGCTAGCATGTGAAATGAGTGCAATTGTGCAATAGTTGGAACATTCCTTGACATTGCCCTTCTTTGGGATTGGAATGTACACTGACCTTTTCTAATCCTGTGGCCACTGTTGTGTTTGCCAAATTAGTTGGCAAATTGAGTGCAGCACTTTAACAGCATCTTCTTTTAAGACTTTGAATAACTCAGCTGGGATACCATCACCCGATGAATATACAGTAGAGGTGACTAATAGGTTCAAGGGACTAGATTTGATAGACAGAGTGCCTGAAGAACTATGGACAGAGGTCCGTGACATTGTAAAGGAGGCAGCAATCTCCGCCATCCCAAAGAAAAAGAAATGCAAAAAACAAAGTGGCTGTCTGATGAGGCTTTACACATAGCAGAGGAAAGAAGGAAAGCTAAAGGCAACGGTGAAAAGGAAAGATTTGCCCAACTGAATGCAGATTTCCAGAGAACAGCAAGGAGAGATAAGGAGGCTTTCCTGAATGAACAATGCAAAGTAATAGAGGAAAACAATAGATTGAGGCTAGAGATCTCTTCAAGCAAATTGGAGAAATCAAGGGAACGTTCCATGCAAAACTGGCCATGATAAAGGACAAAAACGGTAAGGACCTAACAGAAGCAGAAGAGATTAGGAAAAGATGGCAAGAATACATAGAAGAACTATACAAGAAGGACCTCAATGTCCTTGACAACCACGATGGTATAATCACTGACCTCAAGCCAGACATCCTGGAAAGCGAAGTTAAATGGGCCTTAGAAAGCATTACTAACAACAATGCTAGTGGAGAGTTTCTGGTAGACAGAGTTAATTTTGTTGGACTATATCTTTTATGTAGATTAGCCACAGTAACAGAGCCATGGTGTACAAACTTTTGATTTCTCTAGACCTTTCCATCAGTCTGGATGTTCAAAGAAAAAAAAGGGTGGGAAGATTTTGGATCTTTTAACACTTATACGTGGTGTTGGGCTATTTTGGTTGGTCTTAATAAAAGATACCACATGGGTTTGGGTTTTTATTTGTTGTGGGCCATTGTGGCAGCCTACTCTTTTTATTGAGTTGGTTGTCTTAATTTGAATTTTAATTGTTTCACTTGTTCTTATGTTGTGTGTACTATCTTGGAAAAGTTTCTCTGCAAAGGCAGCACATAAACTGTCTAAACAAGTAAACAATTTACTCATTTAAATGCATACATTAATTGAATTTAAATTTTATGTGCATAAACTCATACACACTCAAAACTTCTCCACTGTATTTGTGGATCTAGCTAACCACCCTACCCTATGCCAAATTTAGCCTCAAGAGTAATCCTCTTGCAGTATAAGGTTTATGACTACATATTCCCCTGCACCTGTGCTTTTTGCTGTCTTTCTGTTTTATGTGCATATTTGGCTTTGGATCAGGAAAGCCAATTAAATGACCTGTGAAATGAAAGAATCATTCTAAGAAAGCTGGATCAGCAACGTAACTTTTGTCCACGCTGTGTTATATAATTCAGAATGACAAACACATGTTATATTTTGCCCCAGAATATATATCAGTACCTACATAATTTAATTAAAATATAGTATTTATGGAATTACTATTGATGACTGTCTGCCTTAAACAGACATTGAGCACACTATGATTGTGGTTCTTTTGGGCTATACAGGCTGAGGCCAATTCCATATCTAATGATGATTTGCATACATGAAAATAGTCACTGCTGACCCAAAACTAGAGACAAATCTTCCATGCCACCTGAAACAATAAGAGTTTCTTAGAATCCCCCAAAATTGTTGGAATAGGAATAAGACAAAAATGGTACAAGAAATGGAAGATATTGCCTATGCTCTGAGCTATCCAAGAAATGTCCTCATTTGGGCATGGAAAGAATAATTGGATTTATGGCTAGAATGCTCAAAAAAATACAGCTCCTGTTCAGTTTTTGTTTCTATGCCATCTATATGGGCATTTGACAAATACGTAAATTGGAGCTTAATAGAGTACTACTAGAGTACCCCTTCAGTTCCCTTCTTAAATCCTGGTGGAAGCCACACACATGGAGAATCATACATGGCTTTTAAATGTAGAGATAATCCACTAAGAGATCAAGTTCCTCTATTACTAGTATAGTGGAATGACTCCACGCATCAGGAGTATGAGTATGAGTTTCCTTATTGGAACCAGTATCTTGGTAATTCAGCTAATCAGTTTGGACCACTACATTGTGATTTCCATTGTCATGACCAATCATCATTATGTTGGATGGAAATGGATGGAAAAACTAATGCTCTGTTAACTAGGAAACTTGGAGATCAACCTCTGATTAGTAGATATTGTATACATATACAAACAGGGAATGTCTGTTACTGTGTTGGCCAGTTTATTCATTTAAAGACCCAGGTTTTTTTGGAGTACGCAGTGCTAGAGAGAGTTTTAAAAAAAACTAGATAGCACCTGAATTTCACATGTTGCTGCAATGCATGTTTGACATTACTTCAGAACAGATTACTCTGTCACTTTCTTTCAAGAACAATCTGCAGGTGTAAGTGAGGGAGGCTTGCCTCATTGTTTCAGAATAATAATTACCATCTGTCAGGAAGATTTGGGTCATGGTGACCCAATACAAGGGTTGTGAAAAGATGATGTTTAGGTAACCTCATCTATAAAACAACTCCATGTACTAGTGGGTGAAGCAATTGTCATCCTGCCCTGTTTCAAAATATGTTTGATTATCCATCAGGAGCACCTACTACTTAGTTGGCAAGGCAGGGCCCTAGAGAGCAAAGGATGTTGGTCTGCCTAGAAACCTTGCAATGGACATGGCCCAACACTAGTGCCAGTGTAGCTGGCAGTTTCTTGGTTCTACACTGCCAGCAATGTGTTAGGACTTCCAGATGACCAGTCCCTGTTTCTGGAACTACCAAGATGAAAACCAGTGGAGATAGCCAAAAATCTCTGTATAATGGAAGATCTCAGAAGGAAATGACTTTATTTCATCCAGAAAACTCCCCTACAGCAGGGAAATCCCTGGCCTATTATGCATGGATGTTTTCCTTCACTTCCATCGTGCATGTTGGTCAGGTTTTCTTTGTCATTCTGCATTGATTTTCCTCCATTCATCACTCAGTTGCTTTCTAGTCACTTTCCCCAGGTTTTCTGAGAGTGCTTTTGTGCCAATTTTACCCTTGTTTCACTTCCAAGCTGAAGGTAATTTGTTGTTGTTCAGTCGCACAGTTGAGTCCGGCTTTTCGCGACCCCATGGACCAGATCACGCCAGGCCCTCCCATCTTCCACTGTCCTCTGAAGTTTGCTCAATTTCATGTTCGTTGCATCAATGACACTGTCTAGCCATCTCATCCTTTGCTGTCCCCTTCTTCTTTGACCTTCAATCTTTCCCAGCATCAGGGCCTTCTCCAGTGAGTGCTCCCTTCTCATTTGGTGGACAAAGTATTTGAGCTTCAACTTCAGGATCTGGCCTTCCAAGGAGCAGTCAGGGTTGATTTCTTTTAGGATTGAATGATTTGATCTCCTTGCAGTCCAAGGGACTTTCAAGAGTCTTCTCCAGCACCATAGTTCAAAAGAATCTGTTCTTTGGCACTCGGCCTTCCTTATAGTCCAACTCTTGCAGCCATACATTACTACTGGGAATACCATTGCTTTGACCATGCAGACTTTTGTTGGCAGGGTGATGCCTCTGCTTTTTATCATGCTGTTTAGGTTTGCCATTGCTTTCCTCCCAAGGAGCAGGCGTCTTTTAATTTCCTTTTTCTATGCTAAACCAATCAGTTGTTCCATATCTGGTTCTAACTGTTGCTTCTTGACCCTTATACAGGTTTCTCAGGAGACATGTGAGGTGGTCTGGTACTCCCATCTCTTTAAGAACCTGCCATAGCTTGTGATCTACACAATCAAAGGCTTTAGCATAGTCAATGAAGCAGAAGTAGATGTTCTTCTGGTACTCTCTTGCTTTCTCCATAATCCAGTGAATGTTGGCAATTTGATCTCTAGTTCCTCTACCTCTTCGAAACCCAGCTTGTACTTCTGGCAGTTTTCTATCCACGTACTGTTGGAGCCTAATTTAAAATTTAAAAGCATACAAATTCCCTTGGATTCCCCTGCACTCTTTTGCCACCCCTCGAAGGTCACTCCGCACCCAAAATGAGGTTGTTCCGCCCACTCTGCACCTTCCACCATCTTCCCCCATCATTGATATACAAGCTCCATTTTCTCCTCATTTTAAAATTTTTAATTTTTTAAATAAGCCGGCATGAGTCTAGTGATATGAGGCTATTGCTAGTCTCAGATCACTGAGAAAAAAATTCAGATTATGGGGGGAAATTTAAAGGGAACTGCATGAGGTTTAGTTCTCTGCTGGTATTGAATTGAAAGGAGGATCAGTGAGGAGGCAAATGGCAACATCCCCAGTGCAAAAAAAAAAAAGAAAAGGATTTTTGCATGCAAACAAAATAAAAGGGGGGGATCATCAGCGTGGAATGAAATTGACATGAGATGTAAAGATAGAGAGACACATTGGGATGGGAAGCCTAAAGCTTTGAAAACATTTTCCCCTTTAATACTTTAGTTAACAAAGTTTTTTGGCGGGAAACAATTTTGGCAGTCCCTGGAAGCCTAACATTAAATGGCAACTGAGCCAATGGACCTTCTTTGAACCACCGAACTTAAGAATCCATTTGGAGGAAGAGTGTAATCCGCGCGGGACAGGCTTTTAAAACTGACAAGATCATGACCAGTGCAGAGGATCAAATTAGTGAATCACAAAGAGAAAACCATGCTAATTTGCAAGGAAGGGCAGTAAATTAGTGTTACTATGCAGCTGTGCCAGGGCATCAGCAAAAGTACTGCCCCGCCCCATTTTTTTCAGTTTAGTCATACAAGACAAAAAGCTCTCCCAAGCTTCTGTCAGAGGTCTCCTTCCCCATACAAATTGCAGCCCTGTGCAAAGCATGGTGGAGTTGCAGCTGATTTTGCATGGGCACACAGACGCAATGTTGCCAATGATCACAGCTTGAAGTGCCAGTGTCAATAGGTTCTACTGTGCATTCCCCTCATTATGAGATCATGTGACTCTTTCCCATTTTTCACAGTGGCTGATAGCACAGCAGAGAATCCCCTGGCACTCTGCAGTATTGAAAATGGGAATTCACAGCTGCTTGTCAGTTTAAAAAAGTCAGTTTCAACATCGGTTCCCTTCCCCCCAAGCCTGTGTTCATTTCTGTTCCCTTTCATTCAATCAACTAATGCTAAAATGCATGTACAAAATCTGAACCACAAAGATTTAAATGGAAGGCACTTGCTGGACGTTACTGTGCAGCTGCGATAGTTAAATTGCATAAATTTTAAAAACACTTTGTACACCACTCCCCACACATCACGAGTGATGTTCCACCCCGATTTTAAGAAGTGCAGTTTTTTAAAAAATTGTAGCTGCAGAATAAATACTCCAGAGGAAAACAAATGGTGCGTAAGACAGGCACAGAATCTGAAATCAAGATTAAAGGCTTCCTGTTCAAAAATCTGCAGTAAGATGTGCATGCGCAATGGGGCTAAATCTCCCTCTTATATACGACAGAGACTAAGTAAAGACAACAAATGTTCTTAAAACAATTTTTTTTGTTTTCTTTCTTGCAGTTCAAAAAATATATGCCATATGTATACGTACATATCTATATAGCCCTCTCTTATACAACATTAAAGGAATATATGTAAAGAAAAAATAGCTCAAATGTTTGATTATGATAAAAATAAATCACTTCATAATGGATGGCAATGTTTCACGATTAGAAACTCGCAAGCCCTTCATGTCTGAATTGTAATTTTTTTTGTTGTTCATTATAGTGGAAATCAACTTTACAGAGAGCGACAGCCTCTGCTGCGTCCCTCCTGCAATGTGTCTGCAAAAGTGGCAGTCTTCCCATGTGTTTTCAGTTTTGTAAGTGGAGCATAGCAGGTGGCTGGTAACTCTGAATGCCATGGACTGCAATATCCACTGTCACTTGCACATGCTATGAGCCTGGTTAGCACTTAATTCTTCTGGAGACCCAGGCGTGAATAAAAATAAGTTGAAATCAGATAGATTTGAGGGTACTATAACAGGCACTATAAAGAACTGCTGCTATGCAGCTTGTCGTATTTCTTCTGCAGCCTAAGAGCAGTTCTGGCTCCTCTGAATAATTTGAATATTTACTTCTACTTTTGTCTTGAAGAGGAAAGGTAAAGCAACTAGAAAATTTCACAGCAGTGCCAGCAGATTCACCTTTACAAATGGTCAGTTGCTGTCTAATATTTTACCGTTAATTTTAGAATGACTGGAAATAAACAAACACCCTCCTCCAGGCAGAATTCCTCTCCAAATGGATCAAAAGGTGGACCTAGTGACTGCTGAGGATCGACAAGGATGAATAATGGTTGGGGGGGTTGGCTGTTCTGTGTTGATTTGTTTCACTGATAGGTTGGGTCATAAGTCTCACAGAACAGATGTCTCCTCCTTTCCTGAGCAGCTCTCTGTTTACCTCTGCTGACCCTTCGGTACACAGCAGGATCTGCAACTTAAAGGGGAATCTGCAGAAATCACTCTCTCCCTCTTGTGTTTATTTTAAAAATTGATGTGCTGCTTTCCAGAGAACTACCTGAGGCCTCTTTCTGTGAACAGTGCAAGAAATTGCACTGTTTTTATGTGGGAGAGAAAGAAGGATATAAATCTGCTGGTTCACCCTTATTGTTCCAGCCCTCCTCTGCCTGCACATATCCTATTTCATTTCTGATCAACCCTGACCCCCTCCCCACATTATTTCAGGAGGCATAAGGGGCTGCAGGGGGGAATTCTCTTCTGTGATCTAGTTCTATTAAGGCATCATAGGCTCCAACACTATTTTCACAAATCTGAAATATCAAACACCTCCCAATACTAACAGCCAAGAAAAACCACCCACAATTCTAGTTTACAACACTGAAGTCTCCTGTTTTATTTATATGCAAAATACAGTGCAGGAAGGATAAAGACATATGACTCAACCCACAAATGTTCAGGCTATCCCAAAACTGCCACTAATAAATGAAAACAGAAAACTGGAACTCAGGAGCTAAGCACCAACCAAACATGATGCTGAAACCATTGCACCAAGGAGATAAACATATGAACTCTTCAGTTCCCTATTCCAGAGGAAGGTGAATAGCATACACACATCCAAAGAAATGAGTACAAAAACAGGCACTGTGCATCTACCCTCATTTTATGCAGTGCAAAATAATTATATATGTATAAGCTGTTATATGTTGATTCCAATTGATGGCAGAATAATTTATAATGAACTGAATGATTCATAATAATCTGATGCTTCTTAGCAACAAGTTTTCCCATTGTTACTTCACTTAAACAGTTTTTTTAAGGAAGAGCTGTACCCAGGGGTCTTTTTGTAGAAAAAAAGCTGCAGGAGCTCATTAGCATATGGTATGCTAATGAGCTATTAGGCTATTAGCATATGCCACGCCCCCTGACATCACCAGAAGTGATGTCAGAAGGGGAAGCAAAAGGGGGGAGGCATCTTCAAAAGCCTCCCCTTCCATTCCCCAGCTGGCCTGGGTGGGGGAGCTAAGAGAGAAGGGGTTTAAAGTTTAAACTCCTTCTCACTAGAGTTGGGCCATAGAAGGAGGAAAGAGGGAAGGAAAGAGAGAGAGTAGAGAGAAGAAAAGAAGGAGGGAAAGAAAGAGAGAGAAGGGAAGAGGGAGGGAAACAGGGAAAGGAGGAAAAAAGAGAAGAGAAGAAGGTGGGAAAGAAAGAAAGAGAGAAAGGAAGAAGGAGAGAAAGAGAAAAAGGAGAGAAGAAAAGGAGGGAATGAAAGAAATTTGGCGGCAATTCGGCCCCATTATATCCTATGGGCCATTGAAGTCTATGGTGAAAACATAGGGTATATTCTGGGGGCTGGAGGGGAAAAGGTTTGAGGGAGAGGCTCCAAACTCACAGGGTAGCTTATGGAGTTTCTCCCCAAGATACCCACCAAGTTTCAAGAACATTGGACCAGGGGGTCCAATTATATGGGCCCTCAAACAGGTTGCCCCCATTCCCTCCATTGTTCTCTATGGTGCAGTTAGTAGCTCTGCGGGGGAGGGGATTTGATGGAGAGGCTCCAAACTTTCAGGATAGCTTTGGGAGCCTCTCCCCACATACACCCCCACGTCTCAAAGCAATTGGACCAAAGCGCCTAATTCTATGGGCACCCAAACAGGTTACCCCCATTACCTTCCCAATGGGGAAACCCAGCCAGCAGCACTTAAGGCAGGCAAGCAGGCAGCACCAGCAGTCAGACTTTCCCAGAGAATCTCAGGGAAAGTGAAGTGTCTTGGGAGGTGCTTGTTTGCCATGAGAACAAGTGGCACACTCCAGAACAAGTGGCACTGTGGCACTGCAAGCATGCCACAGTGCCACAAAGAAACCCCAAAAGACCAAAAGGAACAACATTTATACATGTATACATTGATGGTGCAACCTCATTGGACCACTCACACCACACACACCTCAAAAAGAATATTTATAGCACTGGGAAATATGCAGAAAAGGGCAACTGCAGATGAAAGGAAGTACTTCTTCACCCAAACAGTGATTAATATATGGAATTCACTGCTACAGAAGGTGGTGTGGTGGCTGGCAAGAACAGATAGAATTTGACAAAGGTATGGAGGCTGGAGCAGACAGGAAAAAAACAACCCCCCCCCCAACCAAGCAACAGCAACCAGCAGAACCTTTTTAAAGTTGTAAACCTGTAAGAACCAAAAAACCTTTCATCTTTTCTAACTTCTAATCTGACTGCTCAGCAATTTCATTGAGTGCCCACGAGTTCTTGTCTTGTGAGAAAGGGTGAAAAGTATTTCTTTCTCTACCTGCTCTATCCCATGCATAGTCTTGTAAACCTCTTAGCATGTCACCCCTCAGTCATTGTTTCTCAAAGCTAAGATCCCCAAATGTGATAACCTTTCTTCATAGGGAAAGGGTCCTCCTCTTATTATTGCAGTTGCCCTTTTCTGCATGCCTGCCTTAAGTGCTGCTGGCTGGGTTTCCCCATTGGAAACAATGGAGGTAATGGGGGTAACCTGTTTGGGTGCCCATAGAATTAGGCCCATTGGTCCAATTGCTTTGAGACATGGAGGTGTATGTGGGGAGAGGCTCCCAAAGCTACCCTGAAAGTTTGGAGCCTCTCCCTCAAACCCCCTTCCCCCCAGAGCTACTAACAGCACCATGGGAAAAAAGTAACTTTTTTCCCACCATAGAGAACAATAGAGGGAATAGGGGCAACCTGTTTGGGGGCCCATAGAATTGGACCCTCTGGTCCAATGTTCTTGAAACTTGATGGGTATCTTGGGGAGAGGCTCCACCAGCTACCCTGTGAGTTTGGAGCCTTTCCCTCAAACCCCCTCCCCTCCAGCCCCCAGAATATACCCTATGTTTTCACCATTTACTTCAATGGCCCATAGGATATAATGGAGCTGAAATTGACGTTCGGCTGCCTGAAAGACTCCCGGGAGGCGGGCTGGGGGCAGGGCTTGGCTCCTGAGCTGCCAGAGCTTTGCTCCGTGCACTCCCCCCCAAAAAAGACCCCTGGCTGTAGCCATTTTCAGTATTTCCTCTAAAGAAAAATGTAGCCTTGCAACCTCTGACTGTAAATGTTTTAGTGAGTTTGAAGAGGAGTATAAAAACAAATTGTTCTCATGATGTTTCCTCAGAATTCTCCTTTTAATGTTTTAATGCTGAAATTCTTCAGGATTTCCCTGGGTGATCAAATATTCTCAAAAAGTCTTTATTTGGCATTCAGTCATGTTTGACTCCATGATTTAAGTTAGTTGAGATGTTTTAGCAGTTGATATGCAGTGATCTTTAGCATTTTACAGTACTGATAGCCTGCAAAACAGCAAGTTTTCTAACTTCCTATCTGCAGAACACTTTCCTCATGAACATCTGCCTGTGATTTTCTGTATGCCTGCCAAGCAACCATGGTGTTATGCAAAGAATTCTGGGTAGTGTTCTGAAGTGGACACAGCTCACACAGGAAATCATAAACTTCATTACTGCCCACTGTAAATTGGAAGTGTGACCTGAAACATACTCAACTTTCATCTGTGGCTGCTCACTGTAGACGACCAGTAGTTATGATCAAAGTACTTCTCAGCTATTTCTTCTCCCCAATAACCCTCTAAAGCACCTAGAATTGCCTAAGATTGCCATTTCACTCAGTAAAACGTTTATATTCAGTAATACTTGATGACCATTATGCACCTCCATTTAACATTAGATAATATTGGGTGATTTTATATTACAGTATTTCTGAAAGTTTCAAAAATTCTCGTTCTAAAATTTGAACAGCATTATCAGACAAGTCAGCAAATGTTGTACTTTTACAAGTGTTTCTTGCAACTCTACAACATACCAATTTCTCATTGAGTTTGCCTAATGATTTTAAGATGCAATTAGAGGACACAATCTATTTCTGCATATGCACAGCCTATACATGGTAGGCTCAGTACAGGCCTATTTGTTCCTCTCTTCCTATTGAAATGACACACATGAAAGCATTATGTGGTGCGGACCATTCCCATAAATGGAAGAACTATGTCAGTTTTTCAGTTCTTCCTTCCACCTAGATGCAAGTTCTAGTTAACTTGCTTTCCCAAGATTTTTTTTTCTCTCATAGAAGAGAGGGAAAAAAATAGAAAAAATGTGTGTTTACTGCCTGGTAACAGACCACATGAGGCATAAAGTCTCACAGGAAGTCACCTCACACGGTAAGAAGAATTTTACCAGGCTGCACATCACCTGAGAGAAATCCAAGGAAACAGAGGAGCAATAAAATTTTCTTTACTCCCTGGACAGACACCTAGCTCTCCATTTGGTTTTATGCCCCACTACAGTCAGTTACAGCTTGATAAATGGGTCATCTGTATTTTCCACAAAGATTCTCCAGTATTAAAAAAATACTAGAAACAATGCCAGTTATTTTCTGATGGAACCTGTTTCTGTGTGTGTGTCACACAGGGAAACAGAACCATAAAGTTCAGATGGAGCTAATTGACCTGCCATGCTTAGAAGAACTGACAAAAGAACTCTGCACTGCTGGAACTTTCTTTTCAGAAAAACTCAAATACATGGACTTCTACAGCAGGCAGTGACATTGTTTGGCATGATATGCGTCTGTGAACTAACCACCTTAACTACTGAAAGACTAACTTCAGGTCAAAATGCGGCCGCACGGCTTCGAGTGAGAAATTGACCAATAGATGCAGGGCAAAGGGAGGTGTGACCATGGTGCAGCTCTTGTGTGAAATCGGTCTCAGTCTATAGGGCTTTTTTCTTTTTTGTTCTTTTTTTATACTGAATTGATTTGAAACATTTGTATCTGGCATACAACCCCAAACCTGGTCCACAACAACTTTCAAAAATTAAAATATCAAATGCAATATGTAAATAGAAAACAGATCTAAAACCTGCACAAATTGACATAAAACGAAAAAACAAACAAACCTAAAGTAACAGAGGGTTGTTGTTTGCTTGTTTTTAAGAACTAGAGGAGGGAACAAAATATTGCAAAAAATGCAAGATTTAACAGCATAATACTTTGGAAGCAGGCATATAAAATCACTAAAATGTATTTATTAAAACACTTATATCCCAGCTTTCCTCTAGGTTCAAGGTGGCTTACAATAATAATTAAAACATCCCCAGTTGAAGCTACAGATAAAATAACAACCCTTCCCCCTTAAAAGATGCCTGCTGTTCAAACTCCCTCAAATGGCCTGGCAAACAGGTAGGTCTTGCAGTGCCTCCTGAACATCTCCAACATCTTTCACCTCTTCGGGGAGCCCATTTGACAGAGCTGGAGCCATGATGGAAAAGGCCAGGGCCCTGGTCAATGCCAGACAGACCACCCTAAGTGGTGGGATAGCATACAGATGGCTGCTTCATGACCATAGTTTGTGTACAGGGACACATGGAAGGAGATGGTCCTTCAAATATGTGGGTCCTAGGTCATAAAAGGCCAATGGAATTAGCCACTTATACCCCAGCAAAATGAGCTTCCCTAAATACTTTAGTTGTTAGATTTTTAATGGTTTCTAGGCTGGAAAATATTGTTTTCTTAGCCAAATTTCTTGTTCTGGCTAGGGTGGGCATGAACCCACTCATGAACTAAAATTTGTGACAAATTTTGGCCAGTTCATGGTTCATGAACTGAAGTTTGTTGTAGATCAAATGGCACAAGCTTTCCATGAACTTTCAAGTGGTTCATGACAGTTTGTGGTGGTTTGTGAATTGATACATTTCCAGACAGACTGTTTTCCACTCAAAATGTTTACCAAACTTCAAAGCAAAATTCGAAGCAATCCACCTCCAACTAAGAGAGACCATAGAGAAGCAGGTGGCAGATTAGGTTTCCTGTGTATTTGATGTGTGTAGCTTGCAGGGGGTCTATTCTGTATATTTTAAAACCTATACCTGACATTTCCCTCAAAAGCACTTTCCTGGGGGCATCTTATTGGGGGGGGGCATAACTCAGATCCCTGAAATCCAATCTGCACATAACTTGAAGGGCATGAAGAGAAGCATCGGGGGGAGGTTCCCTGTGATTTTGATGTCTCTAACTTACACATTCTATACACTCCTGAATCTCCTAAACCTGAACCTATCATTTCCCCAGAAAGCACTTTCCTGGGAGCACCTTCTTTGGGAGGCCATAATTCAGACCCCATAAACCCAACCCTCATCAAACGTGGAGGGCAAGTATAGGAGAGGGAGCTGGAGATCTCCTGCAAGCTTGGTGTCTCTAGCACACCAGGGAGCTGTTCTACTGCATCAAGAACCTCATAAACTGAACCAGTTTGTTTGGCACTTAAAAGTTCATGATGGTTCATGAACCAAAATGAACTGCATTTTTCTGATTCATGCTCAGGCCCATAGCTATCAAGGGGCCCAAGGGGCCCGCCGCCCCCCCCGTGGTTTTTGCCTGTCCCTCCCCCAATCCTCAACTCCCCCTCCCTCCCTCCGACCCCGTCACCCCCTGATCCATCATCTTGTCGGCACTCTGCTAGCTGACTCGGGAGAGGAGCAGCAGGACTTGTTGGGGAAAACAGAAAGAGGAGCATTGGCTGCCTTATTTGGAATAATGGGCAGGCTCTAAACAAAGAGCCCGTCAAATACAAGTTTAAGCCAACCACCCTGCCACTTCCTCCAACTCCAGGCAAACTGCAGCAGCAGCAGAGCATGAGGATGTGAGCCTTCTGCTTGTCCTCCTGCATAGCTCTGGGCCCTAGCTCCTCCTTCTCCTTCTCTTCCGCTGTCGGGATGTTGGGATCCCGGCAGCTCCACCTTCAGCAGCTCAACAGTCTTGGAGGAAGTCTCTGCTGGGCCTGGTCATCTTCCATGGGGCTGGGCTGGCTGGCTGGGGTTTGTGCAACTGCATTTCCAGCATCTATTCCTCCCTCCACCATTGTGCAGCCTGCAGGATTTCAAGTTCAGGTAGAGACCAGAGGAGCTCATGTAGGGGATGCACTAAAAGGAAGGACAGGATTGCCCATTGGAAACAATGGGAGAGACTTGAAGGCCCATTGGAAACAATGGGAATCAGGAATGCCAACTGGCTTCCATGGGCTCCATTGAAATACATTACAGCTCAAAAGAGTTGCAAAGAAAATGTGGAATGGATTTTCTATTAAGTTCTCTGGTCCCGAATACACTGCTCTGGGACTAGACAGTGGAATGACAGGCCCCAGAGTCATTCCACACTTGCATGATCTTTTCTTTCTTACCACAGTAAGGGAAAAACAGGCCTATTTTATGACTGAAATGGAATTGGAATCCAGCTTCTGGTCCACTGATCGCCCAATTCACCCTGGTGTCAAAACTCATACATGGAACTCCAGAGGCACATGGAGCTCCAGCTGGGCTGTGATCGGGTAGTGTATTATCATTATTTTTTGCATTGTGTCATCAGTGTACATGATACTTACAAAGCACCAAGTGACAGGTTCCTGCTCTAATATAAGAAAGGAGAGACCAAAAGGAGTATGGCAGTGGGAATTAACAGGAAAAGAATATGACGAGCTCATTCCAGTCATAAGATGAAGCAAAGTTTCAGTGAGGAAGCAGGACATATGTTACTCACATGTGGGGCTTTTCATAGGTGCTGAGATTTAAACCTTCACCCAAACTTTGGTGCTGTTACAATATCATGATTAAGCATGAACTCTCCCACAGTGCGCCATTAAAACCAGCAAGCAAACAAACCTCAAGCAGCAACATCCTTAAAGGAACCAGTATAGCCTTTCCTCCTTTTAACATTATTCTACAAAAAAATTACAGAATACATTAAAAACTGTAGTCCTAATCAGTTTCTTTGCTGAAATTATGAAGCCTTGAAAGTTTTATCTTGGCTTAGAAAATTTGTCAGACAATCCCTCCCCCCACAACAACATGTTGGGCACCAAAATTAAAGGCATTACTGAAATACTCACAATGTAACATCCCCTGAGATGGAACCTGCAAGATCTAATGTTGTCAACTAATTCCTTCAGTAAGTTCTGTGGTACTGCCAACGGAAAAGGGTAACTTTTATCCATTGACCTGTTTATGTTTAGGAATTCCCAGTGACTTGAGTTAGGCCAGGCAACAGACATTCAGTGATAATAACTTTCAGATATTATTGAACTGACCCCTATTTGAACTGGCCAGCTGAAGCAATGGAAAGCTCTTTCATCCATTATCTGTCCCCTGAGCCTTCCAGTCTGTATCTTTCAGGAATTGGCTGGGAACTGCAGGGAAGTCGGGGGAAGGAAACATGCATTAAAGTAATTCTAATACATAAAAGAGCACCATCC
Organism: Gekko gecko; assembly: GCA_029375565.1. Taxonomy (NCBI): domain Eukaryota; kingdom Metazoa; phylum Chordata; class Lepidosauria; order Squamata; family Gekkonidae; genus Gekko; species Gekko gecko. The sequence goes on from JAPDNY010000001.1 coordinate 276,168,229, forward strand.
AGTGCTTGAGCAGCAGGGGAAATGCATTTGCTGGTCAAAACTCTGAACACTACTCAGCAAATTAATAAGAAAACAAAGGAGTCATGTATTACTAAAAATGTGAAATGGCATATAAAAATGGCATGCAGTTAGTGAAAAACAGCTCTGTTTTACATAATTTTGTTCTTTTATTATTCTTATCTCATCATGATTTCTGTTTATACCTATAAAGGGGCTTCTATGTATAGAGGTGTGTTAGAGGACTTAATCCTAAAGCTCCCCTAACTGAAGTCAACAACGTGCTCCACCGTCTTGCACCTGGAGCAGTCATTTACGCCTATGCAAAGTGAGTGTGAAATGCTCCTAGATTAGAATTTTTACATCCACTTTGCACATGTGCATGTGACAAAGCAAAGTTCAGGAGAGCTGAGAAAGAGGCCCAGCAGGACGTCGAAGTGAGAAAAGATTGTCACATGAGATTTCTTTTAAGAGAACAAGAAACCTTCCATGACTCTAGTCCAAATGCTAAACAGAGACATATCGACATCTCTTGCCATATGTGTTTTAGAAATAATATGCCTATTGGGTAAAAACTGAATTTTAAACGTTAAGACCTATCTGGTACACAAAAGGCTATAAACAGTATTTATCCAATCTGAGAGCATTCGTGATTGTTTCCCCCCCATCCAATGAATTTACAGCTTTGTTGTAAGGAATCTAGCTGTATTTCCCCAAAAGTACAGTTTCTATTGCAAGAAAACCAGATTTCCCAGAGTCTAAACTGCATATATATATTTGCCATTGAAGAAGCACAATTGCACCCACATGCCAAATAAAGATCCCAGAATACTGAATAAAGTAGATGTTACTGATGGCAGATCTGTGTTCCTCTTGGTGTGTGTGGAGCAGCCTCTAATGCATAACCCCACCCTGGCCCCAAACTCACCTAGCATCACTGCCATGCCTTGCCTACCCTTGTCCACACACAAACCTGTGTTGACAGCTGTCCATCCTCTTCTCTCTCCCATGATGATCACTGCTTCATGAATGCTACTGCTCCTCCAGTTCCCCTAGCTCTACCATCAGTGAGTGGTTGAGCTAGCCAAACTTCCCTGAGTACTTGTCAATTATCTCTACCGATGCCATATCAACTTGTAAGAACATAAGAGCCTTGCTGTATCATACCAATGGTCCACCTAGTCCAACATCCTGTTTCATGCAGGAGCCAACCAGTTGTCCTGGAGTGCCAACAAAGAGGTCACAGATGCCAAGGCCTTCCCCTGATGTTGTCTTTTAGCACCTGGTTTCAGAGATTTATGGCCTCTGAATAAGATGGAGGTTCCTTTTTCTCATCATGGCCAGTAGCTATTGATAGTCCCTATCCTCCATGAAAAAAACAGGTTGCTTACCTGTAACTGATGATCTTTGAGTGGTCATCTGTGCAGTCACACCTATGGGATTATGCACCTGCACTGATCCAAATCAGTGATGTACAAAGCTCACAAAGGGATTTTCGTGCCTTCCCCTCCAGCATGCGCAGGAACCCCACTGCACATGGCCAAGGGATGGGGCACGGACATCCCGCCAGTTCCTTCTGACTGCTGTCATGCCAATAACCAAATAAAAGTACTGAAGCGACAGCAGTGGGGAAGGATGGGCAGGTGGTGTGACTGCACAGATGACCATTTGAAGATCATCAGTTACAGGTAAGCAACATGTTTATCTTCTTCGTGGTCTCTGTGCATCACACCTATGGGAGATTGAAAAGCAGTGGTTCACCTGGAGGTGAGAGCTGTCACAAATTCAATGCTCTGCCAACAAAAGGACTAGACGACCAAGGTCCACTCTGTGGCATTCATGAACATCCACAGTGTAATGCTTGATGAAGGTGTTCAGAGTAGACCATGTTGCAGCCCTGCAAATAGCTGACAGGGAAGCACCCCTCAAGAAGGCTGTAGATGTAGCCATAGATCTTGTAGAGTGCGCTTGTACAGGCAAAGGCAATGGGCATTTAGCCAGCAGGTAGCACAGCTTAATAGTGTCTACAATCCATTTGGAGAGACGTTGTGCTGAGATCCTTTGTCCTGTAGAGTGACTAGAGTAGGAGACAAATAAGTTAGTGTCCCTCCTACTCGAACGTGCCCTATTTAGGTAAAAAAGTAGTGCCCTCTTTACATCTAGAATGTGGAGGAGACACTGTTGTCTATCCTTTGGGTTTGGAAAGAAGTTTGGTAGCAAGATCTCTGAACTGAGGTGGAACTCGGAGACCACTTTAGGCAGGAAAGAGATGTCAGGCACCAATTGCACTCCATCCAGCAGGAAAACAAGGAAAGGTGGGTCATGGCGAAGGGCCACGAGTTCACCCATCCTCCTGACTGAGTTAATGGCAACAAGAAAAGCAGTTTGCCATGCCATAAGTTTCAGATCACAAGTTGCCATAGGCTCAAAGGGTCATCCCATCAGCTGGCACAGCACCAGTGGCAAATCCCACAAGGGTACAAATGAACGTGTTGGCGGACATAAGCGAAGAAGACCCTTCAGGAATCTCTTGGAGACTGGGTGGGAGAAGATGGAAAAACCCTCGAACCCTGGATGGTAAGCAGAAATGGTGGACAAGTGTACTCTGATTGAGGAGTGGAATAGGTCTTTCTCTGCCAAGGAAAGCAAAAATTCTAGGATGCTGTCAATCATGACAGAACTCAGAGATACATCTGAGAGTTGTAAGAAGGCCAAGAAATGAGCCCACCTCCCACTGTAGGAACATCTCATAGAGTTGTTCTTGGCATTAAGTAACACAGTCTCGACTCTATCAGAAAAGGTTAGGTGTCCACAAGATGGGCTGTTAGTTTGAGCTTGTGGACCTTGTGGAACAGTAGAGCACTATCCTCCTCTAGGAGCAGATCTGGCACCTGTGGAAGAGGATGGCAAGCCTTGGTCAGCAAGAGGAGATTGGCAAACCAAGGTTGCCTTGGCCACCAGGGAGCAATCAAAATGCACTTGAGTTTTTGGACTGTTTTCAACAGCAATGGTAGAGGGGGGAACATGTATAGAAAGTTGTCATTCCATGGATAAAGGAGCCCGTCTCCCAAGGCCTTGGGATCTTGTGCCCCTCTGCAGCAGAACAGGCTGCACTTCAAATTGTCCCGGGTGGCAAACACATTGATGAGAGGCATACCCCATCTTTTGAAGATGGGACGTAGGTAGGTCCAGTTCAGCTCCCAATCGTGACGGTGAAATAGTCTCCTGCTGAGCATGTCTGCATGCACATTGGCACTGCCAGCGATGTGTGAGGCAATGGGAAAAATGTGCAGAGGTATGCACCAAGCCCAAAGATCCAATGCTAGATGGCAGAGACTGCGGGAGACTGTCCAGCCCTGCCTGTTGATGTAACTGAGGGCTGTCATATTGTCTGTCAATACAGTCACATATTGCCCTGAGAGAAAAGGCTGGAAGCATTGGAGGGCCAGTTTGATAGCCAAAAGTTCCAGAAAGTTTATATGGTTCTTTGAGGTCAAGGCATCCCACCTGTGACCTATAGAGAGGCCGTTGAGGTGGGCTCCCCAACCCCACAATGACGCGTCAGTTGTAAGAGTGAGGCCAAGAGTGAGGGGATGGAAGGGAACACCTTGCGTCAGGTTGTCTGCCAGTGCCCACCAAAGAAGGGAGTTGTGGGTGTCCTGTGATGGAGAGAGATGAAGTGATTGGGACATTCGCAGGGGCTTGAAATGCCAAAGGAACCAGAGCTGGAGTGGCCGCATGTGTAGTCTTGCAACGCGAAGAACTGCTGTTGTCACTGCCATCAGGCCCAAAAGTTGTTGAATCTGGAAAGCAGACGATGTGTCATGCAGCAAAATTTGTTCTGCAAGAGCGGCTAGAGTGAGGGCTCTGTCGAGTGGAGTATCGCCCCTATGAACTGCACTCTCTGACAAGGAATCAGCTGCGATTTCTTGTGGTTGACCCGGAGGCCGAGGCATTGAAGGATATCTAGGGCCTGAGATACCTGATGTGTGAGAAGGTCCCTGGAAGGTGCGACCAGAAGCCAGTCATCAAGATGCAGGAATACCATAAGGCCACAGAGGCGAAGGTATGCTTCAACAACCACCATAGTCTTGGTGAAGACCCGAGGTGCCATACTGAGGCCAAAAGATAGACTCCTGTATTGGTAGTGCTGCCTCCTATCACAATGTGGAGATATTTTCAATGGGAGGGGTGGATGGTTAGATGGAAACAGGCATCCTCTAGATCAAGAGTAGCCATCCAGCAGTTTTTGGACAGAAGAGGCAGAATGACCAGTAGAGATGTCATCTTGAATTTCCGGTATTGTATATAGGCGTTGAGGCCCCAAAGGTCTAAGATCGGCCTCTGCCTGCCATCCCTTTTGGGCACCATGAAGTAGCAGGAATAAAAACCTTGGCCCTGGTGATTCAGCATAAATTCGTCATCTACCGACCTCTTTAACATCAAGATTAACATCGATTACAGAAGAAGCACTGCGAAACCCCGAGATTACAAGTAAGGTAACAAAAGAACAATTGCTTACCGGTTTAAAGAAGAACGTGAAATCGAAACATACGGATAAGCGTAGAAACCTTTAATGAACTATTCCGCTTGATTTAAAAGTTAAAAGAAAGCTTTCCTCTAGAGAAAACGGCCGAAAATTGACTTTGTTTTGCATTCCTGTGGTCAGCTAAGTCTAAACTTTGCGTAGCAGAAACGAAACTGACTGTGACTCTATGATACAGGAAGCAGACTAGAGTGGATGTTTTTCGAAGTCGCTGTACCGGAAGTAGACGGTTGATTTAGTGTGTGACACCACCACCACCGGAAGTTGGATTACAGTGACGGACAGACAAACAGGAAGTTCGGAAAGAGCCTACTCTAGCCAGAAAACCATAGAGAAATTGCGCCTGACATTTTGAGGAGGACTAAATTTTAAAAAGTTATTTTTAAGCCGAGAAAGCATTGGAAGAAGTTACAAAGGTGGCGATTTGGCTTGAAGATTGCTAATATAAAGATTGATTAGCCCGGAAGTCGTTTTCAAGACGGATTTGAGGTCAAGACCAAGAGCGGCCTCATCACCCAGCCCAAGAATGACTGCAAAGGAAAAAAAGAGTGGCAGGCCGCTATGGAAGCGATGGAAAAATGGATGACTGAAGTGGTGCAGAGTTTGGGAAAGCAAATAGAATCACAGCTGCAACAACAGCTGCAACAACAGCTGCAATTACAATTGGAGCAAATAGAACAAGTACAAGTCCAAGTACAGAAAAAAATATGGAAGAATTAAAAGAACTGGTACTAACAGAAGTGGCAGGGATAAAAAAAGACACGGAAGACGTTAAAAAAGAGGTTAAAAGTCTGGTGACAAAATCAGAAGAAATGGAACAGAAAGTTAAAAGAACCTTGTCAGAAAACACAAGATTGGAGTCCATGATGGAATATAGGGCTACCCAGAATCATTTGAGATTGAGAGGAATAGAAGAGGAGGAAGATCAGGACTTACGGGCCCTAGTAATTAATACATTGACAACTTACATAGGGGAAGATGTTGGAGACTTGGATCCAGACTTTGACCTGATTTATAGAGTAAACTCAGCTTATGCCAAGAGAAAGCAATTACCCAGAGATGTGATTGTTCAATTTGTGACTACAAAAATGAAGGAAGACGTTTTCAAGAAGCAATTTACACAACCGTTGGAAATTAATGGGAAAAAAATAATAATTCTGAGAGAAATTCCGAGATCGATCTTACAAGACAGAAAGAAATTCAAGAAATTAACAGACAGACTAAAAGAAATGAGCATCAGGTTTAGATGGGAGATTCCATATGGATTATCATTTGTTTACAATTTGGTGAGATTTACCCTCAAAACGGAAGGAGATATATACAGATTTAAAGAGAACAACTTTGATGACTTTAAAGACATTTAATTCAAAACAACTATGGATTACAAATTTTTATCTTGGAATGTAAATGGACTAAATTCACCAAACAAAAGAAGATTAGTGAGTCATTGGCTAGAGAAACAAAAATGTAACATAATTTGTCTACAAGAAACACATATCAGAAAACAAGACAATAAATATTTGATTAATAAAAAATTGGGAGAAGAATTTCATTCCTCAGCAATCAATAAGAAAAAAGGAACAGTGATATACATTGCAAAAGAATTGGAACCTAAACAAATCTTCTCAGACAAAGAAGGAAGATATGTTGGCGTGGAAATAACGATGAATAGAAAAAAGACATTGCTTGTAAATATATATGCACCCAATGGTGCGAAAGAGACTTTTTTTAAAGATTTGACTAAAGAGTTGGAATGTTTAAATTATGATCAAATAGTTCTCGCAGGAGACTTTAATGGTACAGTGAATAATGAATTGGACAGAAAATCCAAAGCAACTGGAGAGACGGTTGGAAAGGACAAAGGATTATACGTTTTATTCTAACAGACATAACTCCTTTTCCAGAATTGATATGATTTGGATGTCAGAGGAGATGGCGCAAAAAACCTACAAAATACAAATCTTACCGAAAACTAGTTCAGACCACAACCCCTTACTTTGGATATCTAAAGAAAAGCCTAAACAATTATATTGGAGAATTAATGAGGACTTATTGGATCAAAAATTAATTAATTAAACTTTGAAAAAAGAGACAAAAAGCTTCTTTGAACTGAATTTAAACAAAGGTACGGATATACAAGTTGTATGGGATACATACAAAGCGGTAATGAGAGGCTTGCTTATCTCTCTGAACTCTAAAGATAAAAAACAAAGGATGCAACAACAAAAGGACCTTCATGAAAAAATTCGGCAAAAGGAAAAGGAACTAAAGAAAAGACCAGGGAAGAAAAAGATTATTAAAGAGATCCACTTTCTACAGGATCAATTGAATGTTCTACTCAACAGAGAATTATACTGGAACCTGAAGAAACTACAGCAAAAAGCATTTGAAGGTGCAAATAAACCAGGAAAATTTTTATCGTGGCAATTGAAAAATAAAAAAGAAAGGAATTTTATAAATAAGATTACTGAAGATGGAAAGGATGTTATGAATTTGAATGGCATAAAAAGAGTCTTCTTTAAATACTACGCCAAACTGTTTAAAAAGAAAGGAATTGATCAACAGAAAATTAAAAAATATTTGGAGACTATCGAAGTTCCAGAGCTGGGAAAACAAATTAAAGAGTTATTAAATGGTTTAGTAACGAAGGAAGAAGTCACAATGGCGATAGAAGATGCAAAGTGGGGGAAAGCTCCAGGTCCAGATGGCTTCACTGCAAAGTTCTACAAGAAATTTAAAGAGGAGCTAACCCCTATCTTAGTACTTCTGTCGAATGAGATAAGAAAGACTAAACGGATCCCAGATTCATGGAAAGAAGCAAATATTTCATTGATACCTAAAGAAGGTTTGGATTTAACTCATGTCAAGAATTATAGACCAATATCGCTATTAAATAATGATTATAAATTATTTGCAAAAATAATTTCGGAAAGACTGAAAAAACATCTGAAAGATACAATAGCGGAAGAACAAGCTGGTTTTTTTACCAAATAGACAAATCAGAGACAATTTAAGAGTGGTGATTGATGCAATTGAATACTATGACAAACATCCAGAAAAAGAAGTTGGATTCCTCTTCCTTGATGCGGAAAAAGCTTTTGATAATTTAAACTGGGAATTTATGCTGCAAGTTATTGAAAAAATGGATATAGGACAGTCTTTTTTAAACATGATTGTGGCAATTTATTCAGAACAAAAAGCGACTTTGAATATAAATAAAGAAAGAACGGATTTCTTCCAAGTCCAAAAGGGAACACGTCAAGGCTGCCCGCTATCCCCGTTGTTGTTTATTTGGATATTGGAAATATTATTGACAGCGATAAGAAAAGATAACAGCATTGAAGGACTTACAGTGAAAGGTTTTGCATATAAATACAGGGCATTTGCAGACGACGTAATGTTTATGATTCAGGATCCAATTGAGAAAATACCACAATTGATGGATAAAATTGAAGAATTTGGTTCAGTTGCGGGATTCTATGTTAATAAAAGTAAAACCAAGGTGATGTGCAAAAATATGACGAAGCAAAGGCAAACAGAACTACAAGAGAAAATTCAATGTGAAGTAGTTACAAAGACTAAATATTTAGGAATTGAATTAACCATGAAAAATATTGATCTGTTTAAAAATAATTATGAAAAGGTGTGGTACAAGATTCAGCAAGACATGAAGAAATGGGACACGTTGAATTTATCACTATTGGGAAGAATCGCAACTGTAAAAATGAATGTCTTACCGCGTTTGATGTTCTTATTTCAGACTATTCCAATATTAAAACAAAGGAAAGTATTGGATACGTGGCAGAAAGAATTATCCAAATTTGTATGGGCAGGAAGAAAACCAAGGATTAAAATGAAAATTTTATGTGACGCAAAAGAAAGAGGAGGTCTACAATTACCAAATCTAAGACTGTATTATGATGCCGTCTGTTTAACATGGTTGGAACAGTGGATTAATCTTGAGGATAAGAAGTTATTGGCTTTAGAAGGGCATGACAACAAGTTTGGATGGCACGCATACTTATGGTATGGAAAAGTAAAAATGGACAAATTCTTCAAACACCACTTTATAAGACAATCACTGTTCGAGACTTGGATGAGATATAGAAAATTCTTCTCAGAAGAAAGACCACTTTGGATAGTACCAGCAGAAGTGATTAATCCATATTCAAGAAATCAAGGGTTAGATTGGCTACCTTATAAAAGTCTTTTTAAAATTAGAAGGGAAAAATTTTGTGTTAAAAGATAGATTTGATGTGGAATTTGAATATGATTGGTTGAAGTATAGACAGATTTATGACTTATTTAAGACCGATAAAAGAGAACATGGTTTTAGAGAAAATAATATGGAAATTGAAACTGTATGGCTTGAAAAGGGGAAAAAATGATTTCTAAACTGTACAAGGTTTTATTGAAATGGTATACTGAGGATGAAATTGTAAAAGAGCAAATGATAAAATGGGCGGTAAATGTTAATAACGAGATATTAATGACATTTTGGGAATATTTGTGGAAAAGGTCAATGAAAATTTCAACATGTGTAAATGTTAAAGAGAATTGCTATAAAATGATGTATAGATGGTATATGACGCCTAAAAAAATTGCTATTATAAATGAAAGTATGTCTAACAAATGTTGGAAATGTAAGAAACATGAAGGGTCTTTTTACCATATGTGGTGGACATGCGATAAAGCAGTATGTTATTGGACTAAGATCCACAATGAGATACAAAAAATTCTGAAATGTACTTTTAAGAAAGACCCACAGATGTTATTGCTAGGTCTTAAAATGGAAGAAATAAATGTAGCCAAGAGAACACTATTATGGTACTTGATTACAGCAGCTAGACTGACTTTTGCTCAATGTTGGAAACAAGATAAAGTACCTGAAACATGGGAATGGATTAAAAAGACGTTGTTTATGGCAGAAATGGACAAACTAACAAGAAAGTTAAACAACTAAGAAGATGAAACTTTTTTTGAAGACTGGAAAGACTTTCGAGAATATCTGTTGAAAAATTGGGATATTAAACGTGGTTTGATTTGTTTTGATAGTTATTAAGAAGAAAATGAAAGAGAGTTAGTTTTTTGAATTGTTACCGTTAGTAAGAGAATATAAGTTTAGAAGTAATTGTAATAGAATAAGAGAGACATTAATGGGGTTGGAGCAGTGCGGGAAGCCTTGTTTGGGGGGGAGAGGGAGTAAGAAAAATGGATATGTAGTGATTTGTTTAAATTGTATGAACATGTGATATATCCAATAAAAAACTGAGATACCAAAAAAAAAAAAAACCTTGGCCCTGGTGGTCTAGAGGCACCAGTTCTATGGCACCCTTCGACAGAAGTGTGACGACTTCTTCGATGAGGATTGACGAAGGTGGGATGGTGATGACTGCAGGAAAAGGTGGGAGCTCTAGAAATTCGATGGAATAGCCACTGGTCAGGATGGAAAGGACCAATTGGTCCAACGTAATGGTGGTCCAGGTATGTAGGTATGGGTAGAGCCGGGTAGAGTCGGGAGTGGTAGGCAGGTGGGAGTCAAAGGCCCTGTTTGTTGGATTTCAATTGTTTTGGTCTGGGCTGTTGCTGTGCAGATCCAAACCTCTGTCTGGGCTGATATTGTTGTCTGTTCCCAGATGAAGACTGACATGACCGATATCCTCCCTCTGGCAATGGTTTTGTATACTGCTGTCTGGAACCGTTCCTTGACTAAGAGCAAGGATGAAAAGACTTAGATGGGGCAGTGACTCTCAATGACCTAGATGCCTTGATACTTTTATCCATTTCCTGCAGGACCGAATCTGTGGAAGCATTAAATAGACCTTGACCATCAAAAGGTAGGGCTTCGATGTATGCCCTTGTGTCTGTAGGGAGCGAGGTGGTCCTAAGCCAAGAATGCCTTCGGAGAGCTACTGCTGAAGACATCATTTTTGAGAATGTGTCCAGAGGGTGCTTCAAAGAATTATTTGTTTGGAGAGTAATAACCCTTCTTTTTGTAACTTCCTGGCCTCCTGATGCTTGTCCTCAGGAAGTGATGACAGGAGTTCAGTAAAATGCTCCTAGAGAGAATATTCATACTGACCCATGCATGTGATGTAGTTTGAGGTTTTAATTCCGAGGGCTCCCGCTGAATAGAAATGTCGGCCCATCAAATCCAATTTCTTACTCTCCTTATCTGAAGGCATAGCCAAGGTTCGCTTAGTCTTCGAGGAGGACGACACGACCATTGAATTAGGTTTGGGATGGATATGAAGGAATTCAGCATCTGTCTCCTGAACCCTGTATATATGGTCCAGACGCCGGGAGGACACTGGAACAGAAGATGGTTTGTACCATGGGGCCCTAGCAGCCTGGAGCAGGATGATCGATGTGGAAGTATCTAGGGCAATCGATGTGGTAGTATCTAGCTGCACAACATCGAAGACCACATCTGATACCAATGGTTGAGGCTGGACAATCGAAAGCCCCAGTGAATGCACCATTTGTTTGATCATATCCCCATACGAAGAGAGGTCTTCGGAAGGTGAAATAGGCAAGTTGCCCACCACCGCAGGATCTGGCAAAGGGTCCTCGGGTGACTTGGGCCATTCCAAAATGTCAGCACCGGAATCGGAGTCCAAAGATCTGGAGGGCGACAATGGCACCTGCAGCAAAGGCACTACCTCCACCTGAACAGGGTCCCCCAATATCGGGGCTGTCTGAGATGGTATGGAAGACACAAGACGTAAGGGAAAAAGAGGACGCTGAGGTTCCTCTAGTGGCTTAGAAAGAGTCGCGGAAGGCTTACATCTTTGTTGTGGAGAGCGGGAACGACGCGACCTTCTGTCCCAGTCCGACTACGGACAAGGCGTCATCCACAGCATCGATGCCGACATCGGGTACGATGTGAACCAGTAAGGCATGTGCTGCTGATGCTCCCATGGAGGCCGTACAGGTGGCTCAAAGTAGGTTGGGAAGTGTGGTCTCGACACCCATCTCAGCAAGTAGGAGAGCCTCAGTCTGGAATGATGGTAATCTTCTGCTTGATACTGACACACTTCATTCCTGGGAGATTTGGATGGACACTCTCCGTGTCTGGGGGATCTGGATCGATCCTGAGAGTCAATTCAGGAGCACCTACTCTCCCAAGAAGAGGCCAATGGCGAACGATCCTCCCGATGTCTGTGTGGCACTACCTCTTTGACCTCAGACAGCGAGAGTGAGGTAGGTCTGGTACCGACAGAAGCCTCCGATACCAGGGGGTTCAGCTGCTGGATAGGCGAGTCCAGTAATTCAATTGGTGGTATCACAGGCAGCTCTGGCTCAGTAGGGTCAACAAAGTCAGGTTGCGCCCACTGAAGAGGGGGTAATGCAGAGCCCATTTGCTTGCCAACACTGCTCATGCTGTGAGACTTATGCATGGTGTTTTTCGAAGTAGACTTTTCTTTGCCGTGCTTCTCCTTCTTCTTCCTCTTAACTGGGGTTGAGGACGAAAAGGCGTGTTTCGGTACCAGACGCTTGGAAGATGTACCCACATCTGATGCCGATTTGGGACAGGGAGGCTGGATCGATGCTGAGGTCTCCGATGTCGATAGAAGTTCGACTGGATGGGCATCTGAAGGCTTCTCAGAAGACATAGTCGCGACCAGTAAAGGATCCAAAGTGGACTCCCAGAGAGATACTCAGAGCCTTGCGGCCCTGTTTTTGCACATCTGGTTCGAGAACCTGGAACAGTGGCAGCAAGTCTCTGGACAATGGGCTTCCCCAAGGCAGATGATACAAAGAGTGTGACCATCACTAAGGGCAAGTTTGCTGCCACAGTCGGCACACCTCTTGAAGCACCCCCACTCTTTGGCCATAAAAAGAGCAACACAAAAAAATAAAAGAAAATGGATCCTCCACTGAGGTGAAAGAAATTTTACTTCAGAGAGACAATTTTACCTCGGGGGGGGAGGGGAAGAGGGGGAAGCCGCCAGAGGCACCAGCAACCCTCAAACAAAAGCCCCCTTCTTCTTCTTCTTCTTTTTTTTAAACAAAGAGCCAAAAAACAAACAAACAGCAAGTCAAAGTGAGCCATCACTCGCAAGAGAGACAAGTACTTCTCACCAACTGGCAGAACGAGCTGTTAACAGCATGGCTGTCAGAAGAGAACTGGCGGGATGTCCACGCCCCCGCCCCTTGGGCACGCGCAGTGGGGTTCCTGTGCATGCCAGAGGGGAAGGCGTGAAAATCCCTTTGTGAGCTTGGTACATCACCAATTTGAATCAGTACAGGTACGTAATCCCATAGGTGTGATGCAAAGAGACCACAAAGAAGATCCTAGGATTCCTAGTTAGGGCCTGTTAAAACCAGTCCCTAAGGACCAGAGCTTATTATTCTAACTCCCAACTCCACTGAACAACATGGAGCAATGGCAAAAAGGCTAATCAGCTAATCAGAAAGGATTCCCACACAACTGCTAGACTTCAACTACCCAACATTGCCTCTCTCAGAGAAGATAGGTGAGCAGCTGCCATGTCCTCAGTCCTGTGGCTGGGATGCTGTCAAGAAGCTCAAGCCTGAGTCCTGTGGGTCCCCAGGAATATTGTAAACAAGTAACCAGACCATTATTTATTTTTTTAAGTTCTGTAAAGTTTATTTCAATTTCTGTCAATATAAAAAAATATTCTACAGCCAAAACATACTCTAAAATCATGCACCAGGAAAATAAGAAAACTAGCTCAACTGTCTTTTAGGACTGGCATTAGATGGCACAAACCTGAATTTCAAGGTCTAAAGCCAAATCTCTGGCATTCTCAATGTTGCTAGCAATTAAAATTCAAACAGGTCATAGCTCAGGCCTTTAGTCCATTAGAATCTCAGCTAGTCTGTCTTCATCAGGGCCTTAACTTAATTATAGTTTTTGACCCAGCAACATCAGGTGAGGATGATATCCAATCAGAACATGCTCTCAGAAGAAGCCTCTAGAAAATCACCTCATGACCCCCCCAGTCCATCCCCTCCCCTCTCCTCATGTAGACAGCAGGTTCTCATGAGAAGCTAATTTCCCTGGGCTTGAAGATGATAAGAACTGTAAAGGCCATGGGACCAATTAACAACACCTGCAGGATAGATCAGGTTCATTACCATTCATGTTAACCCTTTGAGAGGAAGCCAGAGGTGCTTTGCCTCACAAATGCAAAGTAGGGATGCCAGCCTACAGGTGGGACCACCTGGGGATCCTCCAGAACCATAGCTCATCTCCAGACAACAGAGATCAGACCCCTGGAGAAAATGGATGCTTTGGAGGGTGGACTCTATGGCAGTGTACCCCATTGAGGACCCTGTCCGCCCCAGTTTCCACCCCCAGATCTCCAGGAGTTTCCCAATCTGGAACTGAGAATCCTACCTCCCATTCTCTATCAGCAGCCGGGGGGGGGGGGGAGTTGGCAACCTCTTACTCAGAGCAAGCTCAAATACCTATTTCCCTGTCTACCTCCCTGCCTGTCCCCTTGGAACCTCATGGTTCATTCAGGATGGGGAGCAAAATATCTGAGGAATGGACTTCTTCCTTCAGTTCACTACATCAGTTATTATTGGAAATCATGATGTATAATGAAACTGATGAGGAAGCATGAATGTAAAAAGAAAGGCCTCTCCCAGGTTGTGTCAGCTCCCACTCATGAAGCTGGCCATATGCCAGATTTAATCTTTTATGGTTGATCTGGAGTTCATGGTCATTTGTGAACCATTGCCATAGTCAGATCACTTCCTCATTATGGCTGGACTGAAGTTAGCTGCCCTCCCACTTGGGCAGTGAGCTGATTTATGCTCACCCATGGAGACATGGATTCTGTCTATTGGATTCTGGAATGCTCTGCAGGATATCTCTGGGTCTGCTGGTAGTTCACTTGGTGAGCTCACCAAGTCCTAGAACAAGTGCCCTCTTTGATCTCAATCCTCGGTGGCTCCATGGTATAATGAGGAGCTAAGAGGGACAGTGGTCGTTAAGGTAGCCAGAGTATAAGTGGTGCCAGACTTGTGACGAAGCTTCGAGAGCACATTGCAGAGCCCAGTTGAAGGCCTATGAAGTGACGTCAAAGGCAGCAAAGAGGTATTATGTTTTCTCCTCCATTGTGTCCACTAGTTCACATCCAGCCCAACTGTTTAGATTGATTGAACAGTTAACTACTCTTTTCATGAAGTCAAAGGTGTTAGATGATTTGGCCATTAGCTGTGACTTACTTTCAACTTATTTTGCAGATAAAGTCTCTATGCTCCGTCCTGACTTAGCTGCCAAATTTGTTGTCAGTAGCACACCAGCAGCTCCAGCTGCACTGTCAGGTCTATGTTTTTACTTCTTCAGTCCATTTATCTCCACAGACATTGACAGGACCCTGAAGACTGTAAGGTATACCACCTGCTCATTGGACCCCTGCACCTCTTGGCTAGTTAAATCATGTTGTGATGTGGTGGGAAGCCATCCGCAAGGGGTCATTAACTGTTCTTTCACAGAGGGTCAGTTCCCTAGCTCCCTCAAGGAGGCTGTATTAAGACCCTTGTTGAAAAAGCCATTCTTAAAGGGGAGCTAGCAAATTACTGCCCAGAGTTGGATTTGCCTTTCCTGGGTAAGGTAATTGAATGGGTGGTGGCCGAGCAACTCCAGGGATTCCCAAATGACATATCAGCACTTGATCCCTTCTGAACTGGCTTCAGGTTCGGCTATGGGACTGAGACTTGACAACATCTGGCTTCAGATGGATAAGGGTGGGTGGGCTTCTGATTTTTTTCACTCTCTCAGCAGCATTTGACACAGTTGAACACTTGGTCCTGGTCAATCACCTAGCCTCACTGAGGTGAGAGGTACTGCTTTACAATAGTTTGCCTCCTTCCTCCATGGTTGCTCAGTGATGGAGGTCACTGGGGAAAGGGGTTTATCCTGTCAGGAACTAATTTACTTCATCCTGCAGGGATGCTTTTTAGTGTGTGTGTGTGTGTGTGTGTGTACACATTCTTTTGTGGATGTTGTCAGGAGGCTTGGGGTTGGATGCCACCAGTACTCAGGTGACACCCAGCTTTACCTCCTGCTTGATAAGCAACTAGAAGCAGATATTTCCTCCCTGGCCCAGGGCCTGAATGCCATGGTGGAATGGCTATGGGGTGACTCACTAAAGTTAAATTCTGTGAAAACAGATTGTGGCTGGGAAGCACTTTAGCTAGGGGGAAATTGTTACTCCCATCACTTGACAGTGCCCTGCTTTCTGTTGTGGACTCCATGAAGAGTTTGGGGTTTGGCTTGATCCTATGCTTTCCATGGACAAATAGGTACCTGCGGTGGCTAGAACAACATTTTTCTATCTTCACTGGGCCCAACAACATTCCCCTATCTATTTCAGTCTGACCTTGCCACATTGATCTATGCAATGGTCACCTCTCATTTGGAGTACTGCAACTGGTTCTACATAGGGCTACCCTTGAGGTTGCTTTGGAAACTTCAAGTGGTACAAAAGGTGGTTCCTAAATTGTTGACTAAGTAATTATGGTTAGCTCATATAATACCAGCCTTGAAGTAATTAGTTTCTGGGTCCAATTAAAGGTGTTGGTACTTACCTTTAAAGCTTTTAATTGTCTGGGACCCTCATACCTACGGGACTCCTTTTCCAGTTATTCTCAACCCTTGTTCCCTTTGTTCATATCCATAGGGTTTTGCTGGTGACCCCAGGACAGCACAACTTTCTTCTACCATGGGGAGGGCCTTCAAAATTGTAGCACCTCCCTCTGGAATTCCCTGTCAGAAGACATTTGTGCTCAACAAGACCTGATGACATTTTGGAGACTTTGAAAGGCAGAATTATTCCAGTATGCTTTTGGTTCATAGTTATCTCCTTATTGTGAAGTATAGTTGGCTTGTGGGTAATTTTTATGTTTCTTGCAGGGGTTCCTACAGACAGTTTTAGGGAAGGATTAGATTGATTGTATGTATTTGTATTATTTATATAATTATATATTACTGGATATTTATTATATTATTTTTGTAACTGATGTATCTGTTTCAGTTGTTGTAATTGTTCACTGATGTAAAGCCCTCTGAGCTCTTAACCAAAAAGAAGTGGTATAAAATAAATTAAAAGAAAAAGAAAGGCAAGAGATAATTTGGGTTACCAACCTCCAGGTGTGGCCTGGAATTCTCATGGAATTCCTCTAGAGGAATGGTGGGTTCAGAGGGTACACTCTATGACCTCGCATCCTCACTGAGTTCACTTGCTCTCCCTCAACTCCATCTTCCTCAGGCACTGCCTCCAACCTCCAAGAATTTCTCAAGCTGGGGTTGGTACCTCTAAAGCAGGGGTGTCAAACTTATTTGTTATGAGGGCCAGATCTGACATAAATGAGACCTTGTTGGGCCGGGCCATGTGTGTCATAAAATGTAATGCCAGGTAGCAGAGATATAAACTTTATAAAGGACACAAACACAAAGATTTTTTTTACTTAAAATAAAAACATACTTAAAACATTAGCTCTGTAAGCTGCAAACCTACTTTTGATTTATTGACATTCACCACAGAAATCTCATGCTCAGAGTTCTGAGTCTAGGATTCAGGTTAAAACATGAGATGGTTGAGTGCTTAAGACAGTCTGGCAAAGCAAGCTATGATGCAGATGCAGCAGCAGCAGAACTGGAAGCAGGAGATGGCCAGTTCCACTGCAGGCCTGATGGAAGCCCTCCAGGGGCCTGATCCAACCCACGGGCTGCATGTTTGACACCCCTGCTCTAGAGCTTGTGATAGTTTGTGATGTGTAGAATTTTTTTTCAAACTGTGATTCCAGGCCTCCTTCACTTATCTACCTGACTGCCAGAAACAAGGAGAAGGACAGGAGATGCTCCCAGTATGAAAGCCGCAGTCATCATAAAGAATACAGAGATAGCATGAGAACACAGTCAGCACAGAGATGCCATTTTGGGCAACATCCACACAACAAAGCTGATGTGGAACCTTAAAGCCCAACAATTTAGTTTAATAAACAGGTTTATTCAGAAGTGATGCACTAGAGGACAGCCTGACATGATGAGAACTAACTGAATAACTAGAGTACGGCTAGCACATCCTGACTAAGAATTTTTCTGGAATGGTAGCACCAAATGTGAATACCACACCGAGTATGTTCTCCAAGCGCCTTTCTTTGATTGTAGGATAACATGATTGATTATCACAATACAGGACGTGCAAGATAAATGTAACAATCCCATCATACTCCCCTGCAGACTCAGTTGTTTCCAGCAGATTGGTTTCTCATATAATTTAAAAGAGTGGTAGTCTCAAGTAAGCTGGCCACCCATGTACCCTCCATAACAGGATGAGTCACAGATTTACCTCATGACAGAAGAAGAATGCTGTTTTTAAGGGAAGAATTTTTTTTTTTTAAATCAAACTTTGCACTCTCAGTTTAGGTAAAAAGAGGAGAGAGATGTTTCAAGTATTTAGGAAAGTTACAACATCTCACATATAAACTTTTAGAATTGATTATACTGTGGTAGATTAAATTCAGGTAATCCATTTACCTGCCATGCAAGTACAAATTTCTAATCCACTCCCCAAAACTGTCCCCTGGGGCCTTCTGTCAGAGGGTTTCTAAACTTGATCGGTTAGCTCATGCCGATAACCTGTTCCACTAGGTTTTCATTTAGCTGTTTTATGGGGACAAAGTAATATAAAGCCAAAATATAGGCTGTCATCTGCTGGAGAAATAGGAATGCAAACAAAATTTACTCCCCCACTTAGGCTGTCCTGCTGTGCAAGTATGTGCAGCTACCCCAGAGTAGTCACATCACATTAGCAACTTCAAAGAAAGCTGGGTTATGTGAACTGGAGGATCCTGCAAAACTTCCAAACTCTTCACAAAGTCTTTTTTCTCAACAGCTCCACATCATCAATAGAAGGAAGCCCCTTCCAGCCAGCATCACTTCCGTTCTTCATTCTCAGCTTAGAATCAGAGAATCACACAGTTGGAAGGGGCCATATAGGCCATCTAGTCCAACCCCCTGCTCAATGCAGGGTGAGCCTAGCATCCCTGACAAGTGTTTGTCCAGCCGCTACCACCTCTGTAGGCTGAACAACTGTTTAACAACTGTTACTGTAAAAAAGTTGTTCCTAATATCCAGCCGGTACCTTCCTGCCCTTAATTTAAACGCATTCTTGCAAGACCTATCCTCTGCTGCCAACAGGAACAGCCCTTCAAATACAAAGCAATCATGTCCCCCCTCAACCTCCTCTTCTCCAGACTAAACATTCCCAAGTCCCTCAGCCTTTCATCATAGGGCTTGGTCTCCAGGCACCCAATCATCCTTGTCGCTCTCCTCTGCACCCGCTCCATTCTGTCCACATCCTTTTTGAAGTAAAGCCTCCAGAACTGCACACAATATTCCAGGTGTGGCCTGACCAATGCAGTGTACAGCAGGACTACCACATCTTGCGATCTGGGTGTTATGCCTCTGTTGATACGTGGAGCTTGTTCTCCCTCAGCCAATTGACCCACTGCATTGATGCCAGGACAGAGACAGCAGCAACCAATGGTTTATTCAGAGTACTGTATAGCTGGGTTTCATCGGCATGGTGATGACAGCCAGTTGAAAAAACTTCAGGCCGCCTCATCAAGAGTTCTTACATAGATATTAAACAACACGGGAGATAACACAGAGCTCCCAAAGGGATGATTCAGCTTCACCCACTTTTCGACTGTGGAGAAACTGACAGGCTCCAATCATATACTTTATGTTACAGTAAATATAAAATTTGGTGGCTGTTGATATTTACATACAACTCATAAGAAATCCCACCTAGCAGTTCAAAAGCAAGGAATTGCAAGTAGATAAATAGGTACCACTTTGGTGGGAAGGTAACAGCGTTCCGTGCACTTTGGTGTTTAGTCATGCTGGCCACATGACCACGGAAACGTCTTCGGACAGCGCTGGCTCTTCGGCTTTGAAACGGAGATGAGCACCGCAACCCTAGAGTCGGATTCGACTGGCTTTCGAGCAAGGGGACCTTTACCTTTACCTTTACATAAGAAATCCATGATGAATGTCATGAATGTCCTACTTTCCACCTTAATAAATGTTTAAAAAAATCATATTTAGGTGACTGACATCAGTGGCTGAAACAGGTTCTCAGACACACCAAATTTTGAACAGTCATGCCACAATGAATATAAAACTCATTAGCAAAACCGATGTTTTAAATAAAGATAAATTTCGATAAGGAAAACTTTTCTTCTGTCCCTCCAGCTTGTATGTAGTCGGTTCGTAGCCACTTGCTTTGCATTCAGTTGTTTTGTAATGGATAATCCCTGTGAGAGAAGTTGTGCTTGAGTGCCTTTATTACATTTTCTCCTGCCCTTCCTCCAATGAGCTCAAAGTGGCGTACGTCATTCCCCTTTCCTCCCCTTATCCTCACATCAGCCCTGAGTGGCAGGTTAGGCTGAGACAGACTAGCCCAAGGTAAGAGTGAGTGTTTGAACCTGGATCTCTGACATTTTCATAGCTACAGCACACTGCCTCTCTTGGAGCCTTCTGGGAGTGCCAAATGCAAGCCTCTGAGCCCACTGTGTAACAATGCTTGACTTTTCTGGGAGGGTAGCAAATGCCTCCCACTACAAGCAAGAATCACCAATAAAATGGGGACCCTCCCTCCTATCTCCTTTCCTTTCATGAACAATACAAGTCTTACCAATTTTATTCCAAGTGGTTGGGAAAGTCTGAAGTTAAATTTAGAAATATGTTCACCCTTAACACAAGTGGGAACAAAAAGGTGAAACTTGAATAATAATGACAACAGAAAAATGCCTAAAATTAAGAGAATGAATAAAATTTTGGTGTTCATCCCTACTCGTAATATTCTTAAGGAACTATGCATTTGATTAAAGTAATGCATGTCTAAAAACCACATTAGTAACCTCATAATAATTATGACTATACAAAGTAAGGCCATAGTGATCTGGTTGCCCCACCTCTACAGTGACTCTGACTGCTATCCCAGTAATGGGTAAAACATCCACCCCCTTTGTTAGATAAAGATTTGGAGGTCTGATTATTAATATGTTACTTAAAAGCAATTGAAACCTTGCAGCTCAAAAATCTCCTAGGTAAAAAGTTGCTAGGATAGTACAGACAAGAGAAGATAACCACACACCAAAAGTTAGTGTTTCTTTTCAGGAAAATGAGCTTTGGAATTTCTCTGAGTTCAGGTATTGCAAAGTCTGTTTCATTACCTGATCAAAGGCCATATGTTGCCAGGGTAGACCTGTGTTATGTGGGTATGACACAACTCCTGGAGGTGGAAGGGCTAGCAGCCCTGGCCCTGGAGCCCAAGGCCATAGAATTCTCCCAGACAACATGGGGAGCTGACAGTAGCCCTCTGAGGACCAGCCACATTGGGTGGGACTCTCTCATCTTTGTGGCTACAATAGGAGAAGATGGCATCTCAATTATGTCAGGTTATGGGTTGAAGGGCTAGGCTTTAGGAGGCAGCTACAATAGCCTGAAGGAGCTTAGGGCTGGCTTAAGAAGGACAGGGCCATGGGGTAATATGTCTAATAGCTAGTAGAGTAAGCAAGGGAAGTCTTCCCCTGAAAAGTCCAGCTGGGAATGCAAGGGAGAGCATGTCACTGTAAACCTGAGAACAACCCAACACATGGGATACCTACTTGGAGCCTGCAGTGTGCATGTGTGATAGAAGATATTTGCACATCAGATCTCTCACATCCTTTCCAACTTGGACTCTACATTAGCAGTGACAGGGTTTGATGGTGCCATGGTACCAACTTGTCCAATTGTGTGGAATACTTGTCAGTTTATTCAGTTTGAAGATGTGTCCTTGGAAGTTTGATGCCTACCACCCCTTTGTATCACCCTTGCCCTTCCTGGTTACTTAAAATCTTCCTAGAGAGAAGCTAACTGGGTTTGAGAGCTAGTTAATGCTTACTTTAGAGAGGAGGTGATTCACCCAGCCCTAAAACAGGCTGTGGTGCATCCAGTTCTAAAGAAGCCTTCCTTTGGCCCAGGACATCTCAGTAATTTGTGTGTGTGTTTGTGTGTATGTGTAGTGCCATCAAGTCACTTCCAAGTTATGGTGACCTTATGAATTAATGACTTCCAAAACATTCTATCATTAACAGCCTTGTAATCGAAGAGCCTTGGCTTCCTTGATTGAATCAATCAATCTCATGTTGTGTCTTCCTCTTTTCCTGCTGCCTAGCATTATTGTCTTTTCTAGTGACTCTTGTCTTCTCACAGTAATTATTGACCAGTCTCAAATGTTCAACTCCAAGCTTTCCATTCTGGATTTAGGACTAGTTATGGGACTGAAACAGCCTTGGTTGCCCTGGTGGATAACTTGTACTGGAAGACAGACAGAAGGATTGTGACTCTGTTGATTCTTCTGGACCTCTTAGTGGCTTTCAATGCCACTTCTGGACCACCTATCTGGACAGGAATCAGGAGGGACTATGCTACTGTGGTTCCAGTCCTACCTGGAGGGTAGGTTTCAGAAGGTGGTGCTGGCCTTGGTCTTTGGCCTATGGGATTCTGCAAGGTTCTGTCTTGTCCAATATGCTCTTTAACATCTACGTGAAACCATGGTGTGAGGTCATCTGGAGATTTGGGCTTGGCTGTGACCAGTATGCAGATGACACTCAGCTCTATTTTGCACTTCCAGCTGATCCCAGGGAGGCTGTAGAAACCCTGGATTAGTGCCTGGATGCAGTTTTGGAGTGGATGTGGGTTAATAAACTGAAGCTTAATCCCAACAAGACAGAAGTGCTACTGGTGGGTAGAAGGCCCAGCCTGGAATTTAAGGTGTCATCCAATCTGGATGGGTTTGCTCTCCCCTTGAAGGAGCAGCTCTGTAGTCTGGGGGTGTTTGTGGATCCAGGCCTACCACTGGATAAGCAGGTGGCAGCTATGACCAAGAGTGCCTTTAGCCAACTTTGACTAGTTAGCCAGCTGCAGCCTTTTCTGGGCAGAAAAGATCTGGCCACTGTGATGCATGTCCTGGTTACATCAATATTAGATTATTGCAATGGACTCTACATGGGGCTACCACTGAAAAGTGCTCAAAAACTTCAATTGGTACAGAATGCTGCTGCAAGGATGTTGACTGGAGTGGGCCATAGGGACCACTTCAGTCTTGGCCCAGCTACACTGGCTTCCAATTAGTTTTCAGGCACAATTCAAATTGCTGGCCTTCACTTCAAAGCCCCATATGGTTTGGGACCAACATATGTGAAGGACTGCCCAATCCCTTATGAACCCACCCAACCATTACTGTCATCTTTGGAAGCCCTGCTTTGGAGGCCCTACCTTCTGAGATTAGGCAAGAGACAGCCTTCCCAAGCATGGCACCAAAGCTCTAGAACTCTCTCTGCATGGAGATTTGTCTGTCCCCTTCCACTACTGTCTTCCACCAGCAGGTAAAGACTTTTTTTGTTTTGTTTGGCATTCCCTCAGTGATCCTTCTTTCCTAAACAATGTTTTAATTGCCATTTTAACTGTTTTGTATGTATTTTGTTTTTTTTAATGTTGTTTTAATGACGTATGCCTAGGAGGGGGTTGATTTTAATGGTTTTATAATGAAATTTCATAGAATCACAGAGTTGGAAGGGGCTATAAAGGCCATCTAGTCCAACCCCCTGCTCAATGCAGGCTCAGCCTAGAACATCCCTGACAAGTGTTTGTCCAGCCCCTGCTTAAAGACTGCCAGTGAGGGGGAGCTCACCGCCTCCCTAGGCAGCTGATTCCACTGTTGTACAACTCTTACTATAAAAAAGTTTTTCCTAATATCCAGCCAGAACCTTCCCACCCTTAATTTAAACCCATTATTGTGAGTCCTATCCTCTGCTGCCAACAGGAACAGTTCCCTGCCCTCCTCTAAGTGATAGTCCTTCAAATACTTAAAGAGAGCAATAATGTCCCCCCTCAATCTCCTCTTCTCCAGACTGAGCATTCCCAAGTCCTTCAGCCTTTCCTCATAAGGCTTAGTCTCCAGGCCCCTGATCATCCTTGTCACTCTCCTGCACCTGCTCCATTCTGTCCACATCCTTTTTGAAGTGAGGCCTCCAGAACTGCACACAATACTCCAAGTGCAGCCTGACCAATGCAGTGTACAGCGGGACTATGACATCTTGTGATTTGGATGTTATGCCTCTGTAGATACACCACAAGATTGCATTAGCATTTTTTGTTGCCGCATCACACTGGCTGTTCATATTTAACTTTGGGTCCACCTTTACCCCCAAGATCTTGTTCACACACACTGCTACTCAGAAGTGTATCCTCCATCCAGTGTGCGTGTTCCTCTTCTTTGTTAACCAGATATCGAACTTGGCACTTATCCTTCTTAAATTGCATCTTGTTCATATCCGTCCACTTTTCCAGCATGTTCAGATCTTGTTGAATTCTAGCTCTGTCTTCTGGTGTGTTCACTGCTCCTCCCAATTTGGTGTCATCTGCAAATTTAATGAGTAGCCCCTCCACACCCTCATCCAAATCACTTATAAAAACATTGAAAAGTACCAAGCCCAGAACCGAGCCCTGTGGCACCCCACTGGACACCTCCCTCAATTCAGATGAAATACCACTGACAACTACTCTCTGAATACAGTTCTTCAACCAGTTCCCTATCTACCTAACTAGCCTAGAGTCCAGTCCATACTCCTTTAGTTTACCCATCAGGACATCAGGGGGAACCCTGTCAAAATCTTTACTGAAATCCAGGTAAACAACATCATTAGCATTCCCTTGATCCAGTAAGCTTGTCATTCAATCAAAGAAGGAAATGAGGTTGGTCTGGCAGGACCTGTTGGGGGACAAATCCGTTCTGACTTCCCTGGATCACCAAGCTCTCCTTTGGATGCTTGCAGATCAATCCCTTTAAAATCTGCTCCAGTATCTTCCCAGGGACAGAGGTCAGACTGACTGGCCTGTAGTTTTCTGGGTCATCCCTCCTCTCTTTTTTAAAAATTGGGATAACATCTGCCTTTTCCCAGTCTTCTGGCACATCTCCCATCCTCCAAGAGGTCTGGAAGATGATAGACAAAGGCTCTGCAGGCTCTCTAGAAAGTTCTTTGAGCACTCTTGGGTGCATACCATCTGGCCCTGGGGATTTGTACTCATTCAGTGTAGCCAGGTGTTTCTCAACTACCTCTCTGTCCATGTCTACCAGCAGCCCAGATACCGTCACTTGCACACTACTGTGTCTAGAAGAGGCTGTTCTCTTCTTCAGGGAAAAAACTGAGGCAAAATAGGCATTGAGCCTTTTTGCTTTCTCTCTGTCCTCGTCATAGTTTCTCCATTTTCACCCAACGGTGGCCCCATTGCCTCTTTTATCTTGTGTTTGCTCCTCAAGTATCTGAAGAAGAGTTTCTTGTTCCATCAAGGTCTCCCTGGCCAGCTTTAGCTCACTATGAGCCTTGGCCTCTCTGATGGCTGACCTAGAGTGCCTAGCAACCCTCAGGTACTCTTCTTTGTGACCTTGCCTACATTTCTTGAACATTTCCTTTTTCTCCCTTAGCACATCACACAGTTCTCTGTTCATCCACATTGGCTTCTCGGATCCCCTACCAAGTTTCCTTCTTGTTGGAATAGAGACAGCTTGAGCTTGCAAGAGCTCTTGTTTTAGAAGGGTCCATCCTTCACTTGCTCCTTTCCCTTCCAGTAGTCCTGCCTATGGAATGATTCTCATCATACATCTGAGTTTATTAAAGTCTGCCTTCCTGAAATCTAACTTACACATGTGGTTATTAATGTTCCCTCTAAGATATGGAGTCTTGTGAGCAAAAATTCTACTTTGTGAGCTACTGGCATTAAAGTTGTGAGCAAGCAATTTGGCTACTGCATAAATTAGTTTGGTCTGGAGCCATCCTTCCTAAGCTAAGGCAAAAATGTGTGAGCCAGAGGCTAAAAACCTGTGAGCTAGCTCACACTAACTCAGCTTAGAGGGAACACTGGTGGTTATGAACTTCCTTGGTCCCTCACAGCAAAATGAATTCTAGCAGGACATGGTCACTTCCCCCTAAGGTTCCCACCACCTTCACCCCATCTACCATCTCTTGCCTGTTGGTCAATATTAAGTCGGCTATGGCCAAGCCCCTTGTAGCTTCCTCTACCATTTGATGAAGGAAGTTGTCATCCAGACAGTTCTGGAAGTTGTGTGACTGTGGACATTTTGTAGAGTTTGTTTCCCAGCACACATCAGGGAAGTTGCAGTCACCCATAACTACCAGGTCATATTGTTTGGCTCTTCAAGGAGGGCAGCATGTATGTTTAAAATTGTTAGCCACCTTGGCGGCCCTTGTGAGGGCAGAATGGGGGGCGGGATGCAAGTTTTGTAAATAAATAAATAAATTGAGCATGGACAAACAATCACTTACTAGCCTGTTTCATCATCTGGAGATACACATCAGTTTGGGATACCTCTGCTCCCTAACATCAGTCTCCTACTTTGTACTCAAAACTACTTTGGGAGTTGTGATCCAGTCTGGGGAGTTGAGTAGGAATTTGCTATTCAAAGCTGTGACGGACTTAAAGATCTGGGACCAGCAGAAAATAAAACACAGAACACTGCTGGGTCACATGACAGAGTGAGGAGGGGGCCATTTAGCTTGGAACCCTCAGTGATTGGCATATAACAGACAAAAGGTTCCATTTGGAATGGGCAGTTGAGGGAAGCTGCAAAGGAGTTTGGTGTGTGACAGAGAGCGGAGAAGAAGTCTGTCAGAGAACTGAAGAAGCTCTCTGTGGAAGAACCTGGTTTACTGAGTTCCTCAGAAGGAAGGGGACAGTGACCAGACGGTTAAAAACTTAACACAGCATAGTCACACACCATTGAGACCTCTCTCCTTAAAAAGGAACTGGAGATGGTTTAGAAAGGGCTACAGGACGGTCTGGCAGGAGTCTGGAAAGCTGGCTTGGTGACCAGGGAGACCCAGAGGGACCTGTTCATAAAAGCCCAAGGAAAACCACAAAGCAGTTGCGGGAGAGGAGGAGTGTAAGCGTGTTTAGAGAACTGATGAACATCTATGTATGAACTGAAAGTAGTAAACATACCACCTAAGTGAACGTAAGGGCAAACGCTTAGCCTGAAAGGAAACAAATTATCCTCTGTATATATCTTCCATCCCCCTGTTGAGTTTTCTGAAAATAAAGTACTATTCTGTTTTGAAGTGGACAAGCCTTGGTGCCTGACTCTTAACAACAAAAAGCAAATATACCTAGCAGTGGTCCTCAACAGATATATAAAAAATCAAAACAATTACCCCGAAGAGACTATTGTAAAAATTTGCTTAGAGAACTGGTCAGAAGAAATCAGCAGCAGCTCTGACCAGGTGCCACACGCAGACCCTCACAGTATTGTCAATATAGAAGGGGCGTGTGTCATAAAAGCTTTTTTTAAAAATCCCACAGAGTATATTTATAAGTTTTGGGGATCTGAAACTATATATTTACTACCAGCACATAGCAGGGACATCTTTAAATTCTCCTATCAAAGAAGCTACCATTCTAATCTTTGAGATCCACGATATCCATGTTCTTTTAAAAATTCATAAGCCGTTTCTACGTAGGAAAAAAAAAAAGACACAGGCACTGTATTTTCCCTGCACAATTTGCCTGGCTGTATCTGGGAAACAAAGGTTGGGACAGGGAAGAGGAGCAGAGAAAGAGTATAAAAGGAGAGTGCTACATTTCCTTTTGGCATTAGATTGCTTCCAAATTGAATCTGAGCATCTATTTTCAAAAGGCCTCCCACAGAGCTGGGCTTTGTGTCCTCTGAACTCAAATCCATATTGCACAGAGAGAGGAGAACAGCATCCATCTAGTTTTGCTCTCATCTCTTGTGAAATAAAAAAAATGCATTTCCTTGTATCAGGCAGAGCATTACAGATCATACAGCTGAAAAAGGACAGACTAGCGATCCCTTTGTCATCACTGCTTGCAGTTCATGAGGATTATGGCTAACTCCTTAAATGAAAGGACTTTTCAATAGGCTCTCCCTGCCACCTCCCCTTTTTGATTTGTTGTCTCATCAGCATCCTGTTAATTCAGATACCCTCTGCATTTTTATAGGCTTGTTTTCGTAATTAAGCACTGTCATGCTCACCTAAGGCTTTGCAGTAAAGGGATGATCAGACACTTTCTTTGGCTTGGAATCACATAATGATTTATCAGCCATAAGAGTCCTTGAAAGAGAACATGTCATCTAGCTATAGATATTACACAGGCAAAAATAAATAATACAGGACACAGTGAAAGAATGACTTCAAGAGAGGAGATGGTACAGACGTAAAAGGAAGCCAAGTGCATAATAGCAGAGGTGGGCCATGAATTTAGGATAATGAATTTAACACAAAAATTGAAATCTCATCAGGTAGTACTACATCAAATCCTAATGAATTAGCGCTATAGAATTCAAGCCAAAACCTTTGTGATTAATAGCTAGATGGCTTTTTTATTTCCAAAGGGAAAGTAGCTGTCAGTTCTTTTCCTGGTGTTCCTGAAATCTTTTTGAACCAGGCCAGTCAACACCTAGTCAAGGGGGTAAAAGACCTGCTCTATTCCCTCTTATTACAAACAAGTGCTTTTATCATGGTCAGCAGGATTTCCTTTCCCCCCTCTCCTTTTCATTTCTTTTGTAACATCTAGAGTGAAGAAGAGTTCCAATGAACTCAAGAGATTGGGAATGGGGGTTCTTCCTAACACCACTATTGTTTTATTACACCTTAGGGAATCGCAAGGCAGCTCTTAAAGGTACACTTCCAGAATACTACACTAGGCTATTAGCAATACAGTCCTAAACAGATTTACAATCATGTAAGTCCACTGACATCAATGAGCTTAGGTGGGTGTAACTTTCCTTAGGATTGCATTTATATTCCATCTTTTTCCCTAGCGGGGATCTAAAGCATCTCACACCATTCTCCTCTCCTCCATTTTATCATCACAACAGCCATGGTGAGGTAGATTAAGCTGAGAGAGTATGACTGGCCCAAGGTCACCCATCAAGCCTTCATGGGAGAGCAGGAGGCTGAAGTTGGTTCCTTATTCGCAGTTCCTTATTCATTCCTTATTGATGACTCATTTGTGAAATCATCCAGAAACACTGAGGAGAGTTGGAAAGCTCTGAACCCCAAAATAAGGTCTGGAATACCACATATCATATATCCCCATGTTCAGGGGACTCTCCCCTTCAAGAAGATATATCCTGTTTCCTGGTCCAAAGCACGGTTCTTGTGCCAGCTGCCCCAAAGTGTGGTGCCCCCAGGACAATCATGGAAGCAGACACTGGAGCCAGGCTGCAACCCCCCCAAATTGTTGGACCACCCCAAATGATACATCACTACACTCTGGGTACTGTCCTCTGCAAAGAGACATACGGCACTGCCTGGTCCAAACACTGGTTCTGGTCCGGCTCTTCCAGTCACGACGACTCGTGACCAAACGCATCCCATCGAGCTCCAATGGGGACAATTTGGATCAGAGTGGCAGGGAGGGAGTTTAGCTGGTTCCATCCCCCCCCCGTGAAGCTCTTGGAGGAAGCTTCTAGCCTGGAGCGCTGAGGAGCCACTCCTGAAGTCGCGGCTTGGGGAAGTGAGCTTCTTTTGCTCCATAAGGTCCTGCTGCACCGAGGCCAGTAATGGCGTCCAGAGACGTTACCGAACCAGAACGTACAAGCAGGTAAGAAAGTGTTTTCCCTACATGATGACCCAGCGGTACAACAATGGTTTATTTTTTAAGTAGCGAATTACGGAAATGGATTGTATATAATGTAGTGAAAGGTTGAAAGCATATAGTAAGCACATATTATTACCTGTTACTCTCATTAGTGTTCAGTGTTTGTAGTGTGCTAGTAGTGTGTAGTGTTTGTATTTTGTAGTTTTTGTAGTTTATAGAAGAAAATAATAAAAAAAAATAAAAAAAAATTCTGGCCCCACACCCTTCTATCTGGAGTGCCTCTAGGACAACACTATTTCTAAGGAGATTTGAATAAGGAACTGCTTGCCCTTTACAACCCAAAATAAGGTTTGCACCATCAGACTTCATACACCTTCATGATCAGCAACCTCTCCCCTTCGAGAAGACATATTCTGTGTCTGGGTCCAAGTGTGGTTCTTTTTGCCAGCCACTCCAAAGTGCAGTGCCCCAGAACAATCCCACAGACAAACACAGGGGCCAGGCTGCACCCACAAAACAATCTGTAGACAACCCCAAATGACACATCCCCAGGCTCTGGGGACTGTCTCCTGCAAGGAGACAGACAGCACTGCCCAGTCCAAACACTGCTTCTAGCCCCAAACCCTTCTATTTGAGGGAGCTCCAGGAGGCCTGTATTTCAAAGGAGATTTGAATAAGGAAGTGCCCTCTGCAGCCAAAATAGGTTGGGACCCCCACACTTCATACACCCCCATCTTCAGCAGACTCTCCCCTTCAAGGGGGCATATCCTGTGTCCTGGTCCAAAGCCCAGTTCTTGTGCCAGCTGCTCCAAAGTGTGGTGCTCCCAGGACAATCCCACAGGCAGACACTGGGGCCAGGCTGCAACCCCTCCCCGAGTCTTTGGACCACCAGAAATGACACATCGACGTGCTCTGAGGACTGTCCTCTGCAAGGAGGTATAGAGCACTGCCCTGTCCAAATACTGGTTCTGGCCTCACATCCTTTTATTTGGATCAGGGCCGGAGCATTCATAGAGGCAAAGTAAGGCAGTCACCTTATGGTGCTAAGGTAGAAGGGCTGCTGCCCCATCCCCTACTCCCCCTCAGCTCTGTTGGCCCTTGGCCTGCCGCCCTGCTGAGGCCATTGGTGCCCCCAGCAAGCACTTGAGCCAGCAGGTTTTAGCTGACTTTGTTCAGCCTGGCACCACTGGTGGCTCCCCTCCCAAACTACATTTCCCAGCAAGCCTTTCCCCTGCCTCCCCCTCTTTACAGCTGAGGAGCTGCTGGGCTCAGAGCATGAGGGGAGGGGAGCATGGAGCCAGCCAATCCCCCGCACAGCCTGGAGCCCGCACAGGCACTGCTTCCTTGGCCGGAGCTGCTGCCGCCACCGCCGGGAGAGTGAGCAAGGAGGTGCCAGGCCTGGGACTGGCTCTGGGTTCGGGGGCAGGCAGGCAGCCAAGCTGCATCAACAAGGCTCCTGCCAGCAGCTGTGTGCCAGGCTGGGCATGGGAAGCACGCCTTGGGCACTAGGGCAGGTGGGGGCGGATCCATGCAGAAACTTTTTAATCCGTGCAGGAGGCGAGCTAGGACTCTTTGCCTGGGGGGGAGAAGGAGGGAAGGGTGGAAGGGTCCCAGCCTGCACCACAGCCTCAGTCTCCTCAGAAGCCCCACCCCCCACAATGGCATTCTCGCCTCTCCAACTGGCCACAGGCTCTTGCTTAAAAAGTTAAGTTTTAACTTTAAAACATGCTTAAAACATTAGCACTCTTACAATATTTTGTTCATTTAACTGACACCCCTTGCTCTGAATTATTGCATCAAAATGTCTGTGCTGTTGCAATTTTGAGACTGTTCAAGACTGTATCTGTAAGCTGCAAACCTACTTTTCATTTTTTTTTGGCCCCCCGAAGGGGATTTTTTATTAATTTTTTGCTTTCGCACTACAAACTACAAAAGAAAAAAAAAGAAGAAAGGGGGGGACTACAACTAAGGATAAAGAAAAGAAACCCACACTAAACTAAAAACCCAAGAGGAGATCTTATCCCTGTTAATCTAGATGTTAGTACTTTAGTGTTAGTAAACAATGCAAACTGTAAGTTCCTATCTAACTCAGCTACTGTATTAATTTGTTACTTGCTATGAGGGAATTCCAGAGCATCCCCATCAGCTCGCTTCATAAAGGCAATTATCAGAGTCCTTCTGCCTTCATCTAGGCTTTCTATCTCTTAAATCATAAGATGCTTTAATGGCTGCAGTGGCCTCTTCCTCAGCCAAGTCCTCCTCTGTCTCTGAGGGAGTAGAGCCACTCGACCCGGTTTCTCCTTCTTCTTTTGTTCCCAGGTGGAGGTTTAGAAATTCTTTGGCTTTGAAGATGGAGTCAGTCTTCTCTCTTTTATCATTAATTTTTAAAATGACCCCTTCTGGGACCACCCATTTGTATGGGATTTGATTAGTTTGAAGAAAAAGAATCAAGTCCTTGTAGTTCTTTCATTTTTGACGAATTTCAAATGGAATGTCCTTTAGAGATTTAATGGTTGTGCTTCCCAGTTTCAATGGAGTTGCTGACGTTGCTTTCAAAATTACATCTCTGGTCAGTCTTCTTGAGAACCTGACCATTATTTCCCCAGGCAGGCTAATTGTTTTGGTGTAGTTAGAGTATACCCTATATGCTGCTTCCATATCATGAATGATTTCTTCCACTTTCAAGCCTGTTACTGGTGCTATAATTTCGCTGAGCACTTTTTTCAAGTCCTGATTCAGTGCTTCAGGAACTCCTTGAAATCTGAGAACCATATTTGCCTTTTCCATTTGTAGTTGCAATAAACAGTTTTCCTGGTATTTCTGTTTATTCACTAATTCTCCCATCTTTTTCTTCATGTTCTTGCTTGCGGAGTACATTTCTTTAACTTTTTCATCTGTTTGCTCCATCTTTTTAACTGTCTCTGCCAGCTGGAGTTGCTGTGATGCAAAGTTGGTTGAATGTGGCCAACTGCTGGTTAATACCAGCAAGTTGTTCCATCACGGGCTTGAGGGTATCTGCTAGGAGCTTTATGACATCTAGTCCCTCTTCTGGCTTCGGACTTTGGCTGCCTGCTGGTTTCAGTTTCACACCTTTCTTCCCCGCACCCACCATTATGGCTAATTGTTTACAAAAGCCGATCGCTGTTTCAACACCTCTGAAAATCACTTTTGGAACGAATCCAGTCTGGTAAGCCTCTGAAAACAAGTCAGTCGCTTGTATTCCCCGTCCGTCCCCCCTTCTTTTTTGCTTATCAGTTTATGTAAGCAGGAGGCGTCCCTCCTCTCTCCCGTTCTTAAGATGGGGGGTGTAAGGGTTTCCGCTTGATTTAAAGTCTAAGTCTAACTCACGTTCATTGTCGGTCCCATTCGACCTTGGTTTTGTTATCGCAATTTCGCTCGATTTCCAGCGCTTGTTCTGGCCAGCCCAGCTAGTGTCCGAAGGCCTCACAGCGGCAGGGCCGTCAGGGTGGAGCTGCAAACTTACTTTTAATTTATTTACATTCATTATGGAAATCTCATGCTTAGTGTTCCTAGCCTAGGACCCAGGGGAAAACATGAAATGGCTTGGCATTGCAACCTTTTGTACATAAGTTGCTTCATGGGCTGGTCAAGAACATGAAAAGGCATCCTGACACAGACTGAGAGCTATGTGTTTGCATAAGCGGTCAGTATCAGCCTACTATCTGGGAAGTCTAAGTTCAAAATCCCCAAAGGGGTGACATGATAGAGGTTTACAAGATTATGCATGGATTGGATAGAGCAGACAGAGAAAAAAGTACTTTTCTCCCTTTCTCACAATACAAGATCTTGTGGGCACCTCATCAAATTGCTGAGCAGTCAGGTTAGAATGGATAAAAAGAAGTACTTCTTCACCCAAAGAGTGATTAACGCATGGAATTCACTGCCACAGGAGGTGGTGGTGGCTACAAGCATGGACGGCTTCAAGAAGGAATTGGATAAACATATGGAGCAGAGGTCCATCAGTGGCTCTTAGCCACAAGGTAAAAGAAGAAGAAGAGATTGGATTTATACCCCGCCCTTCACTTTTGAGTCTCAGAGCAGCTTACAAACTCCTTTCCCTTCCCCTCCCCACAACAGATACCCTGTGAGGTAGGTGGGGCTGAGAGAACTCTAACACAAACTGCTCTTTCAGGAACAGCTGTGTCAGAGCTTGTGACTGACCCAAGGTCACATCAGCAGGTGCAAGTGGAGGAGTGGGGAATCAAACCCTGTTCTCCCAGATTAGAGTCCGCACACTTAACCACTACACCAAACTCTCAGTCTGGGGCAACTGATGTTCTGTATTCTTGGTGCTTGGGAGGGGGAACAACAGTGGGAAGGCCTCTAGTATCCTGGCCCCACTGGTGGACCTCCTGATGGTGCCTGGTATTTTTGACCAATGTGTGACCACTGTGTGACCACTGTGTGACACAGACTGTTGGACTGGATGGGCCATTGGCCTGATCCAACATTGGCTTCTCTTATGTTCTTATGTTCTTAGCATATGCACACTTCTTCACATATACTGAAATAGATTTCCTCAAATATTACATGCAGGTAGGGGGAGTTAGTTGTCAGGAAGAGATTATTAGAGTCAAGGTGGATAAGTAACTGAATAATAAAAACAGCAAGACTGGAATAACAATACAGTAGGATGTGTGTAAATTGCAGTTCTCTGCATAGGACAAACAGGTCAGAGCCTACACCAAAGGGTAAATGGACTCAAATCTGACATCGAGAATCGCAAAACTGAGAAAACTGTAGGAGAACTACTGCTGCAAAAGAGACTATTTGGTTTGGCAGTTATATCAGTTGAACACACTGAAGCATCTGCACTTGACCTGAAGGAATCAGTGACAAAATTTGCAAAGGAAAAGGTATGCAAAATGAGATTTTGATGTGCCTGAAATGAAAGCATTCACGAGCCTTAATTTTTGACATCACAATTCACAGGATTATTCAAAATGGTTGGTGAGTTGCGTGCTGAAACTGTTTTCTGTTTGAGAAAGAAAACCAAAGGCTGTCATTTTACTTATTCTCACATTTTTTTAAAAAAAATAGCAATGTCAAGTTTTGTGCTTTTAATTTTCTCTAGAATTCATCTGTTTTTGAAAATTGTTTAGCGGTGTGGGGGGGCACAAGTAGTTAGCCTTGCCTACGGTGCCAAAAAGACTGGCACCGGCCCTGATCTGGATATAACAACTCAAAGATTTCCATTCAAATTCAATATGAAGACATGAACTTTGACAGTTGAAAGCTTGGATTCCCAATACCAAACTGATCTCTAAGGTGCTAATGTGGGCAGTCTGTGTATGTGATTGCTGAGCAATTGGGGAGTAGGCCACATGTGACTGTTGCAAGTGTCCATGGGATGTTTTGGGGACTGAAATAACTTACAAAACATCACCCACAGTGGCTTATTTTAGGTAGGATTACTTTTTCAGACCTATTTCAGGAATGTTGTGAATGTGTATTTTCATATCTGTGGGTTTGCTCTTTACGTCACTGTGACCAGGGCCAGCTCGCCCACTAGGCAAACCAGGCACTCGCCTAGGGCGCGCCGGCCCTCAGGGGCGCCAAACAGTACCCCCCAAAAAAAGCCCCTGCTGCCGCCCTAGCCGGGCGCCCGCAAGCATGGACGGGGGCGGGGCCAGGGCGGCGTGGCTGAGAGCTGCGTGGCTCAATTCTCTGCACAGCTCTCCCAAGTGGAGGCAGCCCTCCGCTGGTGAAGGAGAAGTTAAAGGCGGTGGCGGCCCCCTGGGCAGGAAGTGTTCTCTCCCCATCCCCTCCCAGGCCAGCAGCAGCAGGATCCACCAATGCAAAAGCCATGTCTGGAGGGTAAACAGGATGCCTGGCAATGCTGCTCACCCTCACCACTGCTGTGAATTGCTGCACGAGTGTGCCGCACAAGTGCGCCACTCTCACACGGCGGCAGCACCAGCAGACCCCCAGGCATGGTGGCAGTGGCAGAGCAACAGAGCCACGTCCCCCAGCAGGTCCCGCGTCCCCCTCCAGCCCCCCTCCTCCCAGCCCCTGAGCATGCCCCAGACACCTCCCCCGAAGCCTCTCCAAGGCACCTGTGAAAACTTGGGCAGAGCACACGCGCCTGATGCCCTGACATGCCACACCAGTGCACTTACCTTGTGCAGCGGCAGCAGCAGCAGCAGCAGACCCCCGGGCGTGGTGGCAGCGGCAGAGCAACAGAGCCATGTCCCCCAGTAGGTCCCATGCCCCCCTCCAGCCCCCTTCCTCCCAGCCCCTGAGTGCACCTCAGACACACACCCCAAGTCTCTCCAAGGTGCCCTTGCAAAAACTCGGGTGGAGCAGGCATGCCTGATGCGCTCCCCGCCGCCTGCCTCTCACCTGCTGGGGGGACTGAGCAGAGACCGCGCAGCTGGAGCTCAGCGGGAAAGGCAGCGGAGGTGGGAGGCAGGCGCGGTGGGGAGCACCTCCAGCCCAGCAGCAGCAGAGCCACAGCACCAGCACTGGGGGGGAGGGGGAGGAGGCAGGGACAGCATGGTGGCAGCCAGCAGGGACTCCCCATGGCCACCACCAGTACGCTGGGTCAGGGCGCAGGAGGCAGCAGCGCAGCTCGCCGGCCCTCCCCTCCCCCCGGGGTGGAGGAGGATGGGGCGGCACGGCGGTGTCTCCAGACCCCACTGGGAGGTTGGCTTCTGCACCCGCCTAGGGTGCAGAAACACCTCGAGCTGGCCCTGATTGTGACATAGTTGTCAATTTGTGGAAATGCCTTTGAAAGCCAGAAAGATGGTACTGCTTTTGAGGACAACATCATATTGGTATTCTTACAACATTATCCTTTGCTGCAGAAAGAGGGATTTTGAAAGATCACTTCTGTTTGGGGAAGGATAGCAAGTGAGTTATATTCAAATACAATACAGTTTAGGAAATGGCTATATAATTTCTGCACAACAGCATAGCACTAATACGATTATGCACAAAAATTAACAATCTCTTCTCTTCTCCAGATACAAGATTGTTGGCATAACTTATAACACAGGACAACATTTTGTTTGCTTCCACAAATTTGGAAAGAATGGCAATTGGTGTCTATATGATGGACTAAGGGAACAACAAAGCTGTAGAGGCCACAGAAGCTGTCTTCAGTAATTTTCTGAAGAAATATCCACTTCCCAACCACATTGCTGCTGTGCATCAATCATGAATGTTACTATTCCCTCCCCCAGTCCAGGAGGGAACACTCAAATTTCCAGGGACACTTTATCCAAAGTATATTAAACAAGGTTGCAGCTCAAATTTATTTTGCGAGCCATACTGGACTTCCAGTTAACTGTACTGTGAGGTTCAAGGGCATGAGGACCACCAGGGAGCAGGCGACATGTAAAGATACTATTTAGACCATATGACACAATAGTTAGACATGGACCTTCCTTGGCATTCTGTTTGCTAGCCCAGTTGCTACTTGGGGCTTTCAAGACTCACTTCCAAGAAAAGTCCGCATGATTCCCAGGCATCACATTAGTGAGGTGACATCAAAAATGTTTAAAAAGTTAAATAAATAACTTTGTAAATGCCAGGTGGTTTCACGCAGAACAATACAATAATTTAAACAAATGTGATTGACAGTCTAGACCTAGTATACCTAAAGCAATGGAAAGTAGCAATCTGGGATGGTATACTGCAACATTTCAGTATGAGAAGCCGTATTCTGATTATGCACAATTTAGTGATTGTCCAAAAATTGGTGGGAGGGCAGACTGGCCCCAGTGTCTGCCTGTGTGATTGTCCTGGGGGCACCTAACTTTGGAGCAACTGGTGCAAGAACTGGACTTTGGACCAGGAAGCAACATATGCCCCCTCGAAGGGGAGGGTCCCCTGAACCAGAGGGTGTATGATATCTAGTGGCCTGGGGTGAAAATCTTTGAGTTGTTATACCCAGATAAAAGGATGTGAGGACTCTTTAGAGGAAATGTCAAGATGCAAAGTTGCAATGTATTTTCTAAGTAGCTTGATTGAAACATGGGTGTGGACCATAAACGTCTGTAATTGAGATAAGAACACATCAAGCCCTGAGGGATCCAGCATTGTGAACTTGGGAATGAATACAAATTCAGCAATCTCAGTTACCTGTAACTGAAGCTTCTCTGAGGAGTGTTAAAACTTATTCAGCAAGGGAATGACCTTCACCCAAAGGTCTACCTGACTATGTGATTATCCTGCTGGAAACTCACTGGGAATGGTTCCTTATTCCAAGGTAATTGGAAATACAGGCACTCCAAATAGAAGGGTGTGAGGCCAGAACCAGTGTTTGGACTGGGCAATGCTGTATACCTCCTTGAAGAGGACAGTTCTCAGAGCATGATGATGTGTCATTTCTGGTGGTCCAAAGACTCTGGGGGATTGCAGTTTGGCCCCAGTGTCTGCTGTGGGATTGTCCTGAGGGCACCACAGTTTGGAGCGGCTGGCACAAGAACCAGGCTTTGGACCAGGACACAGGATATGCCCCCTCAAAGGGGAGAGTCTGCTGAAGATGGGGGTGTATGAAGTGTGGGGGTCCCAACCCTATTTTGGCTGCAGAGGGCACTTCCTTATTCAAATCTCCTTTGAAATACAGGCCTCCTGGAGCTCCCTCAAATAGAAGGGTTTGGGGCCAGAACCAGTGTTTGGACTGGGCAGTGCCATATGTCTCCTTGCAGGGGAGAGCCTCCAGAGTGTGCACATGTGTCATTTGGGGTGGTCTCCAGATTGCTTTGTGGGTGCAGACTGGCCCTATGGCCTGCCTGTGTGATTGTCCTGTGGGCACCTCAGTATGAAGCAGCTGGCAAAAGAACCAGGCTTTGGACCAGGACACAGGATATGTCCCCTCGAAGGGGAGCGTCCTCTGAAGATGTGGGTGTATGAAATGTGGGGGTCCCAACCTTATTTTGGCTTCAGAGGGCACTTCCTTATTCAAATCTCCTTTGAAATACAGGCATCCTGGGGGGGGGCAAATAGAAGTGTGTGGGGCCAGAAGCAGTGTTTGGACTGGGCAGTGCTGTATGTCTCCTTGCAGGGGACAGTCCCCATAGCCTGGGGATGTGTCATTTGGGGTGGTCCACAGATTGTTTTGTGGGTGCAGCCTGGCCCCTGTGTCTGCCTGTGGGATTGTTCTGGGGCACCGCACTTTGGAGCGGCTGGCAAAAGGACCACACTTTGGACCCAGACACAGAATATGTCTTCTCGAAGGGGAGAGGTTGCTGATCATGAAGGTGTATGCAGTGTGGTGGTCCAAACCTTATTTTGGGTTGTAAAGGGCAAGTAGTTCCTTATTCAAATCTCCTCAGAAATAGTGTTGGCCTGGAGGCACTCCAAATAGATGGGTGTGGGGCCAGAACCAGTGCTTGGACCAGGCAGTGCCATATGTCTCTTTGCAGAGGACAGTACCCAGAGTGTAGTGATGTGTCATTTGGGGTGGTCCAATGATTTTGGGGGGGTTGCAGCCTGGCTCCATTGTCTGCTTCCATGATTGTCCTGGGGCACCACACTTTGGAGCAGCTGGCACAAGACCCATGCTTTGTACCAGGAAACAGGATATATCTTCTT
Organism: Gekko gecko; assembly: GCA_029375565.1. Classification (NCBI taxonomy): domain Eukaryota; kingdom Metazoa; phylum Chordata; class Lepidosauria; order Squamata; family Gekkonidae; genus Gekko; species Gekko gecko. Next base: position 276,207,012 of record JAPDNY010000001.1, read on the forward strand.
GAAGGGGAGAGTCCCCTGAACATGGGGATATATGATATGTGGTATTCCAGACCTTATTTTGGGGTTCAGAGCTTTCCAACTCTCCTCAGTGTTTTTGGATGCTTTCAGGAATAAGGAATGAATAAGGAACTGGGAATAAGGAACCCACTTCAGCCTCCTTGGGAGAGCAGAGATATGAAGTAGGGTCTCCCAGAACTTAGTCTAACACTCTAATCACTACACCACACTGGCTCTGTCATTGATTAGAAGAGTACTGTAAAAATTCAGGTAACCCAGAGTATTAGTTAAAATGTAATACATTTCCATCCTGCCCTTCTTCTAGGGAACTCAGGACAGCATGTGTAGTTTTCCAGTCCTCTGTTTATCCTCACAATGACCCTGTATAATGTATGTTAGACTCATAGATTGTTACTATATAAATGTGACTTGAAAGAGCTTCATGCCAGAACTGGGATATGAGGTTTGGTGTCTAAGGGTGTGTTCAGACGGATCTTTTGATCTGCCATAGGAACGACTCCCTTGCGGATCAAAAATGCACGACCAGACAGAAACATCTGGGAAATATTCCGGTCCCATAGGCATCCCGTTCTGCTGCGCCTCCAATCCTGATTTAAAAAGTAGCAGTTTCAATGTAGGGTTTTCACTTACCCGCGCAACAACTGCAGACTTTCTTCCGTCTGGTCACTCCATTAGCGCGCGATGCTCCCGTTGGCTCGGTCTGACGTCAGACCGAGCCGACGGAGGCGTAATTTTAAAAAATTGAAACCCCATGTGCGCTTTAACGAGGAAACGCATTTAGCGAGGAATGTAATATTCATGCTTATTTCTTTTAGGGACAAGATGTTACCGCGATGGGAGATGGAAGGGGGAAGGACTGTTCTAACTTGCAAAATAGTCCCTCCATTGATCATGATGGCAATGGCAAGGGGGAGGGGGAGGACCGGGACTTTGCTGAAAACCCTCCGCGATCGCCTCAGTTCTCCAAGGAGGTGCAGCCTTGCCTATGCGAATGTACAAAACTTTTTTTAAAAAATCCTCGGTGGATGCCGTGTAGACAAATCACGGCGGGAACAACGCGCGGTGAGGCTATTTCATGGGGGGGCGTCTGGTCGTGCTAGGCTGGATTAAAAAAATCGGGATAAAATTTTAGGAGGGCTCATGGCGCGATTGACTGGCCGTCTGAACGCAGCCTTAGCCTGAAATTAACCATAACATCATATCAGACCTCAGTAGCTGCCTGCTACGTAGATGCAGAAATACTTCCAGTTATTATTGAGGTGCGTGAAATTTCTAGGCTGAAAATCATAATATCAAAATAAGAGAGGGACTCGAGAGGGAGGAAAATTTTCCTTCCCCACACTGGCATCTGCCTCTCCTCCTGCTCATTTCCTCCCCACAGCTCAGCTCCAGCTTGCTTCCCTAGTCAATGTCCAGATGTCCACCTTATTGCCCAGCCATCAACAGTGTTGTGCACCACTTGGAGTTGCTGTAGCAGCTAGTTTTTGCACACATAGGTCTATAAACTTGAGGGGGTTGATCTCCAAAACTGGGGTTTAAGATAGCATTTGGATGCATACCTAGTGGTTCCTTGGGTCTGCAGAACCCTAAATGGTAGCTCTGGTGTACCCCAATGCATAGATTTGGCTGCTTACACAGGGACCAGTCCTGCATTATCAGGTATATATAAATCCCAAGGATTTAGAAGGTTGGGTGATTTCAGCCAAACAAATTACATCCTTTCTTGGAATTTTGCTACATTCTGATGTCACGTACATTAAGAATTATCTCAGGAAGTAAATAGTCAGGATCAGATCTCAGTACCTAAGTCATTAGCAAGAGTACATCAATAAAAATTTCCAGGAATAAAGTAATTTAGCTCCCACTGAAAGATATTTTACCAGAAAACGCTTTTACACAGCACAGTGACTCCATTTTTATTTACTTATTTGAAGGCTTTTTAATATTCCCCCCTTTCTGAACCATCTAAGGCAGCTAATGTAAATTCAAGAACAAACAACAAGCTTGCACTTTGGGAGATGTCCATGCAGATAACCCACGGTGTGTCAGCATGCAATTTTAAAAGGCATTGGCTAGCCAGGATGCATTCTGGGTCAACTAGAAGGCAAATCAGCATGGATCAGCTGGACTCATTTCCAAACTGCCTGCTGACACTCGGTGGGAACCTGCACAGAACAGCTGTCATACAATCAGCATGTTAGGATGCCACCTATGCAGGTATGACCCAGATTTCCTGGGTAATGTGAGAAAGCACCATGGATGACTCTTTCCAAGATATAATCATTAACATTACTGTAAGGTGAATTGTGCAATGGAAACCAAGGGTAGGTGCCACTCTCTGGAAATGCAGGTCTCAGGCTCACTAGAGATTACCACAGAATTAGCATAATCTGCAGCACAGAGAGAGAGAGAGACCCCAAACCTACAACTGCAATTATAAATAAGCTGCTGTTCCTGCCCAGATCTCAGACACTCACCTGGCTTAACTAACCCAAGCAGCACAAGATGCCTGAAGGGGAAAAGTTATCACAACTGCCGTAAATATTTTGTACCATATCTCCAACCTGCCAGACATAATGTTCACTGCCATCAGATGCAAATGCAAAATATGTCTATGTACTACCCTGGAGCTATATCACTCTCCTAATATAAACTAGAATAGGGAATGTTTTTTTCAAATCAAGTACTTGAGCTTCCAAGATATTGTATTCACTTGTTTTCTCCCCTATGGTCAGTCCATAGATCCAGCACTTAAATAAAAACACAAGAAGCCCTGCTGGATCAGACCAATAGTCCATCTAGTCCAGCATCCTGTCTCATACAATAGCTAACCAGTTCCTCTGGAGGGCCAACAGCAGGGCATAGAGGCCGAGGCCTTCCCCTAATATTGCCCTCTGGCTCTGGTATTCAGAGGTTTAATGTCTCTGAATGTGGAGGTCCCCCTCACTCATCAGAGACATTGATTGATTTATTCTCCATGAATCTAGCTAATCCCCTTTTAAAGCTGTTTATTTCTGTGGCCATCACTGCATCCTCTAGCAGTGAAGTCCACATTTTATTCACTCTCTGTGTAAAGTAGTATTTCCTTTTGATTGTCCTGAACCTACTTCCTATCAGCTTCATTGGATGCCCTTGAGTTCTAGAATTTTGAGAGGAGAAAAATTTCCCTTTGTCAATTCTCTCCACCCCATGCATGATTTTATGATTATAATTTATTCTCAATCCCTTTCCTAATAATCCTGAACATAGAGTTTGCCTTTTTTACCGCTTCAGCACACTGGGTTGACATGTTCATTGAGCTATCCACTATGACCCTATACTTGCAGTTGGAAATTTTTGTCCCAATGTGCATCACCTTACACTTGCCAGCACTGAACTTCATTTGCCACATTGTCACCCACTCACCCAGTTTGTGGCAGTCCTCTTGGAGCTTTTCACAATTAGCCTTGGTTTCCTCCATCCATCTATCCATTCATCCATCCATCTATAAAAGAAAGTCTCCTCACCATAAAATCAACACCCAGGTGTTATGTTCACAGACCGCTACTAGGGCACAGCGGTCTACACATGGAGCTTGGCTCCAAGAGAACAATGGGGACTAGGATCCTGAGACTCCTAGTCAGCACCTATGGGAACGGTGGCAGGAAATTCAAACCTTCCAATGGGACCTGTTGGTGGCATCCAGGGATTGTATATAGTTGGTCGCTTGACCCGTTGGTGTATTCTTGTGTTGTGTACAGTAAAGTGTGAGCTGCTAATCACTCAGTGTCTGTTCTCCTTATGCGTCAAACCCATTACACAACACCAGGCCAAACCCCTTGATGTAGAAACACAAAATTTGGGGAGAGCACTCCTTCTGTGATGTAGATGCTCAATACCCTGCCCCCTCCTCCAGCACCTGACAGGCAACTGCCTATCAGGTGTAGGAGAGGGGGTGGAATGCTTACAGCTGTTGGGGAGGCTTGCTTAGTAGGACTGCCTTAGCATTGCTGCTGGCCCAGGCTCCCTGATGCCTTTAAACACAATCCCCCCCTTACACTAGACAAGCAGGTGTTTGTCAGGTGCAGGAGCAGGGCCAGGGTACTTTAATCCATCATGGAGGCCACTCCAGCACGATCATCTTAGCAATGCTGCTGGCCCAGCCTCCCCAATGTCTTTAGCCACACTCCTGCCAAGTATGGAAATATACCCCAAATTTGTAGAAAAGTGGTTTCCTGTATTAGGTTATTTAACGTCTCACAACGTGGGTTCTAGAAAATTGGTTCATATGAACCTGATTAATATTTGATTGCTCAGATGTTGTTTTGAATACATAGTTATGTCTCACTTCTTAAATGTAACATAAACGAGAAGCATTTTTGTTTAAAAAAGTATGCCCTGCACCCCACAATCCAATGCCCAAGCCAAACCTCTGCACCAAGAAACCCAAAATAAGGGGAGTGCATTCCTATCATGATGTCAACCCCCACTACAAAGAGATTTCTGAGGAACATGACACCTAAGGGAGTAAAAAAGGCACAAAATTTATTCCCCTAATTGTTTTCCATGTCCCTGGCAGGATGCTGCCCCCCCCCAGATTGGTCAATCATATAGCTCAGAGTTCTGTGGTAAAACCTGCTTGCTTGCACTCACCTCCCACTGATTGACTGCTTCTCATATGGACAGTTCTAGGTATCCTGCTCCAGAGTGAGCTCACCGAGCAGCCTGGTAATCCTAGCACCTGAGGGCAGAACCACCAATGTGATCTACAGAGAGGTCCTTCAGTAGAGAAAAAAACAGTATGTATGTCTCACTTCATTTTTTACACTACAACAGAGGTGTCGAACTCATTTTTTATGAGTACCAGATCTGACATAAATATCACTTTGTCATGCTGGGCCACATGTGCCATAAAATGTAACACGAGGTGCCAGAGAGATACACTTTATAAAGGTGATTTCAGATGCCGAATTGCAATAGCGGGTGAATGACAATGGCAGGCTTGATTGGATTAGGCGTGATATGCAGAGGGATAATAGGCATGGAGATACCAGCATTGGTAATGAGACAGGTCTCAATTCAGTCCAGGTGGATGCAAAGAATAAATGGATATAGTCTGACATTAGAAACCACAACATTCAAAAACCAGTGGGGGAACATTTAGACTAAGAGTAGCCATTCTCTAACAAAGGCATTTCAGAGGGAGATTAGAAAGAGAGACTGCTGAATTGCAACTGATAATGAAGCTCAAGAAGATAATGCATCCTCCTGGACTGAACTGAGACCTAGGTTTCTCCTCTCATTACCAATGCCTGCTATTGTCATTTGGTGTCACTTCACTCTCCAAGATATAAGGACAGATAGACTCACATTCTAGCTGTATCTGAAGAAGTGAGCAGTAACTCGTGAAAGCTCATGCCCTGCCACAAATTTTGTTACTGGACTCTTGCTCCTTTCCACTAATAAAGATTGCAAGCTATGCTATTAGGTTCCCCCCCCCCCTTCATTTATTAGACCTGGAGAGGGGAATCTCTCCAAGCGAAATAGTGTGTTGATTTCAGACTGGGCAAAATCCATTCACTGCTAGTGATGATATTAAAGAAGCAAAGGGGGGGGTTAATGTGAAGAAAGGCAGCCAACAAGATGGGGGGGAGAAAAGGTGAACAAAAGGTGAAAAAAGTAATTTTTTTCCCCACCATAGAGAACAATGGAGGGAATAGGGGCAACCTGTTTGGGGGCCCATAGAATTGAACCCCCCTGGTCCAATGTTCTTGAAACTTGGTGGGTATCTTGGGGAGAGGCTCCACCAGCTACTCTGTGAGTTTGGAGCCTCTCCCTCAAACCCCCTCCCCTCCAGCCCCCAGAATATTCTCTATGGTTTCACCATTGACTTCAATGACCCATAGGATATAATGGGGCTGAAATTTCTTTCATTCCCTCCTTTCCTTCTCTCTTTTTCCTCTTTCCCTGCTTCTCTCCCTGCTTCCTTCCTTCCTTCTTTCTTTCTTTCTTTCTTTCTTTCTTTCTTTCTTTCTTTCTTTCTTTCTTTCTTTCTTTCTTTCCTTCCTTCCTTCCTTCCTTCCTTCCTTCCTTCCTTCCTTCCTTCCTTTCCTTTCCTTCCTTCCTTTCCTTTCCTTCCTTCCTTCCTTCCTTCCTTCCTTTCCTTTCCTTCCTTCCTTCCTTCCTTCCTTCCTTTCCTTTCCTTTCCTTTCCTTTTCTTTCTTTCCCACCTTCTTCTCTTCTCTTTTTCCTCCTTTCCCTGTTTCCCTCCTTCTTCCCTCTCTTTCTTTCCCTCCCCTTTCCTTCTCTTTCTTTCCCTCTTTCCTTCCTTCTTTCCTTCTCTCTACTCTCTCTCTATCCTTCCCTCTTTCCTCCTTCTGTGGCCCAACTCTCATGAGAAGGAGTTTAAACTTTAAACCCCTTCTCTCTTAGCTCCCCCACCCAGACCAGCTGGGGAAGGGAAGGGGAGGCTTTTGAAGATGCCTCCCCCCTTTTGCTTCCCCTTCTGACATCACTTCCGGTGATGTCAGGGGGCGTGGCATATGCTAATAGCCTAATAGCTCATTAGCATACCATATGCTAATGAGCTCCTGCAGCTGTTTTTCTACGAAAAGACCCCTGAATAAAACTGTGTTGCTTTTACAAGCACCATAGATTCCAACTTTTTTCTCTTGCACGCTGATGCTATCACTCACTCTTTCCTCCCTCCATTCCCCCAAAGGAGGAGGGGATTCTTCTGACAAGCTCTCATCATACTTCCTGCTGCTAGTCTATATATAAAAGAAAGTCCCCTCACCATAAACTCAATGCCCAGTCCAAAACCCCTGGACGTAGAGACACAAAATTCAGGGAGAGCACTCCTACCATGATGTAAATGCTTACTAAAAAGGGATCTTTTTAGAAATTTGACACCTAAGCGGGTCAAAAGGGGTAAAATGTGCTTGCCATGTGGCTGCCAGGCTGCTGCCTCCTTGCACCCCCCACTGTGTGATTGGTCAGCTGCAGAGCTCAGTGTTCTGAGGTTAAAAAAGCCAGTTACAGGAGACTGCAGAGAGCTAATAACATTTGCAAAATCAGAAATAGCCAACCACCTGTGAGGTGCAGCAATGCTGCTGGTCCAGCCTCCCCGATGGCTTCAAACACATTTCCCCCCACCTCCTACACCTGTTTGGTGCAGCAGTGGGTGCAGAGTGCTTAAAGCCATCAGGGAGCCTGTCCCAGCAGTAATGCCTTAGCGATCCTGCCAACCCAACCCCCACAATGGCTTGCAAAAATCTGCCCCCTCCCCCTCCTACACTGGACAGGCAGTCAGGTGTAGGAGAGGAGGTGGGATGCTTACAGCCATCAGGGAGGCTTGCTCAGCAGGACTGCCGCTGGCCCAGTCTCCCCAATACCCTTAAACACACTCCCCCTTATACTAGACAGGCAGGTGTCTGTCAGGTATAGGAGCAGGGTGGAGGCTTCACGGAGGCCACCTGTGCAGAAACACCTTAGCAGTGCTGCTGGGCCAGCCTCCCCAATGGCTTTAGGCACCATCCACCCACCCCTGTTCCACCTGACAGATGGTTGTTTGTCAGGTGCAGGAATAGGGGCAGAGCATTGAAAGCCATTGGGGAGGCTGCCCAAGCAGCATCGCCTTAGCAATCCTGCTGGCCCAGCCTCTCCGATGCCTTCAGACATGCTACTCCTCCTACACCTCAACCCTTCTGGCTTCCCAGCCCAGTAGCTTCTCCTCAAAGTGGGGGTTCCAGTGATGCTGCTGCAGAATCTCAACTTACCCAAACTCTGCAATGGCACGAGGCTGCAAGTGAAGGCCCTGCACAGGAACATCATCAAGGCCACACTGCTTGGGGAGAGTCGGTATTCATACCACACCACTCATACCATCAGAAAACCCCTCTGAGTTCAAGAGGCTGCAGTTCCCCCTCAAGGTCTGCTTTGCTATGACCATCAACAAGTCCCAAGGCCAGACATTGAAGGTGGCCAGAATTGACTTAACAGATGACTGCTTCTCACATGGACAGTTCTGTGTATCCTGCTCCAGGATTCTGTAATCCTTGCACCTAGCTGCATATCCAACAAAAATGCCTTCCTTTGCATGATCATCAAGCTTTGATTGCTTTTCTTTAGGAATGTATGCATAGGTTTTTTACAGCCAAACACTCTCTGGAGGTTCATGGATGGTGGCCAATCCACAATTCATAAGGAGTCACACCTGTAAATCTTATGACTAGCCTCTTCTTAGCAGTGACATCTGCTTCTCCCCAACATTGTACAGGCAGTCAACTGTCTTTGAGCATAGTACGTACTGTATACAGAAGTGTCCAATTTCTGCATTCTGCTACACCATTCTGTTGCAGATTGTGGGGTTCAGTCTTTTGGTGCTGTATGCCTTGCTCTTTCAGGAACTGCTCCATGGCATTTGATCAATATTTTCCTCCATTGTCTGATTGCAGAACTTCTGGCTTCCTGTTGAACTTAGTAGAAGCCATTGCAACATATTCCTCTATCTTATCAAAAGTTTCAGATTTATCTTTAATGAGATATAAGACACAGTAACTTGAAAAATTATGTATGACCATTAAATAATAATGATAACCATGAAAAGTAGTAGGAATAGGTCCACCCAGGTCAGTGTGGATCAGCTGCAGTGGAGCTGTGGTTTTCCTTGTGCTGTTCTGAGTGAATGGTTGTTTAGTACTTTTTCCTTGTAAACAGCAAACACAAGTTGGGTTAGAGTCACATTCAATATAATTCATGCCTTTCACCAAACAATTATTCTGCATGTTCTGAATATTCCTATGATGTTTTGAATATTCCTATGACATGTTGTCCATTGTGTTTGAAAGTTTTAGCAAGGTTTAGCAAGTTAGGTTGTTTTAGCAAGGTAGGTTTTAGCAAGGTAGGTTTTTAATCAAGGCTTGGTTTCTCATAACCACTATCTGATTCAAGTTTCAGCATATTTTCATATTCAGTATCAGTGCATTCACTTTCAGGTACTTGATTGCATTCTTCTGGCACTTCATCATATTAAACTTTAGGCACTGTATCATGTTCATCATGAGAGAAATCAGGAGAGTTGAAATATATGGGGAAAAAATCCTTCATTTCTTTCCACACTATAAAGACCATTTACTAGTGTTCCTTTGATATGGGTCTGTCCAACTCTTAGAGGGATGGCCATTGGCATTAAAACATGTTTCAAATCCCAGTTTTGGCAGTTCACACTGATAAAACATTTGTTTTGAAATCAAGAATTAGGAGCACATTCTCAATTTTAAGTTGTTCTTTTGTGTTATCTACTAGTAAATGTAAAATCACAGTTCCAATATAATTCGTTTTCATGAAGTTCCCATTAGCCAAATACACTCTGATTGGCCTTTTCAGTTGTTGTATTTCAGCAAATAATTCCTCTGTATTAAAAATGGACTAGGTAACTCCAGAATCCAGCAGTATTGCTTCATTTTGTTCATTATCATAAACAGAATAGTTCATATGTTTTAAAGTGTGGTCAGATTTCCCTTTGAAATTATTAGGCTTAAAAGACTTTTCTGCCTTGGGAGATGGACAGAGAGCTGTGACATGGCCTCATCTTGAACAATTGTGACAAGTAATCTGAGCTCTTTTGTTTGAAGTAGAGAAATGTTGCTTGGCACCCTGCTGTGCACATTCCTTCCTTAATGGCACTGAGGGCCCCCTGTTGCCAACTCTGCTATTGCTTGAATGGGCAGAGCCCTGGAGACTCTGCGGTTTAATAGTGACCTAGTTCAGAAACTGATCCGGTAATATTTGTAAATCTTGAAACAATGCTTTTCTACAAGAACATTCCAAAGATATATCATTTATGGCACCATCAAAGTTCAAGTCTCCTTTAATTTCCAGGTAAGAAATTACTGGAATGAAACTGAAGGGATAGGGAACGAAACAGGGCAGCTGTTTGGGCTGGTTTGTCCAGAATTTCCCCAGAATCAGCAAACTGAGAGAAAATATCTTGTAGAGAGCTCACATGTGATTAGAAACATTGTCTCCCTATATTTCAAACTATTCAATTTATTTCTTAGCATTATCCTTGCTGATCACCCAGTTTGAGTTTTAGATTTAATCAGGGCATGATGCATCTGTTTCGTGTTTGCAAAGTCCTGAATCTTAGAAAAATAGGAGGCTGATAAAGAACTCGCTAAGACACCGTGAGCGTGACAATCATCTCCTTCCCATTTGGTCTTTTCCTGTTGGGACAAGTCTGCCAGAGGGGCATCCTTCTCCAAGTGGTCTTCTAGTGACTGTAAGGTAAACTGCAGATGCACATGCCATTCAGCAAAGCTGTGTCTTGTGAGAGAAACTAGAGGACATTTTCTGTCCCAAGTCTCAGCCATAATTCTTCTTTTCTCTGTCTGTCTCCCTCTCTAAAGCTCTGTGTTCTACAAGCAGGCTGCTGGAAGCAGCATTCTTTGCCTATTGTTTTGCAAAGAATCAAGCCTGTCAGCCAGCATCTCGTCTATAGCTGCTGAGGGAGGCAGATTCAATACTTAGGTGCCACAGACTTTTCCAATGGTACATGTACTAAATAAGCTGGTTTACCTGGTTAATGCTGGGCCCATAACCTATTGAGGTTAACTGATGTGGTTAGTCCAGTTCCCACTAGTTAGCAGAGTGCTTAAGTAAAGCTACAAACACAGCAGCATTACTTTAATGGATTACTCAGTTTGCAAAGCTACACAGAATCACATTGCAAGTTTAGAAGAGAAATACTTCTCTCTTTATTTGAGAAGTACACTTTTAGATAGGAAAGAGTAGAGACAGGATAGAGTACTAATTTGCTAGCTAAGGATAGAAGCAGATGGTGAGAGGGCCATCTGCCTCATTGTGCCAAGAGAGGAAAGCATGTTGCCCCTCTTCGTGTATGTAGGAAGACAGTTTGTCATCATCTGAGACAGTGAATGGAAGGAAGGAAATTCTCCCTGAGAACACAATCTAAATATCAACGGGGGCAGTGGCAGAAGAGTAAACACAGGAAGAAAGGTCAGTGTGCCTATTTAGCTATCTAGTCTCTTCCCACAAAGTTTGGAGGCTGAGGCAGGGACATAGCACCTGGAACTTTCATGTTGGAAAACTCTGTGGGGAGAAGGGTCAAGCCCCCTTTCCCTACACACTATGATTCTAGTCTATATTGGGCTCACCCACACCTATGAATTACGTTCCAAGCATACAACTCCTGGCACATATCTGATCCAAACAACAGGAGCAGACACAAGGACTTTATAACATGTGAATCAGTGCAATATTATAAGCAACATCCATGTGTGTGCTTGCTTCCTATCTGCTCAACCTGCAATTATATGGATTTACAATTACTAAAGAAACCAGAAGTCTTTAATATTTTCTCTTCATTTGGGAAGAGAGAATATAAAATACTACAGCTGGCTGCAGAAACCATTTCTATTCTTCACAACACAAAGGGCTAGAAACAGAAATTGTTCTGCAAAAATGTTCATAACCCTGAAATACAAGCTCTAATTCCATGAAGAAAACCATTTAGAGATTAGTTGAAATGCTATTATATTTCAGTTGGTTATTTTTACAAATATTTTACATGAAGTGGTGACTGATTTTAAAAGTAATTCATGCACAGTTGAAAGGAGAATTCTAAACCAACATGAATTTGGCATACTGAAATCACACCAATAAAAAACTGATAAGTAATATTACCAGCAAGTTTTAATCTTTCATGTTAGCAAAACACTATTATCCAAGATATTTCCATCACAAATTGGCCAGAAATGCTTCTGTGATATTTACTTCACTGAATTTAGAGACAGTTTGATTTGAGGAAATGTCACCACCATCATCAAATAGAAGGACATATCAAAAATTCAAGGACAGGATTTATATCACCCCTCCCTTCCCTGAATGGTCCAGATCTGAAGCAAGGCCCTGTAAGTTAGAAAGATCCAGCCATGATTTCCTGGCAGCTTGCTTGACCTAGCATTATAATCTGTTGTCGTTGGTCATTCAAAGTAGATGGGCATTCAAAAGAGATGCAAAAGTCTAAATTATTTATTCTATTATTACTCCTTACCTTACCATCTCCTTCAGCATTTCCTTGCTTAAAGCAATGAATAGTTACTTCCAATATTTCTTGACTGAATACATAGACCTGACTAAAGTAAATGTAACTAGTGTGGATGTGGAATGGACTTCATGGACCATCTACTCTGAAATTAATATCTCATTACACCAAGCCCCCTCTCAAATCCTTACTCTGTTGCTTTCATTTCAGCCATGTCTGTCTTTCTCAATGCATTACCAACAAGACACCAGACCTAAAGTTTTATTTAGAACTATGGCCTGTGTTCAGGGTGCCGGGCCAGGGCTGGGGATCCCAGTGATCAGGGGACTAGGGAGGTATGGTGGTGGGAGGAGGTCTTGGAATGGAAGGAGACAGAGATACAGATATGCTCGGTCCCCTTCCAACCTCCATCCCATTCCAAGACACTTAAGTGAGAGGGCTAGGAAAAACACACCCACCCTCATCACTGCTGTTGTTCAATGCCAGGTGTATCAATAATAAGACTGTGACACTGCACAATTATATAACTGGGCAAGCTGTTGACCTGGCATGTGTGACTGAGACCTGGACTCAGGAGGGCGAGACAGTCACCCTAAAAGAACTAGCCCCTCTAGGTTTCTTGGTCTTTCATCAGTCATGAACTGTGAGGCGGAGAGAGGAGTGGCAAGACTCATCTGGGAGGATTTCACATTTAGGGCACCCCCCATTCTAACAATCACTGGCATTGGTTATTTTGGCCTCGTCTGGGGCACTGAAAAGGATTTGGCTGTCTGCTTGGAGTACCATTCACCTAGCACAACAGCAGACAGCCTACCAAGCCTGTTGGAGTGGGTAGCAGGCTGGGCCTTTGGCATTTCCAAGACTGATAGTTCTTGGGGACTTCAATGTCCTTGCTGACACTGAGGACTCCATGTGGGCTTCGGACCTGGTGTCATCAATGGTGGCACTAGGACTCTCCCTGATTGTATCAGGTCCCACACATCAGGCAGGCCACATGCTAGATTTGATTTTTGGCATGGGGATAAATATGGATCTGGTAGATAAGGATAGAATGCCATGCTCAGATCACTTTGCCCTTAAGGCCCAGCTGGATATCCCACCCACCCCCTGTCTAGGTGACAAGCAGATTTATGCTTGCCCACTGAGATTTATGGATCCAACTGGATTCCAGAATGCTCTGCAGGATCTAATGCCCTCCAGTGACTCATTAGATGTGCCATCAGAGGGCTGGAACTTCCATCTCTTTGAAGCTGTCAATCAGATCCCCCCAATGCCCTCTCCACTCCCATGCTACCTTGTCCACCTAGTATACAATGAAACTCAAGGGGATGAAACGGGAGCTGAAGTCATGGCAGCGAAGTCATGACGAAAAGGCAAGGACATCTTATAGGATGTTTATGAAAACATATGAGATGGCAGTGAAGGCTACAAAGAAGGAGTTTTTCACAGCCACCATCGTGTCTGCAAGCTCACACTCAGTGCAATTGTTTAAGGTAACTGGAATGCTAACTTCTCTAACTGAGAAGAATCAAAATGTTAGGAAATTGGCCCTTAGCTCTGAGGTTTTTGCAAGCTGTGTCCTTCGTGGCATTGTTAATCTGTCCCTGCCTTCAGGAGTCTACCCAGAGGGGCTGAAGAAGGCTGTGGTCGTTCCACTCTTGAAAAAGTCAACCCTGGATCCTGCTGATGCAGTCAATTACCGCCCAGTCTCGAATCTCTCATTTCTGGGTAAGGTAATTGAAAGAGCAGTTGCCAAGCAGCTCCAGAGTTTCTTGGATGAAATATCAGCAATGGACCTATTCCAGTCCAGTTTCTCCCCTGGCCATGGGACAGAGATGGCATTGGTTGCCCTCACAGACTATCTTCGTAGGCAGCTGGATCAAGGCGGGTCAGCACTGCTGATACTGTTAGATCTTACAGCAGCATTTGACCTCGTCAATGTGCTGGCTCTGGCCGGTCACCCTGAATACAATATATTTAAGCTAGATGTAAAGTCCAAACCAAGCCAAGAAACAGTGCCAGGGGTTGGAATGCTGAGAGATGGATCAGAGTTCTCAGGAGCGATGAGCAGAGGCTGGCAGCTGGAACAAGGTCCAAGATTGCATGGTTGCAGCTGCACCAAGGCAGTTGAGCATGGCTACTTACCTGGGAGGCAACCTGCAAAGACTCATAGCCCCTCATGTTGCCTTTGCAACAGCTGAAGTCTGGCACTCCTCCTTCTCTCCTTCACATCCAGACACTGGCATGCCCTGCATCTGGGAATTCAGGTGAGCTAGGTGGGGACTCTGGCCTTGAGGTGTCTCCAACTGGGGGTGCTGGGCCAGGCTCTGGACCAGGCTCTTCCTCCAACTGCATCTCAGGCTCTTTGCCTTGCTGCATCTCCTGCACAGATGCTGGAACCTCTTCTCTGTCAGGTGCTGGTAAAGTTTCCTCTTCTGGGCTGACTCTGGAGGAGGCTGGGTTGCTCTGTGCCTCTTCCTCGTCTGAGGAATAGTCAGCTTCGGCTGAGTCAGGACCCATGATAGTCGATCATGATCTCTTGATCCACCACCTTGCCGACACAGAAGTCTGCAGGACAGTATTGAAGTGGTTGATCTTGTTTCTCCAAGGTCGGGGACAGAGAGTGGTGCTGGGGGAAGATGTCAACTAGTCACCCACTAATATGTGGAATGCCTCAGGGGGCAATTCTCTTCCCAATACTGTTTAATATCTACATGTGTCCGTTCGCTCAGCTGGTTCGGAGTTTTAGGCTTGGGTGTCACCAATATGCTGATGATACCCAGCTATATCACCTGATGGGTGGCTGCCCAGAATCCGCCCTGAAAAATCTGACTGAGAGTTTGGAGGCTGTGGTGGGATGGTTAAAGCAAAGCCGTTTGAAGCTGAATCCAACTAAGATGGAGGTTCTGTGGCTGGCGGGGGGGGGATCGGGATTGGGGAGCCAACTCCCAGCCCTTGATGGGGTACCTCTGATACCAGCACCCACTCTTAGGTGTCTGGGGGTGATCTTGGACCCCGTTCTACCTATGGAGGCCCAGATCACCAATGCTGTCGGGCGGGCATTTTTCCATTTGCACCAAGTCAGACAACTGGTCCCCTATCTGTCTCACCCTGACCTTGCCACAGTAATCCATGCAATGGTCACCTCCAAACTAGACTACTGTAACTCACTTTACATAGGGCTACCCTTGAAATTTACCCAGAAGCTCCAACTGGTACAAAGTACGGTGATGCAGGTCCTTATGGGGATCCTACGGAGGGCACACATACATCCAGTGCTATGTGAACTGCATTGGTTGCCAGTGGAGCACCAGATTTAAGCTTTTGGTGCTTACCTTTAACACCCTTTAAAGTCAGTGACCTATGTTTCTTCTGGAACGCCTCTCCCAGTATGTCCCCTAAAGGACATTTAAGATCAGCTGATAAGAATCTTCAGGTGGTCCCCAGCTGGCCTCAACCAGGGCCCAGACTTTTTCTGCCCTGGCCCCAGCCTAGTGGAATTCTCTGCCGAGCAACATCCATGCCCTGCCTGACTTGTTAAGGTTTTGCAGGGCACGTAAGGCAGAGATGTTCCACCAGGCCTTTGGTTGAGGCCAGCGATGTTTTTTCCCATCTGCCTAGCACCCTTCCCTCCATAACTGAATGCTAGCATTGCCATCTGTCTTTAAAATGTTTCTGAAATGTTTTAACATTTTGAAGGTGTTCTATATTGCATTTTCTGATTTTAATTGATTTTATGATGTAATGAACTAAATTGTTGTAAACTGCCTTGAACCCCGCACAAGTGGGGAAGGGCAGTCAAGAAATTGAAATAAATAAATAAATAACTAGCAATCATGTTTGGAACCACAAATCAATTTGTTCTGCACAAACCTCCAGTTGCCTCTCTGAGAAGAATTCAGCAAGTATAAAATGAATTTCTAATTACTGGCCACTTGCTCGGTAGTGCCCCGGTCTTAATAATCCTTGATCAACAAACATAATACAATTTTTGTTTGCTTCTTGCTGGGATTACAGCTCAGAAAGCAATCATCACCCATTATACCTTTCCACAGCCACTCTCTCAGTCTGTATAGATCTTTACTGACTACTTTTTCAACATACTGTTCCATTAAGACAGAGCCAAGTCTTGAGTCTATCCCTTTGTGGGGAGTATTCCTGAATTGCTGATATTAGTGGCTTTTCCTGTGTAAGCAAAGCTTTCATCTTTTCTTGATCATTTCTAACTCATCTACCAATGATATGAAGAAGTAGAGAAACTGGGCAGAGTGGACACCCTTTAACTGCAGGTTGGGGATGGATGATACGAGAGCTTTCATTCTGACTATGATAGCACTGGATTTGCTTAAGGACAGAAGTGATTCATTACTCAGGATTGATTCAAGCTAAATCCTTGCATATCTGCTGGCTAGATCTGTTTCAGTAAGTAGTTTTTTTACTGAAATAATGAATTGGAAGATGAAATCTTATGCTGGCTTGATGTGAACAACAACTGATGCAGTGTTTATTTGGCATGTGTTTTCATTCTTACCCAGTCACATTTCTTAGAATGTAATATCATGTTCATTATGTCTCTTAGTTGTGCAATCAGAGAGGGAGAGAGACAGACTACTACCCACAGCATATCTAAAGCATAGATAAGCATAACGTACTTGCAAGCTCCTATCTTTTCAATTTTATTTATTTAAAAAATTATAGCCCACTTTTTTTCTCCCCAAAGGCATGCAAAGCGGCTCTGAATAACAATTTAGAACATTCAACTATAGTGTCAAGAAATATAGGTGAGAACAAAAAGAGCCAGAGCTAATAGACTGATGTCAATCATATTACCCAGTTTCAAATATCCTCATAAATATCCAGTTTCAAATATCTTCATGAACTATTCAGCCTTGTGAAGCTTTATAAAATGCAAAAGTATGGATGTCTTCCTGATAATCACAGGGAGGCCATTCTGCAGCATAGGAGTTGCCACTGTAAATGCTCAAGACTAGGCAGTGGCAATTTTCATATGTCTGCCTGAAGAAATGAAGAGAAGCTGATTAGACATTGTTCCCCGAATATGAGAATTCCAGGTCATGAAGGGCTTCAACAGTGAAAAATAGCAACTTGTGTTGAACACTGAAACAAATAGGCAGCCCATGCAACAGCTGTGCAATAGCCGCTAGTTCCAGAAAGCTGTTTGGGCCAACTGAATTCTTCATGTTACTATAGTCACAGAGACATTTGAGGGTGGGCAGTGCAATCCATGCAGCTGACTAGCATTGGGTGTGTTCAGACGGATCTTTTGATCTGCCATAGGAACGACTCCCTTGTGGATCAAAAATGCATGACCAGACATAAACATCTGGGAAATATTCCGGTCCCATAGGCATCCTGTTCTGCTGCGCCTCCAATCCTGATTTAAAAAGTAGCAGTTTCAATGTAGGGTTTTCGCTTACCCGCGCAACAACTGCAGACTTTCTTCCGTCTGGTCACTCCATTAGCGCGCGATGCTCCCGTCGGCTCGGTCTGACGTCAGACCGAGCCGACGGGGGCACGATTTTTAAAAAATTGAAACCCCATGTGCGCTTTAACGAGGAAATGCATTCAGCGATAAGCGCTACGAGGAATGTAATATTCATGCTTATTTCTTTTAGGGACAAGATGTTACCGCGATGGGAGATGGAGGGGGGAAGGACTGTTCTAACTTGCAAAATAGTCCCTCCATTGATCATGATGGCAATGGCAAGGGGGAGGACCGGGACTTTGCTGAAAACCCTCCGCGATCACCTCAGTTCTCCAAGGAGGCGCAGCCTTGCCTATGCGAATGTACAAAACTTTTTTAAAAAAATCCTCGGTGGATGCCGTGTAGACAAATCACGGCGGGAACAACGCGCGGTGAGGCTATTTCATGGGGGGCGTCTGGTCGTGCTAGGCTGGATTAAAAAAATCGGGATAAAATTTTAGGAGGGCTCATGGCGCGATTGACTGGCCGTCTGAACGCAGCCATTGTCTCCATCTTATCTGGATTTTAAAGATGGAGTGCCAAACAAGTGGGATTTGCCCAAAATTAAAACTACACCACAATTCTGGGATGGTCTATGAATTCGAGAGGAGTACTATAGCCATGTTACCATATTTTATTCATAAAACTTTCATGACACTTTTCAGTTCAGAAGATAATGCAAACAAAAATTTAAACATATTTTCAATCAATTAAACATTGCTTCAGCTATAATGAAAAAATATAGGAGTTTATATCTGCTCTTAGCATTTCCCTAGTGCTTTAGAATGTTGAAGCCTTTCTCATTCATAGCACCGATAACCCTTACAACATACTATAAGATAGGCCAGTATTATTCCCTCTTTATTGCAGGATGGGCCCATGGGGAAGGCTGAGAGAATGGTGGTTTTATTAAGGACACCAAGGTAGTTCGTGGCTTCATCACAGCTCTTTTTCAAGAAAAACTTTTAAGCTGCCTCATCATAACAAGAGGTGACAATGCTGACATCTCTCAGTGGATGCTGACATGACAAATGGACATGAGTGAACATTGTGCGAGTTCTGTGCAGCAAATGTACAGGAAAAATTCAAATAGCTGTCAATTGGTTAAATAATTTTAAATTGGTTCAAGGTAGATAATTAATTGCTTAAATGTAAGTAGCTTTGTGTAATACCAGAACCCTCACAAATATAAGTGTTTTTAACAAAAAAAGCTACTCCTTATCAGAGACTGACCCAGTACCTTTTCTGCTTTTGAATCTCTCTGAAGAATGGATATAGAAGGATCTAGAGCAGAAAAACTGTTTCAGGAAGTGCTTCCTATCCTGTCCATAGTAACCAAACCTATAACCAAATCTGACAAGAAATACTTCCAGATAAAAAATTTCCATGTTCACTAAAGGGTTAAATAAAGAGGAGCTGAGGTGGATCAAGTGGTTAAGATTCTGAACTGCAGGCTGTGGAAGGTCAGTAGTTCAGCAGTTCAAGACCCGGGTGCCGCATGACAGAGTGAGCTCCCGTCTCTAGTTCCAGCTCCTGCCAAGCTAGCAGTTTGAAAGCAAGAAATTGCAAGTAGATAAATAGGTACCACTTCAGTGGGAAGGTAACAGCATTCCGTGCACCTTGGTGTTTAGTCATGCTGGCCACATGACCACAGAAATGTCTTCAGACAGCACTGGCTCTTTGGCTTTGAAACAGAGATGAGCACCACAACCCTAGAGTCAGATTCGACTGGCTTTCGAGCAAGGGAACCTTTACCTTTACCTTAAAGAGTAATTACTTTTGGTAAGTGTTCTGTCTTTCATGGATCTGATCAGTCAATTCAAATCTAAGAGCTTGTTTACATGATTGTTTACTACCTTAATGTGCTTAATTTGATTTAAAGTCTTGTTAAGAAGCTGAAACAAGTCAAAAGTAAGGGGGGGGAGGGGGAACAGTGCCTAAAATTAAACTAATTACCTTTTTTTCCTGTGAATCAGTTCTTATGTGACAAAATGCCTATCCAGGAATCATTCCCACATGAGGAATAAGACCCAATCCATCTTAAACCATTACATCTAACACACACCTATTTATTTTTGTAAAATCATTTTAAGAATGACTCCACTAGCTATGCAAACTACACAGGAAACAGGTGGGTAGACTTTCACAAAAAGTGGGTTCTGCCTTAAAAGTAACTCAAGAAAACTCTGTAGATGGTCTACAGCCTATTATCTGGTCAAGAGATCCTGGATCTGTGAGAAAGGCAAATTGCCTTACCAAGAAAACTGCAGTCAGACCATCCGATGAAGCAGAAAAACTTTATTTAATGTTCTTGCAAGAGCGGGTGTCTAGTAGGCACCCCCTTGTGTCAAAAAGCAAGCATTTTATCCCTGTCCTCGGCCGCAAAAGTCCATCCCTTTTTTCGCTATTGGTCAGCTACTCCAAGGTTTACAGCTAATCAGAGATGCCTAAAGAAGTCACCTGAATCCCCATCCCTGTTGACAACCACCCACTGACCCAATTCAGGAGACTACCACCCTTATTTGCAACCTTCCTTTTAAGGTAAAAGCAAAATTAGCACACACCAATACATTCCAGTTAGCTTCAGTTGTTCACCTCAAACTTTGCACTAGGCAGGTTGAGCAAAACCACAATTTCTAGTTTCGGCTAGAAATTTCCTGTCCTAAAGGTTAAGCTGTAAGGAAGGCCCCTACTGTTAGACTATTTCTTAGCAACATAAACCACAGTCTAGTTTCAGAAAAGCTAGATTTCCTGTTCAAACTGTCTTTTTCTATGCAAGCTGAGCCATATGCAAGTAGGGCAGAAAGAATGATTCCTATATCTTAGCTTAAAAAGAGTATTTCTACTGTCTAGATTATCTATGTCTGTTATGCAAAAACAACAGCCTATTCCATGCTTCTTTCAGATCCTCTCTAGCCTCTTAAATGCTAGGATAAAGAAAGGCTGCAATCATGCGCACCTTTAGATCTGACATAGGTGCAAATGCCTGATGGATCTAAAGAGCACGATCAGACAGCAACATCTGGGTAGCGTCCTGCAGTTGTCAGCAACCTGTGCTGCTCCGTTGCAGAAGTGGAGTTAAAAGACACCAGGGAAAGTCCAGCTCTAACAGGTTCCAGAGGACCATGGATGGACTTTCCCCTGTCTGATCACACAAGCACACTCTCATGCCTTTGGGATGGTCTGATCATGCCATCCTGACTCAGTGCCATTTTTTCCCCCTCTTCACATCATTGCATACTCCACAGGGGGCCCTCGGTGCGGAGGTGCGATTCCTCATTTATGCGCATGGGAAACAAACAGCTCAAAAAAAACCCCAACTCACCCACAGTTGCATCTGATCAGACAATGACGAGCTGAGCACACAGCTACAAAGGGAGGTGTGATCTTGCAACTGTGTGTCAAATTCCTCTGGAGGAAATAGTCTTACTTCCCCTCCACTTCAACTGGCACATGCGACTGCAGCCAAAGCCTTCCTCCGCTGCTGCAGTAAATACATAAGCAATTCCTGTATACTGAGTCAAGACCACTGGTTTATCTAACTCAATACCATCTGCTAGTACTGTGTATTCTTTATTTATTAATGAAAAGAAAAAGTCCTAGGTATTATTGTTGTTGCTTTCAGGTAAACAAATATTAGAATCCCTGCTCTTCCTCTACAGCCCAGCAGGACTGTAAAATTACTGTCATTCTTCCTTCCTTTCTCTACCCCTCCTATCTAATGGTGCATGATTCCTTGAATATCCTACTGAACCATGTGACAGATACACCAACATTCTGCTTTTCTTTGCCCTTTGTACTGCAACTGTTCTCTTTTTAGCAACAGCATCTTCTCCTTCCACTTTTTTCTATTATATCACACATATTTCTATGGCCCACTGTGAAAATGATGTAGCAATAAGAATATAAGAGAACATAAGAGAAATCAATGTTGGATCAGGCCAATGGCCCATCCAGTCCAACACTCTGTCACACAGTGGCCAAAAATTCCAGGTGCCATTAGGTGGTCCACCAGGACACTAGAAGTCCTCCCACTGTTGTCCCCTCCCAAGCACCAAGAATACAGAGCATCACTTGCCCCAGACTGAGAGTTCCTGTCTATACCTTGTGACTAATAGCCACTGATGGACCTTATCTAATTCCCTCACAATACAAGAACTCATAGGCACTCAATGAAATTGCTGAGCCATCGGGTTAGAACAGGTAAAAGGAAATACTTCTTCACCCAAAAAGTAATTAACAGATGGAATTCACTGCAAGGAGATCAAATCAGTCAATCCTAAAAGAAATCAACCCTAACTGTTCCCTGGAAGGTCAGATACTGAAGCTGAAGCTCAAATACTTTGGCCACCAAATGAGAAGGGATCATTCACTGGAGAAGACCCTGATGCTGGGAAAGACTGAAGGTAAAAGAAGAAGGGGATGGCAAAGAATGAGATGGTTAGACAGTGTTATCGATGCAATGATGCAACGAACATGCAGTTGAGCAAACTCCGGAGGATGATGGAGGACAGGAGGGCCTGTTGTGATGTGGTCCATGGGGTCGTGAAGAGTCACTCGATTGTGCGATTGAACAACAACAACATAGATTTGGCCTGGGGCAAGTGATGCTCTGTATTCTTGGTGCTGGGAGGGGCAACAGTGTTCTTAAGAAATTGCAGGTAAATAAACAGGTACTGCTTCGATGGAAAGGTAACAGTGTTCCCTGCTCCTCGGCATTCAGTCATGCCAGCCACATGACCACAGAGAAGTCTTTGGACAGCACTGGCTCTTCAGCTTGGAAATAGAGATAAGCACCGCCCCCTAGAGTCAGATTCAACTGGCTTTCGAGCAAGGCAGGGCCGGTGCCAGGGTTTTTTGCACACTAGGTGAGGCTACCTTCTGGCGCTGCCGTGCCCCCCCCCCCATGAGTCCAGCAATCTTCAAATATAAATGCATTTTAGGAAGAATGAAAAACACAAACTTTGAAATTGCTATATTTTTTTTAATTGTGAAAATAAGTAACTTGGCTCTTCTGAAGTGGATTCTGAACTTCTGTGGATATGGCCCTCATCTATTTATTGAATATATTTAATAGTAAACATCTAGAGCACAATACGAGTCAGATTAAGAATCCACAGCATAATATAAAAAATATTGACTTTAGGCTAGTCACAGTCTCTCAGCCTAACTGCCTCACAGGGTTGCTGTTGTGAAGATAAATAGAGGAAGGGAGAATGATATTATAAGCCATTTTGGGTCCTCATTTGGGAGAAAAGTAGGGCATAAGAATCTAAATAAATAAATTTATACAACAAGTCACAGCCACCTGTCTTATATCTTGCTGATCTATGCTCTCTGCTTCTCAAGCAGAAAATAGCAACATTTATGCTTTCAACAGGGGACAAAGCTGTTATCACTGAACTGAACTCAGAAGGAACTATCAGAACTCCAGCGCCAACCTCCTTTCCCTGAACTGGCTGGACAGCCTTGGATCCACTGGGAGCACAGCCCCCCCCCCACGTAGCAGACTTATGAGCAGCCCCACTGAGATGCAATAGAGGGCGTTGCAGACAGCAGCCGGGCTGGAGCTCTTGGTAAAGAGGCCAGGAGGACACACTTCCCCATCCTCCACAGCACTGTCCTCCCCAAGCCCCCCCTCACCAACAGCCTTGCTCAGGGCCAAGCGCCATCTGGGCGGGCCTCAATCCATAGTCCACCAAAGGCAGCCATTGGGCTGGGGGGGCTAGGGGGTGAGAGTGGAATCCTGCCCAGGACTTCATCAAGACTCTTGCAGGGCTGGGAGGGGAGGGTGTACTGCAGTGCAGAAAGAGAGGAGGACCCCTCAGTGCCCTCCTGGACTTGGGGCTGTGCCAGCTCAGAGGGGTCAGGGGGTGGGGCTGCAGGACAGGTGCTTTTGCCCCGAGGTTGGGGGGACGAGACCAGGGGAAAGCACTATCAGACGGGAGGGGCAGCTGCACCCTCTGTCCCTCCTTACGAGTTGCCAACAACCACCAGGAGTCCTAACATATGGAACTGGGCAGGTGCAGCTTTTCCCAGCATGAAGGTCGGGAGGAGCCTCGGCCAAAGGAGCAAGGCAGTCCCCCAGGCAGTTGGCCGCCCCACTGGGTACCCAGGAGGGCAACCCTCCCCCCTACCCCCCACCACAGCCACAGGGCCAGGCGGGCTGCACCATTGCCAGAGGCCCCCCACTTGGCCTTACACCAGTGCACCCTGCTGCTCTCCCTCTGTCGCACCTGGTTCCAGGGCTCAGCACAGCAGGCAAGCCAGGAGGCCTCTCTTCAGTGTGCCACATGCCTCATTTGCTCCGGGCTGGTGAGTGGGCAGCAGCAGCAGCAGCCCAAGATCCAGAAGGGACAGTGTGGGAGGCAAGAAAGGTGCCTGCTGCCCTGATCTCCCTCCAGGCACAGCCCAGCCCAAGGAAGGCAGAGGAGCCCTTGGAGCACAGGAGGCCATCCACCAGTAGCAGCCTTTCTTTTTGCAGCCCCCGATGCAGCCTCTTGGGGCTGGTATGGTGCCAACCCTGCCTAGCACTCACAGCAAGCTACGGCGGGGAAGGCGAGAGCCGAATAGGCCGCCGGTGCCAATGCTGCTCTCCCCCCCCGAAGGAAATCTGAGTGACTCTGCAAAGCACCGGGCTGCGTGCATGCCCATCAAGGCCAGCCTTCCAACTGCTGCAGAGGCCCCGTGGCTGGGAGGTGGGGTCTGGGCTGGGCTGCCTCCCCCGGGAAGGGTGCCGATGATGACAGCAGCCTGCAAAGCCACAGCACTTTGGGACCATTCCAAGTGGCACTCACTGCCGAGGAAGGCACAGGGCGGCAGGCTGCCTCCAGGGCCAGTGTGCATCCATATCAGCAGGCCAGCGCTCCCTGACACTGGCACACTAGGTGGTTGCCTAACTTGCCTCTATGGACGCACCGGCCCTGGAGCAAGGGAAACCTTTACCTTTACTTTATACTAACTGAAGCACTTAGTTAATAGCTTTTTCCCTTATGCTTTTTCTTCCCTAGAAGATCACAGAAGCCATACCTGCCATGACCTGCCCTTTTAGGGTACAATCCATTGGGACTTTCCCTGCATAGAATCCATCAAAACAAATGGAGCTAGCTCAAAAATATCTTCCTGGTAAATCCCCTTAATGCATTCAGTCCTGCTTCCTAAAACTTCCCTTCCTAATCTTGCTTGAGAAGTTTGCACCAGCCCAGGGACTTTTCTTAGCCTGGAGCAAAAGTCTTTTCTATCCCTTCATCTCTGCTCTTTCACTTCTCCCTTACAAAGTCTTGCCAAATCTCCAGCTGCAGCCCAGTCTTTGGCTATGTGCACCTCATTAAGCAATTAATCAGCCTAGCTGGCCTAGCCTGGGCTCTGTTAACCCTTCAGCTCCATGTGATTGATTCTTCAAGTCAAAAGTACTCTGTAACAATGAGAAAATTGACTCTTAATGCCTGTTGTCAGGATCATTGTGTCTTTCAAAGTATTCTTCAAAAGACAGAAGCTTCAGATAATTAATCCTGCGGTTCACAGACCAATCAGCTGCTGGAAAATTGGGCATGTTTGGGTCATAGTCCGAAGTCAGATTATGTAGTCAAATACTAAGCACCATTTTGTACAGCACACACAAAAGACAGAATGTTTCTACATGTACACACAAAATGGAATGTAATAAAATGCAGCCGAATGATGCAGTGGCTAGGAGTGTCAGACTAGGAACTGAAAGGCCCGGGTTCATATTCCCGCTCTGCCATGGAAACTTGCTGGGTAACCTTGGGCCACTCACACTGTCAGTCTACCCTACTTCACATAGTGGTTGTGAGGATACAATGAAGACCCATTAGGGTTGCCAACATTAGGTAAGGCCTGAAGATCTCCCAGGATTACAACTGGTCTCCAGACTACACAGTTTATTTTCCCTAGAGAAAATGGCTGCCTTGCAGAGTGGACTCTACAAAATTAAAGCCCACTGAGGTCCTTCCCCTCTCAAAATTCTGCCCTCCTTAGGTTCCACCCTAAATCTCCAGGAATTTACCAACCTGGAGTTGGCAACTTTAGCCCCCATTGAGGAAAACAGCGGAGTACAACTGAAGTATGCAAATAAACAATAAATAGGTTTCAGTGTCAGGTTCGCCATTTGTTGCCTTGCAAGTAGTAAAATAAGTAGGTTAATAAACCAATAGCTTTCATTGTGTCTACAGCATGAGTCCATATAGAATGGAGCAGCAGAGCATTTCTGTTCTGGTGTATTTGCAGCCCCATTTTATAGCTTTATATATAACCCCCATACTTTTAGCCCACCTTTCCACTAAAAAGAACCTTCTTGCTAGAAGTCATGTGACTCTAGAACACCATATCAAGGGAATTTCATGTGGCATCATCCCTACTAGCATCCAGCCATGTGATGCACCTCTTACCAAGGGGAGGGGGACAGACTTTGTAGCAATCATAGATATTACATAACCTGTGATCTTTATGGCCTATTGTGCTAGGCAACTAATCAGAGTGGTTTTTAATGTGATAATGGTTTGTATTACAGTTGCAAAACTATGGTTTAATTGTCATTTTATATAGTAGTTTTACCTTTGTGTTTTTTGTATCAATTGTAACCCATTCTGAGGATCATTTTAGCATTGAAGTAAAAGATGCAGATGTTCTTAAATCAAAGACAAGGATTGCACCAAATAAATATGAGTAGGGGATGAAATCCATAACTTGGCCACCACCACAAGAAAGCCCGTTCACCAGTAGCCACCTTACTAACCACTGAATGGGCCTGGTAGGATTCCAGAAGAAGACCTCTGATAAGAACCATAATTGGCAGGCAAATTCATATAGGAGCAGATGATCCTTTAGGTATGTTGGTCTCCTGAAATCCAGAATTTATGCACATTTATTCAGAAGAAATGTTGCAGAGACCAGTGATACTTAAACCCAAATGCACATATGATGGCACTCTTTATTTCCCTTCATTGGTATGTTGGTATATTTATTGTATATATGTATTAAAGTATTAAATTAAATTAAATTTATATAATGGAACACTCTGCTCCTCCACTAATATCTTTGTGATTTAGCTTGGTCCTATTGTGTCCTATTTTTTCAGTTTCCAGTTTTTGTATGTTAGCTGACATTGTTGGTTGTTGGAGTTGTCTCCTTGCAAATCCTGAGAATGGATGCCTGAGAAAGTATTCTAACCAGAGAACCCGCAGCCAAAGGGGTATATTACATGATGTCAGAAGTTGGCTGGTATCTCCTTTGAGACTCCAGCATTGAATAGGAAGGTTCTAGATTGCATCCCTCATCAAGCATCCCACCTTTTCACCCATAGAAGGAGGGAGGCCTGGGTTCGGTTGATTTCCACTCATACAGGTATTTAGTGGGAGCAGCATTTAGTGCTTATTAGCACAGCGCTCCCCCTCAGCTGTGCTCTGAGAAGCAGGAGGAGACAGAGCTGCTAGAGGGGTGAGCATTTTTTAGTTGCTTTCAGCTGAGAAGATTTAGCTGAGGGTATTGTGTAGGAGGACTGTGTTTGGGAGCATGTGAGTGAGTTTTAAGTCATTGCAGAGTCCTGGCTGCTTGAGAAAGAGTGATTGTTTGACTGTAACTGGATTGCCTGGGTGTAATTTGAATAGCTGCTGGCCCTGCACTCTGCTGGGTGAGGCTTCTATTTAAGGCTGCACCTCGCCAGAGGCATGAGCCTCTGGCACAAGCCAAAGGGTGACAGCCAAAGGGCTCTTAGCCTATGGACTCTTAGACTAGGAGCTCTGTAAAAAGTACAGGAAGGGCCAAAAAACCAAGGCCCTAATCTCCTTGTGTTCCCAGTAAGGTAAGTAGACTTCTACAAGGAAAACCACATAAATACAAAGGGTTTTAAAATGAGGATTATATATAATTATTTTTTAAAAAGCAATTATGAATGCAGAATGCAGGCAGGGGGTTGAGGCCTATCCAGTGTTTTGCATGGAGTGTTACATGTATGACTATCTGTCCACTGGACGGAAGTCTTGGGTGTGTACTCGGTGCAAGGAGCTCCTGGCTCTTAGGGAATGAGTTTGCTCCCTTGAGGCTAAGGTGACTGACCTGGAGAAGCAGAGACAGTCAGTTAGGCACATGGAGAAGACTCCTGGGGACTTGTTAGATATGCCTCACTCTGAAAATGGCAGTCCTGCTGCTGTCAGAGAGCAGGAAGGTTGAGAGGAAACAGGGCATCGTGCTGAAGCTAGGGGGACTCTGCCCTCAGAAGGGACCTCTTCTTCAGCTGGTGAATGGGTATCCTTTTGTACCAAAATGGTGACTTGATCCTTAGGCAGGTAGACAGCTGGGTGGCAAACCCACGTACTGACCATATGGTGACTTGCCTGCCTAGTGCGAAGGTAGCAGACATTACACATATTCTAGACAGTACTGGGGAGGATCCAGGGGTTGTGGTACATGTTGGCACCAACAATGTGGGGAAATGCAGTCATGAGGTCCTAGAGGAAAAATTTAGGCTGCTGGCAGGAAATTCAAGGCCAGGACCTCCAAGGTAGTCTTTGCAGAAGTGCTACCTGTTCCACATGCCAGAGAGACAGGCAGGCACAGATCAGGAGTCTCGATGCATCGATGAGACGATGGTGTAGGGGGGAAGGGTTCAAGTTTGTTAGGCTCTGGGATGCTTTTTGGAACAAGAGGGAGCTGTACAAAAGAGACAGTCTCCACTTGTCCCGAGAAGGAACCAGGCTGCTGGCACTTAAAATCAAAAAGGTTGAAGAGCAGTTTTTAAATTGAATATTGGGGGAAAGCCAACAGGAGATGAAAAGTCTCTGGTATGGGATGGCTCGTCTCAAAAAGGAAGGGGTAGCTGTTAATTTTCTACAGAAAAATTGATTATAATTGTCCACTGAGACTGTGGCTAATGACATGGACTGCCTGGCAAGGTCTCAAGGCAGCAGGAGGAAGGTTGTGGGCCTAATATGCATGGGAAATTATAGATGTTCATATACAAATGCTAGAAGTCTCCATGGTAAAATCGGGGTGTTGGAATGTTTGGTGTTTGGAGAAGAAATAGACATTGTGGGTTTTTCAGAAACTTGGTGGGATGAGGAAAATCAGTGGGATATGGTGATTCCTGGTTATAAATTATATCAGAAGGAGGGAGGGAGGGTTGGAGGTGGGGTGGCTCTGTATGTCCAGTATACAGTCCAGTAGGATTGAGAGGGTAAGAAAATTGGATTCGCTTCTGGAAATGCTATGGGTTGACCAGGCGGTAAAAGGAGTACTGAAGGATGATATGGAAATGGCTGAGAAGCTGAATGCATTTTTTGCCTCTATCTTCACTGTGGAAGATGAGAAGTGCTTGCCCACTCCAGAATGACTGATTTCAGGAAGGGCGTTGAAAGACCTGAGTCAGATTGAGGTGACAAGAGAGGAAGTCCTATGACTGATAGACAACTTAAAACCTGATAAATCACCAGGCCCGGATCCAAGAGTTCTGAAAGAACTCAAATGTGAACTTGTGGATCTCCTGACAAAAATATCTAATTTTTCATTAAAATCTGCCTCCATTCCTGAGGACTGGAAGGTAGCTAATGTCACTCCCATCTTTAAAAAGAGTTCCAGAGGAGATCCAGGAAATTACAAGCCAGTCAGTCTGATGTCAATACCAGGTAAATTGGTGGAAACTTATGTTAAGGAAAGAATTAGTAGGCACATTGATGAACAAAAACTATTGAGGCAGACTCAGCATGGGTTCTGTAAAGGAAGATCTTGTCTCACTAACCTGTTAGTGTTCTTTGAGAGAGTGAACAAACATGTAGACAAGGGGGACCCTATTGATGTTGTTTACCTTGACTTTCAGAAAGCTTTTGATAAAGTTCCTCATCAAAGGCTCCTAAGTGGAGTTTCTGGTCTTGGCAATCGCCATGGCAGACATCTCCTCCTGGGGCTCCAGGAGAAGCCTGCCAGCGCCTGCGGCTGGGTGGGGGCACAATCATCCATGCCACCCCAGAAGTCCTTGGGTTGGACTCCTAGCCATAGGGCTCTAGAGAACCCCCCCGGCATCACAAGTCGGAGAAGGGGGGCTCCTTCAAGCCCTGACGGGCCCACTGCAGAGCATCCTGAATGGGAACAAGATCAGCACACTGGTGCAAGCATATGGTGATCAAGAGATTATGAACACAGAGAGACAAATGCTAAAAATGTGAGTCGGAATATAAGAAAGAATCACCCGCAAACATTGTGCCCCCCCTAAAAGGAAATGAGGGGAGGGGGGAACCTCCTCCTGCTAAGGGGGGCAGTAGTAAAAAGCAATTGATTGGAAATAAAGAGACTGAGAACTTACCGTTTTGATTAAGAGCTTCCAGAGGCTTTGACAAACTTTTACGAAAAGTAAACAATCCTCAAACATGGCGCCACCGAAAGACTCTAAGGACAAACTAATGAAAGTTAAGCCTCCTTCAGGAAGTTCAGCCCTTCAAGTTCTGTGCCTAGACAGGACTCAGCTGCGGAGCTCCAAAGGTTGCTGCCAGAGGCGCTTCGTCCTCTGCTGGAGAAAATTACAGCTATTGATAGTAAGCCAGACTCACAACAAGCACAAACAGTGTTAAACACACAGAAAATTGAAAAGGCGGAGCAGGAGCTTAAAGAGATTGGTTCCAACTCAAAATAGATGAATAAAAAACTGCAGGCACTTGAAAAGAAGTGCCAAATCGAAGAGTCTCGTGTTTTACAGCTGCAAATGGAAAGGGTGAGCTGTGTATTGAGACTTCAAGGGATCAAAGAGGAGAGAGGGAAGAATCTGAGACAGATTGTGAGTGATCTGTTGGTTCCCTTGGCAGAGACGACGTCAGATCAACTTCAAAGCAAAATAGATATGGTCTTTAGATCATATTCTGAATTTATCAGAAAGAATAATCTGCTAGGGGAAATTACAGTAAGATTCTCCCAAAGAAAAGTGAGAGATCAACTATTGAAAGTGACCAACGGAGTTGCCTTGAAGTTGAAAGACAAGGAGATTATACAGAGCTACACAAAACCACCTGAGGCTAAGAGGAATTGAGGAGGCAGAAGACCAAGATATACGCGCGTTGGTAATAACAACATTGACGGCATATATTGGTGAGGATCAAGGAGATCTAGACTCAGATTTTGACTTAATTTACAGAGTAAACTCAACGAATGCTCAGAGGAAAAAATTACCCAGAGATGTCATTGTGCAGTTTGTGACAAGAAAAATGAAAGAGGATATTTTCAAGAAGCAATTCACACAACCGTTGGAAATTGACGGCAAAAAGATAATAATATTAAGAGAAATCCCAAGGGTGATGTTGCAAGACAGAAAGAAATACAAAAAATTGGTTGACAAATTAAAGGCAATGGGAATTAGATTCAGATGGGAAATACCTCAAGGATTGTCATTTACATACAACTCAGTGAGATTTACGATCAAATCAGAAGGAGACCTGTATAGGTTTAAAGAAAATAATTTTGAAGAGTTTTTGGATATATAAATCAAGACACCATGGATTACAAATTGCTATCTTGGAACGTAAACGGACTTAATTCACCTAACAAAAGAAAATTAGTAAATCATTGGCTGGAAAAACAAAAGAGCAATATAATTTGTTTGCAGGAAACTCATATCAGAAAACAGGGCCATAAATATGTGATAAATAAGAAATTGGGAGAAGAATTTTTTTCACTTGCGACTAAAAAGAATAAAGGAACAGTGATCTACATCAAAAAAGAATTGGAACCCAAGCAAATTTTTGTGGACAATGATGGGAGGTATATTGGAGTAGAAATAATGATACACAGGAAAAAGACTTTGATTGTAAATTTGTATGCACCCAATGGAGCTAAAGAAATTTTTTTCAAAGATTTGACAAATGAGATGGAACAATTAACTTATGATCAGGTTATCTTCGCAGGAGATTTTAATGGTACAGTGAACAACTTACTGGACAGACGTTCAAAAAAAGTTGGAGATGTGGCGGGGAAATTACCAAAAATTTTCTTTAAACTGATGAAACAAGAGAAACTGGAAGATGTTTGGAGAAAATGGAATCCCAAAGCAAAAGACTATACTTTTTACTCCAATAGACATGACTCTTTCTCCAGGATTGATATGATTTGGATGTCGGAGGAGTTGGCATTGAAGACTCAAAAGATTGAAATCTTAACAAAAAATAATTCTGATCACAGCCCCTTACTTTGGATGTCGAGAGGAAAAGCCTAAACAATTATACTGGAAAATTAATGAGGACTTATTAGACAGAAAAACAGTTAATGAGACATTGCGTAGGGAAACACAGAATTTTTTTGAAACAAATTTGAACAAAGGTACGGAATTACAAATCGTGTGGGACGCATATAAAGCGGTCATAAGGGGACTGCTTAGTTCATTAAACACTAAAGATAGAAAGCAAAGACTGCAACAACAAAATGATTTACAGGAAAAGATCCGACAGAAAGAAAAAGAGTTAAAGAAAAAGCCAGGGAAGAAAAAGATTATAAGGGAAATTCACATGTTACAAGACCAGTTAAATGTATTGTCAAATCGAGAATTGTATTGGAATTTAAAGAAGTTACAACAGAAATCGTTTGAGGGTGCTAATAAACCTGGAAAGTTCTTAGCATGGCAATTGAAAAATAGACGTGAAAGAAATTTTATAAACAAAATAATAGAAGATGGAAAGGATATTGTGGACTTGAAAGGCCTAAAGAGAGTCTTTTTCCATTTCTACGCCAAACTGTTTCAAAAGAAATGTATTGATTCACAGAAACTTAAGAAATATTTGGAGAATATTGAAGTACCAACATTGGGACAACAAATGAAAGAAGTGCTTAATGGTCCAATTAAAAATGAAGAAATTGTTAGTGTGATAGAAGAAGCAAAATTGGGGAAAGCTCCAGGTCCAGATGGATTTACTGCAAAATTTTACAAAAAATTAAAGGATGAGCTAACCCCAATTTTTGTACTTTTGTCAAATGAAATAAGAGAGACAAAACGGATTCCAGAGTCATGGAAAGAAGCAAATATTTCGCTTATACCCAAAGAAGGTTTAGACCTAACTAATGTGAAGAACTAGAGACCAATATCCCTCCTGAATAATGATTACAAATTGTTTGCTAAAGTAATTTCTGAAAGGTTGAAAAATTATTTGAAAGATGTTATAACAGAAGAACAAGCTGGTTTTCTACCGAATAGGCAAATCAGAGACAATTTAAGAGTGGTGATAGATGCAATTGAATATTGTGATAAACATCCTGAAAAAGAAGTTGGATTCCTCTTTTTGGATGCAGAAAAAGCTTTTGATAATTTGAACTGGAAATAGTTCAATCTTTTTTAAACATGATTACTGCAATTTATTCGGACCAAAAAGCGGCATTGAACGTAAATAAAGAAAAAACGGAATACTTTAAAGTGCGAAAAGGGACGAGACAAGGCTGCCCCTTATCACCACTATTGTTTATTTGGATATTGGAAGTATTATTGGGGAAAATAAAAGAAGACAAGAATATTAAAGGACTGACAACAAGAGGCTTTACATATAAATATAGAGCTTTTGCGGATGATGTAATGTTTATGATTCAAGACCCAATAGAGAATATACCACGACTGATGAAAAAATTAAAGATTTTGGAGACTTGGCCGGTTTTTATGTTAACAAAAGTAAAACAAAGGTGATGTGTAAAAATATGACGAAACAGAAGCAAATGGAACTTCAGGAGAAAATCCAGTGTGAAGTGGTTACAAAGACAAAGTATTTAGGGATTGAATTGACTATGAAAAATATAGATCTATTCAAAAATAATTATGAAAAAAATTGGTATAAGATTCAACAAGATATGAAAAAATGGGATACTCTGAATTTATCACTAATGGGAAGGATTGCAACAGTCAAAATGAATATTTTGCCTCGGTTAATGTTTTTGTTTCAGACTATCCCAATACTACGACAAAGTAAGATACTGGATGGATGGCAGAAAGAAATATCAAAATTTGTGTGGGCAGGAAGGAAACCAAGAATTAAAATGAAAATTTTATGTGATGCTAAGGAAAGAGGAGGACTTCAACTACCAAATCTTAGACTTTATTACGATGCTATCTGCTTAACGTGGATAGAACAATGGATCAACCTTGAAAATATGAAGTTGTTGGCGTTAGAAGATCATGATAACAAGTTTGGATGGCATGCGTATTTATGGTATGAAAAATCAAAAATCGACAAATTTTTTAAACACCACTTTATTAGGCGATCACTGTTCGAGACCTGGATGAGATACAAAAAATTCTTTTATGAAGAACGACCACTTTGGATAGTGCCGGCAGAAGTGATCAAACCATATTCGAGACATGAAGGATTAGATTGGTTACCGTATAGAAATCTTTTAAAATCTGATGGGAAAAGTTTTGTTATGAGAGACAGAGATGATGTGGAATTTGATTATGATTGGTTGAATTATAGACAGATCTATGATTTGTTTAAAACTGATAAGAGAAAATATGGCTTTAGGGCAAAGAATAATGAAATTGAGACTATATGGATGGAAAAGGGGGGAAAAATGATCTCAAAAATATATAAGGTTTTACTGAAGTGGTATACAGAAGATGAAATTGTAAAAGAACAAATGATAAAATGGGCGGTAAATGTAAATAGTGAAATAACTATGGCATCATGGGAATGTTTGTGGAAAAAGTCAATGAAAATTTCAACTTGTGTTAATGTTAAAGAGAATTGTTATAAAATGATGTATAGATGGCATATGACTCCAAAGAAAATTGCTAATATAAATGAGAGTATGTCTAGCAAATGTTGGAAATGTAGAAAGAAAGAGGGCTCATTTTACCATATGTGGTGGACTTGTGATAAAGCCATGAGTTATTGGTCAGAGATTCATAATGAAATACAGAAGATTCTGAAATGTACTTTTAAGAAAGATTCACAAATCTTGTTGTTAGGTCTTAAACTGGAAGAATTAAATGTAACCAAGAGAACATTGTTATGGTACTTGGTCACAACAGCTAGAATGACTTATGCACAATTCTGGAAACAAGAAAAGATTCCTGAAACATGGGAATGGATTAAGAAGATGCTTTTTATGGCTGAAATGGACAAAATGACAAGAAAGCTTAATAACGAAGAAGATGAAGCATTTTTTGAAGAATGGAAAGATTTTAAAGACTATCTTGAGAAAAATTGGGATGTTAAAAATAGATTGATTTGCTTTGACAGTTATTAAGGAGAAAATAAGAAAAAGAACGATAAGATTGCTAAAATGTTACCTAATTTGATAATGGAAATGACATATTTTGTGAATGGTAATTAGATAATAGAGTTTACAAGGGGGTAAGAGCATTGCGGGAAGCCTTGTACCGGGGGGAGTGGGGAGAAAAGAAAAAAGGTATGTGATATCTATAAGATGGAATTTTAACTATGTGAAACATATCCTATAATAAAATGTTTTTTTAAAAGAAAAAGAAAAAGAAAGACAAGGAGATTAAAGTATTGAAAGACGTTCCATTTGAGATAAGAAGGAAGAGAAAGAAATACAGAGACTTGGCATTATTTTTACAAAGTCACAAAGTGGCCTACAGATGGTTGGAACCTGCGGGACTGATCTTTATATATGCAAATGGCAAAGAAAGGATAGACTCTGTTGAAAAGGCTTCTGAATTTTTGAGTCAGCATGGTTGACCACCAGGAAAGGGAGAAGGAACCCCCGATGGCACCAAGGAGAGCGAAGAAGAAGAAGAGACTGGATTTTCTGATGAGGACTCGGACTCTAAGTTAGGGGCAGCAGCCCCCAAAACAGGCTATCAGTTGAGAGGGAAAAGAGGGGAAAAGTAGAATGTCAATGTTCTCTGGAGTACTTAAAATTATTTCATTCTAGGGCACAGCTCTTTATGAAACTGTAATTGCTGGTGAAATATCAGAATGTTTTATTAGCTAGATGATCATTTTTGGCAAAAGTCAATGTGTATTCAAGAAGCAGAGTTTATATTTGAAAAGCTATGTATGATCACTGATTCTTGGGTTTTTGGAGGGTTTTCTTTTCTTTCACCTGTAGAGTGTGAAAGTTTCTTTCACCTATCCCTATTTTTCTGTGTATTGTAGACTCTTTTTTCTTTTCTGTATGTAGATTTAGAAAAAGCAATAAAAAATCCCCTTCGGGGGGCCAAAAAAAAAAAGGGCTCCTAAGTAAGCTCATTATTCATGGGATAAAAGGACAAGTCCTTTTGTGAATCAAAAACTGGCTAATTAATAGGAAACAGAGAGTGAGTATGAATGGGCAATTTTCTCAGTGGAGGGTGATAAGCAGTGGGGTACCACAGGGATCAGTACTCAGTCTGATGCTTTTAAACTTGGTTATTAATGATTTGGAATTGGGAGTAAGCAGTGAAGTGGCTAAATTTGTGGGTGACACGAAGTTGTTCAGGGTGGTGAAAAGCAGGTAGGATTGTGAGGCACTCCAAAGGGATCTGTCGAGGATGGGTGAGTGGGCATCAATGTGGCAAATGGGGTTCAACGTGGCCAAGTGCAAAGTGATGTACATCGGGGCCAAAAATCCTAACTATAAATACACATTGATGGGATCCAAACTGGCAGAGACTGACCAAGAGAGAGATTTTGGAGTTCTAGTAGATAACTCACTGAAAATGTCAAGACAGTGTGCAACTGCAATAAAAAAGTCCAATGCTATTCTTGGGATTATTAGGAAGGGAACTGAAAACAAATCAGCCAGTATCATAATGCCCCTGTATGAATCGATGGTGCGACCTCATTTGGAATACTGTGTACAATTCCGGTCACCGCACCTCAAAAAAGATATTATAGCATTGGAAAAAGTGCAGAAAAGAGCAACTAGAATGATAAAAGGGTTAGAGCACTTTCCCTATGAAGAAAGGTTAAAACACTTGGGGCTCTTTAGCTTGGAGAAATGACGACTGAGGGGTGACATGATCTTCCCACCCCCACCTCAAGATTTCTGGCCACTTTACCCTGTTCAATCTTGATGTTTGGGTTCTCCCATTTTGTATTCTGCGGCAGCTTTGCGCAGGGTTGGGTGTGGTCCTTAAATTGCATTTGAGAGGACAGGTGGCACCATTTTGTTTGTACCATTTTAGATGGGCCAAGATGGTGTATGATAAAGGAAAGGGCCCCAGCAAGGATGGGAAAACCACCTCCAAAGCTCCACCCAAAAGTGTGCCTGAGGCTCACTCTTCCTCAGATGAGGAGGAGATTGAACAAGAGTGTCGGTTATTTTGTAGTGCTTGGAGGCATTGGTGAATTCACGGGGGGTTTCAGTTGCACAGGGGAGGGTAGAAATTCCTCAGTCAGTGTTGACAATCTCAGTCCCTCCAATTTTAACCAGTCGGTGTTGGCCCATCTTTTAGCTTTAGAAGGGTCCTCCATCTCAACTCCTTCCACGGGGAGCGATGAAGCAGGACTCACCCAGGTAACTGAGGCACCTGAAGGGGCATTGGGCCAAGGGTCTACAACCAAGGCTGCACCTGTTGGCATGGCTGTTGTGGCCATGGAGGGGACAGGTAAGTCAGAAGCTTCTTCTGGGGGAATGGTTTGTCCTTGGGGCCTGGTGGGGAACGGCGGTGTGGCTGCACCTAATGCCTCTTCAAGTGGTGGTTTGGGGGTGCTGCCAGTAGTGTCAGGTCAATGGGGAACAATGCCTGTCCCTTTCATGGGAACATGGTCTATGATGAGGGGAGGAGTGCCCTTGGGGCAGGTGTCTTCCTGGGGTAATTGGTGGAGGCCCCCTCGGTTCCATCCATTTTAGTGCTATGGCCTGGGGAGATGTAGGTATGCTGCTGGAGGATCATTTGACCTTGGTAACAAGGGAAAGATTCTGAAAGGGATTTTGTGGACGTTTTCACACTATTATTCAGAGAAATTGTAAAGAAAGATAAGGAGGATCTCGCTGAGTGGGACAAGGAGTGTCTGAAATGATAACATATGGACCGTTTACGGACTAATTGATTACCTGGCTTTTTGATCTATGCAGGAGTCGGGGCACAGACTCACCCTGTGAGGGCTGCTCCCTATTTCCATTATATAGACATCATTTATGGGGCTCATACTGAATTTTCAGGAGGTGCATGGTTACAGTACTATGAAGAATTTCAGATGAGGGCTGCAGTTAACCCTGCTCTGCCATGGGACCAGGTGCATCAACACCTCTGGCTCCAACTGATGGCCCCGGCCAAACCTTCTTTGGGAGATTGCTCTGACAGTGGTCACATTATGCAAAAGGCTGCTGGTGTGACCACATCTCACCCCTGGGGGGGGGGGTTTCAGGGCATTCAACCTTGTTTGCTTGCTGGGAGTTTGCCTCACAAGGAGCTTGCTCACACAAGCCCTGTCGGTTCAGGCATGCAACTGCGTGCCTTCAGATCTTGCTCCAGAGCAAAGCAGAAAGGTATGGGCAAGCGACCAGGAGGTAGTGGTACCTCCCCTCAAGGTGTTCAAAAAGGGTCCCAGCCCTATGAACCTGACTCAACAATAAAAAGTGGCTGGCCTTCTATCCTAATACTGTAGATAGTTCATATTTGTTATATGATTCCTTATACAGGTATATGGGAGGCCTTCATGGCTAGGAACCTGAAGTCAGTTGTTGGGCTGGAATAGGTAGTTAGGGAAAAGATAGCCAAGGAATGGGCCCCTTTTTGTCTCCCCCTGTTCCAGCATTGAGGGTCTCTCCCCTGGGGGTGGTTCCCAAGAAAGTTGAGAGTGAGTATCGTCTGATACATAACCTGTCCTTTCCTAGGGGCAGTTCAGTCAATGATGCTATTCCAGAACACCTCTGTACAATTTGTTATACTTCTTTTGATCAGGGTATTAGGGTAGTCCAGAGATGTGGCCCGGCAGCTGAGATGGTGAAGTGTGACGTTAAGTCAGCTTTTTGCTTGTTACCAGTGCACCCTGATGATTTTGAACTTTTGGGATTTGCCTTTGAGGGCCGGTATTACATGGAGAGGGCCCTCCCCTGGGATGCTCTGTTTCTTGTTCTCCATTTGAGCGTTTTAGTTCTTTTTTAGAGTGGGCACTGAGAGTGAAGACAGGGATGAAGGATACTGTTCACTGTTTGCATGATTTTCTCTTTGTGGGACAGGAAGAGTCTGAACAGTGCCAACATCTATTCCAGTCTTTCATTGAATTGGACAGCGAGCTGGGTGTTCTCCTAGCTCACAAGAAAA
This sequence comes from Gekko gecko, assembly GCA_029375565.1. NCBI lineage: Eukaryota > Metazoa > Chordata > Lepidosauria > Squamata > Gekkonidae > Gekko > Gekko gecko. The sequence goes on from JAPDNY010000001.1 coordinate 276,245,748, forward strand.
CTGAGGGCTGCTGCCCACTTTGACTTTCTTAGGGATAGAGTCGGACACCGTTAACCAGTCTTCATGGTTACCAGAGGCTAAGTTGTCTCAGTTACAGTCCCAGGTGGCCCTCTTTTTGTCTAAAAAGAAGGCTACCCTCCTGGAGCTTCAGCAACTGGTGGGGCATCTGATTTTGCTTGCCAGGTGGTTGCCCCTGGGAGAGCATTTTTGCACCACCTTTGTGGTGCTATGGCCAGGCTTTGGAGCCCATATCACAGGGTGAGAATCAATAGGAGAATGGAGGAGGACCTTCAGGTCTGGGATACATTCTTGCATATGTTTAATGGGGGTTATTTTTGGAGGGATGACTTGCACTTGCAGGAGGGACTCCAGGTGACCTCTGATGCCTCCAGATCAATGGGCTTTGGGGTGTACTTTAGGGGCCACTGGTGTGCAGCAGAATGGCCTGAGGCCTGGGTTATGGGCAGATTTTGTTGGGACTTGACCTTCCTTGAATTCTTCCCTATATTGGTTGCCCTTTGGATTTGGGAGGAACAGCTGTCCAATAGTACAGTACATTTCTGGTGTGACAATTTGGCAGTGTTTCAAGTCATCAGCTCTTTGACATTCAACCCTCCAAGAGTTATGAGCCTTGTGCATCCCTTTACACTTCAGTGTTTGCAGCTGAATGTTCTTTTCTTCACCAAGCATGTCCCTGGGGTGAATAACTGGGTGGTGGACACTCTGTCTCGCAAACAGATGGAGAGGTTTCATCGTCTGGCCCTGGAGGCCGACTTGCAGCCAACGAGGATGCCCCCGAAACTGTGGCAGCTTGGTGGGTCAGTACATGAAGGGCAATTGACTTAGCACTTGCACCAAGCATGCTGAAAGCTTATGGCCACACAGTTCGTCAGTTTATGGCTTTTAGAGGGCAGGTAGGGCTTCAGGATGTCTGGCCGATACTGGTGGACTGTCTGCTGCAATATTGTGTCATGTTGAAAGGTAAGAGTTTAGCCATTAAATCTATCAGATCACAGTTGATGGGTTTGGCCTTCCACAGCAAGGCTCATGGCTTCCTTGAGTTTACTGCTGACTTTAGGTTACGGAAGATGCTGGAGGTCTGGGTACGGGAGGCTGGGACTTAAAGCAACTCATTTCCCCTACAGTGCTTAAGAGGCTATTTGGTGCATGGGCACAGGTTTGTAGCTCTGGTTTTGAGATTGTACTATCCCATGCTGCCTCGCTGACTGCATTTTTGGGTGCTTTACAGGTCAGTGAGTTGGTACAGCAATCTTGGTCAGATCCCCTGAAGAGGGCTCTGCAGGTAAATGATATTTGTTTAAGGGCGACAGGGTTGTGATCACCGTACGATGGTTCAAAACGGATCAGAAGGGAAAAGGGAATGAGATATCACTTGGTGTTTGTGCCAATAGGGACTTCTGTCCAGTCTGGGCTTTGCACCAATATGTTTGCCAGCATGGCCAAGACAATGGCCCTCTATTCCTTCATGCAGTTAAATCCCCACTGACTAAGTACCAGTTCTGGACAGTGACGTTAAGGGCCTTGACAAAGTTAGGTTTATCAGGTGTGAGATTTGGCATGCATTCATTCAGAATTGGAGCTGTGTCCACAGCTGCAGCCATGGGCTATTCTGGCATAGCCATACAGAAAGTGGGGTGGTGGCATTCAGCAGCTTACAAAACCTATGTTCGGCCTTTGATGTCACTGTAAGTTTTTGTTCCTTCTAATGTTTCCTCTTGTTGTTTGATTTTAGGTGCGCTGGCTTCTGTGTGGAGGCTCTGGATTCTGATTGCTGGACACTGTATGGTTTTCTGGGCAGCCCATCAGGCAGAGAGTTCTGGAATGGGCTTGCAGCTGGGTCTGAGTGACTGCACCATTGTCAAATGGCTGGGCAGTTGGGGCCTTCGTTGAACTGAGTGAAGTGGCCCTCCTCCCCACATCCTGGTCATCCACCTGGGTGGCAATGACCTGGGGATGATGAAGGGAAAGGCTCTGATACTGCAGGCACAGGTGGACATGTGGGACATTGGGGTATGTTGGCCCAATGTCAGGCTGGTATGGTCAGGCATTTTGCCCTGGCGGGTGTGGAAGTAGCCTTGCAATCCACACACCATTGAGTGAGCATGAAAGAAGGCTAACGGGGAATTGGGAAATGCTATGAGGGTGGGTTTGGGTTTGTCATCCCACACCCGGACATTGTAAAGGAATGAGTCCATCTCTATCAACAGGATGGCGTTCACCTGTCTGAAACTGGGAATCACATTTTCTTTGAGGATTTGAGGCAAGGGCTGTGCTAGATTGTTGGCCAGTGTGTGGGGTCAAGGGCCTAAGTAGAGGCTTGACCCTTGTTGGTGGCAGGAATCTGGCCTTGTTTTGTTCATTGGGGGAACACCAACCACATACCCCTCCTTAAATGGGGGGTTGGCGCACTTAGCACAAACCATACCTTGGCATGGACCACAGATGTGGACTGCTAGTGGCCTTTGATACACCCTGGAGTGAATATCTCCTCTTGCTCCATGGCTAGAGGTGGCTGGCTCACTTTGGGGTTGTTAGCATGTCTGCCGCCTGGCAACGGCTGTGTTAAGGTTGGCTTCTGCCAAGGGCTCAGTGGTTCACCCCGTTTAAAGTCAGGAAAGAGATCAGGGGATCCTTTTAACTGACGTGAGTTGTGGCTCTTTCCAGTTACAGTTGATTCAAGTTAATCTGAAAAGTAAATAAAGCTGCCCTTTAGTTTATACCAAATACCTGTGTTGGTCTCTTTCTTCTGACTATGTGTACAGTACCACCGTAACAGATGGCAACTGAAGGTTGCATACAGATCGAGGGTCTCCTTTGCTCTCATGGAAGGAAGGAGGCCAGTGTTTGGGTGATCCCACCCATATGGTTATTTGGCAGAGGCAGAGTTTAGTGCTTATTAGCACAGTGCTCCCCCTCACTGGGGCAGTCTTTTTGCAATTGGCTTGCCCTCCTTCCCTTGACAACATGGGCTTCTGCTGGTCACCATTGTGGGGCCAGGTAGGAATTTTTTGCCTCTTTCAACTTGGCCTGGAAAGGGTTGTGGCTAAGTCCGGGCTTTGCATCAAGGTGGCCAAGATGAAAGTATTGTTCACTTGCCATGGCATTTTTAAAGAGCTCACTTGTGACCATGTTCCAATTGTGAATTCAGTGATGGAACAATTTGCATCCGAATGGAGTATCTCTATCAGTCACTCCAGTACTGGCTATCCCCAGTGCAATGGTCAGGCTGAACGTATAGTTCAAACCATCAAACACATGTTCAAAAAAGCTTTCCTAAATGCTTCAGATCCTCATTTGGCCTTACTCAACTTAAGGCACAATCTTGTTTCAGGTCTAGAATATGCCCCTGCACAGCTCCTTATGGGAAGGCTTTTACACAGCATTCTACCAGCTACATTGGCAGCTTTATCACCCAGAGTGCCATCCACAGTTCCACAGAAGTCGAAGGCCCTTCAGTGCCGACAAAAGGCTTGCTACGTCAAACTGGCCACGTCCCTTCCACCCCTGCAAGAGAAGGAGAGGGTGTGGATGCGGGCCTGTACAGGATGGGTACCAGCATCAGTTACAGGAAAGAGGATTGAACCATGTTCCTATACTGTTGAAACCCCAAATGGAAATGTGTATGGGAGGAATAGGAGACATTTGAGAAAAGATTGTTCCTCTGCACCCCAAGAATCTGCTGCTGTCCCTGATCATATGATTTCAGATCAGGTCTTGGCTGATGTTTTAGACCTGCTTGGAGAAGAGCTTCATGGCACTCCAGATGTGCTCCCAGTGCCTGATGATTCCCCGACAGCTGAAGGTGTATGAACAAAGAGTGGGAGAGTGGTCAGGTTGCCTGCTAAATTAAGGACTATGTGATGGGTTAGTGGTAAAGGCGAACCCCAACAGTGAGTCAACTGCTAGCAACATTTTGTAGTACTTGGGTTGTACCAACCACACCAAAGTAAAGGGGGAATGTGGTATATTTATTGTGTGTATATATATATATATGTATGTATATAATGGAACAGTCTGCTCCTCCACTAATATCAGTGTGATTTAGTTTGGAGCGATTGGGTGGAGCTCTTGTTCCAGTTTCCAGTTTTTGTATGTTAGCTGACATTGTTAGTTGTTGGAGTTGTCTCCTTGCAAATAAACAGTTGATGTTTTGAGCCAACTTGTCTCTGCTGAATGGACTTGAGAATGGGTACCTCAGTGAGTACTCTAACCTGGGAACCTACAGCCAAAGGGGACATTACAGTTTCTCTATAATAATGCCTTTCCAACATGGATGCAGTTCTCCCTAATGGATTTACAGGTTGGATTTTTTTAAAAAAAATCTTAATTAACACTGAATTTGCACAACTGCATGTGTGATCCAACCAGCTCCAAAATACTTGATACCATGGCAAAAAAATAAAAAGACCACGCCCCATTCTAGTTAGGGATTTGAATTTGAGACTGGTTGGCAACTGTTGAGGGATATACTGTTTCATTCAGGCAAGGGACTACTGCCATATGTTATGACATAACTAGTTTACTAATCCCTAGAGGGGAACTCTTCCCAACTTCTTTTCTCCCAAGGCCAGAAGCAGATTCAGAGCAAAGAGGTAGGAAAGAGGAGAGTAGGAAAAAAGAGGTACGAACACCAAACCCGGTAAATAGCTATTGCTTAGAGTGACTCTGGGGAACACGAACATGATTAATGATGAGTGTCTGCTGGGGATTGTCTGTGTTGAGGGAAGATAATTGAGTCTCTATTTTGAGGTGATAGAATTACTGATTGGATTGCAAAATTAATTGGTGTTGTTTGAGGAGGAAGAATTGATTTGGAGAAACAGATAGAGGAGTACACAAAAGGAAGATTAGAGATATCTCTCCCCTACCATCTCAAAGATTGCTTCTTTCATGAACTACACACCAACCTTTTGTAGTTGCATGTAACTGCACATTGTGTGGGTCACACAAACTCAGAGTGGAAGCTCAAGTCCCACATGCCCTCATTTTGAAAACCTGAATCATATAAGGAAGGGGAAAATCTTATACCTGTGGCTTCCTAGCAGTCCTAAACTAAGGACTGAATGCGGATGGCTGAAGGTATAATTTGGGCCCAAGGACAGCACAAGATGCTAAAAGACAAGCACACATATATTAAAATCACTAACAAAATATTGCCTCAAAAACAGGGCCTTTGATCTTCATACAGGACTCCCATCTCCTTTGTAAATTTGGTGCCCTTATCTCTGAAATGTGATTAATTAATGGCTGCACAGGTTATTGTGAGGAAATAATACTGTCCCTTATATATTTCAACACCATAACCTTTATGCCACTATTTAATCAGTCAAGAGATGAGATGGGCTGTTTCAACCCAGTTTACAAGTATCCTTGTATTTGTTTCACTGGACAAGCAGATGTCCTTGTTAGAGTGCCGGAATAGGGCTTTCATCACCCATATGCCATCCCATAATTCCCTGCAGTTTCAAAGCAAGTGGCTTGTTTTTGACATCATCATATGGCTGCCAGTGGTTTTATAATAATGTCCAGTGATGTATTCTTTGAAGAAGTCATACATCTCCAACAATTTTGAATTTTTTAAAATCTGAATTTGTATTTGCGAACTTTTCAAATAAAGTATCCTACTAGGTTCATCTGTGCTCATGCATTACTTGATGCCCCCTCAAAACTGACAATTCCCACCCACCACGTACAGCAGGCCAAACATAAAATACTGCCACATGGCACTGCCCTGCAGGGTCTATTGTGAAACTGTGGGCAAAAAGATATGGATTGGCCATTGTAAACCTAACCTATGGTTGAAATTTTGTACTGCAGTCTCAGTGAATTGAAACTATACAAGTCCTACGTATAAGGGTGTGCAGTATGCTTGCCTTTGGCCTGCCTGAAGCATGTAAACTCTTGCCCTTGCCTTCCTCAAGAAACTGAGGCGTAGAAGAGAAAAAAATGGTCTCTATAGTGATGCTATATGAATTTTCCCTGTCTCTGTAGTTTTTACCGTAGAGATTTTGGGTATTTCCTGCAGTATCACCTTGAACTGATGTTCACCTTCCCCAGGCATCACCCTCAAAATCTCCCAGCATTTGCCAAGGAAGTAGCAACCCTAGTGTGCAATCATACTAACAAGAACATGAGAACAGAGACGAAATGTGGGCATGAAGGCATGCTTGCACAGACTGACAGATTTGCCACTTATAAGTACCACTGAGCAGTGTTCCCTCTAAGCTGAGTTAGTGTGAGCTAGCTCACAGTTTTTTAGCCTCCAGGTCACACATTTTTGTCTCTGCTCAGGAAGGATGGCTCTGGAGCACACTAATTTATGCAACAGCCAAATTGCTTGCTCACAACTTTAATGCCAGTAGCTCACAAAGTAGAATTTTTGCTCACAAGACTCCACAGCTTAGAGGGAACATTGCCTGTGAGTATACATGAAGGTAATGTCAAGTTACTGTGGTAAAATGCAAATTCTACTTCTGTCTGGAACATTACGCATTATGTGTATCTTTTATTCCACATTTCAAAATTTCAATTCATGGGGGGGGCACAAAATTTCACTAACTGAAGTGAAAGATTTGAATTTTAAAAAAGTAAGTATACACAGACACAACTATTGTCAAGAAACAGTTGAGAATCTGATGAGAAAATGGAAATTATTGCTAGAGAAACTGTCAATAGAAGCAATTTTGTCATGCTGGCTTATTTCATTCTTTCCTACAGGGAACACAGCCTGTGTAGACCACAATTTCTTCAGGCAACACATTGTTAAAATTTCTATATAGTAAGTCTCTGACTTTCCTCAGATGAACTCAGCAGCACCCTAACATTTTCCTACACATGGAAGTTAATTGTAAGTATCTTTAAACTTTGCCCTGCTACCAAGCCAACCTAGACTGAGTTTTTTCCCTTTTGTCTTAAAAGCACAAAGGTCCGCTGAGTTACGGAGCACTGAGAACATTTTTAGAGTGATTATAGTATCATTGTAGGGCTAACTGTTCCACAGTGAATGGGCCATGCCTTAACAGATTACATTAGTCCAAATGCTCCCAATATCCAAGCAACTGACCCCTGACGTTGGACAGGTTGATTTATTAGAAACCCAGAGCTCCAAACAACATGTATTGTGGGCTTAGGAACACCAGGTCATTTTTCAAATCTTTTGCACGTTACTGGCAGTCTCTTCTTCTCATGTACTCCATCACGCAGTTTCATTATAGAACATTAAATTAGCACACACTTCCTCTCTCATTCTTATTCTTTCAAAGCTGCATCCCATTCAAACAAAAAATGATGGAAGGAAAAATGCAAATGCTTGCATCTGCTGAAGAGAATCATCCAGATGGGCTTTAGTATGCTTTGCTATGGACATGTTCTGAATTCAGCCATATACCCTGTTGGCTGCAGAAACAGAGGGGAAAGCAAGAATATTTTTTTCCTCCTGAGATCTTTGCATTCACTATGAGGGAAGTCAGTCATGCAAACAGTACCCTCAGCACTAGTACCATATTGGATCCCTTAGCCTTATGGTTCAGCTAAGTGTCAGGATTAATCTCTCCTTATAATAATTATCTTTTGGTTTCGCAAGATTCCATGCACTCCCATTGGCTGTAAAATGCCCTCCCTCAGCCATTGGCCCATCAGCCGCCACTCAAGAGTACTCACATGCCATTGGCCGGGTGCTGGGTCTGCTCCTCTTCCCCACCCACTCCCCCTTTTGCATGTCAGATTTACTGGCAGACCAGCTCTCTCTCCTGAGGAAGACAGTTCTCTTGACTCCTGTGAGGGACTGTCCCCTCAGTGGCTGTTGGTTGGCAGCCAAGCTTGGTTCTGGGAGTAAAAAAACAAAGGACTTTCAGCATAACCCCCTCCCCCGCCCATAACCCCCTCCCCAACGGCCACTTTCCTGTCAGAATAAATGGAAAAAGGCTCTTTCTCCTGCTTAGCTTCAGCATGGCTGGCTGGCTAATGAGGTGGGCCAGCAATCATCAAACCATTTTCTTCAACTCCCCGCTTTGTGGCTGCCTTTCCCTTAGGGCTGCCAATCTCCAGGTGGGACCTGGAGATCTCCCACTGTTACAATTGATCTCCAGATGACAGAGATGAGTTCCCCAGGAGAAAATGGTTGCTGTGGAGGGTAGACTCTATGGCATTATACCCTGCTGAGTCCTTCCACACACACCCCAAATGCTGCCCTCCACAGGATCCACCCCCCCAAATCTCCAGGTATTTCCCTAATCAGAGTTGGCACCTGCACTTTCTCCTCTGTCAGTAAAAGGCCCTTTCCACACCTATGTTGGCCTTTGGGAGAAAACTCATTGAGCCCAGTCCTGATCGGGTTACCAACTCCAGGTGGGCAATTCCTGGAGATTTGAGGGATGGAGTCTGGAGAGGGTGAGGTTTGAGGAGGGTTGGCACCTCAGACAGGTACAATGCCATAGACTCCACCCTCCAATCCAGCCATTCCCTGATGGGGAACCATTGTTGCCAATCTCCAGGTGGGGGCTGGAGATCACTCAAAATTACAACTACTCTCTAGGAGGGAGGGAGGAGGAGATGGAAAACTAAAGGTAGGTTGATGGTTGGCTGGGAGGGAGATAGGGTTGTCAACTCCAGGTTGAGAAATTCCTGGAGATTTGAGAGGTCGAACCTGGAAAGGGTGAGTGTTGAGGAGGGGTGGGACCTCAGACAGGTACAATGCCATAGACTCCACCCTCCAAACCAGCCACTCCCTCCTGGGGAACCACTGTTACCAATCCTGGGGGTGGGCTGGAGATCACTCAAAATTACTACTGCTCTTCAGGTAGCAAAGATCAGTTCCTCTGGAGAAAATGGTGGATTCTGTCATTATACCCTGCTGAGATTGCCACAGCAAATTGTCACTGAGTGCCCAAAGCCAGGGCACTCTCCCAGAGCCTCTTTCTAGAGCCCGTTGTATTTATTTCCACAACGGGCCTTATTCCTAGTAAAATCATACTTCAGATGTATATCAAAAAGACTGATTTCAAAGGAATAGCTGTATTAAGTTTAGTCTGCTGCAGTCAAAACAGCCAATGGTCTAATTAATTTTTGTGATCCAGAGCCCACTATATCTTACATTATGAATGATACACCTGCTAGTCTTTTAGGTGCCACAAGACTCTTTATTACCATTTGGTTGGCTAGCATGGAAGCAGGACATTCTACCTGGTTGCTGACACAGTCGTAACTCTAACAACCTAGTTATTAAAGGGGGAGGGGAGAGAAAGAGCATTAGCTAAGGTTACCCAGTAAGTTTCATAGCCCAGCAAGGATTGGAACCCAGGCTTGTCCAGTCATAAATTAGACAATCTAGTCACTGTACCTCACAGCCTTGAGTATAAGCACCTGAAAACCACAGAGTCTGATTCCCACTATCCGGTAAGTGTATTATCCTATTCTGCATGCAGCACTACGCAGCGAGTGGCTTAGACTGGAGTACCTCTGCATAGCATTGCACTGTGTGCCACCCACAACAGTCTTTTAGACTCTTATTAAATTAACTGTAAAATCCACAAAACAGAAAATACTGGTAAAAGATACAGACTTCAATCAAATGTGATAAATTAACTTAAAACAATAGTGCTTATGATTGATAGAAGTTAAAAGGTTTCTTTCCTCTGGGAATAAGAAGCTTCATGACATAGTCAAAAGTGCAGGAATGTGGGAAGGTACAAAAATTATACCACATATTTGGTTGGAAGATTGGCTGAAGTTCCCCATTTCATTAATAGTAACAAGTATAAATAAGAACATTAGTATCGTGTATATGGAGAAGCTGAAGGTCATAAGGAACAAAGCAGGTCTCTGGGCTTCAATAACCATTCCAATACATACAAAATAAAAACCTCATCCCATTATTTAATTAATATTGCCATTACCAAAATCCAGAAAACTCTAAGCTTAGATGACGTTTTATTTTCTTCAGACTATGCGGCATATACCATTTCTGAACAAATATCTTTTTTATATATAGAATTTTATTGGTTTTATATACTACATCTTACATTCTAAAGGGTAGGGGTACAGGGAAAATCTATCTCTAACTTAAAACAAGAATATTTCGCAATGTAACAAATACATATATCACTCCTACATAAGTAGTAGTAAACATAGATTTATAAAAACAGTGAGCTCAATCCTCTATCTGTTATTGCTTAATTACGCTAAATTCAAGTGTTTTGAAATTCAGAATGAAATGTTTATTTTTTGCACTTTTTCTTCACTTTTGGTGATTTGGGTGCTGCTGCTCCTTTCTCCAACTCAGACATTGAGCTGCTGGAATCACTTGAAGAACATCCCGATTCTTCCTCACTGGGCTCCTCTCCTTCCTCTGTAATTAAATCCTCATCTGTATCTGTGCCCAATTGTTTTTTCAAAAAGTTTTTGGCTTTTTGAACTGAGTCAATTTTAATTTTCTTATCATTGTATTTGAACACAAGTCCTTTTGGGAAGCTCCATTTGTAGATTATTGCTTTGTCTTGTAGGAAGAGGACCAGGTCTTTGTATTGTTGTTGTCACTTACGGATCTCAAATGGAATGTCTTTCAAGATTTTAATTTCTTCTTCATTTACTTTTAGTGATTTCCCTGCTGTAGCTTTTAAAATATTGTCTCTCATTGTTGTCTTAAAGAATTTAACATAAATTTCTCCTGGTAGTTTATTTTTTCTTATGAAGTCAGGGTAAGTACGATAAGCCAAGTCCATATCACTTTGTAGATCCCCTTTTTTAAGGTCTGAAATTGAGGCTATCGCTCCACTTATCGTTGCTTTAATGTCTTCTCCCTTGTGTTCCAGAACTCCTTGAAAACGAAGAACATGCATGGCTTTGTCCAGCTGAAGTTGAAGTAATTAATTTTTATCCGTGTTTCTCTCTTTCTTAACTTCTTTTAGTTGTTGCTTAATATCGATAGGCCTTGTTTCAACTTTCTCCATTCTTTTATCAGTCTTATTAGCTCTCTTTTCCATATGAGAAAGTTGTTTTTGCATGGAATCCAGCTTGGTCTTTATAGTAGACATTTGATCCAGCAGAGGGCACAAAGCTGCCGCAAGCATATTTGGAAAGTCTGGAGCCATTTCCTGAGAGTGGGTGGGAGTCGTTGGTGTAGTACTTCCTGGCGGAAATTTCTTTTCCATCGCTGCCATTCTCCTTGCCCTCCCCGCCATTTGTTTACAGTGAAGAAAAGTTTTAGTTTTATAGTAAAGTCTATCTGAATTCCACATTCTTTGGCTTAAAATGAAGCTTGCAAGCTCAAATGAGGTCTCGTATGGTTAGTTTCATTTTATCTTTCTTTTTTGTGGTGCTGGAAAACCACTCCATTTCAGGGGGTGGATCGCCAACCCTTTCCCACCCGCTGCTCCTTCTAAAAACAATCTAGCAAACCGAGACTTCTTCGCTTATACAGAGGTTTGACTAACTCACTGTTTAGATGGGTTTACTCGTTGTGGAGATTAGTTTCACTTATTTTCTCATCCGCTCATCCAGAGGTTGGCTGTGGGTGCCATACTGGCTCCTCAGCGTCAGGACCTCTTGGGGACAGGCAAGCCTCGCTCCCTCAGCTGTCACCTTGGGAGAGGCTTATCCTGGCTCCCCAGGCTGAGAGTCTCCTACAGAGATTCCTGGAGATCTGGAATCAGCCAAGACCCCTCCTGACCACCACAGCTTGGCACGTCTCCATCAGAGAGCAGATGAGACACGTCCAAGAGCAAGCCGCCATAAACCGGAAAATCCCATTTCTGAACAAATATCAGCAGCAATCCCATTCATAAGTAAGTCTGTAGAGTTCTTCTGCATGTTTATGTTTCTAATGGAGGAAAACTAGGGGAGTTGTCAACATGTACTGTGGTTAGGTGGTTGGGTCTGTAGGGAATTCAACCTCAGAATAACTCCCAAACTTCCATGTAAAAGTTTAATCTAAAATAGTTTGTCCAGTTATAGGAAAGGGATTTGGATTTCCCCCACATTTTGGAAGTATTTAAGATAAACTGAGGACCTGTGGACAAACTAATAGAAAGTGGAAGATATTTTTGGATCATTTTATTTATGAACATTTTATTTTTGGTGTAATGATTAAGTGTGTGGACTCTAATCTGGGAGAACTGGGTTTGATTCTCCACTCCTCCACTTGCAGCTGCTGGATGACCTTGGGCAAGCTATAGTTCTGTCAGAGATGTTCTCTCAAGGACAGTTCTGGGAAGAGCTCTCTCAGCCCCACCTACCTCACAGGGTGTCTGTTGTAGGGAGGGGAAGGGAAAGGAGTTTGTAAGATGCTCTGAGACTCTGAGTGAAGGGCAGGGTATAAATCCAATCTCTTCTTCTTCTTCTTCTTCTTCTTCTTCTTCTTCTTCTTCTTTAAAATATTTCTATCACACCATTCCAAATAAGTGCAGGTGGTCCTACAAATGCTTTTAATGAACAGTAGGGTTGCTTATGCCCTGACCTGGATAGCTCATTCTCATGAGATCTCAGCCTGGTCAGCTCTGGTTACTATTTGGATGGGAGACCACCAAGGAAGTCCAGCATCACTACACAGAGGCAGCCCATGGCAAACCACCTCTAAATGTCTCTTGCCTTGTAAACCCTATGGGATTTCCATAAGTTGGCTGCAACTTGACAACATTAGAAAAAGGTTGCTTGTGATTTTTTAAATATAACTCAGCATGTCATTATTATATATGGTGTTTGTTAATATTACATGCAAATGAACACCCTACAGTTATGACTGAAAGTACTGAAGCTCAAGGAAACATCCACAAAAATTAAAAAGGAAAATTGCCACTGAACTTTGGATATGCATTAATCTGATGCTGTTCCTATGCTGTGCAGTGGATATGCATAGCCACCATATAAATTCTGCTCCGGCCAAGAACTAAGCATAGTCCCTAAGAGAACATAGGCATTGACCCATTGTTTTCCTTTGTGCATATCGGACAACATCAATTAGAGAATATGCCTGAATATGAATTTGAATCTTTCCAGGTTATGTTGCCATTTTACCACCCCAGTCTCAGCCCAGATTGATATTGAGCTCGATAGTGTCCATTTATTTTGATTTACAGAGAACGGGGTTGTTGTTTTTTCTTTAATTGTCTGTCATTTTAAATAGAAAAGATGTGACCTGACAAGATTTAATTCCACATTTAGCCATACTCACTGAAACCGTTTTCCATCATAACCTGAATTGTGTAATGGGTTTCATAATGGCATCATTTGAAGGTCCTTACAGACTTGCTATGAAGTACTTTCCCCCCATAATAACTTCACCTCTTTGGCGGCATTATAATGGTATCATCAAAGGGTCACAGAATAGTATGGAGTTCCTTTTGCTATTGCAATTGTATAAGGCACCATTACAGCCTTAAGTCTTCAGGCATTGTTATGAGGATCTGTGCTGGCAAACAACTGCTGCCATTCGCTTGACAGCCATTCGACTAAAGTAACAATATCACCCTAATAACATAATCAAGGGTTTGGCAAAGAGCAAGCTGCCCCTTGCCTGATTTTATCCTTGCATTTTACTCTGGTGTAAGAATATTGCAATGATTCTCTTTATGTTTATGAGGAGATGGAGAAAGGGACCGTCTTTCTCGATACCAATTCTAGCTACATAAATAAAAACAGAATTTAATTTTAGCCTTTTAAGAGATCTCTTTCCCATTTGTGATGACTGTACCAAGAGAACACTTTAAGTAATCAGGGTGTAAAAACTGTCTTCTAAACACATCTATGCAGAATTAAGTAACTTGGATTCTAACAACTCCAGTCATGAATTAGGGTTCTCCAAGCTCCGTGTTGTAGCCCAGTGCCTTCTCCCTAAGTTGTATGGCAAATATTTTGAACATGCAAATTCTTCTACTAGTTTCCCCACAGCTTTTTCTGTTTCTATGTTCTGTGTCAACCATGTTCTATGTCAACCATCTTGATAGAAAAGAAATATATACAAAAGATATGATTTCTTTCTCAGTTCAACTGGGTTAGGGATTGGGCAGGGAGGGACTCTTAAGAGTCATGACATGTTAAAAAAACTCTCCTCATTGACTGAGAGGAGTCAGGAAGCAAAACACATTTTGGCACCATCAGAGATCAACTTCATATTAATTGCTTTGTGATACAAAGTTAAACCTTTCTCACTTATCAACAACAAATAAGTTTCAACAAATTGCAGAGCATATTCACAAAATTAATAGATATTTTTCACAACAATGTTCACGAAATTGCTACAAAATTGAGTTGTCAGAAATTGGTATCACTCAACCAGGAGTGACTTCTTAGACCATGCCCACTGTAGAGAATCAGCACCTGACCTCAACTTGACCTTGCCCTAGCTACCCAAGCTGAGGAGAGCCAGGGGCCTGACTCACCCATGTGAGGAAGGCCAGGAGAGGGTGGTGGTCGGGACTCAGGCAGATCGCTCTGACACAGCTGAGAACAGGGCTGGGAACTAGACAGTGGCAGGGAGGGGTGTGATCAGAAGGCAAAGCCAAGCCTGGACTTGGGGAAGGCTAGAATGGGAGAATCTAAGAGACAGCACTGAGCAACAAGGAGAAAGGAGCAGAGCAGGGAGACAGGCAGCAGGGGAAGAGGTAGGAAAGGCTTCCCTTTCCTTTTATAGTCTTTAAGGTAGAGCAGGTGGAAGAGTCTTGGGCAGACTGAGATTAGACCAGACAGAGAGTGGGTGAGTATGAAGACCAGATGCCAGAGCCCCCTCTCCTTCCCAATTCTGAGGCTGATAGGCTGGATGCCCTCTTTGGTGGCCATGTTTCAGAGTGAACATATAGCTGGTTGATTTGGGATGAATGAGCAGGAAGCCAGGATTCTGAAGACCATAACTTGACACAATGGTCAAACAAAACAAAGCCACCTAAAAAAGGCCCAAATCATTTCCCCAGAGATCAAAGAGAGAGAGAATGTGTATCACTCACCATGGAGAAGTTAATGGACACATAAGGAGGTCATTAATCTCTCCCATAGAAGAGAACATAAGCAATCCCCAGGAGCAGGGTGGGGGCAGAGACTGCTGGGACATCACTTTCTGTTTTGGAACAAGTGGCATCACTACACTCTAGAAATATTCAAAGCTATATGGTAAAAATCATAGAGAATTGGACATTCCTAGAGTGTCCTGAAGTCACTTCCTTTCTCAGAACAGGAAGTAACAACATAATGTTCTAGGAACTTCCAGATTCCTGTGGTTTTTAAGTGTACAGATCTGAAAAGTCCTAGACCAGGGAGGTCAAACTTGTGACCCACAGGCCAGAACTGGCCCACCCAGGCCTTTAATCTGGTCTGGGAATGGGTCTCTCTTCTTATTTATTTATTTTATTATTTATTTCAGTTTATATTCCGCCCTTCCCCAAGTGGGCTTAGGGCAGATCACAACAGCAGTACACATGCCAGATATGAAAGTGGTTGTATTCAAACATACACCTTTTCAGCATATTTCCCTTCACGAGTAAAATCCGAACAAACTTCCAGAAGATTTTAATAAATGAATTCAAACAAAAGCAACACTCCCCCTGCCCTGCCCATCCTCACTGTTCTGAGCTTGAGCTGCCCTGGAGTATAAAGAGCAGAAGGTGGGGCTGCCTCTGAGTGCAGGAAGCAGAAGCAGGGTTGCCAAACTTCCCAGCCACTACTCCCAGCCTTCATAGTCTTCCTCACAAGTAGGGGGGGGTCCTTCTGCTGTGATTCTTGTGAACCTTTTTTTTCTAGTTTAAAACTTATTTTGCAAAATCCCACCATTTCCCCACCTTTCCAATTTAAGGAGGCATGTTTTAAGGATGTGGCAGGGGGAGGTTTGAGATCAGCCAGGATTAAAATATAGAGTTCTGCAAACTCAAGGAACTCCAGTTTTGCAGAGAAATATTATTTTAAACACACACACACTCAACTAATGTGGAGCTCCAATGAAATAATAGCAGAACAAGTGCTGAAGAGGACTCCCAAATCATTATCTCCAACAGACCTGTAAAAAAAACTCCTGAGACTACTGTCACTCTGAGTAGACCTGGAAGTGGGGGGGAAGAGTCTTGCAATTTCATGTTCTTCCCCTGGGTCCTAGGCTCAGACCATTTATATTTGTAGTTTATATTTGGGGGGTGGCGGGGAAGGTTTGGGACTAACCACAATTAAAGTTCAACAAACTCGAGGAACTTCAGTTTTGCAGATAAATATTATTTTTAACACATACCCTCCTAATATGGAGCTCCAATGGAATAGCTGCTATATCTTTAATTGTGTTTTTCTGTGTCCTTTATAAAGTTTATGTTTCTACTACCTGGCATTACATTTTATGACACACATGGCCCGGCCTGACAAAACCCAATTTATGTCAAATCTGGCCCTCATAACAAATGAGTTCGACACCCCTGTCCTAGACTGTTGTGATGTCTCTTCCTGTTCCAAAATTGGAAATGATGTGCCAGTGTCAATTG
Source organism: Gekko gecko (assembly GCA_029375565.1). Classification (NCBI taxonomy): domain Eukaryota; kingdom Metazoa; phylum Chordata; class Lepidosauria; order Squamata; family Gekkonidae; genus Gekko; species Gekko gecko. The sequence goes on from JAPDNY010000001.1 coordinate 276,262,214, forward strand.
ATGCCACCTGTGACAGACTGCACTTTAAAATTTTATAATGCTGTGTAAATAGGTAATGGACTGTGAAGGATTAATTCCTCACAGAGCCAGAGAGCCTTGAGTGACAGGCTGCTCAATGGAATTTGATTGATTAGCATCAGTTGAGCAGAGAAAATCTTCTGAACTGAATGCAGAGGAGAAGTCAGTCTGAATTCAGCCCTGACTGAGAAGAGTAGTACTGAGGAGTCTAGCCCTGACAGAGAAGGGTTTAATGCTGACAGAGTTTATGCTTAGCCCTGACTGAGAGCAGTTTAACACAGAGAGAGTACTGGGAAGGAGTGAGTACTTAGGTGAAGACTCCCATTCAGGTCAGAAAAAGGGATAGATCTTCTAGTGAGAGAAGAATATTCTTACCCAGTTAAAACAGGAAGATAACCCTGAAGAGTGGAGAGATCTCTGGTCTGGTATGTTTAGAAACTGCCTTTTAAATTCTGAGGAGTTAGTTAAAATTCAAGAAGAGTACAGGTGGATTTAGTGAAAGAATTTGGATACTGGACAGAGTATCCCTGCCTTCTGGAAACCAAAAGAGCCAAATATGCTGAAGAAAGTATACTGGAGTGTTTAGGAGACACAGAAACAAAAGCCTCTCATCTTAAAGATTCTAAGTCATTGTGAAAGACTTAAAAACATTCAGTTGCTTGAAACATATGAACTGTAGTCTGTGCCTGTACTGATTTACCTCAGAGTTCTTTACTGATTTACCTCAGACCTTTTACCCTTGATTTCTCCTGACCTTTCCCCTCTATGTTGAATAAACTATTTTGTTATTTTTGAATTTTTAAAAGTCTTGAGTGCCATTTCAGTAGTTTAAGTTAAATGGGTGAACTCATCCCTTCCCTCAGGTTCTAGGGCTGAGCCAGTAGCAAAATATTATACTGTGACAGGGTGGGACAGCCACTGTTCTTCAGACAGTAAGAAAATAGATAAAAAGGGCTGCCTAGAAAGGGAGAGAAAAACAGAGGGGAAAATCTTGCCTCGGGGGGGGGAAATGGGCAAGGTCATCATACCATCACCACCCATTCCCCACCAGCACTCCACTGAGCAAGGGCAAGGGATAGAGAATGTCACTGAATTGTGTAAGTGGCAACTCTAGCAAGTGTCCTTTTTCAGTAATTTATGAACATGAAATGGCCTTATATGCTATGTCAGAATTTTTATGTATCTAGTATAGTACTGTCTACTTTGCATGATAATGGCTCTGTGAGATCTCAAAAAATGGTCAGTATCCAAGATGTTTTAACTAGGGATGTCAGGAAGCTTCGGTCTTATGTATGAAGGCATGTAGCCCCTCCCAACACATCCTTCCTTCTCCATGAAATACTTCTGAATTATAGCCAAACCTAATAATTTTCACACATTCTATTAATGACAATCATGTTATATTAAGTACCTATTGTTATAAAAGAGCCTTTATTTAGTTATTGTTATAATTTTTGTTGTTGTAACATGCATATTGCCATTAGCAAAGCAATAAAATCACTAGTCTGATTTTAAGCAAAATATAAATAATGTTTTACACAAGCACATTATTTATAATGCAAGTTTCATTGTAAGACTATATTTAGTTACTTACTTGAGAAACTGTTAGCAGTTTTGGTCAGAGTGAGGGGAAATAAGTTTTCCCCAGGAGCCTATATTAAATCCTAAAAGAAAACAAAAGACTACATTATATATTTGTGCATGCATGTGTGCGAGAGAGAGTGTGTGCTTGAGAGAGAGAGAATTAGGTGGTAGGAATGGGCTGTACCACTTCAGACTAGAGCAACGGGTTCATTCTCAGTGCTCTCCCCTGTAAACCCCTCTGCAAATCATCATCATGATCATCATCAAATAAGGGGACTAGCTTTTCACTAGGGAGCAGAGACACATGGAACAGCATCCCGCAACTTTATGACATCATTTCTGCCCATGTAACCAGAAGTGACACCGCTATAATGCCAGACACTCTAGGTTCAACTCAAAACTCTATGGTAAAACCATAACATTTCAGGTGAATGCTAGAGCATCCAGCAACATGGTGACATCACTTATGGTTATTATATTAGTTATACATTGGCAAATGTAATTCCCCACCTACGACTTGAAATTTTACAATCCATTCTACCACAATAGCACTTTGTCACCTCATTCTGTTGCATTTAAAGACTAGACCTGATCTTTGGGGATGGGGGGAACCACTCATTTCACAGTTTTAACAATCCAGATGTTCAGATTCAATTCAACACTATCTTCATTTTAAATTTTGGCCTCTTTTGTTTACATTACAGAAATAGCACATACATACTTGACAGTAAATACAATATATGGATGGATAGATAATGGTTACTTTGGGAGGTAATGTCCCATCTAAAGGGGATTGCTGCTGTTACAACTCACAGCAAGCAATTAACAGCACCCACTGCACCTTAAGAAAATTAACAGCAGCAGCACAGTTGAGTGACTATTGGAAAATTGGCTATTCCTTAGAGATTAATGAGCAATTTTCTGTCAGAGTACAGAGTGCACTCTGGTAGAAAACTGACAAAAGCTGCCCTGGACTCAGAGGATTATTTTTTTAACAATCCATTTTGTTGTGCATATTTAAAAGGAAACTTGTGGATATCACCACCAGCCCAGAAGTATATTCTCATTATTTCTTCCTTTTAAACATCAGAAACCAATAACAGAAAAGATACACTGGACTGGCTATCTAGAATCTAAAACAGCCAATTATAGCTGAATAACCAACAAGGTGTAAAACATTAAATAAGGGATTTTCCCTCCCTTTTCAATTGCTTTCATTTAGGTTTGTTAGACAAATAAGTGCCAGCAATGTAGGCAATTAAGCTTCATTTAAATCAGTCTCAACTGATTAATGTGAATTGTTTTACTATTATTGCTTAAGTGTCTCCAAGCAGGTATTTCCATAAAAAACATAAAGTTTCAGAAGAGAACTGCCTGATTAAAGAAATGTAATTATTCACATGACAAAACCAACTCATTTCTGAAACTTGAGATGGAATGCTCAGCAGAGGGCCAGCTTCCTCTTTCCATGTACAGAACATGACATTGGTTTTAAGAAAACTTGCTGTGATTGTCGGTTACAAAATGTTTCATCATTACAAAAGTTTATCTTAAAATAGAATCTTGTAGGAAAGGGATCGTGTAAGGATTCTAGAATGCTGAGGTAACTATTCTGTGCCAAAAAAGAAACCCTGAAATCCAGTTTTTATACAAGAGGAAAACATGAAAACAACATTATGCTCTTATGTACATTTCTTTCTAAACCAGGCATCCTTCTTTTCTAAGACTTAGTTCTCACAAACAGCAACTGTGGTGGTAATGCTGTGCCTGGACTGTACTACAGACTGCACTTGAGGGCTCATATGATGAAATGTTGGTCTGTAAAAAAAAAGAAAAGAAAGAAACCATACACATAGATATTAAGGAGAAGGATTTTAGATTTTTCCATGACATTTCAGTTTGCTGTGTACAGAAATCCTTTTTCATGGGGGAAAACATTTCATCATATGGAGCCTCATCTGTTCTCCTAAGTGGCATAGTCTAGACATTATTTTACCACTGCAGCGGCCATTTAACTAGGCCTAGTTCTTGCTTCACAACCACTTTGGCTTGAACCTGTTGATCTATTTGCTTGTTATTTATTTATTTATTCAATTTATATCCCGCCCTCCTTGCGTAGCAGGCTCAGGGCAGCTTACAGTAGGTTAAAATACTTTAAAACATAGATGCATTGAAACAATGCAATAACAGTATACAAGTGACAATCATAAACACATATAAAAAGATAAAATGCTGATGGCGGTAGCATCTCATAGGGTCGAATTACACTGGCTGTTATTGTTCAGGTTAACAAAGAGGGCCTTAACAGTTCAGATGTTAACTGTTCAGATGTTATCAGTATGTAGTCAGTGGTCAGTAGCGGCTCCTAATCGAAGACCTGGTGGAAGAACTCCGTTTTACAGGCCCTGAGGAACTGTAGGAGGTCCCACAGGGGCCTGATGTCTTCCAGGAGCTCATTCCACCAGTGTGGAGCCACCACTGAGAAGGCCCTTGTTAAGTATGAGCCTTAACAAGGTAGTGATTTCAACAAGTGATTTCAGCTTTATTAAACAGCAAACAAGTCGATCAGACAACACACACAAAACATTGGAGCACAGCTCCCTTTTTAAATAATCCAGGCTGTCAAAGCCACGCCCATAGGTATGTTAACAACCAATGATAACACAGGGATAAGGACCAATGAGGTCTGTTCCCTCCATAAACATATACATGGTTCTGCTTGGCTATTTACAAGGTTTCACAGAAACTAACCAATGGGAATGTCGACTCTTACAATCCCTTTTACTGACTCAAGCTTAACATGGTAAAACATAGGTCTGATTCAAGAGTCAGAACATAACAGCCCTAGCCCTGGTAGAGGCCAGTCTGGCGTCTTTCGGACCAGGGAGAGTCAGATGGTTTTGAGACCCTGACCTCAGTGCTCTCTGGTGAACTTGATTGACAGGCACTTTCACACATGCTGAATAATGCAGTTTCAATCCACTTCAGCGACCATTTGCAAAGCAACTGGATTTTGCTGTTTCACAAATCCAGTTACACAGTGCATTAAAAGTGGATTGAAAGTAGATTGAAAGTGTGTTATTTAGTGTGTATGAAAGCCAAGATAGTCAGTCAGAGAGGCAGTCCAGTTCAGTGGCAGTTACTGTTCAGTAAAGTAAAAGTTCAGCTAAAGGAAGGGATGTCTGAAGAGTCTGACAAAAAGTCAGACAGGTTCACCTTTTGAATAAAGGAAGAGACTCCTGGTCTTAAATGTGTTAAACATAACCTGAGAAAGAATTCCATGTAAGAATTCAGAGTCTAGTGTCAGCTTACATTGAAGAACATTTTCACACAGATGCCAAGTGCTACAGCAAAGAATTCTACAAACAAATTTGACAAGATTGGTTTGACTGCCAGGTTTACCTTGAGAAAGGATGGAAATGGGGGTCTTTAGCTGGCCCATTGGAAGCCTTGACAGTTGCTACCCTTGGACTAAATACACACAAGAAGAAACTGATAAAGAAATAATTAGAACTGAACTTTGGCACAAGTACTTTATTTATTTAAAAGGATTACCCATTATAACTTTTGCTTATATATGTTTACATCAGGGGTCCTCAAACTACGGCCCGTGGGCCACATGCGGCCCGCCGAGGACATTTATGCGGCCCACCGAGTGTTTATGCCTGCCCCCCCCGCCCGGAGCCGCCTCCTCCTCGAGGAGCACAGCAGCAGCGCCCCCATGGCCTCTTTCTTCCTCCAGCAGCCCTGGGCAGCAAGAGCGCCCAGGAGCTGAGGAGGAGGAAGGGGCGAGCAGGCTGGTCGTGGGGGAGGGGGCGAACGCGGCGGCGGGGCAAGCAGGCTGGTGGGGGGGGAGCGAATGCGGCGGCAGGGCGAGCAGGCTGGTGGGGGGGAGGGGCGAACGCGGCGGCCCTCCAACGGTCTGAGGGACAGTGAACTGGCCCCCTGTTTAAAAAGTTTGAGGACCCCTGGTTTACATGAATGTGTTTGGTAAACAATGTAATTGATTATACAATGTTACACTGAGTAATTATATCACAGCTGTATTTTAATTAATCTTAACTGCTTTTCCCATGATCTCTCATATATTGCAGTCAAGGAAGGGGCCAGAGAAATTGAGGGAAAATCTAGCCCCTGGGTGCGTTCATACGAGCAGCTAATCCTGCCATTATGCCAGCTCAAATTTGATCCAGATCTTTTTAATCCATCCTCACATGATCAGATATCCCCTGTAGGAATCGCCTTACCATGCGCTGCTTCCGCTGTAGATTATCTAGATGGCGTCCACTGAAGGAAGTGTGCACGGTGGGTTTTGGTTTTTTTTAAACCTTTTTGTGCATGCGTATAGGCATGACTGCATGTCCTTGTAGATCTGAGGCACTTGCAGGGATGGACTAAAGGAGTCCCGGCCATCCCCCTTGCCAGTGAGATCATGCTCAATGGAGGGACTATTTTGCATGTTAGAAGACTCATCCTCCTTCCAGGTCCCATCCCATTAACCAATTGTCCTTAAAGTGACAGGTTATTCATAAACATTAAATTCTTCTTGGCGCTGAATTGGGGTTCCGCAGCCTCATTTTTAAATGCATTTAAGTGCATATTGGGTAGTGATTTTTTAAAAATCGCACCCACTCAGGATGGTCTGACATCAGACCACCCCAATGGGAGGATTGCACACTGGTGGCACGATCAGACAGGTGAAAGTCCACTGGTGTCCCGTCGGGGCGGGAAAACTCCAGATTTAAAGTGTTATCTTTTAAGTCTGGTTACAAGGTGCGGCAAAACAGGATGTCTACGGAATAGGGATGTTTCCCAGATGTTTGTGTCTGGTCGTTCTGCTTAAATCCACCAGGAAATCATGTATGTCGCAGATCTAAAGAGCCGTCTGATCGGGACCTCTGAGGGAGGGAAGTGGAAGAGGTCTGTCATAGCTGTTATACCAAGTGCAGGTTGTACAACTTCCATTGATAACAACATTCCATTTTCAGAAGTAATTTCTCTTGTACATCTTAATAAGTAAATATCAAGTGTCCCATCAGACTAGTAATATCCCGTAACAGTACTGTGTTCATCCACGCTACAAAGACCAAATATAAGGTAGTCTTGCAGTATAGCATGTTTTAATAGACTAGAACCCACATCTGAACTAATATTGTTAGTTTTTCTAAGTGCCACAAGACTTCTGTTTGTTTTTCCTGCAATATACTAGCACAGCTATCCCTCTGGAATTAAAGATAAGAGCATTAAGGTAGCTTTGGATTTGGTTTGGTCTTTTAAATTAACACCCTGTCTGAACACAAACAAATAATTTGAGATGTCTGGTCTCCACAATTTCTAATGGAATTGAAGATTTAATTAAACAGGCAGATAAGTAAAATAATAACAGCTGCTCTGCAAAAAAAAAAAAGACTCCATACATGAAAACAGCATAGAAAAAAATCATTTTTCATGAACACTTTTATGGATTGGATTCAAAGTACAGACTTACTATAAAATTGAAAATAAAGATAGATACTTAGAGGAATGTAAAGGAGCAAAGGTAAGATTTGGAAATACTGGCTTGGATCCTCTTGACCATTTCCTCAGATGGAATGCTTTCTCACCTTCCCCCTCCAGCTGCACCCTAAAAACTCCCAAAATGCAGTGAGAGGGAGAGGTGAGAAAAACACATTCCACAGGCAGAAATCTTTACAGCCACAGAAATATTCCAGTGGATCCAAACAACCAGTTCCAGGAGAAGTAAACATCCATCTACCTATCTACCTACCTACCTACCTACCTACTAGATTTATACCCTGCCCTCCCCAGCGAAGCAGGCTCAGGGAGGCTTACATAAAAATTAAAACAAATAAAAACAGAGCAGTTATAAAACCATACAATGTTATACAGCAATGGCAAAACATAACAACACATCATCTTGGTAACAATCAGCATTGGTGTTAGGACTATCATCTCAGTCTGTTCGTGCCAGCAAAGCACAGCCTGCCAATGGTGGTACTAGGGCACAGGGTCTAAAACTTCTATTCAGCTGTTAAGTGCAACTCCTTGGTCAAATGCTTGGTGGAAGATCTCTGTCTTGCAAGCCCTATTAAATTGTAAAAGGTCCCTCAGGGCCCTATTGTCTTCCAGGAGCTCATTCCACCAGCGCAGGGCCACTACTGAGAAGGCCCTGGCCCTGGTCGTAGCCAGCCTGGAATCTTTGAGACCTGAGAGGGCCAGACGGTTTTGAGACCCTGAACACAGTGCTCTCTGGGGAACATGGTCCCTCAGGTATGTAGGCCCCTGACCATGAAGGGCTTTAAAGGTGAGAACCAGCACCTTGAAGCAAATTCGGTATGCTATAGGCAGCCAGTGTAGTGCTTTTAGCACAAGCTGGATGTGCTCCCACATGGGGAGACACAACAGCAGCCTGGCCGCAGCGTTCTGCACCAGATGAAGCTTCTGGATTTGGGACAAGGGCAGCCCCATGCAGAAAGCATTACAGTAGTCTAGCCTTGAGGTGATCAGCACATAGATCACTGTTGCCAAGTTGCTGAATTTGAGGAAGGGAACCAGCTGCCTGGTCAGCCAAAGATGGTAAAAGACAGCACTGGCTGTTACCTAGGCTTCCATCATTAGGGAGGTGTCCAGGAGCACTACCAAGCTCCTAATATCCAGCACTGGCACCAGCAGCACCCCGTCGAAGGTTGGGAGTGGAGCCCCTAACCCCAGACTGCCTCAACTTAGGCACAGAACCTCCGTCTTCATCAGATTCACTTTCAGTCAGCTCAGTCTAAGCCAACCAGCCATGGCTTGCAGCGCCAGAACCAGATCTTCCAGTCTAGAGTCAGCCTGGCTGCCCCAAAACAGATAGAGCTGGGTGTTATCTGCATACTAGTGACAACCCAGCCCATACCTCTGGGCAAAAGGGCGCATATAGACATTAAATAACATCAGGGAAAGTACTGTCCTGTGGGACACTCTGCAGACCAGTGGGAGCCTTCAGGACAGCTGTTCCACGAATGCCACCCTTTGTCCCCAATCCTGAGGGAAAGAGGAAAGCCACTGCAAGGCAGAGACCTGAATCCCAGTGTCGGCAAGGCGGTGGATCAGTAGCTGATGGTCCACCATGCTGAATGTTGCCAACAGGTCTAACAACCAAACATGCAAATTCCACTAGAAAAAACACCATCTGACTTCTGGTTTAAGCATTTCGCTGCTCGGTCGCATCCCCGTCTCGCTCCAATGGGGTTGCGCCGAGACTCGGCTGACGGGAAGGGTCCAAGCAGGTCCCGGACCCTCCTAGGGTCTCTGTAGAGAGGCCCCTAGCCTGGAGAGCTGAGGAGAGCCTCTTCCAAGGCAACGGCCAAGGAATTGAGGCTCACCTTTATCTCCTAAAGGTTCCGTCGCCGAAGAGCCAGCATGGCGCCGAGAGACGACTACCGGACCAGCGGACACGATCAACAGCTGCTGAAAAGCTTCTAAAAGATCTCCAAGGCTGCAAAGCATGAGTCAAGCATTGCTCAGGTGATTTAAGCAAATAAAAGCCTTGGTAGTAATTAGAAGTGCCTAAGGGCAAAGTGGCAGGGGGGAGGGAGACACTCAAGAGTTCACCCCCTCGTTTGAAACAACGCAGTTTTAAAGCAAACTTTAAGAACAACTTTGAATCAAGCTATGCGCATAAGAGGATTAGCGAAAACAAAAGCTGCATAATAAAGAAAAGCAGATTAATTTCTGCTAACTTTTACTTTGTTTTGGGAAACTTACTTCTTGTTGATATTATGGCTGGGAGAGGGCAGAAGCCGTGTCTGGAGAAAAAAATGTCAACCGGAAATGGTATCCCTCCCACAACCAGGAAGTAGCTGCAGAGATGTCTACATTGCTGGCGAATGCACTGCGCCCTCTAATGGAGCAGATGACTAATCTCAACGCGAAAATGGATAACTTGCAAAAGCAGATGACTCAAATGGACAGAAGGACCTCAACAACGGAAAAGACTTTTAAAAAAATGGGAAAACAGACTGAGAGTATTAATAAAAGAGCGGATGAAGCAGAAAAAGAGAGACTCTCCAATAAAAATCAACTAATACAGCTACAGCTGGAAAGATCCATGCATATTCTATGATTCCAGAAGAAAAGAATGAGGATTTGAAGAACATTTTATCAGAGACTTTGGCTCCAATAATGGATTACAAACAGGAAGACTTACTGAAGGAGATGGACTGGGCCTATAGGGCTTATCCAGATTTCATCAAAAAGAATAAACTCCCTGGAGAAATATGTTTGAAATTCATGAGAAGATCTACCAGAGATCGAGTGCTAAAAACCACGCAGGGGAACCCTCTAAAAATTAAGAATGAAGAAATAAGAATCTTGAAGGATATCCCCTTCGAAGTTAGAAAGGGGAGGAAACTCTACAAGGAGCTTACACTCTCTCTACAGAAGAAGGGGGTCCCGTACAGATGGCTGTTTCCTGAAGGACTGAGTTTTAAATATGGAGACAGAAAATATAATATTGACTCTGTTCCTAAGGCTAAAAAGTTTGTGGAGCAATACTTGAATCCAAAGCAGCACAACAAAGATAAGAAACCGAGAAAAGATGAGGAGGAAGAGGAGGAAGAAGAGGAATCCTACTCACAGGATTCAGAAAGCAGTAGTCCAATACTCCTTAGTTCTTCAGGTATGTCGGGATCAGAGAAAGGAGCAGCCGCTCCCAAACCCCGAGGAAAGAAGAAATACAAGAAGAAGAGAACCTAAGACCAAGATAATCGTGGAAGATGCAGTTTTTGATTAATTAGTTTTTACAGTTTTTTTAAAAAAAAATTGTTAACTTTTTCATAAGCAATAATGCTCTGTAACATCAGGTGACTACTAATGACACAAATGTAACCAGATCGTGTCACCTCGTTAGTCTTCCCTTCCCCATGTCCAGTAGGAGGTTTTAGAAACAGGGTTTAGTTTCCTATCCTAGTAGAGTTTTATGTATTAGTTTTCCTTACCCACAACCTATAATTTTTTAGAGGTAGGATTTAGTAACCTTTCCCCATATCCTGTAGTAATATAAAATCAATAAAATCCCCTTCAAGGGGCAATAAAAAAAGAAAAAGAAAAAACACCATCAAAGATTGCCAAAATATATAAACTCTATTTAACAATTTCAATCTCTTATATCACAATTTAAAGTTGGTGGTGTCACAACATCAAAATAAGAGCATACTATAACTATAAACAAGGCATAGATTACAATGTTTCCTCCTTCGAAGATAAATATTGGTCCATATAGTCTGTTCAACTTGATAGGAGGAATCCACGTTTGCAAAACATTTTCAAAAACAGCCTTTGCAAAAACGCCCATTCTAGATACTTAAAGGAGACGTTTCCATTAACTTCTTCAGTTTGCTGGCTGCATAGTTGGAACCTGATTTCAACAATTTCCCTTGACAACAAGGTTCACGGTATGAAGAGCGAATCATTAAATTGTTAAACATTGGAATTGTTAAATAGAGTTTATATATTTTGGCAATCGTTGATGGTGTTTATCCTAGTGGAATTTGCATGTTTGGTATCTCTGTGACACTAGTTTTCCTAGCTGTTTGGATTAACAGGTCTAACAAAAGCAACACCACTGAACCACCCTGATCCAGATGTCTCCAGAGGTCATCTGAGAGGGCGACCAGTGCCATCTCCATCTCATGGCCTGGGCAAAAGCCAGACTGGAAGGGATCTAATGTGGAAGTGTCATCCATAAAACTCTGCAACTGGGTTGCCACTGCCCTCTCAATTAGTTTGCCCAGATAGGGCAAATTGGTAACCGGCCGATAATTAGCCAATTTAGCCAGATCCAGAGGGTTTTTTTAGGAGGGCGGGTACCACTGTTTCCTTAAGTGCCCTACGGAACAACCCCTCAGAGTGGGACTTGTTGATGATCTCCCTTAGGGCACCTTGTAACCCATCATGACCAGCTTTAATTAGCCTTGATGGGCATGGATCAAGGCTGCAAGTGGTAGGACATACAGTTGAGAGTAATTTGTTGACTTCCTCTAGGCTGAGCAGACTGAAATAATCCAAAACCTGACTAGAAGATGTGCATGGAGCCTTGAGTTCACTCACTGTCTCAACTGTGGTGGGGAGGTCATGGCGGAGTGACAAGATTTTATCTGCAAAGTAGCTCACAAAGGCCTCACAGCCAATGTCCAATTCCCTAGCATTTAGTCTGCCTTGTGGCAGAGTAGTCATAGACCGAATCGTTCTAAATAACTGGGCTGGGAGTGAGCTCGCAGATGTTATCATGGCCGCATAGTACTCTCTTTTGGTGGCTTTGACTACCATCTCCTAGGATCTAATAAACATCCTATAGGATGTTTTTGTAGTTTCATCACAGGTGTGCTGCCACTGTCTCTCTAGCTGTCTAAGCTGCTCCATCAGCCACAGCACCTGGGAAACCAAGGAGCCAGCCTAGATCAAGGGCACAGAGGGTGTCAGGGAGTAATTTCATTCATGGCTGCTGAGAGTTGGCTGTGCCAATCCTCTACAAGCTCATCCAATGAGCCGCCAGGGGGCATCGGATCCCACAGGGCCATCTGAAGCCACACAGGATCCATTTGGCTCCACAGGCGAGCTTTTGATGGTGTGGGTTGGGGTAGTGGAGAAGACAAGATTAACTTAAATTTCCTTTTACAACAGAAATACTATATAGGGCTTTTCTTTCAATATACTATTGCATGATTCCATACAAATGGACCAATGGTTTGCGTAATCCTAATAAATCAGGATTACAAATCAGAAACAAATGGTAGTTTGCAGTTCTTGAAATCCATGTCAAACTTTGGCTTTGGATGTATCTATGGTCTGAGCTTAAGCAGAAAACACTGACTGATTCCAACCATGTGAAGGGGTCATGGGAGAAGGAACCATGTGAACACGGGGCTTCTTCACATATTTCCAAATCCAAATGTCTGAATCCCACCATTTTTTCTAATAGAGCTATTAGAACAAGGAGATTAAAGTACATGACAGCCTTCTTGCTAACTATGACCAAAAAAACAAATTCAGAGAAATACATACTTTGCAGCTAACTCAGTTAACCCATTTCAAATCTAATACAACATGTTACTGATGCTATGTCCCAAGTCCTCGCTAACACAAAGAGAAATTCATTACCTTGTCTATTTTTATACAGCCAGTAAAAGTTTATACTATCCAGAGATAAAAGAAAATATTTGCCTAAATTGTATACAATTATATAATTTTTATAATCTAGATAAACTGAGTTGTGTCATTGAACACACTGAGAGAATGAGTATGCCCATTGTTCCTATTCCACATTCAATAACATTGCCTCACTTTCAGCAACTTTATAACAAACTAGGGGTAAGGCCCATTATGGGAAGAAATACAACAAGCTCTAGAAAGAGGCCCCAGATGAGTATCCCAGCTATGGCTGGTGGGGCGATGCAGGGAAGGGGGAAATAGAGGGAGGTGAGCCATGTTTATTTCCTTCTGCTTAGCTAGTTTGGTGTAGTGGTTAAGTGCACGGACTCTAATCTGGGAGAACCGGGTTTGATTCCCCATTCCTCCACATGCAGCCAGCTGGGTGACCTTGGGCAAGCCATAGTTCTGTCAGGGATGTTCTTGAAAAAGAGCAGTTTCTGTCAGAGTTCTCCCAGCCCCACCTACCTCACAGGGTATCTGTTGTGCGGAGGGGAAGGGAAAGGAGTTTGTAAGCCACTCTGAGACTCCAAGTGAAGGGCAGGGTATAAATCCAATCTCCTCCTCCTCCTCCTCCTTCTATAAGGCAGGGCTGTCTCAAGTCATTTTGCTGCCCCAAGTGGGTAGTATGGGAGGAGAGCCGCATAGTAACATGTATGGTTCCCTCCACCCCTGACTTATGTTGATTTGGGACTATGCAGTGGCAGCTAAGGTAAAAAAACACCTACCTCCCATGCCATGTTTTCAGGGTACCAAGAGTCTGGAAAGCTGTTCCATAGTCAGTTACAGGGTTTCCAACTCTGGGTAGATTTGATGGGTAGAGCCTGGGGAGGGCAGGGTTTGGGTTGGGGAGGGACCTCAGCAAGGTATAATGCCATAGAGTCCACTGCCCAAAGCAGCCATTTTCTCCAGGAAAACTGATCTGGGCAATCTCCAGGTGCCACCTAGAGGTTGACAATACTAAAAGAAGGGCCAGACCTGTAGATTTGAGGGGTAGAGCCTGGGGACGGCAGGGTTTGGGGTGGGGAGAGACCTCAGCAAGGTATAATGCCATAGAGTCCACTGGCCAAAGCAGCCATTTTCTCCAGGAGATCTGATCTTGGAGATTTCCAGATGCTGCCTGGAGGTTGGAAATACTTAGATGAGGGCCAGGTTTGTTGAAGGACTTCTGTGAGGTATAATGCCATAGAGCTCACCCTCCAAAGCAGCCATTTTCTCCATGGGGACTGATCTCTGTAGTCTGGAGAACCATTGTAATTCAGAGAGTTGTCCAGGCTTTCCCTTATCCCCAACCCCTGTCAGTTCCTATTTAACACTTTAACTGATTACCTGCTAATTCCCCACGGCCTCAGAGAGATGTCCAGGCTTTCCCTTTCCCCCCAACCCCTTTCAATTCCAAAGCTGCTTCCCATTTAACACTTTAACTGATTAACAGTTTAAGTGACTCCCTGCTAATGCCTCTTGGGACTCCCAACTTGGGAGTTGTCATTCTAATTCCCTTTGTTATGGTTGCAGTAAGGCCAGCTGAGAACTACAACTCCCAAGGAGCTAGCAGAATGGGCTAATAGGACACCAAGGCAGCTTCTCCAGTGGCCAATGGGAGAGTGAGTCATTGCCAGCACAGCTTGCCTTTTATATGTATGTAGCTCCAACTACAAGGAGTCTTGCGGCACGTTAAAGACTAATCAATTTAGTGTGGCATGCATTTTCATTAGCCAGACCCACAAAATCTGACTCTAGTTTATGAAAGTTTATACCACAATAAATGTTTAAGTCTTTAAAGTGCTACACAAGACTCTTGTCATTTTAGGTAAGTGACACAGTTACTTGATAGCAAATTTACTAGCACTGTACATTAGGGATGCACATCCAACATTTTGCTTTGTTCCTTAAAAAAAACACTTGAATCGGTTTCATTAAACTAATTATTAGAGAGATTTGTTTTAGTTACTCAATTCAGTTTCAAAGGACAACATTTTCTGTAAAACATTTTAAATATTCAATTGGAATGAAATTCTCAGAAATTGTACTTTCCCACAAAGGGAATCTCACTCCCAAATTTCCTGCACCTGAGAGCCAATAAAAAATTGCACTTACATAGCAGGAACAAGGCTCTGGCACCCCAGAGAGCAAGAAGAGTCCATTGTTCACATCCCCTCTGTTATGTGCAATGCTCCCTCCAAGCTGTGGTGTCTTGTAAGCAAAAATTTTACTTTGTGAGCTACTGGCACTAAAGTTGTGAGCAAGTGATTTGGCTACTGCATAAATTAGTTTGCTCTGGAGCCATCCTTCCTGAGCTAAGACAAAAATGTGTGAGCCAGAGCCTAAAAACCTTGTAAGCTAGCTCACACTCATTCAGCTTAGAGAGAGCATTGCTTATGCGCATAACATCACAGACTTTCTGAGGAAAATATAATCCAGTGGCAATCTTCCAGAAAACACTGTTTGGGACACAATGGATATTGACACCAGCATCTCTCACAAAAATGGACTGTGAGCGAGTAGGAACACTATTTCTGATTATACCACTTCTAACCTTGCCACCAAGTTCTGCCACTTTGGCCTCATTCACAACTGCTTCAGATTTGGTAATAATTCATTCCTTTGGCACAGCCATGGGCACACACATAACTGTGATATGCCAACATTTTCATGGCTGACTTGGAGCGATGCTTCTTCAGCTCCTTAACCATTAACACCTTTCTTGTACTTGAGATTAGTTGATGACATTTTTCTCATCTGAACACATGGGAAAGAAGCCATTGAGAAATTTCATCAGGCCTTCAGCAACTTTAACACTATCATCAACCTAACCATGAATCAATCTACACAAGAAGTACATTTTCCAGGTACTACTGAACAAATACATTATGGATGCATAAATGCCACCTTATATCAGAAACCAACTGACTGTCAAACATATCTATATGCTTCCAGTTACTATCCTAAACACAGCAAACAATCCATTGCCTGTTAAGTTCTATGGTATAGCCACATCTGGTCCAGTCCCTCTAACAAAGATTTTCACCTGAGGGATCTACAATAGATATTTCTGGAATAACACACCTGATGTAGTTAGGAAACTTCAGGAAAAGCCAGAATGGTGTCCCATATTTCTTTGTTTATTGTTTATTTATCATCCACAGGGTGGTGAACATAGAAAAACATTTAATCATTTAAGCAATTAAAAACAACAGTTAAAATTATAAAGTAATTCAAAATACATAAACAAACTGCACTAAAAGGAGGGACAGTAACTGTTATTGAGCCAGTAACTGTTATTGTTATAACAGTAACTGTTATATGCTAGATGAAACCAAAAAGTCTTCACCTACCAGAAGAGAGAGAGAGAGAGAGAGAGAGAGTTTTCAAGGGCAACCCCATGCAGAGCATCCTGCAAGATCTTTTCTACCAAGGAAGGGCCAAAGCTGGTGAAAGTTGTTGGAATATACAAGGTCTATAGTGCACCTAATTGAAACAAATCAGTAGAACAGCCTATAGAGGACAGCTGAAGGACTCCTAGTTAGCATAGCTAGATTAGGGACTTCCCACAATTTCAAATTATGTGCTTCCTGTCTCCTGAATAGCTCTTTGGAGACTTCTTGCTTCAACTGAGCCCTTCCCCCTTAGTTCTTGTTTCTCACAGCAGTTAGTTAAGTCTCTCTCCCTGTCCTCTGTTCTATCAGAGTTTATTTCTTCTTTAATAAACCAAGGCTGTGGTCACACGCACCAGATAAAGCGGTGGGGAAGCGAGGCTATTTGCTCCGTAGCAATTTGACCCGCATTTGCGTGATCACACAGACCATGGGAGCTGCAGGGGCAGTCCACCACTGTGTGATCAGACGCAAAACGCGGGTGAATCATGTGGGGGGTTTTGCCAGGTGTTTCTGATGCACTTAAACGGGGGATCAATGAATTGCATCTCCACACTGAGGGCTTCCTATGGCAGTATGTGATGATGTACATAGTGGGAAGGGGGAGGAACAGCACAGAGTTGGGATGGCCTAATCAGACCATCCCGACGCCATGAGAGCACACTGGCATGATCACACAGGGGAAAGTCCATCTGTGGCCCATAGCAACCCATTTGATAGTGGACTTTCCCTAGTGTCTTTCAACTCCTCTCTTGTGGCGGAGCACAACGGGTTGCCGACAGGTGCAGAACAATGGCCAGATGTTCACATCTGATTGCACCTGTTAAATCTGCCTGGCATTCGCACCTATGGCGTGGCTAATTGTGCGTGTGATCGAAGCCCAAGTGTTTTTTTTAAAAAAACAAAAACAGTTGGTAATCCATTCCTCTGCATGTTTAAACTCTGCCAACAGGGTTCTGGGCTCAGCGTGGGTACCACTGTGAAAAAGGGGAAAGTTTACATAGATCAGTAGGCAAAAAGAAGAAACTGTAAAATAGCCGATTCCTGCACAGCTCAGCACAACTACCTCCTAGATAGGTTAATTGACAACAGTTTTCTCCTCTGGAGGGAGGGAATGAAAAGCCACTTGCTTGAAATGGGACTTTGAATATCATCAATGAATCCCAGTGTAATGTATCCACGGGGAAACATGGACTCGGGGCAGCCATGTGCTCGGACCGGTTCTGACCGGTGCGGCCAGGCAAAGGGCCTGAGCTTCGCTCCCAAAGACAATGGACTGTAGGCTCCTAGTTCCCTTCCAATTGGGGAGCCCGGGATAACTCAATTACTGTAAATAGCGAATCACGGGGTGTTGTGTGTTTTGGGGTGTGGGTTCACTTGGAGATAAAAGCCGGCCTGTGAGCCAGCTTCTGTTGTCTTATTCCTGATCTAATAAGGTATGTGAGAGCTGAAATCACTCGTCAGTCTCAGTACTTTTCACCCAGCCAAGAGGTAACATCCCAACAAAGCAGAAGTCCTAGGCCCGTAGCCAGGATTTTTCATTTTGTGGGGCAATTTTTTTTCTTGTGGGGCACCCATGATGTTTATACATTATAAATAAATAATAAAGACAAGTCATTTATCACTCAAAAATGTTTCAGGTTTATTTCAAAAATGCTAACCATTATGTACTAACCATTACTGATATTGTGATTTGTCACATAAAAGTCACTCAAAATTTTTCTCTGGTTACAGAACCTGGTTACCATTCGAATGCCCTTCTCAGGCTCAGCCCGTTATAGTTGAAGTCAGTGCGACTGGGCACAAAATTTTTCTATGAAAGCATCCATGTTAATGTTTTTGTGAGTGTTTTTCATACTCTAGCTGTTGTGTACCAACTGAGGACCGCGCATGTGGTTGGGTTAGCATGTGGTCATGCGAAGAAGCAAAGCTTCGCATCCAGAGACAAAAGCCAGCTCGGATCCTAGAAGGGACCTATCGGGTAGTCAGGATCTGAGCTATGACCTATGGGATTTGGGGACACTGTAAATAGTCCTATCACGGGTGTGGGTGGGTGTTTGGGTGTGGTTTGCAACGGGGATTTAAGCAGGCCTCCGGTCCTGCTTCGTTGTCTCAGTTTTCTCTAACCGAATAAACTATGAGCTGATTCACTACCAATGCATCTTGAACCCACTATATTATACTAGCAGTACTAGGTTGTTTCTGAAGATGAGACATTGATAGCCTCTGTGGTTTTGACACACAAGTTAGGCAAAAGAATGCTGCTTTGCATGTAGCTGTGGATGCTCTAAAAGTTACAGCAGCTGCAAGGACTTTGTATACATTACAGTATCCAGCTCTATATGGGAACAGCACTGAAGGAGCATTATGGATACTGTCTTCTTTTTAAAGTGCATGTCTGCATTACATTCACAACTTCAGCAGCCCTCCCCAAATGTATGGTTTTGTCTTGAAGTGCTGCATTGCCTGGTTCAAATACAGGCAGCACCTCTTTCATTAATAATGCTAAGAAACAAAATCTTACAGTTGCCCATGAGCCATGAAGACCTTTTGCCTCCACTTGCAAATCTGGGGGAACATCCCCATCAAGATCAGCAATGTCACTGAGCACTGACATAACTTTAGAGAAGTTCTCAATTATGGTTCTTGCAGTGGCCAAATGTCCAGTCCATCTATGTTCGAGGAGTCTCTTCAGCTGAGTACCTGAATACATTTGGTTCACCCGATGTTTTCTGGTGAAATTGTATAATCCATTACATATCTCGAAAAAACGCCTTGCAGGTGCTATTTTTGAGCAGGCATTCACAATCACAAGATGCAATTGGTGATTGTAACAGTGTATGTACGGTATGGTTTTGCCCACTTTTTCTTGCATTTTTTTTTAACTCCACCTGTCCTGCCAGACCTCACACTAGCTCCATCATAACACTGCACAAAGAACTCCCCTGAATTGAACCCACAGTCAGTAAGAACTTGAAACAGAAGTTCAGTTATATAGTCTGCTGTTAACTAACGAAGTTCATACATACCCAATAGGTATTCTGATGGCTTGCCATCTTTTACAAATCTGACAGCAGCTTGATTTTCAATACCACTCACATCTCTTGTCTTATCTGCTTTTATACAGAAGAAGTCAATCTCACTAGTTTTGTAAAAGGAAACTATTTGCTCTAGCACCATTGAGGCCAGGATAGAGATAACCTCATTCTGAATCTCTGGTGAAGTGTAAGAAGCATTACCAGGTATGCCTTGCACTATTGCTTCGAGCACTGGATCTTTTTTACAAAACATTTTTTTATTTATTTTCCATTTAACATACAAACAAATAACAAGTGAACTATGGTAATTTTTAACACGTAAAGAAATCAATACATTTTTAGCAAATAGCCCTTGCTGTGTCCTTTAGCTGATAAGGCACTAAGTTCAAAAACTGGGGGACAATCCGCCTACTCTTTCCAAAGCATTGGCAGACAAATAAAATCAAGAAAATCATGCCCATATCATGAACTTTGTCTTTTTAAAAATAAAAAAGCATGACATTTGCCTTTACAACCCCCCCATGAAAGCAGACAGACATTGTTGGGATTCTTAAACAGTAATTCCAAACTTGGGATCCCCAGGTCCTGCCTGCAGTCTGGCAAGGCAAACCTACCCCACCCCACCCGTGATAGTAGACAGACATTGTTGGGGATGGGAACAGTAATTCAGTAATTCAGGGGAGGAAATCCCCATGCATCTGGGTTTTAGCCACTGTGTGTGACACAGACTGTTGAACTGGATGGGTCTCATTGGCCCACCCCCACCAGAATCTCCATCCTCCCAGCTCCCCCCTTACAACATCCATCTCCATCCCCCCCACCCTCTCCAACCAACCTTGAGGGACGTGATGCCCCACCAGTTCCCCAAGCCAACTTATCTCTGAAAGCCACATTGGAAGATATAATGAAGTGGAGAGAGACTATTTTGTCCAATTTAAGTGCATCTGTTCAAAGGACTTAAAAAAAAAAATTATGAACCAAGCAGATAGATTACATTTGTCAGGGATGCTCTAGGCTGATCCTGCACTGAGCAGGGGGCCTGTATGGCCCCTTCCAACTCTGCGATTCTATGGTTCTATGAAAAAGCAAGACGTTTTCTTGCAACATCACATTTGAAAACTGCAAATCTCAACATAGAATACTCAAGTCACCTTGCGGCTCCTACCCCTCTGCTACCACTCCACTAACTGAAGTCTGAAACCTTCCTCCAGTCTAAGGATGCTCACTCTTTCTGCTATTGAAGGGACTCTTAAGCTGAAGGAAGGCTGGATCCAACACCAAAACAAATAAACACAAGGGGCTTTTCTCTTCTGTGATGGACTCACCAGCAGCCAGCCCAGAAGGCTCAAGCTTCCACGTGGAAGGCAGCTCCTTCCCTCCCCGAACCCCAAACAAATGCAAAACAGGTGCAAGGGGCTTTTCTCTTGCAGAGACTCAGGGGCAACCAGGCAAGCTGGCTCCTTTCCACCCCCAAATAAACACAAAACAAGCACAAGGGGCTCCTCTCTTGCATGGACTCTCACCGGCAACCAAGCAAGCCAGCTCAAGCCTCCACCTGGAAACTGACTCCTTCCCTCCCCCGCCCCAAAACAAAGAGGCTCATGAAGAGACTTGTGCTGTGTTTGGCTTTAAAGTCCATTGGGGCTAGGGAGAGAAATGTGTGGCATGGCTGCTGGGGCACTCCCAGTCCCAAGCCCAACCTTCCTCTTGGGCAGAGAGAGGTGAGGGGGAGACTTACTGATCCAGTGGTCTGTGGGGCACGAGAGCAGCAGATCTTCTTGAGCTCAAGCTTCCACCTGGGATCTTCCCAGCATTCTTAGTTGAAGCAGGAAGAAAGGCAGGATGCAGACAAGCGCTTCCCTTTAGAGGGCAGGGCTTTCCTTGCTGTTGCCAAGATCAGATACAGAGAGCTGTTGGGGGAAAGGGTGGCATGTAGCTTGCTGCCGCCCCTGGCAGCAGCAGCGAGGGTAAGGAATAAGTCAGGGGGCCTGTTCAGGACAGAAAGTTGGGGGGCTGGCAGAAAGTTGGATGCAGGGCCCCAAATGCCCCACTGTAGCTACGGGCCTGAGAAGTCATGGGACATGCACAATTAAAAGACAAGAGGTGCATTAATAAAAGTTTTGTCAGATAGAGATGTTTTGTGAGTCATTCAAATATAAACTGCAAAGGCAGTCTGGAATGAATTCAAGAGACTTTATGTTAACTCATCTCTAAACAGCTAGCTCTATATTCAAAAGAAGCTGTTTAGCATAAGGATGCCTGAAGGAGGTAAGCTGCAAGAGCACTTAGATCAAATGCTTGCTCTGAGTCAAGAGCTAAGAAGTTATGGCAAAGATAGTGCAGAACAGGATTTAATTGTTTTCATTTCAGTTATTCTGCCCAAGACTTATGGAAATGTTGTATGTCAAATAGAGTCAAAAGGAAATAAAAAGCCACTTGCTTGAAATGGGACTTTGTATGTCATCAATGAATCCCGGCCAAGAGATGACATCCCAGCAAAGTAGAAATCCTGGGACATGCACAATGAAAAGGTGCATTAATAAAAGGTGCATTGACAATTTCTCTATATATACAGTTACCTACTGGATCAGGGAGAAGAGTGAAGTATATGAAAAACTCAATGCATATGTTGCAATGGTTAGCAGCAGGTTCCAGAGGAAACCACTGGCAATCTGAACTGACAATGGAGGAGAATGTGTGGGACATGACATAAAAAGATATTTAACTGAACAAGTATTGAACATCAACTCACTATCCCTTACGCATCAGAACAAAATGGCAAAGCTGAGAGGAAAAACCATTCCCTGACAGAAGTGTGGAGAAGCCATCAACGTTGCCACTTATCTACAAAACAGGCTGCCAACAAAAGGTGCCAAGAGCACGCCATACGAACTGTGGTATAGGTAGAAACCCAGCATGAAACATCTAAGGGTATTTGGGTCAAAAGCTTTTGACTGCATCCCCAAAGAAAAGTGATCCGAGTTGGATTTAAGGACTGAGCAAGGTATGTTTGTTGGATACACTTTGGGATGTAACGGAAATAAAATCTTTGATCCAAAAATACAAAGTTTACAAATATGCAATGTAATCTACATAGACAAAAAGGAAAAATCTGAAAATACAGAAAAAATGGACACTATAGAATCCAAACTAATAGAAGAAAATAAAATGCATCAGCCAGAAGCAATGCAATCAACCACCTTGGAACCCATAGATGACACATCAGAAAAGCCCCAGGAATCAGAAGGGGATGAGGAACCAGATGTCAGACAATTAGCTAGATCCAACAAGAGTACCACCAAAAAACTCTCCTACCTTACCAAAATAAAGACTGCAATGGAACCTTCCACATGGGAAGATATAAAGATAATGCCCACTGACCAGGCAGAAAAATTGAGAAAGGCAGCAGAGGAAGAAATTGAATCTCTAATTAAAACCAAACATGGACACTCACAAATCTACTTCCAGGAAAGAAGGCAGTAGGATGCAAATGAGTCCTCAAGATGAAATATGATGCAAAAGAATGACAAAAGTAGAAAGCTAGATTAGTTGTCAAAGGATATGCTCAGAAATATGGTGAAGACATTTGCACCTGTGGTAGGACACACTTCAATAAGGATGCTATTAAGTATAGCAGAAACAAAGAAAACTTAATATATGATAGATAGATAGATAGATAGATAGATAGATAGATAGATAGATAGATAGATAGATAGATAGATAGATAGATAGATAGATAGATAGATAGATAGATAGATGATAGATAGATAGATAGATAGATAGATAGATAGATAGATAGATAGATAGATAGATAGATAGATAGATAGATAGATAGATAGATAGACAGATAGACAGATAGATAGATAGATAGATAGATGTATTTATTAAACAAAGGTTTTAAAATTATATATAAGGGCCCAATCACACCTCATGTACAAATATCCAATTATAAAACACAAGCTGATGGACTTGACCTGACGCGTTTCGGCCTGCATAGGCCTTCTTCAGAGATCAAACACAGTGAGGCACATATTGGCTATAAAAATACATTACAATCATACAGATACAAGATATAAACCAATAGGGACCAGAAAAAAGTTGTTCCAAAATTAAACCACTAGGCAGCCAAAATGTCCTCAATAGAATTGTCTTTGCTTAAAGACAATTCTATTGAGGACATTTTGGCTGCACAATCACAGGAAGACAATTTCTGGACAAGAAGTTTATACCAGAGAAACACCACTGGGCATGTGATTGCACTGTTGGAGGCCTCATTTGTACTTTTATTCTGTGCCTAGTGGTTTAATTTTGGAACAACTTTTTTCTGGTCCCTATTGAACAGGGGACAGCCAATTTCCTGAGTCAGACCTTCCCCCTACCAGTAATACCTTCATTTTGTCAGGATTTTCAGCTCGTTAGCCCTCATTCATTCCAAAACTGACTCCAGGCACCTGTTCACAGTTTCCACAGCTTCTCTTGGATCTGCTGGTAACATGAAATAGAGCTGTATGTCATCTGCATATTGATGGTAACTCAGCCCAGATCTCCAGGTGATCTCCCCCAGCGGCTCTACATAGATGTTGAAAAGCATGGGGGACAAGATGGAACTTTAAGAGATCTCATAGGCCAGAAGCTGAAGAGCAGAGCAACAGTCCCCCAAGCACCACACTCTGAAACCTACTCTCAAGGCATGACCAGAACCAACCCAAAACAGTGCCTCCTAGTCCCAGTCATGAAAGGTTATCCAGAAGGATACCATGACTCATGGTATCAAAAATCACCAAGAGGTCCAGGAGAATTAACAGGGTCACACTCCCCCATTCCATTTCCTGTGAATGTCATCCACCAGGGTGTCCAAAACCATTTCAATACCATAACTAGGCCTGAAACCAGATTGGAATGGATCTAAACAATCCACTTCATTCAGGAATCTCTGGAAGTTGGCCAGTCAACGCTGGTTCAGTCATCTTGCTCAAAAATGGTACATTTGAGACTGGTCAATAGTTATTCAACTGTCCTGAGTCCAGAATTGGTTTCTTTAGGAGAAGATGCCCTAGTGCCCATTTCAAGACAGGAGTAGCTAACCAATCTCTCATCAGGGAGGCATTTGCTGTCTCCTGAACTCAGTCTGCCACAACTACCCACCACAAGCAGATTTAGGAAGCCAGGAGGGGCAAGGGTTGTACAAACAGGTGATAGGTCTCAATCTTCCAAGAATCTTGTGCACATCCTCAGAATGCACAAGGATGCAGGTTAGCTTGCTACAAGATAGGCCCAAATGAAGCAACAACAGAATACCAGTGGTGGTCACATACAGCTCAAACTAGCTAAAACCTATCCTGGGTAAAGATATTCCTCTCTCACAGGCACTGAGAGGAAGATCATTTTTTGCCCAAGAGCACTCTAAGTTTAGGCAACTTTGTACAATAAATGTCTTACACAGACACAGACTTTGGGACCAGGACCTGTAATAAACTAAGATGCTGGCTTTCTCTACATATACACTCCAATAACAAAATCCCTGGATTTAACAGCACCCATAACCAGGGCCAGCCCTAGGGTTTTTTGCGCCCTAGGTGGGGCTACCTTCTGCTGCCCCCCCCGCGTGAGCCCACCAATCATGGGGTTGCCAACCTCCAGGCAGGGCCTGGAGGAGGCAGATCGGCAGGGAAGCAAGTCAGCCTCAGTGGGTCTACTCGGAAGCACGGGGGGCTAGGACCAGACTCCCCGCCCACTCGCAGTGCCCGCACTCACAGCCAGTTGCTGGCTGGCTGAGAAAGCAGCCAGGATGAGAAGCAGCTCGGAAATAATGCTTGGGGGCAGAGCCGGATCTTACCTTAACCAGGACATGGATACTTTTGGACTTGCTTCCGCTGCCGCCCTGGTGCAGTGCCACCTCCACGGGGGAGGGCAGCACAACAGAGTTTCTGCTGGATGAACAGCCTCCTTACTTGGCACTCAGGTTTCCCCACCAGGCAGGCAGGAAGGCAGGTGCCATGGCTCCGTCGTCCCTTCCCAACGCCAGCCCTCCGGCAGCCACTGGCCCCCTTGCCTGCCTACCCGCATGCCCCCCCCAACCTCCCAGCATTGGTCCTGCACGGGTCCAGCAGGGCTGCTGACCCACTCCGGAGGGCTCAGGGCGGGCAAGAGAGCGAGAGCGCGTGAGAGAGCGAGAATGAGAGAGAGAGACAGAGGCGGCCCGGCATGCGTGGCCCAAGGAAGGCAGCTCTGCTTTGCTGGGCCGGGCTTGGCCAGGGAGGCAGGTGGACGGGCCGCCGGGAAGGGGCCCCAGGAGCAATCCAGGCGAGATGGCAGCTGAGGCCGCCAGAGCTCTCGCCCTTCTGCCGGTGGTGTCGCATTGCCCCCTCCGCTTGAGGGGCATCAGCAGCAGCAGCCTCCCTGGCTGGGAGAAGGGGGTGGGGGGAGCCTGAAATGTCCAACGGTGTGAGGCCTTGCTCCCGGGGGGGCGCAGCGGGGGGTTGGGAGGGCGTCTTCTGCCTCCCCCCAGCCTTTGGGCGTCAGTGGCAAATGTGGGGGGGGAGGGAGAGTGCTGCGCTCTCGGGAAAGCAAGCCAGGGAAGGGGCAGGGACGGGGTTTAAACCCTCCGCCCCACCCCGCTGCAACTGGCTGCCCACCCGGAAGCAGAGCCCAGTGAGGGGGGAGGGAGCCAGCCAGGCCGGGGAGGAGGCTGCAGCCAGCTAGGGCGCTCTTTGCTGGTGGCTGCTGCTGCCGCCCCACCTCTTCTCCCCCTCCCCAAAGAGGGGAGGGTGGGCAAGCTCCTCCGCCGCCTCCTGAGCCCCGCCGGGGCACTCTTCCCTGGTGGCAGCGGGGAGGCAGTGGCGGCGGCGTGGGGCTTTCTGCGGGGGGGGGGCTGGGATGCAGTTTGGCACCTCTGAGGCCAGCGCGCTTTAGGCAAGCACCTAGCTCGCCTAGTGGGCAAGCCGGCCCTGCCCATAACATCTCAGTTTCATTCACTTGTTCATCTTCCAACATTATAAATGTCCAAGTGTAAACAATGCTCTTTTACTCTCTACATCAGACAAACAGGCCAGTCCTTACATAAAAGAATAAATAGACATAAATCTGGGAAAAAATTACAACACTCAGAAACCAGTACGAGAACATTTTAATCTTCCTGAACATTCCATTACTGATCTAAGAGTGGTAGTTCTCCTACAGAGAAGCTTCAAATAATTATTACAACATGAGATTGCTGAATTAGAATTCATTGACAAATTCACAGCAATGGGCCCGCCAGGGTTGAATGGGGGCATGGGATCCTCATCTCATTACAGATGCTAATATTATGGATATCTCACTTCTACACATATCCTTGCTCTAATCAAGCTAAATATGTTCCTCATTGTGCCTCTGTATCCTGATTCCAGCTGGTCCTTTTTTATAACACCCCACCCGCCTTCTGACCTAGATATAAGGGATGATGGATCTTCATTCTTATTTGTATCTGACAAAGTGAGCTTTAACTCAGAAAAGCTTCTCCCCTGGAAAATTCTGTTTGTCTTTAAGGTGTTACTGGATTTGAATTTTGTTTTATGACTACAGACTGACATAGCTAGCCACCTGATACCACCTGTTCACATGTAAATAAGTGCAGATGAGGCTTATTTTTAAACAAAAATGGAATATGAGAACGATTACCTCTCCAATACCTCTCTAAGAGTGCTGTGATGGAAAATAGCAAATGTAAAGAGTTCTCAGATCTTTTTGTTCTGGTTCCAAGTTAGTATTTCTCTTTTGCATTACTGTTCCTGACTATAGCACACTTCACACCCATTAAGATGTCACCGCATAGGTTACCTGGCACTTAGGGGGTTAAAGTGTACTGTTTGTCTACTTTTATGGCCTGAAACGTTGCCTGCATGTATGCCAATATATACAAGCAAAACATTTGGCTCTGCTCGTCAACCCCAGTGGCACCATTGCCTGTCCATGGAATGAGGTGTTTGTTCTATCCACTTCCCAGACCACTTGTATGGCAGTATCTTCAAGCAAAATGTTTACCCCTGTTCCTACCAGGTGTAGCATCAAGGAAGAACAGAACAGCAAGCAACAGAACATTCTGCTTATATAAAATCAAATCATAGTCCTCCCCAGTCCACAGCTACATGATTGGTAAAAACACCCCTTTGAAAGACAGATCTATCAGTGCAATCTTCTCTGGTAGCAAGAAGTTTTTGTAACTCTATGCAAATAGCCCTGGGTTAAGGTCTTGATTCAACTGGCATAATACAGATACTAAAGAATTTGGTATTTTCAGTTCAGGTACTGATTTATTAATATCCAAATGTAAATCTATCCTTATATCCTTTGCTACTACATTTTCTCAACTCTTAGTATCTTTGTAGTAAAACTAACAACACTAAGTGGTAGGCTACCATAATCAATATTTGATATAAGCCTTTTCAAAATGTTCGTGTTCAAATGATATGCCAGCTTCCTCCCTGAAGCATATTAGATTTCATAATTGTACTACATTATAAATAAGATTATAAAACAGAAAACATAGATATAAAGTTATACCATGCAGTAGCAGAAGCCAACACTATTGCTAAGGGCCAAGGTAATAGCCAACTATAACCACTCTTTGCCCCCCAAGCAGAAATAACAAGGCAGACTCAAGTGCTGGAATAACTAAGGGCCACAATCAAATCAATGGCAAAGGTTATGAAACACAGCAGCATAGCCAAGACCAAGGGTCACCCTGATTCTTCTCTTGCTAATTTGAATAGGGTGAACCACCCTGCCCTAGCCGGGAGCAACCATGAGGTAGCTCCAGACCAGTCAGCATGGCAATCAGACGATCGCCCTGGAACTCCATCCCCTGAACTGCAAGGCTCAAAGGGAGGATCAGTCTAAGGTGACCCAACAGGCAATCTGCTTTCCCCGTCCAGGGCCTCAGGGCCCCAGGGCTGTACTCGCAAGACCCCCAGAGGGGTTGTAAGCCAGTGCTCACCAAGCCACAATCAGAATTTGAACAAAACCCTGCCATTGCCAGGGTCAAGCCTCTGCTTACACCTTTGCACCCATCAGAAGGCCCAAGCCCCCCCGAAGCCCTTGCCATAACTCCTCCAGAAAGATATCTAACCCCACCTTGGACAGGTGCACCCCGTCACTTTTATATAAATCAGAACAACCTGCACTTATCTCAGGGTGAGGCAAAAAATAACCCAACCTCCCTTCAAGGGCCTTTTGTATTTCCCTGTTTGCCTTATGGCAGGCTCTGCCAATAGCCAGCGGGTCCATGGCACCACACCAAACTAAGCAGGGCACCATGGCAGACCAAACTATCAATGTACTAGGCCACTGCCACCTAATCAGGTAAAAATCAGCCTGAGCCTGAAGTATCAAAGCCTTCCCTTTAATCAGGCCCAAATCAGAGAACAAGAATGTGTGGGGGAGGGCCATCCTTCCCCTCAAACAATAAATGCAAGAGGCCTGGCCACTGCAACCCCCGGCTCCCTAGCCACTCCACTGTGGCCCACCAGCTGAGGTCCAACTGCGAGTCCATGGGCATCCTTGCTTGATGAGCAGCCCAGAAAATAAAAAATTATGCTATGTTTATAATTTTGAGGCTGAATGTTTGAGATCAGCATCCTATTTTAATATTACGTAAGTTACTACTGGGTTGCCTTAATTTAACTTAATTTGAATACCTTGTAAATTCTTGTAACAATGGGAACATTATTACATTACAGATTCTTTAAGACTTGCTGTCTAGTATTCATGAAACAGAGAGCCTTTGCACCTATATGTAAGCAAGATTGCACTAAGATTTTATATTGTCTCTTGTTGTTTGCATAGTATATATTCTAAAGAACTGTATTTTTGTACACTACAGAATATCTCCTTGAAGAAGATGTATTATTGAAACGTTGCTATGTAATCCGGAGGCGGTGTTGGATTATGTACCTTTGTTCAAGGATTTTCTTTTGCATATGATATGGATTATGTACCTTTGTTCAAGGATTTTCTTTTGCATATGATGTTGTAGTGCTTCAGATTAGGATACACAGTATTTTCTTTGCAAGTCTTGTTGACTGTTTGAATTGTGAGTCAGACTCTCACGACTGTTGGCTTTATACTTGTTTTGTGATTAGGTCATGTTTGTCCAGATTTATCCAACCAATAAAACATTCTTGGAATACAGAACAATCAAAAGAACAGGAAATTTCTACATAACAAGTTTTTTTGGAATTGTCTCACTATTTTCTAAGTAGCGAATCATCAGAAACCATACCGCCTGAAACCACTTTTGATATTTTTCTGACTGCAAGGCTGAGGAGTTATATGTAGTTTGCCCATAAAAAAAAGCATTCCCAAATTTTCTTTTGCCAGCATGTCAATGAAGGAATGTTTTTTTGTTTCCATTTTTGTGCAATTGTTATTTTTGCCAACCTCAGTAAGGTCGATATTAACATTTCTGTGCTTTTGTTACTTACAGATGTGCACCATGTCTCCAAGAAGATGGAATCCAGAGTGCAAGGTAAGTCTGTATCTGTTATTAGTGAGATTTGTTTTAATATCTGAATCCAGTAGCTTTTTATTTGAGACCATGTCCACCAACAGTGCACAAAATCTGCTATAGCTCCATGATTTTTCCAGCACTTATTTGTGATCTTTGGATTTATTTTGTGTAGGACTGCCAGGGTCATATATACCATC
Source organism: Gekko gecko (assembly GCA_029375565.1). Taxonomy (NCBI): domain Eukaryota; kingdom Metazoa; phylum Chordata; class Lepidosauria; order Squamata; family Gekkonidae; genus Gekko; species Gekko gecko. Next base: position 276,292,098 of record JAPDNY010000001.1, read on the forward strand.
TATTTAATATTTTAAATGAGGTAAATCTGATACTAAAAATATTAGAAGTGTTGCTAGGTGATGACCATAGGCCTTATAAGTGGAAGAACACCATCTACCCACCTGTTGGATCACCTGGGCAGGATAACCCATAGCTGCAGCCGTAGACTCAGCACCAATACAAAAAGAGTGGGTGCAAAAACGCACCCCAGAAAGCCCAAGCCTGCTGTTATGTATTAAGATGACCGTGACTGCATGCACCTGGCCATGCAGTCAAGCGGACCCTCAGACCTTCGGTCCTAGAACAACAGACACTGCGGATCCTAGCGCAGACCAATGGGAGCGCCCAGATCCTTAAGGGAACCTATAGTTACTTGGGCCATGTAAATAGAACCTATCTCAAGTACTGGGTGTGAGTGCAGACATGAAGATAAGCTGGCTGTGGACCAGCTATTTTTTATCTTCGTTCTGATGTGACCAAATAAACTTGAGCTGATTTCAACACGCAGAGTCTCAGACCTCAGTACTTTTCACCTGCTCAGTGCAGTAGATGTGACTGCCCAGAATTGATGCTTGGTTAAGGGGTTCCCGTCCTGATGGTGAAAAAGCACACCTACTTCCGACCCCCTAATGGCCAAATAGGCTGCCTATGCTGAAACAAGGCACAACTCTTTTTCGGAACACATCTTGAGCATAACTAAGGACCCCCGCCTCCACTGGTCAGTCTTGGAGTGCCTCACGGTAAGATAGGCTTTGTCCACTTCCAGGCGAACATCCTGGATATTGAGTGCATGGCCCAACCTGTCCAGCTTTTGACTGAGCAACCAACTCACTTATGCGAAAGACCTCAAAAAAGGCAACTAGAGCCACTGCACGAGAAAGGCAGGCCTCATAATTGGATGCACAAATCTCAACCCAAGTAGCCTGCAGACCCCTCAACACTGTGGGGGAAATGGGATGCCTGCCATCTGTACGCGACCCAACTTTACGGGTCCACCCCTCAAGCATTCTATGAATTCTGAAATTGCCTGTGACTTCTAACATCCTGCGGGCCTTTCTGGCATAAGCCAACACAGAAAGCAGGCTTTTGATTAAGCTAACTGCCAACCCCTTACCTTTCATAGCCACACAAAAATGCAGCAAATGATCCACTGGTAAACAATTAGTATACCTTACCTTGTGCCTAAACTCATTAAACTGGTGGACCGTATAGTCATATGCCTGCTTCATGCTGGGAACAATGGCTAGGCCCACAGACCTGTTCACCTCTGCCTTCCAACCAGTCAGAGCTCCTGAGGCATTTGCACCAGTTTCACATTGGCTTCTGGGGCCAGCTGAAGGAACCTCTCCATCTGTCAATCCTGGAACATGTTTGGCAAGGAACAATATGTTAAGCCAAAGGCTGCAAAGAGTGAAGGCCCGAATCAAACACATCACCCTGGGTAATTTAGACTTGAGGGAATTGATAACCTGCACCATGGCCAGGTTATCAAACCAAAAGAAGACCGTATGATTGGCCAACTCATGCCCCCACAGCTGAACCGCTACCAAGGTTGGAAAAAATCAAGGAAGGTTGTCCTTGGTTATCCCAGCCAGCACCCACTCAGTGGGCCATTTTTCGGAAATTGAAGCTCCTGCCTGCCACGGGAGCGCAGCCATTCTGACACAACAGCTGGGGCTCCGTCCCCACCTTGTCAGTTGCTTTGTGCGCTCGAAAAAGGAGTGTGCGTGTGGGCCCACCTCAGCGGCGGCGGCCTGCTGGTGTTGGCGGCGGTAGCCTGCTGGCATTGGCAGCGGCAGCGGTAGTGGCCCGCTCGCTCGTGGGGGCAGCAGCCCACTGGCGGCGGCGGCAGCAGCGGCCCGCTCGTGGCGGCGGCGGCCCGCTGGCGGCGGCGGTGGCAGCGGCGGCAGCGGCCTGCTCACAGCGGCGGCGGCAGTGGCCCGCTCACTGCGGTGGCAGCCTAGTCCTGCCAGCGGCAGTGGCCCATGCCTGGTGGGGGCAGCGGCAGCCCCTTCACAGAGGGAGCAGCCGCTCCAAGCAGCGATGGCTGCGATGCCCATTCCCCACAGTGGCCCATTCCCGCAGCGGCCCATCACGGTGGACCCTTGGGACTAATGCGTGAGGCGGAGGCGCGATTGCTGGCCGCAGCGCCTCACCCTCTGTTTAATATATATATATATTTTTTAAAAAAAAAAATCCCACAGGCGGGAACACATTTTTGGTTAGGGGGAGTTCTTTGGAGGGCCCCTGGGTAGCAAGGGTGCAGTTGGTGCTGCTGCTGAGGCCCCAGTTCCCTCCTTCCCCCCATATTCCCCCCCACTTCTGTGCACCAATTGGTGCCATTGGTAGACAATTGGGCAATGGGGTGGCCAATTATTATTATTATTATTATTAATACTTCAGGATGAGGCCATTTGAGTGGAGCTCATGGGGGTGGCCATTTGAGTGGAGCTCATGGGGGCGGCCATCATGAGTGGGATGACCCTGTCAACCCAGCGATTCTTCAAGGGATTGAGGGGCTTTTGGCGGGAGCAGGGCCAGCTATAGTTTTGACAAGTGATGTCAGTGAAAGGGCAGCTCTTAGTTATTTATTTTAGTTACATTTCAAATCTTGAAAGGCTCTGTCAGCCCACCTACCTCACAGGGTGTTTGCTGTGATGGGGGATGGGAGACAAGTTTGTACCTACTCTGAGACTTTGAGTGGGCGGTGGAATATAAATCCAATCTCCTCTTCTTTTACTCTCTGTCTTTAGAGGTGCTAGTCCATGACATATCAGACTTTAACCAGGTGGCTCCTCAGTACTACACCACAGATCAGTAATCAATAATACACCACAGATGAGTGATCGGTTTCCATGGAGGTGTATTTGGGTTTTCCTTTAAAAATACATCACTGTATGTTACATAATAATTGTGGTTGCAGAATAAATGCACTGGGAGAAAGGGAATGGTGCATGGGGCTTGTGCAGTGTTTGAAGTCAGGATTTGGGGCCATTATCTGAACTGAAAGGTCCCATCTTTTCATACAAAAGGCACACCAACCCTTTAATCATCCTGGCTCCTGTGTCTTTTTACAGATGTTCAAGACAAGTACAGAAAGGGAAGAAGCACTGAGATCATATTGCCAAAAATTTATGTTGGTTACCGAGAATTATAAGAAAATTTAAAAGCAAAAACATCAGTTTGTGTTTTACGGATTACCAATAAGCTTCTTACTGTGTAAATCTTGACAAGCTGGTGTTGGTTTTAAAAGTGATGGATGTCCCATACATTGTTTTGTACTCTGGGCAAGAGGGTACTGTTAGGACTGGATATGGACAACAGGTTGGTTTCCAATCAGTAAAACTGACAGATTAATATCTTTTATCTCTCTCTTGATCTATGTGCAGGACACATCATAAGGACAACTGGATTAGACTGAAGCGAAGGTGCAGTAACAATTGGTGGAAGGCACATTAACAGTTTGAGAAATTTATTTATTTAGGCTGAAGGCACCACATTATTGGCAGACAGTGCCACAAGTTGGATTACAGCTGACCATCAATGAGAATACTGGGGAATTACACAACTTTACAGGTGACATTAAAGAACTTGTTCATGATTCTGTTCATTGCTCCATCATCACCCAAAGGGGGGGGGCAGAGTCCAGATCTAGCAATGAGGTCTGGTAGTGGCCATTCAGTTCAGTGATCCCAAGGCAGGCAGGTACCCATGCCCAGGCAGTTTAGCAATGCCCACTTTGCTGGGAGGCCCCATGCATTTTTTGTTTGCCCCAAAAATAAAAAGATGGGTAGGGGGCTGGGGAGGTAAGTGTTCAGGAGGAGGTGTGGCTACAACCCCCTCCCCCAGACATAGTGTCCCAGCCCAATTCAAGTTAAGGTTCTTGAGCATGGGGTGAGGAATTATCCCAGCTGACAGGCTCCCGTTTGCTTCTTGGAAGGTTTTACTTTAAGGTTTAGGTTAACTTAGCTGGGAAAAGGTGACTTTATAGTGCTCCTAACTTGAACTCAGTTAAGGGGGGTGAAAACATACTTTGGGGAAATTGCCAAGGAACACAGGTAGGGTGGAGCCTTGGCGGTGTTCTTTCTAAGCTGTGTTGGTGCAGGCTAGCTCGGTTTTCTGGGCCTCTGGCTCACACAGTTTTTATCTTGACTCAGGAGGGATGGCTCCAAGCAGGCTGGTTGTGGGTGGCCGGATTGCCTGCTCACAGCTTTGATGCTGGGGATCACAGGGTGGAATTATTATTATTACGATTACTACTGTTGTTGTTGTTGTTGTTGTTGTTGTTGTTGTTGTTGTTGTTGTTATTATTATTATTATTATTATTTTGCTCACAGGACTCCACAGCTTACTGGGGGCATTGGTCCTTGCCCATTTCCATTCCTCCCAGTTACCATTTAAGGTTTCCCCAGTGGGAGTTGTTGAAAAAGGCACCTGGTGAATATCACCTCATTCACCACTTGTCATGCCCACGTGAGGAGTTGTGGAACGATGTGATACCTGGGGAGTTATGTTCAGTTAGGTACATGTCATTTGATCAGGCCATCTGAGTGGTACACCGTTGTGGACAGAGTGAGGAATTGGCAAAATGGGACATCAAGTCAGCCTTCTACCTCCCTGTCTACCCACCAGATTTTTGTGCTGCTGGGTGGTGCTTTAGAGGGCAAATTCCACATGGATAGGACCCTTCCCATGGGATGCTCGGTTTCCTGTGCGGCATTCGATATGTTCAGTTCTTTTTGGAATGGGCCTTGTGCTGCAGGACAGGACTATGTAGCGTTGCCCATCATTTTGATGACTGCCTATGGGTAAGGAGGAAAGATGCAGGGCAGTGTGAATTTTACTGACCAGACATTCAATTTACACGGCCAGGGAAAAGAAGATTACTTTGCTGGAGCTGCAGCAGCAGGTTGGCTGCCTTAGCTGTGCATGCAAATTTGTGGTGCCCAGCCAGGCATTTGCTATAAGACTATTGAGTCCCTGATGGGCTTGAGCCTAATTCACTATAGAACTAGGGTCCTCAGGAGCCTAAGAGATGAGTTCATATGAAAAACAGTTTGAATTCATACGATTGGGTATTTTTGGTGGGAGGACTTTCTGGTCGAAGCGAAGTGGCAGGTTACATCTGCCTTTGCTGGTCCTCCAGAGGCTCCCCAGTTCCCTGGTTGGATGCTCTTGCCCCTTCCACCTGGGGAGCTCATATGAGGGCTGGTAGGCCTTCTGGCACAGCAGATCAGGGAACTAGTTGTGAACTCATGTAAGAATGTATCTGGCCTAGTGCTTGTCCTGCGGGATTGAAAATGTAATGTTGTTAATGTGGTTCTTCTTTCAGGTGCTGCAGGCCGGGGGGGTGAGATGATGAGTCACCGTCTGCAGCCACAGCATGGCAAAGCCTTGTGTTACAAGCTGAGGCAGTCATTGCGATGATAGGAGCAAGATAGCCCAGTGTGCCAATAGCTGGCCAGCAAGGTCCTCATGTCGCAGGCCAATGTGGATATGGTGTTGATGAGACCAAAACGGCATGGGGTGCTGATAGTTGGCTGATAAGGCCCTTGTGTTACGCGCTGAGGCCGACCTTGTGATGATACGAGCAAGGTGGCCCATTGTGCAGATAGTCTGGCCATTAAGGCCTTGTGTTACACACAGAGGCATACCTTGTGATGATAAGAGCGGGGTGGCCGGGTGTGTGGATAGTCAGGCCGTCAAGGCCCTTGTGTTTCACACTGCGGCAGACCTTGTGATGATAAGAGCAAGGTAGCCCGGTGTGCAGATAGTCTGGCTGTTGAGGCCCTTGTGTTACACGCTGAGGCAGACCTTGTGATGATAAGAGCAAGGTGGCCCAGTGTGCTGATAGTCAGGCCATCAAGGCCCTTGTGTTCCATACTGAGGCAGACCTTGTGATGATAAAAGCAAGGTGGCCGGGTGTGGTGATAGTCAGGCCATCAAGGCCCTTGTTTTACACGCTGAGGCAGTCCTTGCGATGATAAGAGCAAGGTGGCCCGGTGTGCTGTTCTTCGGGTTGGCTAATTTTGCCCCGCCAGGTATGGCACAATTGTGGAAGACCCTCGCTAGGCGTAAAGCCTAACCACGAGCTGAGGAAGTTTGTGGAGGGTGGTATAGGGCAATTTTTGCTGCACCCCGCCATATAGGTCTGGTTCTAGACCTGTATAGGGCTGATGGGGTGTATTTGTATAACAAGGGCAACGGGATAATTCTGCAGGACTTGCAGCAAGGGATTAGGTGGCATTAGGATGCTGAATGGGGAGCAAAGGCCAAAGCAGAGGCTTGACCTTGGCTGTGGCAGGTTTGTGCAAGCAAGAAAATGGAACTGGTGAGCACCTCACGGCATATCCCGTTAGGGAACAGGGGGTCATCAGGAACTACCTTCGGATTTAAAGATCCAGGGTGGGGAATGGTGATCACCTCTGGGAACCTTTTAGGGCAGGCTCCTCCCTGCAAGTTGAAAGGCTTCAGGGATAGGCGCTCCTAGGGGGCAACCAGTTGCTGGGCTGCTGGCCACGAGCCATTGAGTAAATGGCTCACGGCTGGAGCTGGGTGACCCGCCCTTTAAGGGCAAGGGGGTTGGTCAGGGAAGTGATGCCTGCCTTGCCTGTTCCATGCTTGCTTAGTTTTCCATTGCTGCAATGTTCTGATAAATAGTTAATAAAGTGGCCCTTGTTTAATTCCACACTGTTGTCTGTCTCATTATTCCGGCTGGGGGGGCAACGAAGCTCCCGCCCGCCCGGCAACGCCGCTGGTGGGCGGGGGCTGCTTTGCCGCCCTGAGGAATCTGGGCAGCAACAGCAGTCGGGACTGATTCGTCCCGACATGGCTGGGGGCGGAGCCAGCCGTTCTAAAACGGCTGGGGCTCCGTCCCCACCTTGTCAGTTGCTTTGTGCGCTCACCCACCCGCCCTCCCTGTTCTTAGTGTAGGCTGTTGCTGGTCGCCTGTGGGGCCAGGTAGGAATTTTTCGCTTCTACCCAGATTGGCTCAGTGGGTGGAGGTGTTTTCGCCTACCTTACACTGAGGGCAGCGGATTACGGGACATTGTGGTGGACGGCGGTTAAATAGGACGGTCACTTGGCAGGTTTGTGCAAGCAAGAAAATGGAACTGGTGAGCACCTCACGGCATATCCCGTTAGGGAACAGGGGGTCATCAGGAACTGCCTTCGGATTTAAAGGTCCAGGGTGGGGAATGGTGATCACCTCTGGGAACCTTTTAGGGCAGGCTCCTCCCTGCAAGTTGAAAGGCTTCAGGGGTAAGTGCTCCTAGGGGGCAACCAGTTGCTGGGCTGCTGGCCACGAGCCATTGAGTAAATGGCTCACGGCTGGAGCTGGGTGACCCGCCCTTTAAGGGCAAGGGGGTTGGTCAGGGAAGTGACGCCTGCCTTGCCTGTTCCATGCTTGCTTAGTTTTCCATTGCTGCAATGTTCTGATAAATAGTTAATAAAGTGGCCCTTGTTTAATTCCACACTGTTGTCTGTCTCATTATTCCGGCTGGGGGGGCAAACACACCAAAACCTAATGACCCAGCAGCATCAGAATGGATGTGCAGCTCAGTCTCCAACTTCAAGTCCTCTTTCCAAAAAGATACCCCATTGAAGGACTCCAAAAATTCCAGCCACAACTCCAGATCTGCCCTAACACTACCTGCAACCCTGGCTCCATGGTGGGTGAGGCGCAGCCCACTGATGGCATCACACAGCCTGTGCAAGAAAGCCCGACCAGGTGCCACAACTTTGCAAGCAAGGTAGTTCACACAAGGTAGCTTTCTTCTTGCCTCTAAACTGAGCTACTCTCCTGCACAGTTCCACCAGCTTACTGGCTGGCAATCTAGATGCCTGCAACATAGTATCTAGCTCTACTCCTAAAAATGTCAGGACCTGGACAGGACCTTCAGTCTTTTCATGAGCCAAGGGCACCCCCAGTTCTTCAGCCAGCTCCAAAAAAATCCCACAGAAGCTGCTGGCATTGACCAGAGCCTACAGGAGCCACAAACAGGAAATCATCCAGGTAATGAGCTACAGTAGTCAGCCCTGTGTGGGCACAGAGGGCCCATTTGAAAAAGGAACTCAAAAGGAGCACAGGACACTGAGCAACCCATAGGTAATGCCCGATCCATATAAAACTGGTCCTCAAAAGAAAAACCCAGCAATTCAAAGTCATCAGGGTGCACAGGGAGAAGGTGAAAGGTGGACTTAATGTCACATTTGGACATCTCTGCACCCGGACCACAGCGGCATACAACCTGAACCGCCTGATCAAAAGAAGTGTACCAAACGGAACAAAGAGCATCAGGAATAGAGTCATTAACTGACATTCCCCGGGGATGAGAAAGGTGATGAATCAGCTGATATTCACCAGGAGCTTTCTTGGGCACAATCCCTAATGTGGAAACAAAGGTTAGGGACTGGAGAGACTGGGAATGGACCCCAAATCCTCCCCTCTTCCCTCTCCTTCTCAATTTTGTGCCTAACAACATCCTCCATGCCCTTAATTGAACGCAAATTGTGGGGCCATAAATGGGGCCTGACAGAGTATATGAACACTGAACTGGAAATAATAATAATCTTTCGATTTATTGATCACTCACCCCGCACAATTGCAGGCTCTGAGAGATTTACAGTTACATATTTGAGACGTGGGACTAACAATGTTTATATAAGGGATAGGGAGGACAACATATAATTCATTAATTCCACACACACTGCAGCTGACGGAAGGTTCGTCTCTGCCTTCAGACCTGTCATATTCCGTTCGGCGTTTCAGTCAGCCAGTTGGTGACATCAGGCTTTCAGGACTCTTTGTGTTGCAGCGCCATACTGCCACTGCCTGGCCAGATCAACCCACTGCGGGGCTTTCTTGATGTCGAGAGATTTTCCATAGCTTCCGGTCTTTCACAGCAGGATATTCTACCATCGGCTAACACCTCCCCCACGGGGGGGGGTTGGTGTGCCCACCCTCTCTAAGCAGTGGTACCCATTTTATCTACTTGCCGAGGCTTTCGTATTGCTGGGTAGACAGTGAGCTAGGGACACAGACTGGCAGCTCACACCAGTGCGGGGCTAGACCTAACAGTAGTTCAGATGTTACTTATTAAGCAGTGGGATATACCCACTGTGCCACCGCTCCCCTTCTTTCTTTCTTTCTTTCTTTCTTTCTTTCTTTCTTTCTTTCTTTCTTTCTTTCTTTCTTTTCTTTCTTTCTTTCTTTCTTTCTTTCTTTCTTTCTTTCTTTCTTTCTTTCTTCATTTGATTTATGCCCCGCCCTCGCTGTAAAGTAAATACAAACATCTGCCTTCTTGGGATATTTCCTCAACCAGTCCTCAAGCACTTTCAGCTTTATGGGACTGGGCCCCTTTTCCAGGAGCCTGAGCAGGCCCCCCTCCTTCTGGCTTCCTGCAGCCCTTCCCTGGCTTGCCACGGAAGCATACCGAAAATGGGTGCCACACAATGGGCACTCATGCTGGTACTGACCTGCCTTTCTGTTACACACTCCCTGTAACCCAAACTCCCAACAGAGCTGGCAGGGTTGAACCACCTGCCCCGCATTACCGCAGACATTAGGAGTAGAAGTAAGGCAATGGACGAGGTGGCCACAGTGTGAATGATCACCCAGAAGATGACATAACTTGAAGCCAAAGGTGAGGGTGCACCTGATCCCACCACAATGGGGGATTCATGGCCGCCCTCATCCTGAACTCTTCATTGTACTGTAACCAGGCAGGGCCATTAAATCCTGTGTAACCTTTATAAATACTGTCGAAGTATTGAAACAACAATGCAGCCCTCCAGGGCTGAGCCTTGGCCAGCACAACTGCATAAACCAAGAACCGAGCCACGCAGTTGTTCCAGGTTTGATCCACCTTGATCTTTTTAAGTTTCTCCTTGTCCATATCGTCCTTATCCTTCTTCTCCAACTCACAGTAAAGCACGGAAAAGACGTCAACAAATTCACCTTGTCCCTTGTAGCTGGCAATAAGTGATCACCCAACAGAAGCACAGTATCGCCAAAAGGGAGTGCTGATGCAGGCACTGCATTGTATGCAGCAGTCCACAGGGATGGAGAGGCCCACCAAGCCCCAGCCCCAGCTGGTGCCTGCCCGTGCCAGCTCCCCTGAGTGCCTGTTGGCATATTATGCATGGGCAGAGGAGCCCAATCCTGCCCCCAGCCCTGAGTGTATGCAGAGGGGCCTTGACTTACACTTACAGACCCCGGTGCTGATTGGCTGCCCCACAGCTTCCAAGGCCAAGAAGCTCCCACTTAAGGAGTGGCATCTGTCTTATCTGAAGCCCCAGATGTGCCCTCCAGGCAGTGCCCAGGCTCCACCACACCTTGCTGTTGACTTCCCATCCAAGAGAAACACCCAACAGCTGGGTCATTTGGGGTGGTTGCACTGCCTCCCTTCCCTGAAGAAGAAGCCCTGTTCTCAAGAAAAGACAAGTGAGTGAGCACTTCAGCCTGAAAATGCTTATTCGCAGCTAACCGGGTGTCCTTCCTCCCCGCCTGCACATCCACAGGAGGAGGGTGAGGTATGGGAACCCCCTGAAGCCTGTTCCAAAGCCTGCAATCTATCCAAGATTGTCTGCTGGGCCCCATCCCCATCCTCATCATTGGATGAAGAAGGTGCAGGAGCAGGCCTCTTAGGCGGGGCCTTAGGAGCTGGCTGCTTCTCTTTAGCATGCCCTGAGACCTTCTTAGGAGCCATGCCTATTCCTTGTAGAACAAATGCAGGCCCTGGCTGCTAACAAAATGGCTGCCCTGCCTGAACACAAAATGGCCACCCTAGCAGATTACAAAATGGCCACCCTGGCTGAGTGCAAAATGGTGGACAGGCAGACAACAATATGGGTGCCCTGCTTAGGCCAACCCCAACAACCCCAAATGGCCTACAGTTGAAAAAATTGTCTGTGGCCCAACACTCCAGTAGAAAAAGGTGGGGGTGGCCTAGAATGGAAGGAAACCCTGGTCACCCACCACCCTTCCACCTATTGGGTGGGGGAGAGAAAAAAACCCAGCACAAGGGCTGACTGGCCCAGGATCCCTCCAGCAAAAACCCCACAGCCCCACCAGGCACATTCCCAGAAGCCACTGTGCGGGCCCAGCTGCTGGCTGCAGAGCCACAACAGCCACACCCGGCTGCCACCAACTACACCAGACAGCCACTACTGCAAGGCCCCGCTGCCACTGCCCGTAGTGCCACCGAAACACCAGCAGCTGCCCAGGCCTCTTGCAACCCGAGGCTGCTGCAGTAGCCACTTGCCACCACAGGGACCCCCTTGCCACCCTGTGTCCTTTTGCTGCTGCTCAGCTGCCTAATCCACCACCTGCTGTCCTCTTGCCACCGAGCCCCACGCTGCCACCAAGACCCACACCACTGCCGAGTCCCGCACCGCTCACCTCGCTAGGCCTGATCCAGCAAAGTGAGGCTCCATGTCATGGCCCTTGCCTTTCAAGAGAAAGGTCAAAGACTGAAGATTGGGAGGTGGGCTGGCTTAGCAAACCTTCAGCCCCGCCCCCTTCAGAAGCCCCAGATGGGCCTTTTTCAGAGCAATGAGCCTCCCATCCTGCAGGGCAGCAAAGGCGGCACCCTGGCCACATGGCTTCGGGTGGGACCAGCGACCAGGTGAGCCAGATTGGCATGTTGATGAGGAACATTTTCATTATGGTTGATTTCCAAAATGATGTGTTATTTCTGTCTTGGTTTTTCCCCCACCTCTGTTTATTTTCAAAAGAAATGCTTATTTACTCACAGTAGTCATTAATATGTCATGCTGTAATTCTTGGTCCCTTGTTGAGACACATGAAAAGGTGTGGACTAAAAGGCCTTTGATGGTTCTCAAGTTTTTCAATTTTAAGGAAGGATTTCCACATTGAATTGCCTACTGAGGAACCCCCATTATTCCCCATTGCAGTGAAATTGGTAATGGTGGGCAATTTTATCTTACAGACAAGTGCCCCCCCCAATGCTCCCTCTAAGCTGTGGAGTCTTGTGAGCAAAAATTCTACTTTGTGAGCTACTGGCATTAAAGTTGTGAGCAAGCGATTCGGCTACTGCATAAATCAGTTTGCTCTGGAGCCACCCTTCCTGAGCTAAGACAAAAATGTGTGAGCCGGAGGCTAAAAAACTGTGAGCTAGCACACACTAACTCAGCTTAGAGGGAACACTGGTGCCCACTGTATTCCCTTTATACCCTGGAATGTATGGATTATATATTTTCCATACACAAACCATGACAGCATGCCAAGCAACATTTCTATTTCTTCAAAAATGTTCCATTTTCTCCAAATGACCCAATGACAGCCAGCCTTAAAGTATTCATTACATTCTTTAAAATGAGCATAGTACCCAGCACCTTTGCTTTGTCACAATCATGAGACAATTACTAACAGCAGCCTCTGATTTTTTTCTCCTTTATTTCTTCTCAACATTTTCCTTTATATAGCACACTGACTGATTCCATGGCCCGATATTACGGACATTCAAATTGGTCTTCTGTCTTTCAGATAGATTGACTACTCACAGAGTTTAAGATTTGTCAGATTTTGTTGAAGTGAACTTCTGGAGGAGAAAATTTCTCTATTAATCCATTTTCACGTCACTATAATCACCTATTTTTTTCTAAGTTTTGAATGAGATGTGCCCATCATGTTCCCTCCTTTAGAAATTTTACATAGGATTTTTGACTAAGGGGCTATTTTAACATTTTTTAAAAGGGTGATAGAAACATCTCTGACAGACAAAAAGATATGAAGTCAATTTAATCCCATAGTCCTCAACAGTAGCCCATAAAATCAGTTTAGAAAAAATTCAGGTATAGATGCAAATTTTGTCTAAAAGATCTGTATTGCAAATTAATTTTTAGTGGCTGAAGTGTCTTTCTTTCACAGTATTTACACTTATAACTGAGACAGGAGCTGTGGCTGTTGTAGAGCATAGCCTGTGTATGAACAGGTCCATGGCTCAGTCCTTGGTATCTCCAATCAAAGGATCATGAGTATCAAATGTCACTAAAAACCTGCCTGAGGCCTTGGGGAGCCACTGCTTGAATCAGCATCCTTGACTGAGCTTAAGCCTTTTTTGAGAGAGTTACTACTTGGTTGGATCAGGGGAATGCTATTGACTAGTTTGTCTTGATTTCAGTAAGGCTTTTGATAAGGTTCCACAAGATATTCTTGTTAACAAGTTGGTAAAATGTGGTTTGGATCCTATTATTGCTAGGCAGATTTTGTAACTGGTTGGATTTTGCTATGTATTGACATACATAAATGTAGGAGCTTGATTACTGTATAAATGGGTGTGGTTTTGCAAGCCCAGACTGTTTAAAAAGGAGCCTGTTGCTACCCAGTTTTACTGTCATCCTATCCTGTTCTTACCTTTGTAAATAAAGCTGTTTTCACTGTTCAATGAGGTGCTGCCTGAGTCTCATATCTAACAACTGGCAATGAGGATGGGATCATCATAACGGGTAGGCAGCCCTGTTGAACCATCGCCACCACGGCGGATGAAGCGGACCCTCCCGGGGTCCCAGAGGAAGAAGGATGACACCCTGCCAACCCACCGGCAGAGCTGGGGAGAGGGATGGCAGCCAGCACAAAGTTCGAGGCATTTGAACTGGAGCTGGAGGATTGGGACTTGTATATATCATGATTTGAGTTCCACTTACAAGCTAACCAAATTGAGGTGTAGGCCACGAAGACGTCACTGCTGCTCAGTTCCTGTGGTCGAACCGTGTTCGGCATGGCCAGGTCCCTGGTAGCCCTGGCAGACATCCAGTCTGTTTCCCTAGCTGATATCACTAGCAAGCTTAAGAATCACTTTGTCACAGATCGCCTGCCGACATGCCTTCTACAAACGGGACCAGGGGCTGAGTGAGACAATAGCTGAATATGTCACGGCGCTAAGGAAAGCAGCCTGAACCTGTAATTTTCCTGACCTGGAAGTGGCACTGCTCGATAGGTTGGTGTGTGGCCTACAGAGTGTAAAGCTGCAGCAGAGACTTTTCACAAAGACCGAGCTGACCTACACCATGGCCTACGCTGAGGCCATAGCTGTTGAAGCTGCGGAAAGTTTGACAAAGGAGGTGAGACAGGCTGGCAGTCCACCCTGACCGGAGACAGAGGAGGCCATCCATCACGACTCCGAGACCGATTCTGAAGGTGAGGATGAGGCAGTCCACAAAGCTTGGGTCACGAGGCCTTGGTGGACCCCAATGAAAGCAGTGCCCAAGCAAGCCTGTGCTGGTTGCGTCGGAGACCATGAGTGGAATCAGTGCTGGGCACGTGATCTCTGTTGTCGAGCATGTGACAAGTGGGGCCACATCACCAAAGTGTGTCGAGCGAAGGGGAAGGAAAAAGTCACCCCCGTCTTCACCATGGCAGAGTCGTAAGGCGAGAAGTGTCAGCATTCCCAGACCTGCGGACTGCAATGAGACCAGCTGCTGTTCCTGCCCCACGACTGTCCTCAGCACCAGACCAAGGGCCAGGAAGAAAATCTATGTAACCATGTTGCTGGATGGAATGCCATGCGAGATGGAGGTTCACTCAGGATTGGCTAAGACCATCATCTCATCGGAAACCCTATAGCGTCTTTTCCGCAGAAGGAGCCACTGCCGTTTGGCACCCAGCCGGGGGCACCTCTCCGATTTTCAGGGGCGGTGTATTCCTGTGGCCGAAGAGGCTGAGTTCGGGGTACAATTTAAAGGTTTTAGGGAGACACTGAGTCTCTTGGTGGCTGAAGGGTGCAGAACCAGCTTGTTGGGTTTAGATTGATTCGAGGCCCTTGGTATTGCTGTGACAGGGGTCAACCAAATATGTGTGAATAAATTGAGTTGTATCTATGCAGAGTTCCCTGAGGTATTTGACAGGTCTCTGGGAAAATATACAGGCCCACCAATTTCATTTGATTTAGACCCAACAGTACAGCCCAAATGCTTGAAATACAGAAGGGTGCCTATTTCACTCAAACCGCAGATTGAGGCAGAGTTGGACAAACTGGTCAGTCAAGGGGTACTCGAACCAATATCACATGCTAAATGGGAAACTCCTATTGTAACACCTGTTAAGCCTGATGGGTCTATTAGGATTTGCACCGATTAAAAGTGTACGATCAATAAGGCATTGCAACAATATTGCAAATCCAGTACCTATCATCAGTCACGTATTGGTATTCCTCACAGGGGGCAGGGTGTTCACAAAATTAGACCTTACGCAGGCTTACCAACAGCTACCAGTAGACCAATGTGCAACCAAAGCACAGACAATCATTACCCACAGGGGTGTGTTCAAGGTAAACAGGTTACAATTCGAGGTGAACATGGTCCCAGGTATTTTCCAAGGGTTGATGGAGGGGCTTTTAAGAGATCTGCCTGGTGTAATCTCATATTTCGATGATGTTTTGATTGCAGGGGCTAACGAAACAGAATTGGCAGATCGAATCCGAATGGTGCTGAGCAAATTTCAAAAGGCTGGTTTAAAGGTTAAAAGGAGTAAATGTCATTTTGAGGTGCCCAGAGTAGAGTTCTTAGGGCTCCTCATCGATGAGCATGGGGTTCAAACCACAAAGGGGAAGGCTGCGGCCATACAGAAAGCACCATGACCTCAGACCAAAAAAGAGCTGCAATCATTTTTGGGAATTCTGAATTTCTATAATACCTTTTTGCCTCATAAAGCTACGATTACGGAGCCTCTTCACTGCTTGTTAATAAAAGGTGCAAAATGGGTCTGGGGGTCACAACAAGAATGGGCTTTCACTAACATAAAGAAATTGTTAACATCTGCTACTGTAGGGGGTTGCACGCATGCGTTAAACCAAGCCGGCTGTGTTTCCTCCGAGCTCCTCCTTCGAACTAAAGAATTTATAGCTCAAAGTTTGTAAATACTACGCAAACCCAGATAAGAGGCTGATAACCAGGAAGCAGCTGGCTAGAACAACTTCAGAGTGGTAAGAAACTAATTTATTGCTGTGCTAGAAAGGAAAGCCTTGAGATTCTTAAGGCCGCTCCCAAAGCTTTGAACCAGATATGGCGAAGACAATTAAGGACCTATCTGAACAAATTTCAGGACTCCAAAATACAGTCCTTGCCTTTCAAGAGAAAATCAGTAGTGAGTTAATCTCACTACGTGGAGAAATTAGCAAAATAGGCACAGAAATAGCTTCTATAAAGCAGACAGCTACAACAGCCAAAGAGCTTGCTGAAGCTAATGAGCAAAAAATAACCGCTCTGAACCGCCAAATAAATGACTTGTCAGACAGAAACAGAAGAGCTAACCTTATTTTATCAGGGATATCTGAAGAAATTTCTGTAAATAAATTGGAGGAATCGCTGATACAGTGGCTGCAGACAAACGAAGTAGAAATAAAAACAGAGGATGTTGAGAGAGTGCATCGACTACAAAGGAATGGGAGGGGCGGGGCCCCTAGAGATGTAATAATTAAATTTGCCAGAGAGAAAATTCAACAGCAAATATATACAGCACTAAAGAAGAGGAAAGACCTGACTTTTAGAGGAAGAAAAGTCTGGGTGAGACAAGACTTTTGTCAAGAGACCTTAAGGAAAAAAAACCTCATGCGCCCCTTTGCCCAAAAGCTTTATGCAAATAACGTGAAATTTTCATGGGGCTATCCATCCTCGATAATTATATTTCGGGAAGGAAAGCGACTGATGGCAAGGAACACCACAGAGGCAAAGGAACTACTTAAACAATTAGGTATAAACACAGACGATATGGGAGAGCAAGAAATGGAAGCGGAATCGGGGGTTCCTGAAGATGGCGACGAAGGAACTTCAGAGAGAGGAGGGAAACGCCTCAGGACCAGCTCCCGATAACCAATTAAGGGAAGTATACCTTTATTGATTGAGCTAATGACTATTAATAGTATTATCATTTTTTACAGTATCAAGAAGGAGGAGGAGGGGGATGCGTGCACCCCATGCAGTGGAGAGAGGGGAAGAGATTTTCTTTCCACCTTTACTCTCAACCACGGGGGGGGGAAGGGAAGGGGAAGGGTAAACTAACTAACCATTCAAATTTTTCACAGCCACGAGATGTCAAAGCCTTAATTGATGTGGGATATGGATAAAACAATAAAAATTTTATCACTGAATGTCAATGGTTTAACATCAGAAATTAAACGATATAGGATAGCCAAGTTGGCAAGAGAGCAAAAAACTGATGTTCTGTGTTTACAGGAAACACATAAGAAAAGAAATGACAACAAGCCTTTGCTAAAAGACTCGACCTGGATGATGTTAGCGGAAGCTAGGAGCCACACCAAGGCCAGAGGAGTGGCAATAATGACTCATAAGAAACTTAGAGTAGAGGTACTAGAAAGAAGGACAGACAGGGAAGGGAGATATGTGATGGCTAAATTCAGATTAGAGGGGAAGAAATTTACATTGGTAAATATATATGCACCCAATAAAGGACAAAAGAAATTTTTAGCCAGGCTAGTTAAAAAAACTAAGCAATTCGCAGAGGGAGAATTAATTATGACAGGAGATTTGAACATGGATCTGACTAAAAATAAGGCAATTAAAATAGGAGATTGGGGCTTGAGGGAAGCACATGAATTGATAGGACAGCAGCCAAAACCCACCCATGTATCCAGCCGGCACAAAACCCCATCATGCATAGATTACATAATTGTAGAAAAAAGCAGCAACCTGACTATAAAAAAAATTACAACGCACCCAATCTGGATATCGGATCATGCACCAATCACTATAGAAATAGAAGGCAATCAAAAACCAAAAAATAGAACTTGGAGGTACAATAATTTAATAATGGCTAAAGAGGAAGATAGGAGCTATATGATGGAGCAGATAAGATTATATTTTGAGGAGAATAGAGGGACTGTCCCAACTAATACCCTGTGGGATGCCGCGAAGGCGGTGATAAGGGGACACTGCATAAATAAGGAAAAGTACATCAAAAGAGAACGCTATCTAAAAAGACAATCTAAAATTCAGGAACTGGAGAGGTTGCAAAAGGAACAAATCACCAATCATGATTTAAAAGTACAGAGTCAGATAACAACAATTAAAAAACAATTAGATGAGTTGGACTCAGTTACATTATGGAAGAGAGAAGCAATGGTAAGAAATGACTTCCATAGAAATAGTATTAATTCGGCCAGAAGGTTAGCTAACTATTTGAAAAACAGGAAGGTAAGGCAAAAGATAGAAAATATAAAAGTGAATGGCCAAAGAACTGGCAACTCAAAAGATATAGTAAAAGCCTTCGAGACCTTTTATAAGGAGCTGTATAAAAAAAAGGACATAGTCATATATGAGGAAGATATAAGAACAACACTCAAAGAAAATGATGAAATTATGTTAAAGGAGGAAATAACACTACAGGAGATAAAGGTGGTAATTAAAGAATTGAAAAAGGGCAAATCCCCAGGCCTAGACGGTTTCACAAGTGAATTCTATAAGGAGATGGTAGACATATTGGCCCCAGAGCTCCAAGAGGTATTTAATGGAATATTGAAAGGGAAAAAAGCCCCAGATTCGTGGAGGCAATCAGAAATAGTGGTAATCCCTAAGCCACATAAAGACCCAGAGGAAGTGGGCTCATATAGACCTATTAGTTTACTAAATCAGGATTATAAAATCTTTGCAAAAATACTGGCAAATAGATTAAAGAAGATCATACCTAGCATAATAAAGGAGGACCAATATGGATTTGTAAAAGACAGGAATATAGCCCACCCCATAAGGAATATTATAAATGTATTACAACATGGCCACAAAAAAAGCTAGGCCTCTTGAAATTAGATGTCTACAAAGCATTCGATACACTCTCCCAGGATTTTCTGTGGCAGGTAATGACTAAATACGAGATGGGGGAGCCATATATAAAAGCGATCCAAGAAATGTACAGAGAAGGGACAGCAGTGGTGAGAGTTAATGAAGAACACTCACAACCCCTCAAGATTCAAAGAGGAGTCCGGCAAGGATGCCCGCTCTCGCCCCTCCTATTTATACTAGCAATAGAACAGCTAGCTGAAAGAATAAGAAATTCTGCAAGGGTGGAAGGATACAGGGTAAAGAAGGAAGAAATGAAAATCAATTTATTTGCCGACGACATTATAATCGCTATGACAAACCCCAAAGAGGCAGTAAAAGAAATAAAAGTTATATTAGAGGACTTCGAAAAATGTTCAGGACTGAAGGTGAACATGGCTAAATCAGAAATTATGTACCTTAATGTGACTAAAGAGGAAAGGGAACAAATACATGGGATTACTAATATTGGAATGGGCACCAAAAAATTCAGATATTTAGGCATTGTACTACAGAAGAATATCGATAAAATAGCAGAGAACAATTATAACAAGGTCTGGAAGAAAATAGAAAAAGATATGAAAAAGTGGAAAAATAAAATAATGAATATATCTACTAGAATAAAAAGTGTTAAAATGTTTTGGCTGCCAAGATTAATATACCTCTTTCAGACAATACCGCTAGGAATGTATACCAAAAAACTAGACCAATGGAACAGAGTGATTAAGGAATGGATTTTCGGTAGTAAAAAATGCAGAATACAGAGAAAGATAATTTATAGCCACAGATCAGAGTTGGGATGGGGAGTCCCTGACCTGATTAGCTATTACGAAGCCTTCCAAATAAAATCGATACTGGAGATAGGCGATGGAGAGGGACTAAAATGGGTGAGTTTTGAGAACGAAATCAATAATAACATAGGGAGTTTTGGGGTATTCTCCAAAACGACAAATAAAGATCTTATACAAGTTAAGGGACCTAGGTATTCAACACTAACAGTGTGGAACAAGTGGCAGCCCTCATGGCTTAAAAGAACCTCAAAATGGGCACCACTAAAGTCCCTCTATAACGAAACAGAAGAAAATAAATGGTGCGAACTCCTGAGATCAAAGGGATATTATAGGCTAAGAGACTTATTTAGAGGAGGCACTCTAAAACCAGCACAGGAATTAATCGAGGAGATAGGCAAGCAATATTGGTTAAAAATTACAGGCCTTTATAGAATGATTAAGGAAGTTAATGAAAAAGGAAATATTTGGACAGAAGAACCAATTGAAGAAATACATAATAGGATGCAAAAATTTAAACAAGGATTAGCAGGATATATTTACAAGAAAATGTTATCCAATAAAGATAGGGCAATACTTTATTTACAGAAAACATGGTGTAAGGAAGGCCAGATATCGGAAAACGATGCAAATAGAATAATGAAGGGAATAGAAGAAACCAAAATTATTAAATTTAATGAATTGGAACATAAATTTTTCACAAAGTGGTATAAAACACCAGCGCAGATAGCAAACATGTTTCCGGGATCGAGTTCTATGTGTTGGCACTGTAAACAATTTAAGGGCTGGTTCTCTCATATGTGGTGGGAATGTCCAGAGGTGAGAGTCTTTTGGTCAAAAATAATACAAATTATAAAGAAAATATGTAGAATTTCATTGAATGTAGACTTTAAACTAATGTTAATGGGTATATTAGGAAATAAGGCAGTCAATAAGGAAACCCAGGCTATACTCAAAGCTATGGTGTTAGCAGGCAAGGCAGTGATAGCTCTGGGCTGGAAAGATAAGAGCAAATGGACAATAGATACCTGGCACACTTATTTGTTTGATTTTGTGCAGTCGGACATCATTGAGAAATTGCGCCAGAAGACCACATGGGAGGATAAAGCCGAAGAAATTAAAGCGAGGTGGAAGATCTATCTAAAGTGGATAACAGTGGAAGGAAGACAGGACATTCGGTGGAAGATTCAGACTTTGTGCCCGTGGCTGTGAATAAAAGATCAACAAACAAGGGGTAGAGGGAGGGAGGGGGGAACTTATTGAGTTAAGTAAAGTAAGGAGACAAAAGATATTGTGTAATATGTAGAAAATTCAAAAAAATAAACCTATTAAAAAAAAAAAAAGTTGCAGGCCTAGGCCAGTTGCAGATCTAAAAAAAAAAAAAACATCTGCTACTGTATTGACTCATTATGATGAACAGAAGCCTTTGGTTCTTGCTGCAGATGCCTCCTCCTTCAGCATTGGCGCATTTTAAGTCATGTAATGGTGGACAGGCAGGAAGCACCTGTGGCATACTATTCGAGAACACTGGCTGCTACTGAGAGGAACTATGCCCAAATTGACAAGGAAGGACTTGCTTTAGTAGCTGGAGTTAAGAAATTCCACGATTTCTTATATGGGCGTAAGTTCCTCATGATCACCGACCATAAGCCATTACTCGGACTTTTTGCACCAAGCCACCAGACCCCCCAAATTCTGTCACCGCATATGCTGAGATGGACAGTGTTTTTGGCAGCATATGACTTTGAACTGGTCCACTGGCCGGGTAGGGCTATTGGACACGCAGATGCCCTGAGCTGGTGTCCTGTCGAAGGACTGGCTCTTGATCCTGCCCCTGCATCCGAGGTGTTGGTTATAGAAGAACTGCCTCAGCCACCCATGCATGCCTCGGACATCACAGCTGGCTCAGCAAAAGACTCCACTATCTCCATGGTTTTAAACTGGGTGTGGAGGTGGTAGCCGGCGGATCAGTTACCTAGTGAATTCCAGCCTTACTCTTCCAGACAAAAAGAGCTGTCTGTTCACAAAGGTTGTTTACTTTGGGGAAACCGGGTGGTGGTGCCTCCCAATTCATGGAAAAAAGTTTTGCTGGCATTACATGAAGGGCATCTGGGCATTATTCGAATGAAAGCTCTGGCCTGGAGCTATGTGTAGTGGCCCCACATTGATCAGGACATTGAAGAGTGGGTTAAAATGTGCCAGCCCTGTCAGGAGACCAGGCCTGATCCCCTGCAAGCTCCCACTCATCGTTGGGAAACTCCACAGGCCCTGGTCAAGGCTGCATGTTGATTTTGCAGGGCCATTTCAAGGGAAAGTCTTCCTTCTGGTCGTCGACGCTTACTCCAAATGGTTGGAGGTAGCGGTAATGTCCCACATGACATCAACGGCCATAATAAATGTGTCACGCAAACTGTTTGGCACCCACGGACTGCCTGATACCCTTGTTTCAGACAACGGAACTCAGTTCACATCTGAGGAGTTCCAAGAGTTCCTGAGAAACAACTTAATCAGGCACATAACGTCCGCACCATTCCACCCAGCAACAAATGGGCAGGCTGAAAGGATGGTGCGGACCAAGAAGGAAGCCTTCAAGCAGCTTATACATGGGGACTGGGGCCAGCAACTTGCCTCATTTATGCTGTACCAGCATATAAGTCCCCATTTGGCAACAGGGAGGAGCCCTGCAGAGTTACTCATGGGGCTCAGGCTGACGTTGCTGCTAGACAGACTCCACCCTGACTTAACGTCAGCCAAGCCACCACAGCTTGAGGCCTTACCATCTCCCAGGTTGTTCAAGCAAGGGGACACTGCCTTTGCCCAAAATTACGGCAAAGGGCATTTATGGCTACCAGCAGTAGTCACCGAAGTTTCCAGCACACTTTCATACATGGTGCAGACTGTTGACGGCAGGCAGTTGAGGTACCACGTTGACCAGCTTAGGCAGCAATGGGCTAGCTCACGAACTGAGGACAAGCCTGAGCCAAGCGTGGTCCCCATTCCCACTGCGATGCTAGCAGAATCTCTTAATGGCGAGGTTGGTGTGGACACCAGGGACATGGGACCAGTTGCCGAAGCAGAAGCAGGGCAGAACCCAATTCTTGATGAAAGTCCCTCAAGCGAACAGAGAGCCAGGGACACTGACCCAGCCCCCAGCCTGAACCAGTAAGACGGTCACTAAGAACGTGACCCCCTCCTCCCTCCTACTTAAAAGATTATGAGTGTTCCCAGATTGTTCCATCTTAGAGGTGAGGGATGTTATGTATTGACATAGATAAATGTAGGAGCTTGATTCCAGCTCCCATTGAAACCTGGTATCCTGAACAGCACAAACTGATTGGACACTTTGCACAGTTGTCCAATCAGGATACAAGATATATACAGGAGGGAGAAGATATGATTGGTCTTTATGTAAATACTCTGATTGGTCATTACTGTACAAATGGGCATGGTTTTGCAAGCCCGGACTGTTTAAAAAGGAGCCTGTTGCTACCCAGTTTTGCTGTCATCCTATCCTGTTCTTACCTCTGTAAATAAAGCTGTTTTCACTGTTCAACGAGCTGCTGCCTGAGTCTCATATCTAACAGATTTGTAACTGGATTTGTAACTGATTGTAACTGGTTGAAAGAGAGCACTCAAAAGTGATTGTAAATGGTTCCTCATCCTCTAGGAGAAGAGTGACATGTGAAGTGCTTCAGGGACTTGTCTTGGGCCCTGTGTCATTCAAGGTCTTTATAAATTACTTGTGTTGTTTTACATCTTCATAAATGCCTTGGATATGAAGGAATAGAAGGGATGCTCATTAAATTTGTAGATGATTCTAAATTGGGAGGGGTAGCAAATACAGTAGAAGTCAGAACAAAATACAGAATGATCTTGATTGCTGGAAAACTGGGCTAAAACTAACAATAAATTTCAACAGAGATAAATATAAAGTTCTGCATTTAAGTAGGAAAAATCAAATACATAATCATAGGATGTGGAAGACTTGTCTTGGCAGTAGTACTTGTGCAAAAGATCTAGGAGTCTTAGTAGACCATACAGTGAGCATGAGTCAGCAGTGTGAAGCAATAGCTAAAAAGGCAAATATGATATTTGGTGCATCAACAGCAGTATAGTGTCTTCACTCTGCTCTGGCTAGACCTCACTTAGAGTATTGTGTTCAGTTTGGGGCACCACAGTTTAAGAAGGATGCTGACAACCTGAAACATGTCCAAAAGAGGGCATCGAAGGTGGTGAGGGGTCTTGAGACCAAGTCGTATGAGGAAAGGCTGAAGGAGTTGTGTATGTTTAGCCTGGAGAGGAGATGACTGAGAGGCAATATGATAGCCATCTTCAAGTATTTGGAGGGCTGTCGTACAGCGAATGGAGCAGAGTTGTTTTCCTGTTGCCCCAGAAGGTCAGATGAGAACCAATGGATTGAAATTAACTACTCATAATTCCCTCCTCCCACCTGGTTGTACAACTGAGCACAGGTTCCCATGATTAACCAATTACTGCATTCTTGAGTCCAGCCTTTAAAGAGATAAGGATGGTAGCTGCAGGGACATTGAGATCATGAACCCCTGTGAGCTGGACTAGGCCATCTAATATTCATGCTAACCCATGAGAGGAGATTAGGGTGTTTGGCTTCACAGCTTCCATTTGATCTTTGTCAAGGGCAGGGAAAATTCTCTGTCTTTTTAAACATGGAACTTGTTAATGTCATCCTAGAACCATGAATGGAAAGAACATTCTCAGATGGCTAACAAAACTATGAGCCATTTCACATTACCCTTTTAAAACTGTTATTGTCCCATCATGGAATAAACTGGTACAGGGACGGCTGTTTCACACAGCCTTTCCCTTCCACTAAGGATCCATCTCTGAAGCGATGTGTCATTTCAAACGGTGCCAGTTTCTTTTCCTACCATTTCCCCCCATGCGCACAATCTCCCTGAGAAGGTTTTTTAAAAACATTCTATTGGAAGTGCTATGGCGCTGAAGCAGGACTACAATCCAGCACCATAGTGACCCCATTGAGATTTCTGGACTCCATTTAGATACACTGACATTCGCTACTGCTGTCCCCTGGAAACAAGGAGCTCACTGGATACAGAGTTCAAGCACGGGGGGTGGGGGGGGAACCTGACAGTTTTGAAATCCAGGAAGCTTTCCTTCCTTCCTTCCTTCCTTCCTTAACTCCTACAAACCATGGACTATGTGTGCTTGTGTGCGTGCCCACTTTTAAAAAATTGACCAAACATCTGTCTCACCATTCACTTATGTCCCTGAACTCCCACTTAAACACGCTGTCCAGTCAGGTACTTGTTCCAAGTGATAGCAGTAGCGAATGTCAGTGTATCTATATGGAGTCCAGGAATCTCAATGGGGTCGTTATGGTGCTGGTTTGTAGTCCTGCTTCAGCGCCATAGCACTCCCAATAGAACATTTTTTTAAAAGAGGATGATTGCACACAGGGAGAAAAAGGGCACAAAAAGAACTGTCATCACAGGAAGCGCCATGGGGCATTTTATACAGCACTCCATAGCGCTTCAGAAGTGGTAGAAAGGATTGAAGACAGGAGGAAAGCAGTCTGAGGGAGGAGAAAGGGACTGCCAGAAAAGATGGAGACCATCATGGACCTCAGTCAAAGACCTGGCAGAACATCTCTGCCTTACAGGCCCCAGAGAACTTCATACGGTCCTGCAGGGCACAGATGTTATTTGGCAAAGAGTTCTACCAGTTCAGGGCCAGGGTTGAAAAGGCACTGGCTCTGGTTGAGGACAGCTTCATATCTTTTGGGCCAGGGATCAACAGTATGTTCCTGTCTACAGATTATAATGCTCTTCAGGGGGTATACCAGGAGAGGCAGTCCCTTAGACACATAGGTCTCAGACCATTTAGGGCCCTAAAGGTTAATACCAAAACCATGAACCTGATCTGGTACTCCACCTGGAGCCAGTGCAGCTGGTGGAGCACTGGTTGGGTGTGTGCTGTCTGTGGGGTTCTGGTGAGGACCCATGCCGCTGCATTCTAGACCAGTTGCAGTTTCCAGGGCAGACTCAAGAGTAGCCCTACTTAGCCTGGAGGTGACCATTGCATGGATTACTGTGGCTAGGTCAGGGCAAGACAGGAATGGGGCCAGTTGCCTGACCTGGTGCAGCTGGAAGAATGCCAGCCTGGCAACATTTGTGATCTGCGTCTTCATTGATAGGGGGCATCCAGAACCACACCCAGGCTCTCAACAGTCAGTGCCGGTATTAGAGGTACACTGCCAAGAGCTGGGAGTTGGCACACCAATCCTGAGTCCCCCCTACTCAGCCACAGAACTTCCGCCTTAGGATGCATTCAGTCTCAGCCAGCTCTGTTTCAACCATCCCATCACAGCCTCCCATCCCTCAGCCAAATTTGCTGGGGTGGCATGCAGCTGGCCACCCATCAGCAGATATAGCTGGGTGTCATCAGCATACTGATGACATCCGAGCCTGAAACTACACACCAGCTGGGTGAGGGGGACACATAAAGTTGTTAAACAACACTGGGGAGAGGATTGCCTCCTGAGGGACCCCACACACCAGAGGGTATCTAGGTGATACCCTATCTCCAAGTGCTAAAAAGAGACTCAACAAATGGCAAACTGTGACTGCCTGACCTACCTATGACCCTGAAATTGTGCAACAGAGGTTGCAGAGGGTGGTATGGTCTGTGAGTGAGAATAGGATGTCACATGCACATACTCACACAAGACCTCCCTGCTGCACCTTGAACAGGTAAGTTTGGTGAAAGCTTGTTGTTCAGTCGCACAGTCGAGTCCGACTCTTCGCGACCCCATGGACCAGATTACGCCAGGCCCTCCTGTCTTCCGCTGTCCGCTGAAGTTTGCTCAATTTCATGTTCGTTGCATCGATGACACTGTCTAACCATCTCATTCTTTGCCGTCCCCTTCTTCTTTGACCTTCAATATTTCCCAGCATCAGGGTCTTCTCCAGTGAATGCTCCCTTCTCATTTGGTGGCCAAAGTATTTGAGCTTCAGCTTCAGGATCTGGCCTTCCAGGGAACAGTCAGGGTTGATTTCTTTTAGGATTGACTGATTTGATCTCCTTGCAGTCCAAGGGACTCTCAAGAGTCTTCTCCAGCACCATAGTTCAAAAGAATCTATTCTTCGGCGCTCGGCCTTCCTTATAGTCCAACTCTCACAGCCATACATTACTACGGGGAATACCATTGCTTTGACCATGCGGACTTTTGTTGGCAAGGTGATGTCTCTGCTTTTTATCATGCTGTTTAGGTTTGCCATCGCTTTCCTCCCAAGGAGCAGGCGTCTTTTAATTTCATGGCTGCAGTCACCATCTGCAGTGATCTGGGATCCTAGGAACGTGAAGTCTGTCACTACTTCTACGACTTCCCCTTCTATTTGCCAAGGAGTGATGGGGCCAGATGCCATGATCTTAGTTTTTTTGATGTTGAGCTTCAAGCCCACTTTTGCACTCTCCTCTTTCACCCTGAGCAAGAGGCTCTTTAGATCCTCTTCACTTTCTGCCATCAGAGTGGTATCGTCTGCATATCTGAGGTTATTGATCTTTTCCCCAGCAATCTTAACTCCAGCTTGTGATTCATCCAGGCCAGCATTTCGCATGATGTACTCTGCATATAAATTAAATAAGCAAGGTGACAGTATACATCCTTGTCGTACTCCTTTTCCTATGCTAAACCAATCAGTTGTTCCATATCCGGTTCTAACTGTTGCTTCTTGACCCTTATACAGGTTTCTCAGGAGACATATGAGGTGGTCTGGTACTCCCATCTCTTTAAGAACCTGCCATAATTTATTGTGATCCACACAATCAAAGGCTTTAGCATAGTCAATGAAGCAGAAGTAGATGTTTTTCTGGTATTCTCTTGCTTTCTCCATAATCCAGCGAATGTTGGCAATTTGATCTCTAGTTCCTCTACCTCTTCTAAACCCAGCTTGTACTTCTGGCAGTTCTCTATCCATGTACTGTTGGAGCCTAGCTTGTAGGATTTTGAGCATGACCTTGCTAGCGTGTGAAATGAGTGCAATTGTGCGATAGTTTGAACATTCCTTGACGTTGCCCTTCTTTGGGATTGGAATGTAAACTGACCTTTTCCAATCCTGTGGCCACTGTTGTGTTTTCCAAATTTGTTGGCAAATTGAGTGCAGCACTTTAACAGCATCTTCTTTTAAGACTTTGAATAACTCAGCTGGGATACCATCACCTCCACTAGCTTTGTTGTTAGTAATGCTTTCTAAGGCCCATTTAACTTCGCTTTCCAGGATGTCTGGCTCAAGGTCAGTGATTACACCGTCGTGGTGGTCAAGGACATCGAGGTCCTTCTTGTATAGTTCTTCTGTGTATTCTTGCCATCTTTTCCTAATCTCTTCTGCTTCTGTTAGATCCCTACCGTTTTTGTCCTTTATCATGGCCAGCTTTGCATGGAACGTTCCCTTGATTTCTCCAATTTTCTTGAAGAGATCTCTAGTCCTTCCCAATCTATTGTTTTCCTCTATATATATGGTGAAAGAGTGCAGTGGAAATGAGCCAATTTCTAATTGGGCCAACCTTGAATGGAAGGAAGGAAGGAAGGAAGGAAGGAAGGAAGGAAGGAAGGAAGGAAGGAAGGAAGGAAGGAAGGAAGGATCAATTAAAATGGCTTAAGACCCATATTGTAGAAAGTTCTCAGTGCTAAAATAATGAGTTGGATCCTGTACAAAATTTCCATACACTGAAGTGCAACTTTCTCCCTCCTGCTGCAGCCCCAAATGCCCACTGGAATTCTGCTCCTGGGGGATGGAGAACCCTCAAGAGCAGCATGGGGGGAGCTGGAGGGTGAATCTGCAAAAAAGTGCTCCCCTTGAATGTGCAGATCTTCAAAAGGATACAACTTAATTATCTCAAAATTAATATGAAAATATAAAAGTGATCAACAGATCACCACAGGTTTATATTGTAAAGAGTGTTGTGTAATGGTATTTTGTCATGCACTTGACACATCAAAAATAAGAGCTAAATAAATTCATTTTATCAGTAACATCATATATGGGGGGTACTTAACAAGAATAAAAATACATGTTGAAGCAGTACAAACACTGAATTTATTTTTTAAAAAATTAGGAAAAGGAGAACTAAGCAATATTAGGCATCTGCTTATGCTACTATACAGCATAGCTCTTTTAGTTAAATATACATTTATTAAATTATGTGACTACATGTTTTAATTATATAATTGCATGTATTGAAACCAATTCCATAATAAGCACACATACTGTAATTAAAGTGCATAATGATGGCAAACAAATTATTCTGTGTTGAATTTTTTTCCACATGCAGAAAGTTAATTTTTAAAAAAATTACACAGCGCCAAAATGACTCTGAGGAACGACTAAAAGGAAAGGGCTCCCTTCTGAAGGAAGAAGCAAACCATTCATTATCTTTTTGCAATGAAAACCATGAAACAATGAGATATCATCATCTTCATTTGTAAATATAGATCCCTCACTCTGGAAGGGGAGTGTGTGTGAGAGAGGGGGAGAGCATATCTGTGTCTTTTATGTTTCAGAGAGAAGCTGTGTTGGTCTGCTTCTCCAGAATGGAGTCCAGTAGCTCCTTAGAGACTAACAAGATTTTCAGAGTATGAGCTTTCAAAACTGATGAAGGGAGCTTTGACTCTTGAAAGTGGCATGCCCTGAAAGTGCATACCCTGAAAAATACCCCCTACAAGAGGGTTGGGGTAAGCAGGGGTCATTTCGAGGGGGAACGAGCCGGAACAGCATTCCTGGAGTAGCAAGTCTCCAGAAGGCCGGGAAGGAGAGAGGTGAGCTCACTGCCTCCACCCGCTCCATGCCTGGCTTGCCCACCACTTGCTAGTGACCATGTGCCTCCATGGCGTGGCACCGTGGCTCTGCTGCTGTTCAGTGGTGCTCCTGGTGGTGTGATAAGGCACCACTTCCACCAACCCCAGCACCAGCCCCACCCTGCCACTGGTACCGGCATCCCACTGCAGGATGAGGCAGACAACCAAGAGAACATCTTCTCCAAGGTACGGGAGGGAGTCCACCTAGTTCCCCGTGCAAAGGTTGGGTCCCTAGAGGGGAGAATAAAGCCCCAGGGGGAAAACCCCTGTGGGCGATGCTGGCTAGAGCGCTTTTCTGGGAGTCAGCCACACTGCACGGACCAGAGTAGGGATCAGAGGAGACGTGCTTCTTGTATTCAACATCTAGCAAACTTCTTGCATTCAGATTCCTATTGGGGTTGCTCCCAGGAGAGTATTCTGAGCATTGCAGCCACTCCAAGAGATGCAAAAAGCCATCCAGGATTTCTCCAGACAGGATAGAGAAAGCTTAAGGAAAGTTCAGAGGAAGGGATACATCCCCCCCCCCTTTTATTTTCCTTGCTCCATTTGTTGTACTGTGTCTTATGGTATTACTAAAAGGAGAAGCAACTATTTGGAATCAGTCATGACATGTAAGAAGAACTTGATGCTGATGGTTTAATGTGGAATACATATTCCCAAGCGTACTGGAGGGTACTCTGGGTGAAGTTAAAGCTTCAAGCGATGGGCAGCTTCCCTTGGCAAGTAGGAGTCTCTTATCAGTGGTGCTGTGCAGTGGCAAAGCATCTTGCTTTGCATGCAGAAGATCCCCAGTTTGATCTCTGGCTGCCTTCAGAAGGTCCCACCAGCTTCAGCCCAAGGGCAAACCATCTGCTCTGCTTTGCATGCAGAAGATCCCAAGGGTGATCTCTGCTTTACATGCAAACATCCCCAGGTTCAATCCCCAGTTCCTCCAGTTTTTAAAAAAGCATCAAGTGGTGTGAAAGACCTGCTGGAGAGCAACTTCCATTCTCTGACCTTGACAGACCAGTCGGCTGACTCTCAGGACAAGGCAGCCTCCATAGAGGAGAGGGGAATCCACTTTCCTTGCACTGTGCATCAGGCTGTGATTCTAAAACATTTCTGATGACTTCTGGGATACAGCGCGGCGTGACAGATGCATCCTAGGCTTGCTCCTAGACATATTGCTACATTCTCAATTCTTTGTCCCCCTTACTGGGGTGGAGCGTGGATCTATTACCTCTTTCTTTTCTTTTGTGGTTATTTGAGAAGAAATCTGGGTTTGTTTGGGGGGGGGTTGTTCTCCCTTTTCCTGCTTTGATTTGGATTATAAACTTTACAAACTTTTAAGCATTCACTAATAAGCAACTATAGTAATTTTATCTTAACTTCAACTTGGATGGATTGTTGGAACTGGACGTGTGAATCTGAGTGAGACTATCCCCCTCTCCTTCCTTTTCCTGTTTTTCCTGGTACTCTCCATATAAGTAGAAAGAGATATAATCTGGGCCAGTCACTCTGTGTCAATCTAACCTATCTCACAGGATTGTTGTGAGGATAAAAGAGAGGAGGGGGGTATACCATTCAGAGCTACTTGGAAGAAGAGTAGAATGAATAAATGACTCCCAGAGAACATGTGGAGAGCAGTAATCACATGAAAATCACACACACATGTACATACAAATTTTTAAATCTCCCAGTACGTGGACAGTGTCCACACAAGATACTAGGTGAATTCTTGCTTTCCAAATACATTGAAATTTTAGCATTTCAAATGGCCAATGTCAACCTTATTTGTCACGAGTTCATTTGCTCAAGATCAGGAGAGGTAAACTCATCCAACTCAACTGTCCTAAAATATACTTGCTTGGCTGGTATCCCTACATTTTTTCAGTAGAGCCGCAGAAGCCTTCTTTCTATATTTAAGTGAAATATGAACCTTTCAGCTGTGGGAATATTTGTGCCATTTGCTCCAGCCTTCATCTTTTACAAAATGTCAACGGAGGTTTTGTAATAGGAACAGCAGACAATATCCCTGCCTCTACAGGAGTCTCTCCAGCCAAATCACTTGCTAATGACGCCTGTCTGACTTATACATACAAGGTCACTGAAATACCTTGTTTGTAAAATTTATTCTGCCCAAAGGGCATTTTGCTCCCTGGAACAATCCTACAGAGTTGTCAGAACAGCAACCTCATGATAGAGACATAGATGCGGGGGGGGGGGGGTTGAGTAGTGGGAGAGTGATTTAAGTAAAATTGATCCTAGGGTTGCCAGCCTCCTGGTGGGGATTGTTGTCCCCCTGTAATTACGACCAATCTCCAGTCTACAGAGATCCTGTCCCCTGAAGAAATGGCAGCTTCAGGGGGTGGGCTCTTTGGTATATTGTACCCCACTAAGGTCCCTTCCCCCCAAATCCCCAGGAATTTCCCAGCCCAGAGTTGGCAATCCTAATCCTGCAGTATATCTATGTTTGTTGTGCTCGGCAACAAGGCTTACATGTAAAAGCTTTTTATTTATTTATTTATTTAGATTTGTATCCCGCCCCCCCCGCCCCCCGGAGGTTCCTGCTTCCCTGCTTATTTCCCTGCTTATATTCCTCCTTGCTTTTGCTTGAGCAGAAACCTGCAATTTTACCTTGAATTTCAACCTGAGAAACTAGAGGGATGCCATGTTTGCTGTTTTCCTTTGTCTAACTAGTGCTCAGAAATATGAACATTCTGATTAGGCTTTATAGTCTATGGTAGCTTTATCCCACACAATTGAACATTTTATGTTCCCCCTATCAAGTGGTGGGTACCCCCAAGAGCTCAGGTATGGTTGGGGAGCTATGCAGATCTGGGTCCTGTCAGAGCCTGGGTAGGCTCTGGGTTATGCACGTTGCCTGGAGTTTCAAGATGGACTAAATGCAGGATATAAATTTAATAGATAAGATGTGAACACACCCAGAAGTTAGTGTGAAATAAATGACTCACAGCAGTAAATTAGGAGCTCACATTTACAGATATCTTTTTGTACGTGATATTCATTACATCAACCAACACTCATGTACACTCATGTACCAACCTACTACATTCCCTATTCACATCTCTCCCCACATTTACACAGACTGTACATACTATAAATTTCCCCCAAACCCACTTACATACCACACACTATCCAAGTGCCAATCCTGTGTAAAGGAACACATATAGTATTTAAAATGGACAGAAAAGAACAAGTATGGCTAATTCCAAAATGGAAAAATAGAGATATCACATGCACAAATGTCCTCCTCTATATACAAAGGTACCTCTCCTTAACATGAATTACTTAGTAGAAAATTGGCCAATGTTGCCTCATTAGCTAGGTCAATTATATCAGGGAAGTTATAGTGATGTAAATGGGATTGTGCATCTATAATGGAACAGACATCAGATATGTGAATTTCAGGCTGATGGCTGCTCCATAGTAATAGATTTTTACTGTGAAGAACATATTTATAGATGGAACTTATCATTTA
The DNA here is from genome assembly GCA_029375565.1 of Gekko gecko. Classification (NCBI taxonomy): domain Eukaryota; kingdom Metazoa; phylum Chordata; class Lepidosauria; order Squamata; family Gekkonidae; genus Gekko; species Gekko gecko. The sequence continues at coordinate 276,324,992 of JAPDNY010000001.1, forward strand.
CTACATCAAATGAGACCAATGCTCATCAAATGAAATCTATATCCATCAGCATGTAATACTGAAAACAGCTCAAAAGGGAAACTTTCCACCAGATGTTTTGGTTTTCCAGGTTTCTCTCCTCAAATGGCTAATCCTGAACAGAATCAGTGACAGAATTAATGAACATATGCCTACAGAGCAAGTAGGATTTAGACCCCATCATAGCTGTGAAGACGGAGTTCTCAGCTTAACAACTTCCATTGAGGCAGGGTATCAGAAGTGTCTTGAGACATCAGCAGTTTTCGTTGATCTGACTGCCACGTATGAGACAGTCTGGAGGGATAGTCTGCTGTGCATATTTTACAAGTTTTCCCCTGCAGAACATTATTTCAACTCCTAAATAACATGCTGAGCAATAGAACTTTCCAAATAATTATGGGTCAGTAAATCAGCAAGCAGAAGAAACTGAATAATGGTGTATCTCAGGGCTCAGTCCTCACTCCAGTTCTTTTCAATCTATACATCTCTGAAGTTCCTGAGATGATATCCAGAAAAGTCTGCTTATGCCAAAACACAAGGCGATTGCAGTAACGCACAAATCAGTTGAAAAGACTGAAGAAATACTGACTAGGGATCTCAACATTTTGGCTTAGTAAAGGTAAAGGTTCCCTTGCTCGAAAGCCAGTCGAATCCGACTCTAGGGTTGCGGTGCTCATCTCCGTTTCAAAGCCGAAGAGCCAGCGCTGTCCGAAGACGTTTCCGTGGTCATGTGGCCGGCATGACTAAACACCAAGGTGCACGGAACGCTGTTACCTTCCCACCGAAGTGGTACCTATTTATCTACTTGCAATTTCTTGCTTTCGAACTGCTAGGTTGGCAGGAGCTGGAACTAGAGACAGGAGCTCACCCCGTCATGCGGCACCCGGGTCTCGAACTGCTGAACTACTGACCTTCCACAGCCTGCAGTTCAGCGTCTTAACCACTTGAGCCACCGCAGCTCCTAGGATGCATTTTGGCTTACTACTACCTTAAATGGCAGTTTATCCCAAGTCCAGGAAAAACAGAATGCTCCTATTTCCATCTCAAAAACTATCTTGCCAACCATGAATTAAATATACACCTAAGTACCTTGGCATTGTCCTGGACAGGACCTTGAGCTATAAACACCATTTTACCAATATAGCAGCAAAAATACACACACAAAACAACATTCTCTAAAAATTATGTGGTACAGCTTGGGGTGTGTCTGCTACAACACTTAGATGCTCAGCTTTGGTGTTGGTGTACAGCACTGTGGAATATGGTGCTTCAGTGTGGCTCAATAGCCCCCTTGTCTTCAAACTTGATGTCCAACAATACAACAGTGAGAACCATCAGCAGATGTATTAAACCCACTTCGACCTATTAGCTACCCGTGTTGTGCCACATCACTTCCCCACATCTCCGAAGACAAGATGCTCTTCTCCCTGTGAATATAGAAAGATAATTGAAAACGAAGAGTTGCTCATCCACAAAGACATGGCTGGCTCAGGCCTATCCAGACTAAGATCCTGACACCGGCAATAAGATCTGCACAAGTCCTGCAATCACAAAATTTCAATCTAGGGAATGAATGGTTGTGAACATGGATGCAATCAGTTCCACCCAATATCCATAACCTAATAAATACCAAAAAGAGTCCCACAGGATTTGACTTGCCACGTAAAGTATGGAAGATGGCTAATAGAATACGGACAGGCTTTGGCAGCTGCTGTGCAAAATACCAGGACCTGAATGCAATTGTGGTACAGCCCGCCAAACTATTTTCCATCTGTCACAGGAATGTGAGCATTCTGCTTTCCAGGGAGATGTGATAGGGCTCTATGAACTCTCCCCAGCTTTGATTGAATGTATTGAAAATACAGATATTAATATTTAGAGGATTGCCCAAGTGGTCTGCATGCCCATTGTATCAACTTGGTTCAGTATTTTATATTATTATATGGTCCCTGTGTGTAACTGTGCCATATAATAAATAATAAATAAATCATAAATGAATAATACCTAAATCAGCAACCAACAGAAAGAATACTGCTTACAAAGGTAGTGCACTGAATAAGATACCTAATAGGGCTGCCAAGTCCCCCGGGGGCGGGGGTTTGCCTGCCCAAAGGGCCCCCAACCCACCGGTCCAGATCTGGCTGGCGGGGGCAACCCCACCCCCAAAGTGCCCAAATTGGGCCGACTTGCCCAGGGCAATGACATTGCCCAAAAGTTACATCATCGCGCTGGGCACGTCGCCGGGTGACACTCTAGCAATCAGCCTGAAAACTCTATGGTATTATAGAGTTTTCCAGGCTGATTGCTAAAGCGTTACCCAGTGACGTGCCCAGCATGATGACATCACTTCCAGGTGATATCATCGTGGCACGCACGAATGTCCTGGGTTGCGCCAACTCTCCCCCACTGTACCAGGGAAGACACTTGGTAACCCTAATACCTAACCCTGCCTCAGAGTCTAAAATGGACTTTCACAAAGAAACTTTGCCACCCTTGAAAATTTTGGGAGTAGGTGGCAAGACATAGGAAGAACTCCATAGTAAAGGTGTTCTTGACCACCAAAACTATTATTATGACAGAGTTTCAACCATTAAGAGCTGAAGTCCACCATTTTTAGATTTTGGCTCAAAACTGTCTGTTTTTGAAGCAATCAGTATTCTGAAATGCCTGAATGTCAGCCTGGCTGTGGTGTTATTTTCTTTCATTTCTTGCATAAAAATATTGAGTTTGATCCTGAGGTTCCTTTCCTTAACAAAAGAGCTATATCCTGACATAAGATCCTTGGAAGAATGTCTTGGTCAGGGTAAGGCAAGGTTCTTTTTGCCAAAGTGCCTCCTCTAGCAGAACAAACCTGCTGGATCCAATCCCATTTTTTCTCTGTTTATCAGTTTGCAGCTATGGTTTGACCAGCTGATTGTGGTGTCTTCTTTCTCTTTTCCAGCATGAGGGCACAGGGACTTTTCCCATAAACATCATTAAAAAAGAGTATCTGTTTAGTCTGAAGGACACAACATGTTTTATATAAGGATCAGGAGCTTTGATCCCTAATATGATTGCATTGTAGGTATGTCTTTAAACGCAATTTCAATTAAAATAGTTCTTAGACAATGACTAAAGTGCACACTATTAGGTTACCAGTGGCCAACCCCCAAACAGTGCAGTTTATTAAACATTTTTTCAAGATTATCCAATTATGTGAGCAGCTTTGTTCACTATTAACAACTTGATCACTAATTTCTCCTATAATGCTTTTCTCATGGAATGATCAGCCTCACAAATGTCCACTGGAGGGATATATGGACAATAGTAACTGACCTGCAGAAACACAGCACTTCAGACAAGGTGAAACCCACATGGCTTGACTATGTCTTCACCATAATTTAAGAGTGAGAATACAGGGGGGGAACAAGGTATGCCATTGAACATTCAAATTTCTACTGACTCTCAAGAGACTTTAGCAAGACAGCATTTGAACCTAGCTGGACAACAGAGATTCATCTCCGCCTGATACCTACCAGCACTCATAAGAACTGTCCCACCACAGACCCCGCTGCGAGCCTGGTGCCTTCCACCCTGGGCTTGCAGGGGCCTGTCAGGGGTGCCAGGGGTGGCGATGACCTGGGACTGGGGTCACTGGGTGGGGCGCAACCCAGCCAGTGGGGGTCGATGCCCATGCCACCCCCACCTCCACAGAGTGGTGACCTGCCTCAGGGAGCCCCCATGCCGTGGGCCCAGAGCTGGGAACAGGCCCCGTGGCCGGGGACTCCAAGGAGGACACCAGCAGGGAGTGGAGAGAAGGTGGTGTGGAAGACCCTGGAGTGGCTCCAGCCTCATAATCATCTTAGTTGCCCTCTTCTGCATGTCCAGGACTGTACACAGTATTCCAAATGAAGCTGCACCATAGATTTATAGAGGGGCATTTTAACGAATTATAACTCACATTTCCTGGAGGTCCAAGTTCCCAAGGCATAATTGGACGCAGTGGCACCTTTAAGAAAATTCACAGTGCTGAAAACTATTAAGTAACAAGTTGCTGTTCTGCACCCTTGTTCTTTCTCTTGCAGCATCATTTTAAGCCATCTCAAGAAAGAACCTTGGACAAATTCAGCTGCCATGTTCCTCAGCAATTTCTTACTTTGCTGGTAGTGATCCTGGGATGGTCTGGAGTCCTTCACACCTAAGTGAATGTGAAGAAGAGCAGGCTTCTGTTGTGTTGCTCTATGTGCTTCTGCTGGTAGGGGGGACATGCTGCGCCCTCCAGCTGGAACAATAATTTCACCAAAGAAGAAAAATTATGTCCTCCCTCCAGCCATCCAGGCTTCTTTCCAGTTCACATGTTCCTCTGGAGCCTTTCCAGGCACAGTAAGAACAATTACAACTGGTAACCAAATTCAGGCTGCAATGAGCAATCCATAATTCTTGCACGTTTGCTTTAAAGTGTTCTCATACATACAAAAATCCTCATACCCCCAGCAACACGTTTTGGTTCAAGAAAAAGCCAGCATAGTCTTCTTTGAAGCCCTACCTAGCTTGGGACCAGAGTTTCTGAAGGACCAGTTTCTCCCATATGTTCCTGCCCAGGAATTAATATTACAGGATATGCTCTCCTGACTGTCCCACCAATTAAAGATGCTCATTTGGTGGGTACATAGGAAAGGGGCTTCTCTGTGGCAACCCCACAACTATGAAACAACCTCCCCTGGGGAGGTACACTTGGCCCCCTCACTGTCAATCTTCTGGATGTAGTTGGAGACAGTTTTATTTAGGACTGCAGATTGGTTTAGCTTTTATTATTGACAGTCTTAATTTGAGTTTTTAAATCTGTGACTTACATGGGTTGTTTAAATGTTTTTAGGGGGCGGTCACATGTGCGAGATAAAGCAGGGGGGAAAGTGAGGCTATTTCCTCTGGAGGAATTTGACCTGCAGTTGTGCGATCATACAGTCCCGCCACTGCGTGATCAGACACAACCGCGAGTGAGTCAGGTTTCGGTTTTTTCTGTTGTTTGTTTCCGATGTCCTTAAACAAGGAATCGATTAATCACATCTCCACACTGAGGGCTCCCTATGGAGTTTGCAGTGATGCGCATACCACGAAGGGGGGGGGAATGGCATGGAGTCAGGATGGCCTGATCAGACCATCCTGATGCCATGAGAGCATGCTGGAGCAATCAGACATGGGAAAGTCCATCCGTAGCCCATCACAACCCATTTACTACCAGATTTTCCCCGGTGTTTTTTTACTCCACTTCTGCGGCACAGCAGAACAGGTTGCCGACGGGTGCAGGGCACTTCCCAGATGTTTGTGTCTGATCACTCCCTTTAAATCTATCTGGCATTTGCACCTATGGCGGGTCTAATTGTGCATATGATCACACCCT